>CM060687.1:170915089-172115089 GCA_030686995.1 Artemisia argyi | reverse complement strand
ACGAATCGCTGCAAACAACTCTTGTCTTCAGTCATTTCATTGTTGAAATGACCCTTGAATTACGTTGCCAAATTACAAGACCCAGATACTTCTTTGATTTCATTTATGTTGGTGGAAGAAGAAGAAGAAGCCATGATAAGTTATGTTACAAAAAGTATGTTAGATAAATTATTTATGTTATATGTGTTGTGTGTTACCACTGATATAAATATAGTTACTTTTGGTTAAACTGCTATTGGATGTGAAGGGATGGGTAGTTATTGAGTGTTCATGCATGTGGAAGGGAAGGTAATGATGATTTACTGTTAATTCGTGTGGCTCAAGGGTGTCAATCAAATCATGTGGCCTTATAAGTCATATAAAAACACAAATTAGTAATAATAACCAAAGATAAATTACATATTAAACAGACACACACAATTAATACTTGTTCATGTATGTGGAAGTGAAATGAAGCATGAGTAATTATTGTGTAGCTCAAGGGTGGTAATTAAACCACTATGACTATAAGTGACAAACAAACAAGATAAATTCATCACTAACAAATCAACATATCAACCTAAACACAAACATATAGTCACAAAAAAAAAAGACCAACTTTTTTATAAGAAAGAAAAAGATGACAACACCTATGCCATTTTTCAATGAGTTGGCTGCTGCTGCTGGGTCAAGCTTGGTTAGGGACATGATGATTGAAAGGTTCAAGAGGGAGGTCTGTTGACATAAATAATGTATGAAAACATTATTTATATTTTTTGATATCTCTATTCACAAAATGTAAACTCATCAATCGAAAGATTACTACATAAACAAGTATTAAGCTAGTTTATAGCATTATATCCAACTTAATCACTTAAGGTATGGATAAACAAGTGCTTAATACATCTCATGATCAAAGGGGTATTTAATTAACTAATACAAAGTTTATTTAATTATATAAACATATTACATATTTTTGAAAAACACTTTTGGTAATAAAGAAAAATGTTTTAATCATACTAAATATATGATTTCAAATTTTTAACCAAAATCAGTTAGTATTTCACCAAATAAACTTTTCCCATTAAAAGATAAGTTTTCTGGCCATTACAGCTGGGCGGCCTCCTTAATTAAAGGGGCGGTCCCCTTAATTTTAAGGGGGCCAGCCATGATTTAAGGGGACCGGCCAGGCTCCTGTGTCAGAAATTGTCAGAATTTTTCTCCTATAAATACCACCTTAATTCTGGAATTTTGACCTACCTTTTGCACGAAATTTTCAGATCTCAAACTCTCTAAACATCCCCTAAAATCATTTGATCATTAGTATACTAATCCTTGTTTCAAGTGATTCAATCCCTTCTCATCCATTATCATCCAAAGTGCAAAAGAAGAACACTCCTTCTACAACTAAGTTCAAGAAGTATTGAAGAGTAGTTGTGCATAGTGTATATATATTATTTGTGAAGTTGTGTTGTGTTTGTAATAAGTAGTTTAGAAGAAATAGAAGTTATGTAGGAAGTAGAAGTTGATTAGTAGTGAAGTAGTGTAGTTGTGAAGAAGATAGGTGTGAAGTAGATTGAAGTGAAGAAGATAGGTGTGAAGAAGAAAGGTGTGAAGAAGATACGTGTGAAGTAAATAGGTGTGAAGAAGTTGTGTAGAAGTTGTGATCAAGTTGTGACGTAGTTGTGGTGTGTAAATTGGTGTGCAAAGTTTTCTCCGCCATAAGGGAGTTTGTTGACATAGTGAAGAAAACTCTCGAGTAGGTGACTCGGGGAGTGGAGTAGGAACAAGGAAGGTGACCTTGTAGCCGAACCACTATAAATCCTTGTGTTGTGGTTTGATCTCTCCAACTCTTTTCATTACTTACTTATTTACCTATACTATATTAGCTTAGTTAGTTAGTTACTATATAATTGTTCATATAGTGCAAGTATTGAGATCACATAAACTAGAATCGAAGTTTTTAAAACTAACTTGTTTTTATAAATTTTAAAAGGACGTAAAACTATTCAACCCCCCTTCCAGTTTTCCACAATTGGTATCAGGAGCCACGTCTTGCAAGATCTTTAAAATATATTGTATTTTAAAACTTGTAACGATCTATGGAATCTGAAAAATATTTAGAAGGGCAATCTATGCAAAGACCACCACTATTTGAAAGTGATGGATTTTTATATTGGAAAAATCGATTCGAAACTTATGTGAAATCAAAAGATCTAGATCTTTGGCATATTATTACCAATGGTGATTTTTTACCTATTCAAAATAACCACGAAACAAAGAAAGATGAAATCGTACCTTTTGAAAAACAAAATGATGATTTAAAAAGAAAACTTGCTAAAAATAATGAAGCAAAAATGGTTATTTATAATGCGCTACCACGTAAAGAGTACGAAAGGATCTTTATGTGTGAAACCGCAAAAGAAATTTGGAACTCTTTATTAATAACTCACCAAGGTAATAATCAAGTCAAAGATAATAAAATAGATCTACTTGTTCAACAATATGAGCAATTCACGATTCCGGAAGAGGAATCAATTGATAATGCTTTTGCTAGATTTAACACTATCATCACAAGTTTAAAAGCACTTGATGAGAATTTTTCTAGTAAGAATTTTGTTAGGAAGTTTCTTAGGGCTCTTCACCCAAAATGGCGAGCTAAAGTGACGGCTATTGAAGAATCAAAGAATTTGTCAACGTTACAACTTGATGAATTAATTGGAAATTTGAAAGTCTACGAAGCAATTATAAAGAAGGACTCCGAAATGGTTAAAGGAAAACGAGAGCAAAGCAAGTCAATCGCCTTGAAAGCTAGAAAGGAATCCAACAACGAAGATAGCTCATCTTCCGAAAGCGATGACGAAGAATATGCCATGGCCGTAAGAGATTTCAAGAAATTCTTCAAAAGGCGAGGAAGATTCGTTAGACAACCACACGATGAAAGGAGAGCACCTCAAAAGAATAATGATGACAAGTATAGCAAGAATGAGAGAAAATGTTTCAAGTGTGGTGATCCGAATCACCTCATTGGAAAATGTCCAATGATGACAAGAGATCAAAATCAAAGAGCATTTGTTGGAGGAGCTTGGAGTGATAGCTATGAAGATGAGAAAGAAACAACAAAGGAAGAAAAGTGTCTCATGGCTAAGTCATCAAGCGAGGTACGTTCCGAAACCGAATACTTTAGTGATGAAAATTTATCATTAGATGAAAAAGATTTAGATAGTGAATATAATAGATTATGCAAACTAGGACAACAAGTAATGGCTAAGAACAAATCACTAAAATACATAAACAACAAATTAGAAAATGAAGTACTAGAACTGAAAATTAAAATGCATCAACTTGAAAAAGGTAAAGAAATTTTTTAAGAATGTAAATCATGTCAAGAGCTTAAAAGTGAAAACAACAAACTTAGGGAAGAAATTTTTAAACTTGATAAATTTGAAAATAGTAGTAACTCACTTAGTAAAATTATAAGTATTCAAAGAGTATCCGGAGATAAAACCGGTTTAGGATTTAACTCAACCGAAGCTTCAACAAGTGAAAATAAAAATGTTAAATTTGAAAGTGAACTCAAGGAACTAAAACCTCCAAAATCTAATCCTAAGTATATACTCATAAATGATAAGAAAATAGCTCTTGCTAGTGATGAAGATATAAAACCGTTTTATAAACCATCTTTAAAAACCGAGGTAGGATCGTCGAAACCTAAAACAAGATCTAAAACTCCACCACCTAGGAAATCAAATAATTCTTACCCTAGACCTAAAACACCTCAACCAAGAGCAAACCAAAATAGACGAAACTTTAACAATAATCAACAAATATGGAACTTCAATCCGTGGGGAATGTTTCCACCATTTATGCACCAAAGTCAAATACAAAACATGTTCGGATCAAATAACTTTGGTCAAATGAGACAATGGGGACCAACGTAAAAAATATTCGCCATTCAAACATGGAAACTCTTGATGTCACTTCCTGTTCGGACTATTTCTTGAAGACTTTGAAGATAAACGCATTGAAGACGAAAGATACATTTCCTTTTATTTTCTTGTCAAGAAATGCATGCTTAGTTTAGTATCTAGTTGTTATGTGATTTTGTTTGGCTCATTGTTTCCTCTAGTTTATATATATATATATATATATATATATATATATATATATATATATATATATATATATATATATATATATATTTAGTTACATCTAGGATCATATAACCTAGAAAATTCATTTGTTGATTTTCTAGAACTAGAAATTGTTCGTTTACGAACCCTTTCTTTCCCCCATTTGCCTTATTCAACTTCAATGTTCAACAACACTCATGCTGATGTAGAGAGATGAGTCGAAAAATCTATGGATGAAACAAACTCCCGGCTTCCGTTGCATACGTCTCCTCCCTATATTCTCGTCTTATAAGCCCATACTATATATATATATATATATATATATATATATATATATATATATATATATATATATATATATATATATACTTATGAACCTTCCACAACTCTCTCGTCCACTTGACAACTTGATGAATTTCATCCGAAATGATCAAGAAAATTTAATTGACGAAATGTCAAGTAAAAATGTCAAGCAATTCCTTTCGTGCGAATACTCTCCAACGTATTTTTGATTAAATATAAATCTAATATATATATATAAATATTTTCTTGTTCGTTCTAGAAACCAAAACACGAAAAATAAAAATTTTGGAGGGTGGCCCCCTTAATGTTTAAGGGGATCGGCAACCAAATGAAGGGCGGCCCCCTTAATGTTTAAGGGGGCCGGCCATCTGATTGCTCCTACCTGTTTTTCCTCTTGTTCCTTTTGTCAAACACTCCACTTTTTCAAACATCCCTTCCTCTGCTACTGATGTGACGAAAACCAAAACCCAAAAACACCTTAAACCACTTCCAAATCACATAATTCGGGTTAATTCGCAAAGGGCAAATTCATCTAACACAATCACCATTACGTATTGTAAGTTTTTCCTAACACATTTCATCTAAATCTCCATAACTAAATGCTTCCCCTAGGATTAGAATGATTAATTAACACTAGAAACTAGTAATTATAAACCCTCTTATCGAAAATTTTTGAAAAATTTCATACACTCATTTTCAAAATTTTTGGTAAACACATTGTTGAATAATGCTTTGAAAACTTGTTAAAACTAATCACATTATACTCTTATAACTTGTAAAACATGAAACTATATTTTTCGACCAAGTAAAAATATTTTTGTTCACAATAAGAGGGTGTTTGGATTATGACCAAATAATGTCGAAACTCAGTCATTATAATTTTTATAAAACGTTGTTATGATTATAAATCTAAAACTTGCAAATAGGACTTGTCAAGATATATAATTCATATATATATTGACATACTAGTAGTGTAAGTGGCTTGTTAAGGAAGTGATTGGTTTAATACTAAATATGACATTTTTGAGTCAAAACATAAAATATCCCTTTCAAAAACAAATCACATGCATAAGAAACTCGTAAGAAATGGCTAGTTATACAACCTAAAGTTAATCTAGCATATTTCATGATATATTTAGATGTTTAAAAGGGTGTTTAGATTTGTCCATAACTACTTACTAAACATCGTAAAATATATCTAAAACGAGTTAAAATTAAAAATAAGGAACATGGTAAACTACTTCTTAGGATTATCGTCTTAGAGTCGAAGTAAGTTTACGTTCCAACATAAGTCTTAAAAAATATATATACATTTTTTTTATTCTTCTTTATATTTATTTTTGTCTTTTGTATTGTTGATGTGTTTAGGTGAAAATGCTAAAATCGAGTACCGAAGATCTTTCCCACACTAAAAACTACATTCCCAAAGTTTCCCAACTCTCTACTACATCTCCTTCCATTGGACGTATATATCATGAAATTGAAGATAGAAACGTTCATGAGGGACGTGTAGTAGATCTAGCCTTTGCTCAATCCGACTACATTAATCGCTTGTTTTCAAGCATCAACCTCAATTGTCTTTATGAAATTAATGAACCCAACGCTCCTCATTTCATAGTTGATTTCTATAGCCAAGTCACCGTCCAAACCAATGATCTTGGTGCCATCACCATCTCCTTCATGATTCAAAATGAATTTATCACCTTAACTCTCGAACAATTTGGTCAAATCCTCCAAATTCCGTTTAAAGGTCAAGCCGTTTTCACAAACGAGTGGGACCTCGAATCTCTTCATCGTTGTCGACCAACCTTTGGTCCTTATCTCTCCGACATCCCTCATACCGACGAAATTCATCAAATCCTTGGTGTGGAGCGTGCCACCACAACCCGAAAAATAAAATCCAAAAATGTTCAAATCTCTTCATACTAACTTCTCCTCAAGGAATTAGGCCCCCACATGAAGCGTTGGGAAGAACTCATTCGTGAGAATGTGTTTGGTACTGGAGGTCATCGGGACCATCTCCCGGCGTGCGTTGCTCGCATGTTGTATTGTATAGCTGTCGAAAAGCTGTAAAATTTGGCGTACTTCTTTATCAAATGGATTGAGTGTGCTAGAAAAACTCCCAAAGCCAATCTTGCATATGGAATGTTTCTTACTCGTCTCTATCGTCATGTTATCGAGTACTACCCCGATCTTGACAATAGCATCTATGAGTCCATCTATCCCACCTTACGTCCTCTCTCTCTAAAACAAGCTCGTCGAACTCGAAGTGACGAGGGAAAATCTCGTCGTCATAGCTTTCATGGATCATCTTCTAGACAAGACGATGATGATGAGGAGGAAAACATCCATGATGCTAGTACCCCTTCATTTTCTGAGTTCGTTGACAATTTGGAGGATCTTGACTATCCCGAGTATTCTACCCCATCTCCTAGTGATCAAAACGAAGAAGTGCTTCATGAACGAACTACCGAGATGCTTGGACGACAAAAGAGTTTGCATGAAGAAGTTAGAGGTGGCTTCAAATCTATAGGGAAGACTTTAAAGGGTATCTTCGGGAAGAAAAAGAGATGATGTGCTTGGATTATGTTTGTTGAACAATATTTATTTTTATGTCTCTTGTTCGTGGATATTTTCTTAGTGTGCTATTTGTCTGAAGTTTATTCGGAAGAACTTGTTATTTTCTTGGATAATTGTTTTTGAGTATTTGATTAGGTTGTTGACTTGCTTATCTATGTTTAATATATGCTTATGAATGCATGCTATATTACTTATCTATATATATATGCTTGCATGATTACTTTATGTATATATATATTTAACATGTATGCTTTTTAATAGACCAAAACAAATGTGAAATGTCCAAATAGAGCTTGCTGCAAAAACAAAACAGAATATAACATTTTTCCAGAAAATTTTTGAAAAATTTTGATTTTTGGGTCGTTAGATGCGCGGCCCCCTTAATTCATAAGGGGCGGCCCCCTTAAATTTAAGGGGACCGGCCTCCATTTAAGGGGACCGGCCATCTGGAACAGTTTTTACACTGTTTTCTTTTGCATCTTGTGATCCCTTTTGCTAAGTCCCAGCTACCATTTCCCTTAAAAACTAAACTGATTTTGGAATCTAACAATACAATTTCAAATTAATTATACTTCCAAACATGTTTTCACACTATATAATCCCCATGCATGTGTAATTCACATTCCATCATCCTCAACCTTCATCAAACCTCATCCTTTTATCATGTCATCACCAAGAACCACCTATTCAAACAATGCCAAGAAACAAAAACTTGTCATTATTCCACCAAAACAACTATTCATTGATCTTACTAATGAAGACAACACCACTCCATCACCACCACCTCAATGCTCATCTCCTAGTGCACCAAATGCACCCTTCAAAACACCATCTACAAATGGAGCCTCTACTTCCTCCATACCATCCACTTCATCCATAAATGACTACATAAACACCCATTTATCTCCTCCAACAATAGATCAACCATCACAATCCACAAATGACAACACAACTCTTGTACTAACCCTCTCATTATCACCATTGACACCTCTTCATGAACACTTCGCATCATCCCCTATAAATCCACCAATCTATAACCCCGTCCCATGAAGCTTGCTTGAAGCTCATGGAGACACTTGCCTTTGTTGCATCCACAACCGAACAATTGTGTTCGGACTAAGAGATGAGATGCAATACATGTTTTCTCACGTTGAAAACTTGTTGCATCAACCACCAACAACAAACACAACTCCTCCACCACCATCAACAAACACTCCCCCACCATCACCATCTCCATGTTCACCATCCATTCCTTCCAATTAAACATGATTGGATGGTAAATAAAATTGTTTTAAAACCATTTTGGATGGCAAGCTCTAGAAGAAGACTTTCATGTTAGAGCTTTGGTTTATTTTATGATTGTAAGCCTTCAAGGCTTTTCTTATTTGCACTACTTGTAACCTTTTTAATTTAATCAATGATTATGGTTGTGTTTAGTTTCTACTCTTGCATGCTATATATATATATATATATATATATATATATATATATATATATATATATATATATATATATATATATATATATATATATATGTGATGCTTGTCCACTAAATATTTTTGCAAGAATTCCATATCTCGATTTCTTTTTAACCTCAAAACGAGGGGGAGTATACTTCAAGGGGGAGCTTCACTAAAATCGGGATAACCTTTTTGATGCTAACAAAAAGGGGGAGAATTGCTATAAACTCACAATAATACTTGTATATAAACTAATCTTTCGCTTAATGAGTTTAGATTTTGTAATCATCAAAAAGGGGGAGATTGTTGACATAAATAATGTATGAAAACGTTATTTATATTTTTCAATTTCTCTATATTTTGACGATCACAAAATGTAAACTCATCAATCAAAAGATTACTACGTAAACAAGTATTAAGCTAGTTTATAGCATTATATCCAACTTAATCACTTAAGGTATGGATAAACAAGTGCTTAATACATCTTATGATCAAAGGGGTATTTAATTAACTATTACAAAGTTTATTTAATTATATAAACATATTACATATTTTTGAAAAACACTTTTGGTAATAAAGAAAAATGTTTTAATCATACTAAATATATGATTTCAAATTTTTAACCAAAATCAGTTAGTTTTTCACCAAATAAACTTTCCCCACTAAAAGACAAGTTTTCTGGCCGTTACAGCTGGGCGGCCCCCTTAATTATAAGGGGCGGTCCCCTTAATTTTAAGGGGGCCGGCCATGATTTAAGGGGACCGGCCACGCTCATGTGTCAGAAATTGTCAGAATTTTTCTCCTATAAATACCACCTTACTTCTGGAATTTTGACCTACCTTTTGCACGAAATTTTCAGATCTCAAACTCTCTAAACATCCCCTAATATCCTTTGATCATTAGTATACTAATCCTTGTTTCAAGTGATTCAATCCCTTCTCATCCATTATCATCCAAAGTGCAAAAGAAGAACACTCCTTCTACAACTAAGTTCAAGAAGTATTGAAGAGTAGTTGTGCATAGTGTATATATATTATTTGTGAAGTTGTGTTGTGTTTGTAATAAGTAGTTTAGAAGAAATAGAAGTTGTGTAGGAAGTAGAAGTTGATTAGTAGTGAAGTAGTGTAGTTGTGAAGAAGATAGGTGTGAAGTAGATTGAAGTGAAGAAGATAGGTGTGAAGAAGAAAGGTGTGAAGAAGATAGGTGTGAAGTAAATAGGTTTGAAGAAGTTGTGATCAAGTTGTGACGTAGTTGTGGTGTGTAAATTGGTGTGTAAGGTTTTCTCCACCATAAGGGAGTTTGTTGACATAGTGAAGAAAACTCTCGAGTAGGTGACTCGGGGAGTGGAGTAGGAATAAGGAAGGTGACCTTGTAGCCGAACCACTATAAATCTTTGTGTTGTGTTTTGATCTCTCCAACTCTTTTCTTTACTTACTTATTTACCTATACTATATTAGCTTAGTTAGTTAGTTACTATATAATTGTTCATATAGTGCAAGTATTGAGATCACATAAACTAGAATCGAAGTTTTTAAAACAAACTTGTTTTTATAAATTTAAAAAGGACGTAAAACTATTCAACCACCTTCTAGTTTTCCACAAGGTCAGTGTCACATTAGTGGATGAAGGGGAGCTAAGAAAAAAAGCCAAGGAGATTATGAGTCGTGTGGCTGAGAGGGACTTTGTGCTTGGAGAGCTGGGGATGGTGTTTGCTTTTGAATCCTCTGTTCAGAGCATTTTAGAGCTCACGAATCTGCAAACCCAAGATTTGACGGAGGTGTCAATGATCTTGGTGAATGTTATGAAGAAACAAAAGCGAGCAACGGAGCTTTTGTTGTTCATTGACAGGCTCAAGGCCATGCCATACTGATGCATTATGTTTTGTCCTTTTTTGAAGATGTCTTATGTTTTACTATTTAAGTAATGTAAGCTTTATGGATGTGAAATTTAAGAAAGAACATACCTTTCCTGTTTTTTTTGTTATTTTATTGCTGTGGTGCTGTTGTCGTCATGTGTTGGTTGTTTGGTCTGCTCATACGTTGGATTGTTTCAATACCATTGGGATTAACTTTTTGGCGAATAGTGCACCTGTTACAATAAGGTGATTGTTAAAGGTAAGTAATGGCATCGCTTTAAAAACGATAACATATTGCTGGTTGTAAAAATTTACCTTAACTGCAGTAACAGCAATCCCCGAGACCCTTGTGTTTAGAAATATCTGGTGCCCACCATCCTAGTTCCTATGATAAAAATGTTTTCGTTAATTCAAGTGTCTATTATCATAAAGTTTTCAACATACATAAAAAGAGAATGTCAACTTGACCTACCTAGTTGATTCACACGCGCTTATCATCCTTGTGATTAACCTCGTCTAATGATGGGCCCAACAGAGACCATATGTTTAGCTGCAATAAGGCGTTGTTGATTGAATGGATGTCAGAAGCCGATGCCCGATTGGCTAAGTCCAGCTCTGACATGCCATTCAATCAACAGAGCTGGATTACTGCAAAACCTCAAAGTTGTGGCAAATATATTTTCACCCTATACTTAGTCTACTAAAACCATGGAGTAAGGTGCAAACACAACCAACTTGAATCATTCAGAAATGCTTGTACTTAATCAGCTTGTATTTAATCAAGCTCTTACCTAGGCCATAATGCAGCATAAAGAGTGTCGATAAGATCCTTTATTTTTTTACACAAATTATGTTCAAAGCATACCAACCTATATTAGAAAAAAAAACAACAATTCAAAAAAAAAATAAAAAAATAAAAAAAAAATAATTAAAAAAAGCAAAATTAACAAATTACATATAGTGAAAATGCATATCAAACCAACATAAAAAATAAAGAAAAAAGTACCTTAATTTTACTTAAACAAGGAGTATAACACCTAATCTTAAAAGGGTACAATCAGATTCAATCGGATCCCTCAAAATCTGCAAAAAGATTATAACACATATTCTGAAAAGGCTATAATCATATTCAACCGGATGCCTCACAAGCTGCAAAAAGGTTCACAAAACCAATGGCGGTAGAGTGGGACGGAGCCGCCGTGAATTAGAATGGATAAGGCAGTTTCCGATGGAGACGACCGACTAAAGGGGATACAACGGGATGGTCCACGATGGAGACGACAACTTTGCGCGACGGCGATGGCGAGCAGGAGACGTTGACTGGTTAACCATTTTTGTATGTATGACTGTAGCCTTCTTCTCGTACTTAGATCAATATAAGGTCATTGTTTTAATCCATGTTAAATGACCAAAATATCCAGTTGCTCATGTATTGGTTGCCCAAAAAACAAATATTGCCCAAAATACAATACGAAGCATGTACCGCGTACCAACACTGGTTGGTCGGACATGTGTCATCCTGTAGCTGGTTACACGTTAGTTGCCCTGGGCAACCCGGGCTAAAACGAGAATTTTCAAAAAAGGGGCTACATATGCCTAACCCGCTGGGCAACGGGCTATATTAGTAATTTTCCCTATATATATATATATATATATATATATATATATATATATATATATATATATAGAGAGAGAGAGAGAGAGAGAGAGAGAGAGGGCCTTTATTTTCATAACCCTGTTAAGTGCGAGAACTGCGAGAACTCCTCTAGACCAATGAGATTTTTTTTAAATATTAAAGATTATTATTTAATCTAAAGGGTATTATAGTAAATGACAATTTTTAATTTTTGTTTAGATTATTTTATTAAATCCTGTTTTTAAATATCTCATAATTTTTGGATTTTTTAATTTTTTTTTTTTTTGCATGTATGTTTCTAGAAAGTCAATGTGCATATGCGTTTCTTTTAAATAATGCAAATTTACATGTGTTTATTGTACAATAGTTTAAATTTCAAATGAGTTTTACTTAAAAATGTAATTGCATATATGTTTTTGCGTTATATTCTATAAACCTCTTAAATAAAAACTAAAAACATAAATTATAGTCGTAACCATTAGATTTATTACAAACCAAAAACATAATATAATACACAAATTTTTGTATCAAATGAAATACAAAATGTATCATTTTGAATATACATATGCACGCCTTCTAAGAACATATGTGCACAAAACATATGTGTTTGAAGTTTCTCATCAGATTCTTTCGAACATGGGTGCACGTCTTTCAAGAACATAGATTCACGCCTTCCAAGAACATATATGTACTTCCAGTTTCTCATCAAATTCGTTAAAGCATATGTGCACGCCTAGAAAAAATAAGAGTCAAGATTAAATACGTTTAAAATAAAACTCAAGATAACATAACAAACATGCGCAAGTTTAAACTCGCAAACACAAATAAACAAGAGACCATTTTTTTAGTGTATGCAAAACATATATAATCCAAAAACAAAACATATATGTTTATACGTAAACATATAAATCCAAACACAAAATATATTTGTTTTATACGTAAACATATACGTATCTTTCCAAAGCCCATTCAAGAATATAAAATTGGCTTGTGATTTATTTCAAAATTTACTAGTTTGACTTGACCTTAGGAGGTCACTGTTCCATGAAAATAACACATTGATTTTCCACAACATAATACCAATCCTTGTGTTAAGCTTATTAATAAAAAATTGATTCTAGCAATTAAATATATCTAGTGACTTGAATCCTAATTTCTTAAAGATAACAGTTTTAAAAATATTAAATAAAGTACTCCTATGTAACAAATCCGATCTCATGTAACAAATATGAGATTATAAAATAAGAAGAAATGAAAACCAATGTTGGGACCCAAGTAAAAGATATAATTGAAACTATAATACCATACTAATTGTAAAAGATGATTTTGAAGTTAAACCATAGATAACCATTTAAAACAAAATATACATAAACAAGGGCATGCTATATTTACCTTCGAATCTTTATTAACCACTTCTCACTCTTTAATATTATCTCTGATTATTCTAATAAGAACCTCTTACCATTTGATTGACTTAAAATAAAACTTAGATCATGACAAAGAACCAAGATCTGTAGAAAAAAAATCTTCATGAATCAACATCAAGTTATGTAGAAAAAAATGCAAAATTTAGTAAGTTACCTAATGTTCTTCGCATTGTCTTCGTGATTATACATGAGTTTTTTTTAACCCTTTTATGATATTAGCCCGAGATGTAAACCAGAACATCAGATGATTGTAGGGTCGGCATCAGCAGATGATGGTTGCGAGGAAGAATCAAAGAGGCTACGGTAGTGAGGACATCGTGGATGATTGAATAGATTAAAACATCATCAAAACCAATATAATTTTTCGTGATAGATGAAGTTTTAATGGCGTCTAGTCTTTTTTTTTTTTTTTTTTTTTTTTTTTTTTTTTTTTTTTTTTTTTTAAATAAAGAGAGATGATGGTGGTGGCTAGGGTTTGAGGGGAGATAAGTATTTGAGAGAGAAGGAGGTTAAAATGTAACTGATGCTTTTGAATCAGTTTCTAAAATGATGGACGAATTTCAAATATGATATTCCATTAAAATTATTTTTAAAAGACTAGAATACCCTTTTTCTCATTATCAGATGTTCAACCTTTTATATTTAATTACAAGAGTGCCACAATCATTTTTAACCGGTTATTTGTAATGTTTGTTTCTTGATATGAATCTCTTATTGATATTTACATACGTGTAGATATTGTGTATAGCAATTTATAGGCCTGAACACGCCCCTATTTTCTGCGTCAAACAATATTCAATGCAAAGTGGTCAGGGTAAAAGGTTAAAAAGCTGATTAAGAATTAAGTGAATGTTGTTCTTGGTATCAAGTATTTTATTATATTTCTAATAATTTTGTATTTGTGTACAGTCAAAGATGCCTATCGAATTTATTACTGAGCAAGATCTAGAACACTTTGGTGAATTTCAGGTAGCTGAAATATTGATATTAGAATCGTGTTTTTGTCATGTCTAATTGTTATGTACACAACAATTTACTTATATTTGCACATTTTTATGTAGGTTTTACTGGATGTGTACAATGATGAAGCATACAACGGTAATTCTGAAATATACTTCATATCTGCAGATGGTTATCGTTTCAAATTGGAGTTAGTCAGGCCTCGATACGGCTTGTGGTATCTAACCGGGCCAAAATGGACAACATTTTGCAACCGAAGCTTGAATGAAGATGTAGAATTATTGCATTTTGTAGAAGATGGTGTTTCTATGTGACCGGGTACCTGGCAAATGGCCATGAAGTCAGAGGCTATGAAGGAAACAGATCTACTCTTGCAAGGTTCAAGACGGTTGTTTTGCCCGACCCTCGCTTGCCTCTGGTATTGAAGTGTCAATTACTTTAATTGTGCTATTCATAAAGTTGACAAATCCTGTTAGTGATAGTTTTTGAAATAAAAACTTTTAAACATTTTATCCTATAAAATGTGATACAGTCCTTACCCGCTGAAATACTACCGGGATTTGAAGAGCTTGATGATTTCACCATAGAAGCCGACAGAGAAGACTACCCTTGTCATGTGAGGCGTCTTGCCGTCTTAGGGGACGTGGGCACTTACAAATATCAGTTGTTGGGTGATGCCCGGAGTACTTTGGTGGATGATATTGATTTGGAACCTGGAACAACAATTGTATTTACAAAGAACAGGGGACACAGGTTGTGGGTCGATGCCTTTGATGATGATGGAAGCATGGTAACGGATTTCATGTTCAAAGGTACAGCAACTTTGAACAGGGTGAAACTACCATTGGAGTGGCATGAAGAGAGTAAGTGTTATAGTATTTTTATTATGATTGTCTGGTAGTGTGCTTGTAGTCAATTCCAAGTCTTATTAAAGCTTATTAGGTATGTATTTTTATGCAAGAATGTTAACAAATAAAATAATGAATTGTGATTTGTAGATGACGATAGAATGAAGCATATCTGTTACTGGCCATCTCACAGGGATCATTTTGGAGAAAACAACAGAGTTTTCTATAAAAGCTATGCTCAGATCCAGTGTTACAACAGATTGGTAAGAATTCATAGTCTTTTTTATACAAAATTATTGATTGAAAAAAATTTGCTTAATAGTGATTACACTTTCAATTATTGTAGGCCATTCCGGCTTTTTTCCTCGACAAACATCTGATGCACATGTATAACAAAGCACTCATCATTCTTGGGCATTACAGAGAGGAAATGGAAATCCGTATGGAGCCTCACAAGGAGAATCCAGCCAGGATCAATCATGTTAATATCCATGGTCCATGGAGGCAAGTAGCTGAAGCAGGTCATTTCCCGTACACCAAGGTGATAAGGTTCAGGTACATGTCCAACGGGGAAGACCTGGATGTGCTGGAAGGTCAGAATCCTCATTACCCAATATTTCAAATTTGCTAATCTGCTAAGTATTTCTTTCCTGGGCATGTCTTAAACAATTCACCTCCATACTTGCTTTTGTGTTTTATCTGAACAACTGTTAATGTTTGTCAACCTTTGTGTTTAACCCTGTTTATGTAAGTTTAACTTGGGACTACACTCTAATGCTTAAGTAGTTATGTAAGTTTAATCATGTGTATGCAAGTTTAACTTAGAAGTACACTTTAATGTTTAAGTAATGGTTTAACGCTCTTTTTGTATAGGCTGTTAATAATTTGGTTGTCAAATGTTAGTTTGTTTTTGTGAAGAATCAAAAATGTCGTCATTGTTGCATGCGATAAACGTAAGCATGTCAACACACTGTGTTGCTTTAAGAAAGAAAAAATGCTAAGGTTTCAATTGGTCGACATGTTGACACACTACCATTTTTCCACTATTATTTTGTTCTAGATCTTTAGTAGTTCATATCTCCATATTAAGTATTAAACTAAAAATTCTTCTAGTATGCTGATGTGCTGAACTTATCATGTTTTGAACGATGCTATGATGTGAAGTAACTTAAGGTTTGCGTATCGTTGTTTGTATTGTATGTGGTTTATTTTTGTTTGCAAGTTAGATAACATTAAAGTGATAAAAATTGACATAAGGGAAAATGACCCTCATTCAAATTCTAATCAAAGCTTCTTTATATACAACATTTGTAGTCGAGTTGGTGTACTTTCCTTCCTCATCACAACACAACACTTTCAATCCTTGTCTGGTTTTGACTCTAGATACTGCCACATAAAGTTGGCTGTGTGAGAACACTGGTCGTTGAAGAAACAATCCGACCTGTGTTAGCGTCTGGCCTTGACTTTTGTTAATAGTCATTGCAAAACACAAAGCGAGTGGGAACTGCATGCGGTTAAATTTAAAGGGAATTGTTGTATCTGATTGGCTAAGTATCAAATGTGGTATTGCGCAAATTGTACCAACACAACCTCCAGATATAATCCTGGCTTCAACTGCATTGATTCTTAATCGCAATACCTGAAGCCTTGTTCCATTACACAATCCAGCCATCTGGTCAATGTTTCTCATGTACATGACTGGTGCTCCCACTTTCAATGTCAAAGAATGACGAGGAATCCCAACAATTCAAATGCTATTTAGGAAATCAGTTGTGTATAGAGCCTCATTGAAGTTGGTGTCCTGATCAGCAATACCAACCGAGTCTGAGCTCTCATATGTATGTTCCTCGCCCGGTATTAATTGAAGAATGCGATTGTTAATTAAATCCACCAGTGCGTGTGTTGGAGCGAGAATTGCCTTTTCCTGGAAATATCCTTTTTTATATAGGTTATCTTTTAAGTTCAGGTAGGTTTGTTGAATTATTGTAGCAACATGATCGTCCGAGTCGGGTATCAACATATCGTCCGGGAATGTGACAATGTTCTCGTCATCACCGTCTTCCCCAATTGTACCATTTCCAATTGATAAGATCCAGTCAGCAAAGTATTGTATTTCCTTTCTCTCGGTGTTATTTCTCCCCACCTGTAAGCGCATGTTGACCGCCAATTCGAGAACGGTGCAATGTTGCCACAAATACGAAGAATTGATCGCCGCGTGCACGACATGGTGCCTGTTTCCATTTGTAACCACCGGTAATATTTGCCGGAAGTCTCCTCCAAACAACACTACTTTCCCTCCGAATATTTGACTGGAAGGTTCATTTTCATTCGTTCTACATATGTCTTTTAACGTCCTATCAAATGCCTCGTAACAATGCCTATGTGTCATCGGAGCCTCATCCCATATGATTAGGTTAGACATCCTTATCAAGTCTTCAAGTTCACTATCTGCAGGTATATTGCACATAGAATCATCCACTATATTGATAGGAATAGCAAACCGATAATGGGCCGTTCTTCCACCTTCGAGCAAGAGAGCTGCAATTCCGCTAGATGCAACGTTTAACACTATCCCTTCTCGCGACCTTATTGCAGCAGATAATGTCTTGTAAAGATATGTTTTTCCAGTCCCCCCGTACCCGTACACAAAAAACATGCCTCCTTGCTGTGCATTAATGATGCGTGGAATTGCACCCTCGCAAAAGGTTTTACCTCTCAAGGGATCTTGAGAAGCTTGCAATCCCCACCAGGCAGTGTACCTGACTGTTGTAGTATAGTATAGTGGCAAGTACCGGGGGATTGATCGTTCAACTCAAAGAATAGTGTTCGCTAGGGTTAAAACTCAATTAAACTAGGTCTAGAGATGAGGGATGATTGTTTTTGGCACTCCGATGTGTCATCGCGCTTTTTATTATTTGCTCCTGGTTTTGATTCGGATATCCATTTGTGTTTTCATCATCACGTGAAATACAATTTGAGTCTTTTTTATCTACAGAATTGTTTTTTTTATCAATCTTCGACGTTTACTTGCAACTTGTTTAGGCTGTAACAACACAAAATATTTTAAACCATTGTTTAGTAAATATAGATTAAAAAAACAAATATATCATGTTAATTTTACCTCTTCACTGTCTGATATGACAACAACGGGTGCATCTTTTTTCATCGAAACAATATCTGTAGACTGCAATTATGTCATAGTTTTTTCAGCTAGTGTGTTATGCTCACACGTCATCTAAGAAAAAGTTTAACAGATTATTGTACCTCTTCATCGTCAGATATAACAATGATTGGGATATTTTTATTCATCTCATCATTGGAAGTAAATGGAGTGGCATCCTTTGTTCTTTGATTCAGGACCTTAAAATTTAGAGGCAGGATTAACATCAACTAAGTTTATAACCATTATTACTTAATAATAACATTAAATCATTGAACATACATAGGCTACTCAAAGCAATTGAATCAAATAAAACCAACCAAGGGAGCCATATATATTTACTTGCATGACCTTGTTAGTGAACTTAATAAGATTTGTATTAACAAATGAGATCACAAAGATTAAAATAAGCCATAAAATATTTATAATACTGATTTACAAACAACAATGACTTTTAAAAAACAGTTGTTAAATTTACAACTTATTCACAAACGTAATCATGTCAAGCATGCTCTAATATTATGTACCTTGTTTGATCATTTTTTCGCCATTGAATCTACCTATTGCTATCAATTATTGAAGTTATAAGTTCAATGTGTTGATAGATAACTTTATTTATAGAGCTTAAAGTTGAGCAAAACATGGAATAAATAATTTATTTGATATAATTTTATTATAGATAAAGATTACACTTATCTATTAAACATAATTTTGGAACTTATATGTTGTATATCACGTTATAATTCTAATGGTTTTATATTTTTCACGCTATAATTCTAAATATTTTATATATTTTCAATTTTTTAGGATTAATACATGATCTTATTTATATAGTTTGAAGATAAGGAAAAAAATGGAATTATTTATTTATTTGGCATACTATATTATCATATATAAAAATTACATTGACCTCTTAAATAGTGATATTGTTTACTTGTATTTATAGACTTTGATTCTTGTAAATTTTTTCATGAATATATACCTATTAACAATATGAAAAACATAAAACTTGTTTATTGTTTTTATGTTGTAATTTTGGAACATTGTCAACAGGCAGTTATAAATTTTCAACACAATAATAAACATAAACACATTAAGCTTCAAATTGTCACAATAAACAAACTAATTTACTCACATTAACATTTATAAATTTGATTCATATTACATTTAAAATAAACATAAAAAAAACATTTATTTGTCTTCTGATGAGAATGCCAAGTGCATCTCATCATATGAATAACAATCTCGATCCTCTCCATCTTTCTTGCCAGCTTCATCAACAACAATATCAATTTTGGTTTTTGTTTTCTTGGACTTCCTATACTCTTTGACCTCCTTCAATAGCTCTTTTAGTCTCTTTTTTTCAGCCTTTCTTTCAGCCCTTTTTTTCGACTGTTTTTCTTGTTTCTCTTCCCATTTTCTCGTCTTTGTGGCTGCTGCTTCTGAAACCATCCAATCATAGATAGAAGCTATTATTTCTTCGGCAGCAGCGTTATTGTTAACTTCCTCAGCTGCTGTATTAATTGAGAAAATCAAATTATGAAACACATAGTTAATAATTGTTAGTTATATTTTAGAAATATGAAATGTTGTTATCATACCTATGATCTGTTGTGCCTAAGCATTGTTGTTGTTTTCAGCCATTTGAATGCTATTGATAACAGTGAGATGCCTAGGGAAAAAAGGAGAGTATGTGATAATGTGTATGGGTACTTGGATTAAAAGCACCCTGACATGTATTTAACACTAAGTTTGGAATACAAAGAGTCTAATATTAATTCCTAATTTAATTAAGGAATTGTGTATATTTTCAAAAAAAAATTGTGTACAAAACGTGGAAGATAAGTGTGGTAATTTCTCAAAGTGAAATTTGTAAATATATAAGTTAGGATTGATAAATATAAGATCAAATAATAAAGTTTGTTAGAATCTTTATTTAGGAAATAAATATCTTTATAAAAAATATTAACAAATATTAAATATTTATCAATAGATGTTTAAATTGTATGATGTTTATCTTATTTTTATTTTCTATGTAGATACATGTATCTTATCTAAATATACAAATTTTAATTTATCTTTTATAGTATACAACTTATTTAAAAATTAGAAGATACGATAGTTTTTTTAAAAAAAGTGTACATAATACACGATATTATTTGGACGACCACTTTTGATTTTTTAAATTTTAACCACTTTCATCCTATAAATACGCACATCAAATCCACTTTCAAACACACACTTTCAAACACAATTCAAACAACAAATCAAACACCAATAAATGGCTTGTAAACTTCCCCACACCGCCAAAGAAATCCAAGAGTATTTCCAAAAACAAGCTGATAAAGACAACATGGAACGAAAAGAGGCTATTGTCAAAGTGATTGAAATGTTTGAATAAGCAAAAGCTCTTAAAAGACGTTTGAGAGAACGATATGTTGAGTGAAACGACATATTGGAAGAACGCAAAGTTGTGATTGATCAGTTCTTTACGATGAATATCGTAAAGATGCTGCAGTTACTGAGACTTTGTGGTCTTGCGTGACTGACATACAAGACCAAATTTCCAACAAAATACGTTGGAGTTTTCAAGAAAACGTGGAAACTTCTGCCATTGAGCAGCAACAACAACAACAACAACATCAACATCAACAACAACAACAACAACAACAACCACCAGGTGAATCAAGTTCATATGCACCAAGAGTTGATGATGATGGCTGGAATTCTGACACGGAGCGGGAGCTGAGCAAGTTAGAAGCTCAGTTAGAAGCAGAGCAGTTTGCGAGTTACGATCCGTATCATGATGGATACGACTCCAACAACTCTCAAACCTAGGATATTTTATTCTTCGATTGAAGTTTAATTTATGTTTATGTTTTAAATTCAGTATTGTAATTTTTCAATTTCGTATCGTTTTTAGTTTATGTTTATGTAACGTTTTTATGTTTTTATTAATGAAATTTAAGTTTATGTGATTCCGGTTTCAATTTAAACGAATTAACGAATACCTAAGTTAAAGAATATTTTAAACCAATATCTAATGAGTTTTATATGTGCATTATGTATTTCAATGCACAAATAATACTAAACACATAAACATTTAAAAATAACCATAAATATTAAGATTGAATAAGTAAAACAACGCTGGTACTTTAATCCAAAACATTGACACAAAAGAAAGCTAAAGTTTAAAGGATAAAACAATAGAAACAACACTAATATGAACCACTTTATTTAACTATCTTAATCCTCTTCATCAGCTTTGATTTCTCAGTAGCCCATAAAGCAGCAACAATGCTCAACTCAATCAACCGTTCTATATTAGCAAAATCATCTTGCTCTGCCGCCTTCAAAACAGACAAAGGCTCGTCAACAACAGGATCAAAGCCATACTTCTGTAGCTCAACAATAATACCACGTCTGTGATCAATCCTAGCTTCCAACTCTCCAATCCTTTGATTATACTCTTTTTCATCACATTCATAGGCTTGCTTTTCTCTTGAATAAATTTCTTTTAGGATTTTATCAATTTGTCTATCGCCAATTTGTTCTGCGATCCTTTGACACTTTAGAAATCTCGGAGCCATGGAATTTCAGTGAACAAAATTTATTGTTTAAAACTTGCAAAATACTTTTAAAAAATTTAAAATACGTTTTCTTAACATATAAGTGAAAAAATTATATGATAACCATAAAATATTAGAAGATATGTTAACATAACAAATATGATCACAGTATATATGATAAAGATTTATAGACTTCTAAAACGCAAGAAAATTATATGATAACCATAAAATATTGGAAGATATGTTTACATAACAAATACGATCACGATATATATGATAAAGGTTTATAGACTTCTAAAACGCAAGATTATTTCTAAAAACTAAAAAAATATATATAATATATGTTAACGTAACAAATACAGTAAAAGATATTATACTCAAATAACTTATGATTAGGAAATATAAAGACATGCATTAATATTAGAATATTAACAGTTTGATAACATATTCAATATTATATATAAGTAGATAAATATGGTATATGGAATTTTGTTTAAATTTAATATAAATCCAACACGAATTATATATCTTGTAGATACCTATAAATGCTTGTTTGATTTCATGAAAACACACAACTTCCTGTGTGTTTGATTAAAAATTATTTTGATGGGTCGTGAGTATTTCTCACCATCAAATGTAACAAACAAACGGCCAAGAAGTGGTTCTTCATCAGAAGATACATCTACAAATTCGAACAGATGCCCAGGTGTTGTGAGGTATTTTTTACCAGGGGCTTATCTTGATCAGCTCAATAGACTAATAAGATTATTGAAAGCAGAAAATGTTAGCGATGAACAAAGAGTGATGGAACTTCAAGAGGCAATCAATCAACGAAATAAGAAAATAACAGAGTATCAAGAGACAATAGTCGATGTTAAAAAGCAAATAGACTATTATAATAGCTTGTGATTTCGTTTCTATGCCGTGTTATTTATTATTGTTTTTAAAAACATTCAACGTTAGTATACTTTGATTTTATTTATATGATTTCGTGTTGCATTTTAAACTTTAATCATTTCATTGATTTAGATATCATAATATTTTTCACTCGTTTGTTATATTCCTTTTCGTCATAATATTTTAAATAATTCGATGTTGTATTTAAAGTGTTATAGAGGCATGCCATAATTTCAGGTATAATGATACCGTATATCAAAGTTTTGCACAGTGATTAAAATACAATGTTATTGGTTATTTTTAACAGTTATATGTAATTTTTGTTAAAGATAACATGCAACACATGCATAATATGTGTCACCAATTAATACGAATTAATGCATATCCAAGGTTACATAAATTTTTAAGGTAAAAAACTTCATATCACAAATATAATGATAATATAACACAAGTAACAAAGTCAAATCATAATAAAATATAGTAAACAAACACATCCCTTTTTAGCAAGTATATTGTGCAATGGCAAAAAAATAAAAATCTAAAAAAGATAAAAAGTTCAGTTTTGATTCATAGCATTCAATCTTTTCCAGTCCCACTATCACCATCTTTTTTGAAAGATTCTTCAGTTTTATAAGCTGATGATTCCAACATCGAGCGTGGCCTCTTTCGAATGTTTCCAGATGATTGCACACTTGACGGGCCATTTTCATTTGCCACACAACTGTTCTTGCTAGGATTACAAGTAAATTCATCCACATTTTCCTGCATCATTTGCCAAAGTGTAGTTAGGTTGCTATAGATGTATTTTAAAGCAAGTATGTTCACCAACTTCACACGCAAATGCAATGTTTAATACCTCAATGTTCATTGGCTCAATGTTTGTGACATTGGTCTCAAATATCTATAATGTAAAAACAAATATAAGTTACACGATCTCATATGCAAAACTTAAAAATGGTTAAATATATATAAATATAAAAAATGTTATTCATTTACGATACCTCACGGTCAATATTTGATGTCAAATCATTTTTGTCGGCCTCTTCATGTTCAACATGCTCCACTTCATTTTCTTTGTCATGATTTTCATTGCCTGAATACCGGTGTCGAACATTAACATATTCTTCCTCATCATCGGAATACTGTATTCCACCTTGGTCATCTTCATTAATGCGATTCCTATATTCAATATTTTGCTCTTTGATACACTCAGATCAACCACTCGACTAATGGATAGTCAGAATAGTCAAACCTCGCATATTCTCCGGTGAATATAGTGTTTCCCCGGGTCGTTAAGTCCCGACGAGGTGTGAAATGGTAAATTGGTTCTTGTTAGTGATCGAGTGATGTGAATGGTGAAAAGATATAGTTGTGTATGAGAACATGAAAGGAGAACCTCCACTAGAAAACATATATTAAAGCATATAAAACAATAACATAAAGCTAGGAAACCTGAAAAGTATCTAAAACCCAAAAACGCGTGTTTTGACTAAAAATAATGTCAACGAGTAACATAAAAAGCGAAATCTAAGCACGACTAGTGCTACGAGCATACAACTAAATTTCCTACGTACTAGATGACAAAACGAAATTTTAGGAAAAACAACATTAAAAATATAATTAGGATTCTAATTAATATGATTTAAATACTATAAATTACTAATTAGCTCCTAATAAATACTAAAACTATTCAAATAAATCTAAGAATTTTTAGACAAATACTACAAGTAAATTCTGACCTAGAAAAAATGAGGTACTATTGATTTATGAAATCCTATTACCAGCTATTGCACAATTGTATTATCCTACCAAAGACTAAGGTATGCGAGAAATATCAAGTAGATAGAGCTCAAACTAAGTCTAACCGAAACTACTTATTGAAAATAGTTCACATTGAAAATTTGTAGAAAATCGACCAAATCACCTTGAAACTACTTAAAAAATGAAAAGTATTGCTTCTGAACTACTACTAGTAATGATTCAAAATTGTTTTAGATGGAAAAATAACCAGGGCTCGTTTTTAACCAACGACAGTTACTATCCCAAACACCCCTTTAAATAAGAAATGGTTATTTTTTTTACACGACTTTAAACTATAATGTTAAGAGATTAAGCAATATCAGTTCATACTAAGCTACTATTTGTCAAATAAAGCAAATGAAGATAGGGGATAAACAAAAAAATAAGTAGTTGAACAAATGCAGTTACTATGAGTGAAAAGTAACAGTTGGGCTTACAAACAAAAGAGGATGCTTAACACTACAAATCACTTTCTACACCACCCTTGATTAATTTGAATGTTAAACTTGAACTTGCTAAGCTATTAATTAACTCATAAGCTCGAGCAGTAAGAGTTTGGACCAGGTTTAAATTACAGAAATTAAAGACAGGAAATTTAAGAACGACTTGTGATTGATGCTAAAACGTCAACCTAAATTGACCAATGTGAGTGATCAACAAGGTCAAACTGCCTAGGTCAATGCTCCGCGGAAGTATAGGTTTCCACGGGTCGTTATGTCCCGACGAGGTGTGGATGGTTATCAAACGTGTAACACCCCCAATTCATGGTTGCAGCGGAATTCGAACTGGGTGTTACTCAACGGCACAATAGTCACAATAATAGAAAACGAACTCCAATTGAGTCGTTTTAAAAGATTTATCATTCAAATTATATAAATATCAGAGATTACAAAATGAGGTCCCAAATGGTTCCATGTTTACAATTTACATGAAATGAGTTTTGAATGATAATAAAATTTATAGCCCTCTTGAGTATCCGTGTCCTTCCGTGCCATCCTTGATCGTCATGAACCTGAAATACATGCTTGAGAGGTCAACACAAAGGTTGAGTGATATTCATAGAGTTTGTTAAATCGATTGAACACAATATGTTGGTAGTGTGAGTTATAGGCTCACACCAATGTTTGGAAAACAAAACAGGTAGGCTACGTTATTATACGCCCGGAACATGTATTATACACTAAGCTTATGACACCATAACGTTAACGTGTACCAATATCGATCGGCAGATTTATCCCGGTAGGTACTTTGCTAACATACCTAAATCTCAAATATTATTGCATTTGTTTGAACTTAGTCAATACAAATGGGATTCGTCAATCCGAATAGGCCTATTAATAATATTCGCGCTCGCTATTGCTAGTGACTAAATGGTTCATAATAAAGGATCTCGGTTTAGCAAGGTTGGTACTTAGTGATAATAAAACAATCAGGTAAGCATACAATTTAAAAACATTGTGCTCGGTTATAAATAGCATGTATTCCCCCCAAGGGTTTGTAAAACAATTAAGTAATCGAAAGTGGGGCTATGAACTCACCTTAAGTAAGATAGCAAGTAATGAATGTAACGGTTGAATCGTGAAGGTTCTATGAGCAACCTATAATAGAATGTCGCGACTTAGGATTGGAGTAAAGAATATGAAGTAGTGCCTATATATATATCTTGCATTTAGTCCATGATGTGGTATGATGTATAATGTAAGTCTTAGAAAGAAAAGATTCATGAAACATGTATGTTTTGTATATCGTTTACTACTGTTCGGGCCGACATAATTCAGAAGTCATGTTAGTAAGCGTTCGAGGAGCCAGGACACTTTAACTCGTAAATCCACAACTCATCTCGACGGCTTACATAATGAACTCCTCACATGAGGCTCCCTACTATTGTAGTAGTTGATGAAATATATAGATATAAGTTTTGATCCGAAAGGTTACATGTCCGATATTTGAATAAACTTAGGAAAGTTTATTAGTACATGAAGATTGTTATTAGGGTATGTTTCATAAGTTTTGTATGACCATTTTCTCTTGGTAATATCTCATGGTTCCCTTTTAAGTGAAGTAGATCCAAATTGCTTGTTCAAGTTCTCGTCAACTCTTTGTTTCATGTTTACGCCTATGAAAGTTGGTATGGTCATTTCGTCATGGCCTAGCCATGACCTTTGGTCCTTGTTTCAAGGTCATGAGACACAACCTTGGCTCTAGCCATGGTTGTGGTCTTGATTATAGGTCATAAGACCTCTTGTTCCTTTCAAAGTATAACCATAATCTTGTGACTTTCGCCTAAAAATGGGCTGTTTAGAATTTGAAGAATTTTATCACTCGGAAAGCGTTTTTAGGGCTCGAGCTTCTTTGTCTTGAACGAAAACGTCGTTCCGGACAACTTTCGTGTTTTAACTTTTTGATGAATCGGACCAGAAGTGGGACTTTCAAAACCCAAATTTGATCAGAATGGTATTTGGCAGTTTTGCCGGAAATCTTTGGTAACTTCAAATGGGCGTAACTTTTGACTCGTATACTCGTTTTGGGTGGTTCAAATTGCTATGGTTTCCTTGTTAAGTCCTCTACTACAATATGTAATGATCCAATATCATATTTTTACCATTTTGATCAGGTCTTACCAAGAAAGTCACTAGTTTACTTGTTTTATGAACTTGTCTTTATCAATCATGTACAATAACTTGTTTTAATCATTTTTATACATCATGGACATAACTACAAGACATAATATAGCAAGAATAACATGTAAATAACATGAACATGATTATTTAACAAGAATCAAGTTAGGGTTTGGCTCACAACTTTTGGCTTTCAAAGATGAAAGGAAGTTAACATGTAAGGATAGGACATTGATAGACTTGCTTCAACCCATTTCACTTCATGCAATCTTTCTACTCTTGTAATCTTGAAAGAGAGATGATGAAAATTGAGGTGACTTGAGTGGATTCAAACTCAAGAGAAATCACCAAAGTTCTAAAGATTTGAAGTAGTTTTGATGAATCAAAACTAAACTAGGGTTTATGTATGGATATTGCACTTGATTTCTTGGATGGAACTTGAAGTAAACTAGTAAAATGAAGTGTGTTGTGTGTGTGGGTCGTTCATATGGTCAAGGAGTGGGAGGAGAAGCATTTATATGCAAATGAGGAGGTTACATTGTTGACTAGTCAACACTTGGAGGCCAAGTTGAACACATGTTCACATCTCATGACACAAGGCATAAGATCAAGCCACATGGGTGGTGAATCCCCCCTCCTAGGCGGTTCACAAGCTTGGGGGACAAGGTGTGGACTTTGCTTGGTATTATCCTAAGTATTAGGAAGAGTTTTGACTCCGGGAAATGACAACCGTAAATGATTAGGCCTCAAAACGTAAAACCGGGTGTCGTAAAATTATGGAACTTTAAAGTATTGTTAGACATGTCCATATGTCCCATAATAAAATATAAAATGAGTGGTAGGTTCCATTTGGGTGGTAAACCCTGCTAAAAACTGGAAACACGGGTCTAAAACGCGTAATACGTAAAACGTACGAATATTGCGTAAAATTGAGAAAAGTAAAATGTTACTTTTCTAATGTGATAATAATGATTTAAAATGACTTATAATGTTTAGACTGGGCTCAGTCTAGTGTCGGTTGGTATTAAATGTCTTTTAGACATCAAACCGTAAGCCTAAAAATCAAGGAATGACTTATAACATCAAGGGATGATTTTTGGTTAATGGAGGAGGGAAAAATATGTTGACTTTTTCTAATAAGTTGAAAACTCAAATAGTCTTAGAAAAACGTTTTGTGGTCTAACGGTTAATCGCCCATACGGTTAAGCGTGCTCATGCGAGAGTAGTACAGGCTTGGGTGACCTGCCGAGAAGTCTTTGGTCATGTTTTTCTCAGTCACGATTAATTCTCAAATAAATCATGAGTGTGTCAAACATTTTTCTGATGTGGGGTCACCTGACGGGGTTGAATTTCGTTGTGCGTAGAATTTCTGGTTGACGTTTTACCCTAAAACGTGTAATTCCGTGTAATTCCTTAATAACTTTTAAGAAAACGATCTGACGAATGTCAAACATTTAATTTGCCATGGAAATGATTTATCACTCGATAATATCAAATAAAAATCAACTTTCGGGAAAGTTTTCGGGAAAAATGAATAGTAAAAATGAATAGTGAAATTTTCCGGGAAAAGTAATTAACCTGAAAATGTGAATTGTTACAGTCTCTACCCCTTACGGGGAACTTCGTCCCGAAGTTCTATGTGTGTCATATGTTGGAGTGGTGTTGATGAAGAGATGTGGTTACTTATGAGGACTGAAGTCTGGGATTACCGGTGATGTAGTTTGATTTCTCATTTCAGTGTATGGTGTAGGATGAGGCTTACTTTTATATAGGAAAGGTATGGTAATAGTCGAATATCAAAGGAAATTGATATAGCAGTCGAATACTAATAGGAATTGATATAGTAGTTGAATATCAAAATAGAACTTGATATAGTTGTCAAGTATCAATAGCAATTGATATAAGAATCGAATCATGGAATAAGCGTTGAACATGTGGTTGGACCAAGTCCTGTTTGAATTGTACGGCTGCCTATGCATATGGCTACATGGCTTCGCAATGAGTTTGGTACGACTGCGCATGCGTATGGTTACATGGCCCCGTAATGAGTTTGTTTGTTATTGCACTATCATTATGAAAACCAAAATGTAAACCTCGTACTAATGGAAATTGGGATAGTCGTTGCAATCATAGCCTAATAGGTAATCTGTTGTTGTATCTAGTGTTTATTGACTTCATACTTATGTTATTTCGGATATAATTAAGCCCACTTGTTTATAATTCTTTATTTATATAGAGAGGCATCCCAAACAATGTAACTAAAGGAATATAAACGTATGGTTTGATGATTTATAATTTCTTTATTTAAATGAAAAGGCATCCCAATCCATTCAAATAAGGACATTATAAATCATCCTACTCAAGAATTCCCGACACAACATTCATACTTAGCCGGTGAGTTACAAGGTAGTGTATTACGAGATGATACTGGTGTTCCAAAAGTACAAGATGAATATTCAAACTTGTAAAGCTGATGAGGGTACTTGTGGTGTAACTAAGGATGATTTGAGCTTTAAAAGTGCATCAAAATCTGTTAATGAGCTTGTGGTTCCAACGGTTGTGAAGATAATGTTATGATATGTTGATGAACAAAAGTGTGTAGTGTATGCTTAACATTAATACTCTTAGGTATAGATGTTGAGTTTGCTTTAAAAATCTTAAGAGATTTTAAAAGTTTATGACGGAATGGTATCCTAAACAGGATGGTACTTCCACGGGATGAAGAGAAGAATTGATAACTATCCCAAGATAGTCGTTCGGATTATCTCATAAATGAAAATTTTCAAGAATGAATTTAGATCATACAAATAAGGTGTTAAGATCTTGCTGAGTGGTAAGGCACTATCGTGTCTCTAGATTGTTTTAATGTATTCTGGTGGTTTATCGTGTTCATGTAGGAAATCAATCTGAACATAACCCTAGTACAACTACTCTCAGTATTTGAAAATTCTAAGTCGAATATAGTTAGTCAGACTATATTCCACTGTCCCTAGGTTAAATATAGGTGACTAGTCTATATTTAGCCAAGGTTTGATAAAATTTTCAAATACCTAAACTAGGTATACTTTTGATATGTCCGTTGCTTTCGGGAAACTGTTCACTAAACAAAGGCGATGTCAAACCCTTAAGTTGCAAGTCCCGTCCATACAAGACTTGTAACGTATGTTTTCATATTCCATTGCATAGAAGGTAGTAAGGGTAGATACGTATGGAAAGGAAGTTTTAAGTAGTTCTAAAATAGAACATACTTGGCCAGGATCACGAACTTTTAACAATGAAAGTTTCAGAAGAAAACTTTGATAAATGTAGAGAAAGTTCAGCTTTTGTCGATGATGGATTAGTTTGTCCTTTAGAAATCTCATATTTCTTGTTTTGAAATCGATAGGTTGTGACGGGTTTTTGATATCATAAGAAATGATATTGATGATGTGATGGAATAATTCCAGAGACCATTTGCACAAAACACAAAGTCTCGGAAGTAGGTTAGACCATTGTGTAATTCACAATGTCTGGGAAGTAGGTTAGACCATTGTGCAATTCACAATGTCTGGGAAGTAGGTTAAACCGTTGTGTGACTCAAAACATTTGAGAAATGATTAAGACCATTGTATCATGCAATGTCTTGGAAAATAAATGAGACCATTGTATCTCACAATGTCTTGGAAAATGAATGAGACCATTGTATCTCACAATGTCTTGGAAAATAAATGAGACCATTGTATCTCACAATGTCTTGGAAAATGAATGAGACCATTGTATCTCACAATGTCTTGGAAAATGAATGAGACCATTGTATCTCACAATGTCTTGGAAAATGAATGAGACCATTGTATCTCACAATGTCTTGGAAAATGAATGAGACCATTGTATCTCACAATGTCTTGGAAAATGAATGAGACCATTGCAATCAGTTACAATGTCTTGGACATATAATGTTGGAGTAGGAACATGTTTGGGAGAGTGTGGCTGTGCCGAAATGCCTTAGAATAGGCATACACAGATATGTTTAGTCCATTGTTTAGATAAATGATTGAAAGTAAACCGAGTTTATATATCAATATACTAATATGTTCATGTAGCATAAAATGCCTAGTGTGTATATATCAATATACTTATATGTGTTCATGTAGCATAAAATGCTTAGTGTGTATATATCAATATACTTATATGTGTTCATGTAGCATAAAATGCTTAGTGTGTATATATCAATATACTTATATGTGTTCATGTAGCATAAAATGCTTACGGGGAAATGCTCAAAAGGGGTGTATATATATGAATATACTAATATGTTTGTGTAGCATAACATGCTTACTAAGTCCATAATCGTCTGGAGGATAGAAGACACGGAGAGCGGAAGGCTATAAAAATGGTTTTGCTTGTAGTTGTAGTTATAGTTTAGGTCTCAATTAGACCCGTTTCTCTATAACCATGGCTCTGATACCAATCTGTAACACCCCCAATTCATGGTTGCAGCGGAATTCGAACTGGGTGTTACTCAACGGCACAATAGTCACAATAATAGAAAACGAACTCCAATTGAGTCGTTTTAAAAGATTTATCATTCAAATTATATAAATATCAGAGATTACAAAATGAGGTCCCAAATGGTTCCATGTTTACAATTTACATGAAATGAGTTTTGAATGATAATAAAATTTATAGCCCTCTTGAGTATCCGTGTCCTTCCGTGCCATCCTTGATCGTCATGAACCTGAAATACATGCTTGAGAGGTCAACACAAAGGTTGAGTGATATTCATAGAGTTTGTTAAATCGATTGAACACAATATGTTGGTAGTGTGAGTTATAGGCTCACACCAATGTTTGGAAAACAAAACAGGTAGGCTACGTTATTATACGCCCGGAACATGTATTATACACTAAGCTTATGACACCATAACGTTAACGTGTACCAATATCGATCGGCAGATTTATCCCGGTAGGTACTTTGCTAACATACCTAAATCTCAAATATTATTGCATTTGTTTGAACTTAGTCAATACAAATGGGATTCGTCAATCCGAATAGGCCTATTAATAATATTCGCGCTCGCTATTGCTAGTGACTAAATGGTTCATAATAAAGGATCTCGGTTTAGCAAGGTTGGTACTTAGTGATAATAAAACAATCAGGTAAGCATACAATTTAAAAACATTGTGCTCGGTTATAAATAGCATGTATTCCCCCCAAGGGTTTGTAAAACAATTAAGTAATCGAAAGTGGGGCTATGAACTCACCTTAAGTAAGATAGCAAGTAATGAATGTAACGGTTGAATCGTGAAGGTTCTATGAGCAACCTATAATAGAATGTCGCGACTTAGGATTGGAGTAAAGAATATGAAGTAGTGCCTATATATATATCTTGCATTTAGTCCATGATGTGGTATGATGTATAATGTAAGTCTTAGAAAGAAAAGATTCATGAAACATGTATGTTTTGTATATCGTTTACTACTGTTCGTGTAACAATTCACATTTTTCAGGATAATTACCATTCCCGGAAAATTTCACTATTCACTTTTACTATTCATTTTTCCCGAAACTTTCCCGAAAGTTGATTTTTATTTGATATTCTCGAGTGATAAATCATTTCCATGACAAATTAAAAGTTTGACATTCATAAGCTCATTTTCGTGAAAGTTATTAAGGAATTACACGTTTTAGGGTAAAACGTCAATCAGAAATTCTATGCACAACGAAATTCCACCCCGTCAGGTGACCCCACATCAGAAAAATGTTTGACACACTCATGATTTATTTGAGAATTAATCATGACTGAGAAAAACATGACCAAAAACTTCCCAGCAGGTCACCCAAACCTGTACTAATCCCGCACGAGCACGCTTAACCGTTTGGGCGATTAACCGTTAGACCACAAAACGCGTTTCTAAGAAGATTTGAGTTTTCAACTTATTAGAAAAAGTCAACATATTCTTTCCCTCCTCCATTGACCAAAAATGATCCCTTGATGTTATAAGTCATTTCGTGATTTTTAGGCTTACGGTTTGATGTCTAAAAGACATTTAATACCAACCGACACTAGACTGAGCCCAGTCTAGACATTATAAGTCATTTTAAATCATTTTTATAACATTAGAAAAGTAACATTTTACTTTTCTCAATTTTACGCAATATTCAGCGTTTTACGCGAATTACGCGTTTTAGACCCGTGTTTCCAGTTTTTAGCAGGGTTTTACACCCAAATGGAACCTACCACTCATTTTATATTTTATTATGGAACTTATTGACATGTTTATCAATACTTTCAAATTCCATAATTTTACGACACCCGGTTTTACGTTTTGAGGCGTAACAACTTACGGTTTGCAGTTTTCGGAGTCAAAACACACTAGATATCTTGGATAATATCATCCAAAGTCCAACCCTTGTCCTCCAAGGCCTTGAAACCGCCACTAGGGGGGGGGCATTCACACTATGTGGCATGATCTCATGCTAAGTACTCTTAGATTGCATCCATGAATTGGGGGTGTTACAGATTGGTACCAGAGCCATGGTTATAGAGAAACGGGTCTAATTGAGACCTAAACTATAACTACAACTACAAGCAAAACCATTTTTATAGCCTTCCGCTCTCCGTGTCTTCCATCCTCCAGACGATTATGGACTTAGTAAGCATGTTATGCTACACAAACATATTAGTATATTCATATATATACCTCTTTTGAGCATTTCCCCGTAAGCATTTTATGCTACATGAACACATATAAGTATATTGATATATACACACTAAGCATTTTATGTTACATGAACACATATAAGTATATTGATATATACACACTAAGCATTTTATGCTACATGAACACATATAAGTATATTGATATATACACACTAAGCATTTTATGCTACATGAACACATATAAGTATATTGATATATACACACTAGGCATTTTATGCTACATGAACATATTAGTATATTGATATATAAACTCGGTTTATTTTCAATCATTTATCTAAACAATGGACTAAACATATCTGTGTATGCCTATTCTAAGGCATTTCGGCACAGCCACACTCTCTCAATCATGTTCCTACTCCAACATTATATGTCCAAGACATTGTAACTGATTACAATGGTCTCATTCATTTTCCAAGACATTGTGAGATACAATGGTCTCATTCATTTTCCAAGACATTGTGAGATACAATGGTCTCATTCACTTTTCAAGACATTGTGAGATACAATGGTCTCATTCATTTTCCAAGACATTGTGAGATACAATGGTCTCATTCATTTTTCAAGACATTGTGAGATACAATGGTCTCATTCATTTTCCAAGACATTGTATGATACAATGGTCTTAATCATTTCTCAAATGTTTTGAGTCACACAATGACCTAACCTACTTCCCAGACATTGTGAATTGCACAATGGTCTAACCTACTTCCGAGACATTGTGTTTTGTGCAAATGGTCTCTAGAATTAGTCCATCACATCATCAATATCATTTCTTATGATATCAAAAACCGGTCACAATCTATCGATTTCAAAACAAGAAATATGAGATTTCTAAAGGACAAACTAATCCATCATCGACAAAAGCTGAACTTTCTCTACATTCATCAAAGTTTTCTTATGAAACCTTCATTATTAAAAGTTCGTGATCCTGGCCAAGTATGTTCTATTTTAGAAATACTTAAAACTTCCTTTCCATACGTATCTACCCTTACTACCTTCTATGCAATGGAATATGAAAACATACGTTACAAGTCTTGTATGGACGGGACTTGCAACTTAAGGGTTTGACATCGCCTTTGTTTAGTGGACAGTTTCCCGAAAGCAACGGACATATCAAAAGTATACCTAGTTTAGGTATTTGAAAATTTTATCGAACCTTGGCTAAATATGGACTAGTCACCTATATTTAACCTAGGGACAGTGGAATATAGTCTGACTAACTATATTCGACTTAGAATTTTCAAATGCTGAGAGTAGTTGTACTAGGGTTATGTTTAGGTTGATTTTCTACATGAAACACGATAAACCACCAGAATACATTAAAACGATCTAGAGACACGATAGTGCCTTACCACTCAGCGAAATCTTAACACTTTATTTGTACTACCTAACTTCATTCTTGAAAGTTTTCATTTATGAGATAATCCGAACTACTATCTTGGGATAGTTATCAATTATTCTCTTCATCCTGTAGAAGTACTATCCTGTTTAGGTCCTAAGGATACCATTCCATCATAAACTTTTAAAAATCTCTTAAGATTTTTAAAGCAAACTCAACATCGATACCTAAGAGTATTAATGTTAAGCATACACTACACACTTTTGTTCATTAACATATCACATCATTATCTTCACAACCGTTACAAACACAAGCTCATTAACAGATCTTGATGCACTTGTAAAGCTCAAATCATCCTTAGTTACACCACAAGTACCCTCATCAGCTTTAGAAGTTTGAATATTCATCTTGTACCTTTGGAACACCAGTATCATCTCGTAATACACTACCTTGTAACTCACCGACTAAGTATGAATGTTGTGTAGGGTGATTTGTAATTATTTGAATGGATTGGGATGCCTTTTCATTTAAATAAAGACATTGTAAATCACTAAACCATAAGTTTATATTTCCTTATCTACATTGTTTGGGATGCCTCTCTATGTAAATAAAGAATTATAAACAAGTGGGCTTATTTGTATCCGAAATAACATAAGTATGACGTCAATAAACACTAGGTACAACAACAGATTACCTACTAGGCTATGATTGCAACAACTATCCCAATTTCCATAAGTACGAGATTTACATTTTGGTTTTCATAATGATAGTGCAATAACAAACAAACTCATTACGGGGCCATGTAACCATACGCATGCGCAGTCGTACCAAACTCATTGCGAAGCCATGTAGCCATATGCATGGGCAGCCGTACAATTCAAACAGGACTTGGTCCAACCACATGTTCAACGCTTATTCCATGATTCGATTCTTATATCAATTGTTATTGATACTTGACAACTATATCAAGTTCTATTTGATATTCAACTACTATATTAATTCCTATTAATATCCGACTGCTATATCAATTTCCTTTGATATTCGACTATTACCATACCTTTCCTACATAAAAGGAAGCCTCATCCTACACCATACACTGAAATGACAAATCAAATTACATTACCGGAAATCCCAGACTTTGGTCCTCATAAGTAACCACACATCTTTATCGACACCACTCCAACATATGACACACATAGAACTTCGGGACGAAGTTCCCCGTAAGGGGTAGAGACTGTAACAATTCACATTTTTCAGGATAATTACCATTCCCGGAAAATTTCACTATTCACTTTTACTATTCATTTTTCCCGAAACTTTCCCGAAAGTTGATTTTTATTTGATATTCTCGAGTGATAAATCATTTCCATGACAAATTAAAAGTTTGACATTCATAAGCTCATTTTCGTGAAAGTTATTAAGGAATTACACGTTTTAGGGTAAAACGTCAATCAGAAATTCTATGCACAACGAAATTCCACCCCGTCAGGTGACCCCACATCAGAAAAATGTTTGACACACTCATGATTTATTTGAGAATTAATCGTGACTGAGAAAAACATGACCAAAAACTTCCCAGCAGGTCACCCAAACCTGTACTAATCCCGCACGAGCACGCTTAACCGTTTGGGCGATTAACCGTTAGACCACAAAACGCGTTTCTAAGAAGATTTGAGTTTTCAACTTATTAGAAAAAGTCAACATATTCTTTCCCTCCTCCATTGACCAAAAATGATCCCTTGATGTTATAAGTCATTTCGTGATTTTTAGGCTTACGGTTTGATGTCTAAAAGACATTTAATACCAACCGACACTAGACTGAGCCCAGTCTAGACATTATAAGTCATTTTAAATCATTTTTATAACATTAGAAAAGTAACATTTTACTTTTCTCAATTTTACGCAATATTCAGCGTTTTACGCGAATTACGCGTTTTAGACCCGTGTTTCCAGTTTTTAGCAGGGTTTTACACCCAAATGGAACCTACCACTCATTTTATATTTTATTATGGAACTTATTGACATGTTTATCAATACTTTCAAATTCCATAATTTTACGACACCCGGTTTTACGTTTTGAGGCGTAACAACTTACGGTTTGCAGTTTTCGGAGTCAAAACACACTAGATATCTTGGATAATATCATCCAAAGTCCAACCCTTGTCCTCCAAGGCCTTGAAACCGCCACTAGGGGGGGGGCATTCACACTATGTGGCATGATCTCATGCTAAGTACTCTTAGATTGCATCCATGAATTGGGGGTGTTACAGTTCGGGCCGACATAATTCAGAAGTCATGTTAGTAAGCGTTCGAGGAGCCAGGACACTTTAACTCGTAAATCCAAAACTCATCTCGACGGCTTACATAATGAACTCCTCACATGAGGCTCCCTACTATTGTAGTAGTTGATGAAATATATAGATATAAGTTTTGATCCGAAAGGTTACATGTCCGATATTTGAATAAACTTAGGAAAGTTTATTAGTACATGAAGATTGTTATTAGGGTATGTTTCATAAGTTTTGTATGACCATTTTCTCTTGGTAATATCTCATGGTTCCCTTTTAAGTGAAGTAGATCCAAATTGCTTGTTCAAGTTCTCGTCAACTCTTTGTTTCATGTTTACGCCTATGAAAGTTGGTATGGTCATTTCGTCATGGCCTAGCCATGACCTTTGGTCCTTGTTTCAAGGTCATGAGACACAACCTTGGCTCTAGCCATGGTTGTGGTCTTGATTATAGGTCATAAGACCTCTTGTTCCTTTCAAAGTATAACCATAATCTTGTGACTTTCGCCTAAAAATGGGCTGTTTAGAATTTGAAGAATTTTATCACTCGGAAAGCGTTTTTAGGGCTCGAGCTTCTTTGTCTTGAACGAAAACGTCGTTCCGGACAACTTTCGTGTTTTAACTTTTTGATGAATCGGACCAGAAGTGGGACTTTCAAAACCCAAATTTGATCAGAATGGTATTTGGCAGTTTTGCCGGAAATCTTTGGTAACTTCAAATGGGCGTAACTTTTGACTCGTATACTCGTTTTGGGTGGTTCAAATTGCTATGGTTTCCTTGTTAAGTCCTCTACTACAATATGTAATGATCCAATATCATATTTTTACCATTTTGATCAGGTCTTACCAAGAAAGTCACTAGTTTACTTGTTTTATGAACTTGTCTTTATCAATCATGTACAATAACTTGTTTTAATCATTTTTATACATCATGGACATAACTACAAGACATAATATAGCAAGAATAACATGTAAATAACATGAACATGATTATTTAACAAGAATCAAGTTAGGGTTTGGCTCACAACTTTTGGCTTTCAAAGATGAAAGGAAGTTAACATGTAAGGATAGGACATTGATAGACTTGCTTCAACCCATTTCACTTCATGCAATCTTTCTACTCTTGTAATCTTGAAAGAGAGATGATGAAAATTGAGGTGACTTGAGTGGATTCAAACTCAAGAGAAATCACCAAAGTTCTAAAGATTTGAAGTAGTTTTGATGAATCAAAACTAAACTAGGGTTTATGTATGGATATTGCACTTGATTTCTTGGATGGAACTTGAAGTAAACTAGTAAAATGAAGTGTGTTGTGTGTGTGGGTCGTTCATATGGTCAAGGAGTGGGAGGAGAAGCATTTATATGCAAATGAGGAGGTTACATTGTTGACTAGTCAACACTTGGAGGCCAAGTTGAACACATGTTCACATCTCATGACACAAGGCATAAGATCAAGCAACATGGGTGGTGAATCCCCCCTCCTAGGCGGTTCACAAGCTTGGGGGACAAGGTGTGGACTTTGCTTGGTATTATCCTAAGTATTAGGAAGAGTTTTGACTCCGGGAAATGACAACCGTAAATGATTAGGCCTCAAAACGTAAAACCGGGTGTCGTAAAATTATGGAACTTTAAAGTATTGTTAGACATGTCCATATGTCCCATAATAAAATATAAAATGAGTGGTAGGTTCCATTTGGGTGGTAAACCCTGCTAAAAACTGGAAACACGGGTCTAAAACGCGTAATACGTAAAACGTACGAATATTGCGTAAAATTGAGAAAAGTAAAATGTTACTTTTCTAATGTGATAATAATGATTTAAAATGACTTATAATGTCTAGACTGGGCTCAGTCTAGTGTCGGTTGGTATTAAATGTCTTTTAGACATCAAACCGTAAGCCTAAAAATCAAGGAATGACTTATAACATCAAGGGATGATTTTTGGTCAATGGAGGAGGGAAAAATATGTTGACTTTTTCTAATAAGTTGAAAACTCAAATAGTCTTAGAAAAACGTTTTGTGGTCTAACGGTTAATCGCCCATACGGTTAAGCGTGCTCATGCGAGAGTAGTACAGGCTTGGGTGACCTGCCGGGAAGTCTTTGGTCATGTTTTTCTCAGTCACGATTAATTCTCAAATAAATCATGAGTGTGTCAAACATTTTTCTGATGTGGGGTCACCTGACGGGGTTGAATTTCGTTGTGCGTAGAATTTCTGATTGACGTTTTACCCTAAAACGTGTAATTCCGTGTAATTCCTTAATAACTTTTAAGAAAACGATCTGACGAATATCAAACATTTAATTTGTCATGGAAATGATTTATCACTCGATAATATCAAATAAAAATCAACTTTCGGGAAAGTTTTCGGGAAAAATGAATAGTAAAAATGAATAGTGAAATTTTCCGGGAAAAGTAATTAACCTGAAAATGTGAATTGTTACAAAACGATTTCGTGATCGGGTGAATTTGGATTAAAAAAAAGGTTTATGAGTGATTGAACTAAGGAATCTACAAAGAAATAGCTTAAACAAGCAATATAAACAAGACTGGAAAGTTTTAAAACCCAGAAACGTTTAAAACTTAAAACGCGTACGTTATGTTTAAATAAAACGTAAACGTACGAAATAAAATGTTAAAACGGAAATCTGAAAACACCCAGGGGGTGAAAATAATTTTTTTACAAACTTAAAGGTAAAAGAAAATTTTTAGAAAAATAAAATTACTTTTTACACTAATTAATTATTTATTATTAATTAAATACTATTTAATACTAATTATTAATATTTAAAATAACTTAAATATAATACAATATTAATTAAATACTAAAAAGGTGAAAATAAAATTTCTAAAATTATAAAATGACTAAAAATAAGTTTTAAAATTAAAAATAAGTATTTTTGTCTTTTTGTGGTTTTTATATTAATTAATTACTAATTAATTATTAATTACCTAATTAAACTATTTTAAATTAAGAAAAAAAGAAAATGAACAGTAAAAATTATAAGAAAATTTCTAAAATTATATTATAATATATCAAAGCTAGGAAAAATATAAAAACTAGGTTTTTCTTAATAAAAACTAATTATGCTATTTAAAACTAATTATTAATTAATAATTAATAAAACTAAGATAAATTCTAATAAATACTAAATGATAAAATAAAAATCTAAGAAAATTAATATAAATACTTTAATATAAGAGGAATTTAATAAAAATATAAAATAGCTAATTACTTAATAAAAATTTAAAAATGAAAATTAAAATTAAAATAAAATTAAATAGAAACTATCACTTGAAATTACTTTGACTTTTCTGGATTTTTCTTTTTGAAAACTAAATTACACCTAAAAACAACAAACTTTTGTAAAAACAAGTTTTTGTGGAAATAAAAAATAAGCAAAACACAAGCTTATTAATGAGACAGTTGAATTTGGTCAACTGTCAAGGGAAATAAGCTAGAATGGCTTAAGTGGGACCCACAATGGGTAAATTCTGATTCAAATAACTTATGTGAACATGTTTAAGCAGAAAGAAGCCAAAAAGCCCCAAAAAATAAGCAATAAACTACCAAATAAGCACTTGGCTTATTGGAACTCAACTGAATGTGGGACAGCTTTTAGTGGCTAAATTAAGTGGGACCCAGGGGGTACAAGGTCAAACAAAGGGTCAACTCAAGGAACCTGGTAGGGGGGAGTTGAAATGAACCAAGGTGGGACCATGGGACCCACTGGGTTGGCCAGAAAACCACCACCAAGTGGTGGTGGTGGGTGGTGGTTCTGCTGTGCAGGGGAGCAGCTTGCCCTGCAAGCTACTTTAGGGCAAGCTAGGGACTAGAAAAAAAATTGCAAAAATAAAAGAAGCATGGAAACTTAAATTAGAGCTGGTAGACAACAAAATAAAACAAGTTTCAATCCATGAAATCATCCACAAAATTCAACAAAATTCCTAGAACTTTTGTGAAAATCTGAAATGGTGCAAATTTAACTTTTGTAAAAACTTGTTATTTTGACTTTGGCCAATTTTGGATGATCAAATCTTACTGAAATGGATGTTTTGGGATGTATTAAGACTAAACTAGAGTAGAATGATGACTTTTAAACTAAATGGGTGGGTTTTGAGACCCAAAAACCTTGACAATTAACTGTCAAGGTAATGGGAGTTGATTTTGACTTTGGGTTGTTTAGGTCTTGAATTTAAAACATTACTAAACCTAAATATACCTATTGCAATTTGTTTAAACTAAAACAACAACAAAATAACCACCAAATAATAGCTAGATAGGCAGATCCAAACACCCCCTTAAGGGTGACTGAATTGTTATTTCAAAGGAAAATGACAACCTAAGCTATAGAACTGACAATCAAGCTTACATTAATCAAATATAAACACAATCTAACTGATTTGAACAATAATTTGTCACACCTACAGTAAAATACAATGACATAAGGAAATGAGCTTACAAAATGGTCCAAAGCTAAGAACTGAGGTTGAAACAGCACTTATCGCACAAACCTATTACCCCCCATAGGGTTCTAAAACCAGTCCATCTATCATTTTCTCTGCTTCAATTGCAAATCTCACAAATTTTTTATTTATTTTCTATTTTCTACTATTTTTTTTTTTTTTTTTTGTAATTTCTTTTACTTAACTCAAATTGTTTCAAACCCTGTGAAAGCTTTAAAAACTTATGATAGAACTAAAATATGCTTAAACAAACAACAAACAACAGTTTTTAACAACTTAACAATAATTTGGAATTTTAAATAAAAAAGGAGAAAACTGATTGTGCTAAAGTAAACTGAAATTGATATCAAACTAAGTTGGAATTACATACATGAGACTGATTGCACACCTTTTAAACTAATTTTAACAATTAAAAAGTTACATCACATAAAATCGACCTAAAAACTACACTAAAAGAAAATAAAATCTAACTACCCGTTTTCTTCTCTCTTTTCTTTTCTTTTATAAGTCCCGGAGGTCCACAAGTACTTTCCCACACCTTCACAGCCCTTGGATGGGCTTGATTAAATCCAAGCCGTTTAAACCATTTTTGGCGGCAAAAGTGTTTTGGCAGGTTATGTGGTGTTTGGTGGGTACATTAATGAGGGGGAGGGTTTGGTTGGGTTGGTGTAGAGTATTAATTGGAGTTTGGTGGAGTTGGTGAAGACTTTGGAGGAGGGGGGGGGGGGAACCAGTTGCAGAAAAACAGGGGTGTGGGGTTGGAGGAGGTGAACAGTAGCGTGGGGGGTTTGGGGTTTGACTGTTTTGACCGGGGCTAATTATTAAAAGGGTCGGAGTTGGTTTGCGCTTGGTGGGCTGAGGGTTGTTTGTGGATCAGGCCAAAAAAGGGGCTGGTAAAATGGGGGTGTTGTTTTGGTTTTGGTTTTAAATAAATAAAAGGGCCCGTTTGGTAATAGTAATACACAAGGACCAATTATGTATTTTTGGAAAACTTGGGGACTGAAAATGGACATTGCCCAAAGTACCCACAAGGGTGTAATTTGCCAAGAACCAATAACACAAGGACCAAATTTACATTTTACCATTTTTCAAAATTCCCGGGGACCAAATGTGACAAGTTTGCAAAATACCGGGACCAAACATGTAATTTCCACAAACATTTTACCCAAGGACCATAATTGCCACATTTTGATTTTCCAAGGACAAAAATTGATTTTCCTTTCAAAAATATCCCACCAGGGACCAAATCTGTCAATTACTGAAACTCCAGGGACCAAACTGTAAATTTTCAAAACTTTCCAATTTTTCACCAAAGGACAAAATATGACAACTTATGATTGTAAAAGGACCTTTGGTGATAATTTTCCATATTTTGAATATCCAGGGACTAGTTTTGTCATTTTATGAAAGTTGGGGGACTAAAACTGCCAATTGTGCAAACTTTGTACGTTTTTCATATGTTTTTGCTCATTTTGCATCTAAAACATATAAAACATAATTTTGAAATATTTTTAGTATTTTGATGCATTACTGAGTGTTTTTGTATGTTTTGCAGTTCAGATTAGACCAAAAATGATGAGTGTTTGAGCACTCATCAATCCTCCACACTAAACTATTGCTAGTCCCTAGCAATAACTGTTTTGAAAACTAGATGGATTTTAAACTCTTTACCAAAGCCATCACTTCTAGAGTAGCCAGGTGTAAGAACTGTGGCACACCTGATAACCGTGTGATTTTGAGCAAACCACCAGCTGTCAACGGATTTGTTTTGTCTTTACCAAGAGCCGTTTGCTCCTGGACTAGCCAACTCTTGATGGAATAGTCAACATCTTGGTGAGCTGATTACCAATTATGGATTTTCCACTGCCTTTACCACAAGCCATAATCTTGTGGGCTAGCCAACTCATTCGCTTTATGGGATATGGGGAGTTGAGGAACCATACAATTTTGGGCAAATTGCAAGCCATAAACGGATTTGATATATCTTTACCAAGAGCCGTTTGCTCCTGGATTAGCCAATCCCTTTGTCGGTTAGACCTGGCGGACTGATTACCACAAAAATTTTGAAGCACCAGTGAAAAAAATTTTGAAAATTTTTGAAATTTTGGCCAAAACGGGGGTATTATATGGTAAAATGTGATAAAATTCGCTAGAATAGCGAATACCCCCCCCCCCCCCCCCACTTAGGATGAATATTGTCCTCAATATTCAAAATCCCGGCTATTATGCCGACATTTTGAACGTAAAAGGGAAACATTGCAACCTAAGCGTGGAAAACACCATTTTGTTTTTCACTCTTGTAACCATAGCATGGGGGACTCCCCCACACTTAGGGTGAAAACCCTATAAGCATGCTACTGTTTTTGTTTACCGAGTCGCTAGCTTGACTCGACCCCGAATTCATTTGTCCTTGGGGAAGCATGATGTGGAAGAAATTATCTCAATCGGACTTTCATTCAAAATGTTTGGACAAACATATGAAGCACGTGAAAGTTCCACACCGATGAGATTAGTATCCGGCTCAAGATAATGATACATGAGAATGCCGGGATCAAAGATGGTGTCCTCACTCCCGAAGGAGTGAAGAAGAGAAGAAGTCACCGTATAGGTGAAGAAAAGGAAGAAAACCATGACGAAAATCATGATTTGATCTTCTTCCTCAAGAGGAGGCTCAATAGCCTGAGTTTGGATTTCAAAGGTTAAGCTCGTAAACAACCCGGGAGGGTGGGTGGGAATTTGCAAATTCTCATAATTGAGAGCATCTCCCCCCGGGCTATCAAACTCCAGAGGAGTCATGATATGATGAGTGAGTTCACCGGAGAACTCCTCATGAAGAGAATTATTCACAAGATGTGAATTTGTGAACTCATGTTCCATTGTGGACTCATCACAATCCTCGTCAAAGATTGGATTGTTAGAAATCATAGTGAATTCAGATTCGAATTCAAATAGAGGATTGGTGAGAGTCGTATCGAATGTTTCGGGAACAAAGAGATTAACATTCTCTATTGGATTGCTGGGATCAGAAGTGAGTGACGGATCATGATGTAGGAGACTTTCAATTTCTCCCAGATCGGTTTGGAAATCGAGGAGACCATCATCACTTTCCAATGAAAGTGGATTGATGTGAGTAAGTTCATCAGCGAACTCCTCAAGAAGAGGATCAACATCAGACTGAGGGAGTGATGCCTCAATATACTCAATGTCTCCATGAGATGTACAATCATCATTAAAATCTGAGAAAGTCTCAAAATGATCGTTTGAACACTCAAGAGGAGATGGAATATCACACATATCATCCAAAGTTCCCTGTGACTCTCCTGGGATTGGGACAAGGATCTCAACACTAGACTTTATTAATTCGTCCGATTCCTTATTAGGAACAGTGTCAAGATGCTCATCCCCCATGTTTAGAGAGTGAGTGTGAACTTCGGGTGTGATAGCAGACTGAGGGAGTGGAGAGGAGCTAGCATTCATGGATTGTACGAGTTCCATTTGATCTTCTGCTAGTGATTCAGTTATATTCTTTTCTCCCTGTATATCCATGGAAGGAATCACAACTGATGAATCTGATGAATCTTTTTGAATAATAACAATGTTATCTTCATCATCATCACTATCATCATCATCATCATAAAGAGCAGCATAGCGAAGATTGGCACGTATTTTAGCCGCTCTTTGCTCAACAAGTAATTCTTCCATGCTCTTTTCGTTTCTAGCTTCTCGTTCTTCAGCAAGTAATTCTGCCATTGATTTTTCACGAGAATCTTGAAACGATGTAGTAGCTAACCCCTCCTTAAATTTTTTAAATGCTTCAAGAACCTCCTGACAAAGGTCTTGCGGGAATTGAGGGGTTGCTTGGGTCAACTGGTACTGTGGAGGTGGGTCTTGAAACGAATAGTCGTAATTGTTACAAGGAAATGGATTCCCTGTTAGTGTGTGGACCTCCACAATACTCACAACAGTGAAACTGATGTGGCTGTGAGTCATATGTGCTTGAGTCATAATTGTTATCAGGAAACTGCTCATAGACAAGCGTGTTTCCCGATTGACAATCAGAACTGTAGTGTGGGCCACCACAGTACTCACAACAGTAAAACTGTTGAGTCTGGCTTGGTGTATCTTGATACGAAGCATCATTGAAGTTTGGATAATATGATTCTTGCTCGTATGAATGTGATGGGTAATTGGAAAAATTTGAAGAGTCGTTGAATGAGTTTTGATTAGAATCATAAGCAAATGAATTACTCGACCCACAAAACAAACAACTCCCGTTTTGAATATCATTACCACATTGTACACATGTACACCAACGACATGGAAAACCGAAAAGCGGCTCACCACAACCGACACAAGGAACAAAATCTGGAGGTGGGACAAGTGGTGTGCTCTTAGAGCTAGCAATTTCCACCACTTCCGTTATGGTCTCGGGTTTTGGTTCTTGATGAACGTGAAGATTGGGCAAGTCGTTCTTTTCAGTCACTGCCCTAAGCTCTGTACGTTTGCTTGATGATCTTATAACCTTATATCGTGAAAGATCAGGATTGATTCTTGAAGGTTTAGGAGCATTTGTGAGCTTAGGTGTTTGGACAACCGTAGGTTGGACGTATTTAGCACTTTCATTGTCAGAGGAAAGTACCCGGTCCTTTGTCACCTTGGTTTCTCGTTCCATTTCCCTCACCGGAGAGGGAATAGGGATCGATGGTCCATTATAATCACTACGACATCTCGACATTTTTGACAAGGCCATAAGTTTTTCAATTTTGCTCTGAAATGCCCATTGTTCAAAGAAATCGTCATCGAGAGATGTCATTTAGAATTATACATGAGAGGGGTATAAGAAGGTAGAATCAAACTGATAGAGGGTGAGGAAAAATATTTTTGGGTTTTTATGTAAAAATATGAACAAAGATGGATAATATACAAAGAGATGAATTCGAAAATCACTAATCAGAAAAACCATTTCTAGAAAACGCGCACGACCTCCCCGGCAGCGGCGCCAAAAATTGATTGATGCTAAAACGTCAACCTAAATTGACCAATGTGATTGATCAACAAGGTCAAACTGCCTAGGTCAATGCTCCGCGGAAGTATAAGGTTTCCCCGGGTCGTTATGTCCCGACGAGGTGTGGATGGTTATCAAACGATTTCGTGATCAGGTGAATTTGGATGGAAAAAAAGGTTTGTGAGTGATTGAACTAAGGAATCTACAAAGAAATAGCTTAAACAAGCTATATAAACAAGACTGGAAAGTTTGAAAACCCAGAAACGTTTAAAACTTAAAACGCGTACGTTACGTTTAAATAAAACGTGAAAACGGAAATCTGAAAACACCCAGGGGTTGAAAATGATTTTTTTACAAACTTAAAGGTAAAAGAAAATTTTTAGAAAAATAAAATTACTTTTTACACTAATTAATTATTTATTATTAATTAAATACTATTCAATACTAATTATTAATATTTAAAATAACTTAAATATAATACAATATTAATTAAATACTAAAAAGGTGAATATAAAATTTGTAAAATTATAAAATGACTAAAAATAAGTTTTAAAATTAAAAATAAGTATTTTTGTCTTTTTGTGGTTTTTATATTAATTAATTACTGATAAATTATTAATTACCTAATTAAACTATTTTAAATTAAGAAAAATAGAAAATGAACAGTAAAAATTATAAGAAAATTTCTAAGATTATATTATAATATATAAAAGCTAGGAAAAATAGAAAAACTAGGTTTTGCTTAATAAAAACTAATTATGCTATTTAAAACTAATTATTAATTAATAATTAATAAAACTAAGATTAATTCTAATAAATACTAAATGATAAAATAAAAATCTAAGAAAATTATTATAAATACTTTAATATAAGAGGAATTTAATAAAAATATAAAATAGCTAAGTACTTCATAAAAATTTAAAAATGAAAATTAAAATTAAAATAAAATTAAATAGAAACTATCACTTGAAATTACTTTGACTTTTCTGGATTTTTCTTTTTGAAAACTAAATTACACCTAAAAACAACAAACTTTTGTAAAAACAAGTTTTGTGGAAATAAAAAATAAGCAAAACACAAGCTTATTAATGAGACAGTTGACTTTGGTCAACTGTCAAGGGAAATAAGCTAGAATGGCTTAAGTGGGACCCACAATGGGTAAATTCTGATCCAAATAACTTATGTGAACATGTTTAAGCAGAAAGAAGCCAAAAAGCCCCACAAAATAAGCAATAAACTACCAAATAAGCACTTGGCTTATTGGAACTCAACTGAAAGTGGGACAGCTTTTAGTGGCTAAATTAAGTGGGACCCAGGGGGTACAAGGTCAAACAAAGGGTCAACTCAAGGAACCTGGTAGGGGGGAGTTGAAATGAACCAAGGTGGGACCATGGGACCCACTGGGTTGGCCAGAAAACCACCACCAAGTGGTGGTGGTGGGTGGTGGTTCTGCTGTGCAGGGGAGCAGCTTGCCCTGCAAGCTACTTTAGGGTAAGCTAGGGACTAGAAAAAAAATTGTAAAAATAAAAGAAGCATGGAAACTTAAATTAGAGCTGGTAGACAACAAAATAAAACAAGTTTCAATCCAAGAAATCATCCACAAAATTTAACAAAATCCCTAGAACTTTTGTGAAAATCTGAAATGGTGCAAATTTGACTTTTGTAAAAACTTGTTATTTTGACTTTGGCCAATTTTGGATGATCAAATCTTACTGAAATGGATGTTTTGGGATGTATTAAGACTAAACTAGAGTAGAATGATGACTTTTAAACTAAATGGGTGGGTTTTGAGACCCAAAAACCTTGACAGTTAACTGTCAAGGTAATGGGAGTTGATTTTGACTTTGTGTTGTTTAGGACTTGAATTTAAAACATTACTAAACCTAAATATACCTAATGCAATTTGTCTAAACTAAAACAACAACAAAATAACCACCAAATAATAGCTAGATAGGCAGATCCAAACACCCCCTTAAGGGTGACTGAATTGTTATTTCAAAGGAAAATGACAACCTAAGCTACAGAACTGACAATCAAGCTTACATTAATCAAATATAAACACAATCTAACTGATTTGAACAATAATTTATCACACCTACAGTAAAATACAATGACATAAGGAAATGAGCTTACAAAATGGTCCAAAGCTAAGAACTGAGGTTGAAACAGCACTTATCACACAAACCTAATACCCCCTATAGGGTTCTAAAACCAGTCCATCCATCATTTTCTCTGCTTCAATTGCAAATCTCACAAATTTTTTATTTATTTTCTATTTTCTACTATTTTTTTTTTTTTTTGTAATTTCTTTTACTTAACTCAAACTGTTTCAAACCCTGTGAAAGCTTTAAAAACTTATGATGGAACTAAAATATGCTTAAACAAACAACAAACAACAGTTTTTAACAACTTAACAATAATTTGGAATTTTAAATAAAAATGGAGAAAGCTGATTGTGCTAAAGTAAACTGAAATTGATATCAAACTAAGTTGGAATTACATACATGAGACTGATTACACACCTTTTAAACTAATTTTAACAATTAAAAAGTTACATCACATAAAATCGACCTGAAAACTACACTAAAAGAAAATAAAATCTAACTACCCGTTTTCTTCTCTCTTTTCTTTTCTTTTATAAGTCCCGGAGGTCCACAAGTACTTTCCTACACCTTCACAGCCCTTGGATGGGCTTGATTAAATCCAAGCCATTTAAACCATTTTTGGCGGCAAAAGTGTTTTGGCAGGTTAAGTGGTGTTTGGTGGGTACATTAATGAGGGGGAGGGTTTGGTTGGGTTGGTGTAGAGTATTAATTGGAGTTTGGTGGAGTTGGTGAAGACTTTGGAGGAGGGGGGGAACCAGTTGCAGAAAAACGGGGGTGTAGGGTTGGAGGAGGTGAACAGTAGCGTGGGGGGTTTGGGGTTTGACTGTTTTGACCGGGGCTAATTATTAAAAGGGTGGGGGTTGGTTTGGGCTTGGTGGGCTGAGGGTTGTTTGTGGATCAGGCCAAAAAAGGGGCTGGTAAAATGGGGGTGTTGTTTTGGTTTTGGTTTTAAATAAATAAAAGGGCCCGTTTGGTAATAGTAATACACAAGGACCAATTATGTATTTTTGTAAAACTTGGGGACTGAAAATGGACATTGCCCAAAGTACCCACAAGGGTGTGATTTGCCAAGAACCAATAGCACAAGGACCAAATTTACATTTTACCATTTTTCAAAATTCCCGGGGACCAAATGTGACAAGTTTGCAAAATACAGGGACCAAACATGTAATTTCCACAAACATTTTACCCAAGGACCATAATTGCCACATTTTGATTTTCCAAGGACAAAAATAGATTTTCCTTTCAAAAATATCCCACCAGGGACCAAATCTGTCAATTACTGAAACTCCAGGGACCAAACTGTAAATTTCCAAAACTTTCCAATTTTTCACCAAAGGACAAAATATGACAACTTATGATTGTAAAAGGACCTTTGGTGATAATTTTCCATATTTTGAATATCCAGGGACTAGTTTTGTCATTTTATGAAAGTTGGGGGACTGAAACTGCCAATTGTGCAAACTTTGTACGTTTTTCATCTGTTTTTGCTCATTTTGCATCTAAAACATATAAAACACAATTTTGAAATATTTTTAGTATTTTGATGCATTACTGAGTGTTTTTGTATGTTTTGCAGTTCAGATTAGACCAAAAATGATGAGTGTTTGAGCACTCATCAACTTGCAAACTTGAATTTAATTGAGAAAACTGACTACAATACAAAGGAAACTTAAATTAAAACTTAATTAATGAAAGACAGGCTAAAAGCTACTTAACTACCTACTTACCTACTGCCTTCAAAGGCTTACAAATGACATATGTATACTAAAGCTAACTAGGGGTCTTCACTTGTGCTTGTTTAGAACAAATCCCACCCATTGAATTATCTTGAAACAATCTCAGCCCTTCATTGAATTTTTGGCGCCAATTTTGGAGTTGTGATGTGCCAGCCTGGAGATTAAATATCTTGTGGAGATACCGAGGGAACAAGAAGGTGGCTGGAGCAGGTATGTTGGGGAGACAAGAAGTTGGGAGGATGTGTAGTTGTGTTTGATTTGTTAGGAGGATGTGTAGGTTTTTGTCTTGCTTGTGATATCCTGGGGAAGTGAAGGGGATGGAGGTGGTAGTTTAAGGGTGAGTTGGCCAAGGTTTAATAAAATGGGTTTTATTATTTAAGCTTTTGGGCTTATGGTGGACTTAGGTTAGGAAAGATTTGGGCTGTCTTTGGTTAATGGTTAAGCATAGTTTTGGATTAATATCACACAACCATATTCAGAATTTACTCGACTTCGTCTTTAATATCACAGTATGCACAATTTATTGTCGAGTCGTTCAAAAATGCACGTTTGTCAATCAAAATTGTATGTTTCCACCCAGATTTCAATCCTTTGCACCTGAAACACATAAAAACACGAAACTAATGATATCTATATTGTTTTTGGCCTTTTTTTGTATTTTTACGTATCAAAATGGTGGTGAAATGATGAGTATTTGCATACTCATCACTCTTCATCGTCCGAGTACCCCATCTCATCCGAAACACCATGTTTGTCGTCTTCAGCATTACACTGTTCATATTCGGAATCATATTCACCATCCGCCACATGATGGAAATCATCTTCAGAATTTTGTGATGCGTCTTCTTGAGACTCATAATCGTCCTCCTAAAGGTTTTTACAACAACAAAAAATATTTTTTTATAAAAAATTAAATTACACACTTCAGCTTTTATATATCTAAAAATGCTTTAATTAATAAAAAAAAAAAAAAAGCAACAAACCTCTTCTTCCATAAAACCTTTTTTAAAATACTTTATTATATCAATGTCTTCTGTCACCTTTTCAGCTCGATAGATGTGACTGTTGTTGTTGTGATTAAAGTCAGTAAACTTCACTTTAAAAAGATATTTCTTCCCGATAATCTGATTTAAATCGTCCGGAAAGTACTTATCAGTATCCATGCCCTGTTCCTCCATGATCTCCCATGCTGTTAAGTTTGTCATCTTATTTACAGCGTTATCAAAAATAACAACTTGTGCAGAACCGCTATCATCGAATATTCAGACAATGATCTTGAACCTTAAAGTTTAACAAACATACGTTAGTATCAAGTAATAATCAAAGGATATACATACCTAGTAATATAATTTTATAGAGTGTATGTCGTACTTAGAAGCAACCGCATATGTATCTCCATGCTTCTTGCAAAGCCACAAATGTTTCGTATTTCTCGAACTTGTTGCTTTTGAAGTAATTGGTGTTACTCTGCTGCTACATGTCTTGCACCCAGTGTATGCCCAACCACTATCATATTGTATGCTATGTATCGTTGCATACACAACACAACACGTATCCTGGTTTTTTAGAAAGTATTATTTAAAAATTGAATGTTCCAAATAAATTATTCACTCAGTACAAAGCTATTTGATAGCACAAAATAAAACAAAATTAAATACCACTTACTGGTTCAATATCACGAATCATGCCAACAACTCGCTTGACACACCCGTGCATGAACTATGCAGGTGTCACAACATGGGTACCTTGATAACATGGTTCGATTTGGAATCGTGCTAGATCATACCCATCTTGTTGTTCGTAACTGTGGATCGAATATTTGTTTTTTTTAGTTAATCACAACCGACAGATATACTGGAGGTTAAATTAAACATTCACCTTTCTCGGAACTTAGCAATTGCGGAACATCCCTGTTTATAAAAATCTTTGAGCCAAACAAAGCATTGTGTACCGTTGGTTTGTCTGCATTGTATATAAGTTTGATTACATTAAAATATGTGGGTTTACAAAATAGAAAAGAAAAAAAAAATAACTAAATGATATACAACAATCATAAAATGAAATAACACGATGCAAAACTTACTGTCCCAGTATTTAACTTTCCCAAGCATTAAGATAAAGTTAATATGACCATGTTCCTGAAACCTTTCTTCGTAATCATCCCACAGCAACGCCCAATTATCCCAAAATGTACAATCAAGCCTTAAAGATCTGCATAGTTTTCGAAAATTAAATGGTAATACATGTAAATTGCATTATGGAAAAATAAAAATTCGTAGAGATTTAGAATAATTCACTTACTCAGCGTCTTCAACAACAACTGACCTACGTATTTTTCACCCCCGTGACTATTCACCTCAACAATATTTCCATCACCTACAACAGTTCCAATTATATCTGCCAATTCAATAGCATGATTAGGTTGGTTGAGTTAAATAAAATTATTAATAGCCATACAAAATACGCATAAAAACAGTGCATACCGACATAATCGTGCTCGTGATACTCATAGTCTATATCCAAGATATGCGTAAATGGCTCATTAATGAACCCTAGATAGTTTGTGTCTATGTGGTCAGCACGGGTAACATCGGTCCCTTTGTAAAAATTAAGCTTCCACTTGTGAGGTACCAAAGGCAACCTTCCACCATTTTCAGCTACACTAAAATTTGATATGACATAACATTGACCCTCTTGTAAAAGAGGTTCAAATTTGAACATCAATTCCCTTTTTATGTATACTTGAATACGGTTGCACTGTCAAAAAAATTGAAAAGTTCAGAATGTTTGTTAACAATGCACGAAAACAAAGTATCATGAAAGTATTAAGAATACCTCTTCATCCTGGAAAACACAATCCAAACTATATGGATCGTGATCTTCATTCAGCCTATGAGAGTGCCAAATCGATATGCATCTTCCTTTAATTGCCATGTTAATAATCATAGGATCGACATCTTTAATTAAAGTCATCCGTCGTTCTGGCAGGCTCATCCCTGAAAATTTGTAACAATCCTATATAGAAGCCGAATGTATTCAAATAAAAATATATGATTGATAATAAACAAATACTAAACCTCGTGTACGACCACCAAAAGCAGGCATGCTCATAGTGGAATCTCTCTTTTGACGCAAAGACATCCCTTGGATCAAATTATACATACTCTTAGAATATAAAAACATACATGATCAAATATACAAAATGGCAAATAATTTATTCATTAATAAAGAATACATAGAAGTACCCCTAGCGGTAGATGCATTCATTCGAGAGTTCCTGCTTTGATCCCCGCTTATACCTATAAATATACAAACAATGAATTATTCATAATCCACATTGTATTTAAAGAGAATTAGGACATCTAGATGACATTGCCAATACACAAACCGGATGAAACAGATCCATAATACGAATTCTCAACATCGGTGTTTTCCCTCGTTGAACGTGGAAACGAAGATGCGGAATTTGGAAGTTCATCATATTCTGCCATGTATGATGGAGCAAATCCAAAATTTTTATTTGCACATCGATTAAATCCTGTAATCACAACAACGTGTTACACGTAGCATTTGAATTCAAAAAACCATATTTAGTATGTAGCAACAAAAAATAAAATACCTTTATCAAGCTGGTTTGACAATCTCCCTGTTGACCTCATTATACCGGAAAAATTATTTTGAGACATTTTCGAGGGCATTTTTAGCGCTGTCATGAACTCAGCAAGTTAGTTGTATACAGTTATGTTATGATAGTGTACAAAACACATACAAACTAATTGGAAAAAAAAAATAACTCAAAGTAAAATTACATTGCATTTGCCTTTGTGGAGTGTCACTTGTAAACACTCTGGTTTCCTTCATGTCAGCCTTTGTATTTGCCATGGTTGTTTTCCTTTTGCCAAAATCTATAGAGGGGTAAAAAAAAATAAAAAATTTCACAGATGCATTATATGTGTTTTAAATTTTCACACAACCAATGAAAATATTAATACCATTTTGCGGCAGCTGTGGTCTCTCATATGCATAAGCAAGTGAATTCGGCATAGTTGTTTTCCCTTTGCCATAATCTATATAGGAAAAAAATTAAAATGATTAATGATATAAGTAAGTAAAACACACACCAAAAAAACTCATATAACATAAAATAAAAAACAAAAAAGTGATCGAAAAGACCTCAACCAAAATTTGGTTGACAATATATTAGTTAAATATGGTTAGCAGAGGATGTATAGTGCTCAAGGAGGGAAACACAGTTTTAGATAAGTTTTAAATTTTCACATAACTAATGAAATTAGGAATACCATTTTGCGGCATCTCTGGTCTTTCATCTGTATAAGTATTCAGCACATATATTTTCCTGTTGCCAGAATCTGTAAGGGGGAAAATTAAAATGATTAATGGACTAAGTAATTAAAACACAAGCCAAAAAAACTAAAACAACATAAAAAAAAACATACCTGTTTTGTTAACTGGTGGCCTGCCTGGACGCCGAATACCCGAATCATTCGAACCATTAACATCTACAGTTAACAACATATTAGACAAATATTGTTTGGGAAAATCAAATATGGCATTAATTTGTGTTTGACATACGTTCCTAGTAAATTACACCGTTATTCCCTATACTACTTTAGTCATAATATCACTAAACGGTGTGTCTTTTCCAAGAAAAAAAACCCTTCAATTGCCTAACGCTTCTTGTCTATAAATTGTAACACTTGCAGACACAAAAATCATTCCATACAACTTTATTTTTACATTAGCAACAAGCAACAATGGCAGAAAACGCGAAGGTAAATGCGCAAGAAGAAACCTTTGAAGAACAACTCCGAAGGTATTGTGAGCACAGTTCAGGGATACATAAGAAAGGGTTTAAAGAGTTTGAATAGAAAGAAGCAAAAGCAAAGGCAGCAAAGGAAAAATCTCTTAAGGACAAAGCTGCTAAGCGGAAAACTATATCTAAATGGAAGCAGATGTGGACAAACAGAAAATGAAAACTTGATCCGGATCAAAAGGAAGACTCATCCAATGATGAGTTTTACGATTATGACAACCTACACTTGTTATTTGATCCGGGGAAATCCCCCAAGTTTAGTTTGTAATTGTTTCTAATTCTCATCTTGTTTCTTTTGCATGATATGTTCAATGTAATGTTACTCTTGTCTTACTATGGAAATGAAAAGTCAATTTTATGTTTAATTCGAAATCAAGTCTTTAATTTACACCTGGTTTACCCTTACAGTTTTAAATATCATACCTATCTTCTTATTTGGTGATCTTCCTCTACGTCGGGTGCTTAAATCAACGGTATTGTTGCCCCCCATTGATGATCCACTACCTCCATCTGTGTCTAACAACACGTAAGATAATTTATCATGTAAAACATACTCATATATTTATAAATAACACAATATGTTTATAACAAAGCTAAACAAAAACAATCACCTCTGGTGCGCCCTGTTGGAGTGTCACCTTCATAAACAGATGAATCAACTGTACTTGGTTTGTTTTTTGGATCTTTAATGAATGTAATTTTATGAAAAACATAAATCAATGCCAATAAAAAAAATATACATTTACAACAATTATATCAAAACATTCCTACCTTGTGTCTGTTTCGTTGGTGTGTCATCTTCAAACATGCATGGAGTGTTTTCATCTACATCCTTTATATGATCTGTAAACAATTAAATTTAAAAATATATTATACCAAACAAGCTTATAATACACAACACGCTGATTGAATGTGTTGCAACATTACATCTAGACTGACCTACTGTTGTATCACTTCCAATCGTAGTTGTACGTGCTAACCCTGTTATGCTAGTCGAGCCTTTAACAGCTGGAGATTAAAGCATATAATTATAGAGATATGCATATTAGACATGTAACCATACACAAATAATTTAAATTTACAAATTCGGGCATGCCTAATAACAATAAAACAAACAACAGATCTAAATATATAATAATACACCAGTTTAAAACCCGCGTATTTTGAATAACAATACATCAAACTACATATCTAAAAAGCTAATGACATACCTGTTGTAGTTTTCTCAAACCTTTCCCCCTCTTGTGGTTTAGCTACTCCTCGTTGTTTGTTTGCTTGAAAAGCACAAACATTAACGAATAATCAAAAAAAATACAATAGAGACTGTAGTACAACCTTGGTTGAACTTGCTAATAATATACCTCTTGGACGGTTAGTAAAAAAAACATATAACATTAATAATAATACATCAAATTACGAATATAAACATTTAATAATTACCAGTTGCAGGTCTCCTTAAGTTCCCCACCTCTCGAGCTTTAGCTTCTCCTTGTTGTTTGTTTGCTGAAAACGACAATGTAATCATCATCACATGAATAAAGTAAACATCCTATTATAAATCTTGTATGAGATTCTATCTTTCATACCATTAGAAAGCCTCAATGAATGTCGTTGTGGCTGCATGTTTTCGTCTAGGTTTCAGCCGTTTCATCAAAATATGTGAATGAATAATGGACATGTATATATAGTGAAATTTTAGGTTACTAATATTTAGGATTGTTATAAGTTCGTTTAGAGGATCAAGTCTATAATTATCCTAACACAAAAACGTATCATATATCAGAGAATAGTTTACTAAACTTATCTTGATGCAAATCAAAAGTACCGAATTTAAACGAAACATAATATACACACCTAGCTTTATTTAGTTTAATGTCTCAAATTAATCACAAACTAATTAAGTGGTGTACTGGTTATCATGCTCCGTAATTATAATGAGGATCCCTAGTTCGAACCATGATAAGAATTTTTTTGGGAAAACAAAATGAAAATACATTAATCGGAATTAATTGAAATAATATTATGTAGTGCCTAGTCATCGATGAGTCATCGATGACTGGATAATGCTGACGTGTCCATCCAGTTATATATATATATATATATATATATATATATATATATATATAATAGGAGGCGTTTGACCATTTAATGCCAAATAAGCATGATCAATGCCCAGTCATCAGTTTTTGAGTGCCATGTCATCACATCTCAATTGTAATATTAAAATTCAGAATTAATTTGTACAAAAAATTCTGAGAAGAGGATCGAAACTTGGGTGGTTTGTAACATTAAAACAATTGATAACCACCAGACCAACATCTTTTTTGTTTTAAACTTTGCAACACCAATTCTATAAACCTATGCAATTAATGTCTTTTTATAATATAAAATATTCAAAATATAGCCCGATTCATTCACTCAGAACCCTAATATCAGTTCCAGAAGTCGACTCTCTCTCTCTAAAACCCTAATATGTTGAAGTTAATGTTTTGTTTTTACGTTTGTCTTTCCTTAATTTATTAACAACCAATAATTTACACACACTCAAACATGTGATCAGTTGATTAGTTCAACTTCAAATAGCAGAAAAACATACAATAATTAGTTATGATGGAAGATAAAAAAAACTACTTACACCATTCTTATTCACTTTGTTAACACGTTCAATTCTCCAAAGATAGGGCCAGGAATAATTACTGTTACATTTATGCACAGGTAATATGATTGTTTAGCTATTTGTTTATCTGAATATGATTCATTTAGATTATGTAATGGGACGGTGATAGTTTATATTTTGTAGTTTCGATGTAGTCGTAGAAGATTATAGGCCAAAGAGAAAGAGAAAGAACAATGAGAGTTGCGATTGATCTGACCAAATATGAAAATTATTCCTGTGGTATGAGATGTGGTGTATCATTGACTGATTGTACATATCTCTACATTTGCTGGAATAACATATATCGTAACTATTTAATTCTTATTGTGACTTCAAGAATCCAAATCAGATAATTATATATTCATTGGTTCAGAATTGGTCTCTCCTTTAGGAAGGTGTTTTATGAAGTAGTTTAATGGGTTTATTGAACCTTTTATTGCAGTTTGGATATGGAAGACTCGAGGGTCGATGTAATACTTGACTTCCTTAAAAGGAATGACTTCACGGGGCTGAGGCGGCTTTTCCAAGTGAGATGATAAATTTTCTGCCCTATCCTTTTAATGTTGATGTGTTAAAGGTGTTTTCTAACTTTCTTATGAATAAATTAGTTTATCCATAAACATATATCTAAAAAATTGGATCTCTATTGATCCTTAAAATAACTTTGTTCTTTTGCTGGATAAATATCGTAAATGTGCTATGCGCCCATGCGGTTTAGCATAGCTATTTTTCATCTCTCCTAGCTTCTGAGTTTGGATTATTGTGTGTAGGAGGTTGATCCATGTGAGGACTTAACTGATGAGGACATTAGAACTACCATACAGAATGCAACTGGCCCTAGATCTGCATTATTTGTTCCAGAAGTAGGTCTTACTTCGAAACTCAGTTTTTCTATCATTTATGGCTTTTCTATGATTCAAATGGTATGTACATTTTTTTATTACACTATCATAATTATAATTTTAAGTAGTAGGTAATTAACTTACAATATTGTTTGAAGTTTCTTGGCCTATAAATGTGGATGGGGCAATTGGGATGGTCTGCACAAGTTACTCGGGTAAACACATAATTTTTCAGTGCGGGTCAAAACCGTTTGGGTTGGCTGACAACAAGAAAAACTTTAATCCCTTCTTTAGTTATAAATAACCAGTGCTAAATATGATATTACACAACAATATGGATACAAAATAATCATTCTTTTTGGATAAATTGTTGAAGGTTTTCATGCGTCTGAATACCATCACGAATGACTTTCATCAAATGATATAATTGCGAGTTAGAATACCTCATATTTTAGCTTTTACCATCATTACAATCTTATCGAAAATGGGTCATAATGGGTCTAAAATGGCATTTCATAAGCAATGTTAATACACAATCACAGTTTAATTAACTTATTTGTTAAGTTTTGGAATAATTCTATGTTTAAAGATATACTACAATGATTTGTATGTTTAATATTTCATCATTTAATTAACAGCATCGAATATGCAAATCACGTCTTCCACTGATATTGGTCCTCAAAAACATAATTCGGCGTCATCTGGTGAGCTCTTCATGTCACACTTACTGATGTGCATAGGCAACAACCTGAAGTGGAATACCATAGTTTCAAAAGATCACAGTTGCAGTTGCGGTGCCCATCTTCGTCATTTGAAGCTGCTAAATACAACAGGCGTAAAGTGAGAAGAATAAATTTATTTGTAACGAAACCATTGGAGTCTCATGTTACTGGAATCAAATTTTTGCTAGGATTATCCATGATCAGGTGACGTTTCATTGCATTTCTTATTTTTTTACTTATTAATTTTGTTGAAACTGTGTATTGATGTTAAACATGATTGACAAATCCTCTCAAAATTAATGACACAAACCACTGTATACTATCATGACCAACTCTCTTGACTACTTATAAATTACAGCATAACATAGCAAAAAATTGCAGCAACTCTAGAACAAGATGTCCAATAGGACGCACAAGCAGCTCCAGAACAAAAGATACAATTAGAACCATTAGTTGCAGCAGGTCCAGAACAAGAACTCAAATTTTTTTCTCAAACCTTGGACTGTTATTAAATACATCATGGTATCCATTATTAAATAACAATGCCATTAGTCAACCAAAATTAAATCTCTTTATAGATTTGAATTTATTGCAAAGTCCTCACAACCCTAATGGAAAAGTTTTTAACAAGGATGAGTTTGGGATTATTGCATAACAAAGGACTGCATATACAGATTGTATCAAGTCAAAATTTATGAATTTCCTTTAGGCGATAAAATGAGATTTGTAAGAATTAGAAAATGATTACAGCGTCTAATTCTGCTTGATTTTCTTGGTATAATAGATTGACTAAGGTTTCTTTTGTTTGTGTAGTTAAATGGCACTCAACGGTGATGGTGACGAGCTAGAGGTTATGCCTGACCATGCTACTTGGAGCTTATTAGAGTAGAATACTTTCATTAAGATCATGTCTAAAGAGGTGAAAAGGGGTAACCGCCACTTGACCACGTTTTCTAGGTCAAGTTGGTCGGTTATTAAAGAAAAATTATATGAAAAGACTAAAAAGAAGTACAACCATGCTCAGTTCAGGAATAAATACAGCCAGTTAAGGATTCATTATATATGGTTTACTAACATACTGAGCAAACCAGGATTTACATGGGAACCTGTTTTAGGAAATGCAGTTGCAACTGATGATGTATGGGAGTCGTATCTAAAGGTAAACTTCACTTTTTGGCTTAGACTCGTGAAGGTAAGTGTTCTCATCATGCTTTTGTAGTTGTTGGCATTTTTGTACGTGCTGCTAAATATGGAATTATTCTTTGGAAATAGGAAATTGTGACAGAGAATGATCAATTCATGTTACTATCTTAGGTGGGATGGATCACAGTGTTGGATAGTGTACCAGACATGGATGATATCCCAGGTCTATCAAATATTTTAAATGAAGAAGTACTGCAATGTCATCCGTGTTCTGGCCCACACTCAGATCCGAAAGATGAATGAAGCAAAAGAAAGCTCATTTGATGGAGATTCAAGTGAACTGTGATGATATTGAATAAAAAGTGGATTTTGGTTACAATTTCTTTAAGGTCTGCTACTGAACAACCATTTTAATTAAACCTCCTATTTACCAAAATCTTGATTGTAGTTTATTGTTAATGCACATATATTACTAAGGCTGCGCAACACTGGCTCACTCAGTGTGATACATTGATAAATATCGTACTTGGAAAATACCACCGTAGATGTAGCTCTTACTCTCATCCTTTTTATTTACCGAATGACCACATTCGTTATTGGTACTAATTCTTCGTATTATAGTGTTTGTAGAATGTTTGATGGAGGGTGTGGTTGCAATAGTAGAATGTCGAGATGAAAGCTTAGGATTTGTTTTCAGGTTGCAAGGATCGTGTTGTTTGGCTTCTTCTTTCTACCACGCATATAATCGTGTTGAGGAAGTCGCTTAATTGTCTGCATGATTTGAGGTACGTAAACAGTCTCTTTTGTTTTGAATATATCAAGATACTATGTGACATATCTTGATACCTTGGATAATCGAAAAAGTTTATTAAATCCTACTTTTTTAATGGTACTGAAGCAAACACATACTATAATCCGGGTCCGACCACTGTTATTTCAAATGAAACTCTTCTAATACGTTTTTATATGTATTTACGTGTTTCAAAACCAGGGTAGTTGTGACTCATGTTTCAGAAACAACATCTTCCGCTTCTACCAATGTGATCAGTTTGGAGAAAAGAGGGGTTGGTGCTTTTACTGATGATGGACAAGAAAGCGAAGGCTATCCTCGAAGCTGCTCGGGGTGCTAAATGTCCAAATCTAAAGATACCTTAATTCTCTATAAAACAAGTTCCACTTTCTGGCATTATCCTAAGCTGCGTGCTCTATTATTTTAACATGGTTTTTCTTTCGTTCCCAACATTTTGATGATAGAAGAGCCTGCTTTTTCATATTCTCAAGTAATTACACTTTTACAAAACATTTTCAAAAAAAAATTCCAATTACTAAAACTATAAAACAGTTGATAAGATCACTTTACAAAACCTATAAAACAAAGTTTTATCTAAAATAACTGCGCGTCGTTTTTCTAAAATCGTAGAGACTAATCAAGAAAAGTCAGAACCTGACTTGACATTTGTTTTGGATAGGATCTTTGAAGGCGTTTTCCGACCATTCAAAGTCAGAGTTGGACAAGTGTTGTAGTCTCAACCAAATCTCATAATCTCATATATGCTTAGCAATACCCTCGAGTTCTACAGCCACACTGTGAGTATTAGTAGTATTATGAATTAAAAACAGAAAAATAGGCGGTTATGGCAGTTTAGTTAACGGGCATTGGGACTCATTGTCCTAATTTGTCATGTATTGTGCTGGATTTGAATACAATTTCTCTAATCCTTCCGGTATTTTCAAGTAAAAGAAGAAATTGAGTTGTCACATAAAAACCAGGCGACAACTACGACACACGGGTCAGCATAAAGGGATCGAATAATCTTTGTATTATGAACTTAAGGTTAGTCACTTTTTGAAAATAGATAATTTGGCAATCAAACAAAAACTATAACAAGGCAAAAAAAGGATGTCACAATTTCTTTTAGAATTTAACAAAAAATTCTAGAAATTTAGGAAAAGTTTTGATATTATATTACTAAGATTAACTAAGAAATTAGAAGATGTTCAATGTTATTTGTAATTTTGCAATGCCTTAACACTTTCGTAAGGAGGAGAGACGGTTGGCATATAACACCCTAAAATCTAAAGTATCATTTTACAAAAAGGGTAGCTGGTCATACAGGTTTTATCAGTCCACTAACAATATTCAGTCAAACGGGTAGCTGGTCATACAGGTAGAATGTATCAACCTTAACATGTTTCGACCAGTTATACATCATGAGCTTATAAGCTTAATATATTAAGTGATACTCATCTATGTTTGTATTAATTCATAAGTGTAGCATGCGTAGGGTTGAATGATAATGTGACTAACCACAAGTTATATCCATACGTCACCAAATGTCTACTCTTGGAAGATGATATCTGGAAAAAAAAAAAAAAAAAAAAAAACAACAACTAAGCCACACGAGTCGAAAGCTGCTTCTAATGAACGAGTATGGACCAACAGTTGTTAAGGGAGCTGAAGAAAATAGAAACACAAAAAAATGTAAAATTACAAGTCATGCCCGCCCATTGGGCGGGCTTTATACATACATACATACATACATACATATATATATATATATATATATATATATATATATATATATATATATATATATATATATATATATATATATATATATATAGAGTTAGGATCAAATAAGAAGAATAATTAAAATAAGATTGATAATAAGGAACCACAACCACTCATTTCAGATGCATGTACAAAAATAGATGCATCTCCCTTAAAATTCTCCCTTCTATTTGAAATGTGTGGCTAAAAATCCTTTTTATTCTTCCTATTTTAGTTTTTCTTCTTACTGGATCCCTTCCCTATATATATATATATATATATATATATATATATATATATATATATATATATATATATATATATATATAACTTTTATTAAGTAATTTTCATTCACTTTTTCAATCACGAGAGTGTTACAAAATTATATTAAGTTAGATCATAACTTTCAGGAGCACGATAATAATATTCGTGAAAGTCATTTTGACGAACTAACATATTTGTCTTCCCATCCATATGCACTAATGATGATATAATCATTAAAATATTTTAACTAATCATTTTAAGCACTTTAATTATTATAATCATTACTTATATTTAATTTTTCTTTTTATCCTTATCCAATTATATATATATAAAAATAAACAAATTCATAAGTATAAAATTCAAAATTAAATATTAAAACTATTATTAAGTAATTTTCATTCACTTTTTCAATCACGAAAGTGTTACATAATTATATTAAGTTAGATCATAACTTTCAAGAGCACGATAATAATATTCGCGAAAATCATTTTGACGAACTAACATATTTGTCTTCCCATCCATATGCAATATTATTTCTATATGTGATCCAAAGTGGATGAGCTCACGGTAAAGCCGTAAAGGAAAACTTTCCCGTAATGCAACTCTAATATAATGGTGACTATTCACGTAGACAATCACTATGATCTCATATACTAAGTTAAAATGATTACAATTGTTTGAATAATATAGAAGGTAATAGATAAAGAACATAAATTGCATTATACAATATGAAAATGTATGAAAACATATTATACACACATATGCAATATTTTTGGTATAAAGAAAGTTAATTAATTAAACGATTTAATTGATCAAACAATACACCGCTACAACACATGAATATTTAATCCTCGTTATGAACATAGTGCAAATATTTCAAAAAACATATTACAAGTTTTACTATAATATTAAATTATGATTAAATAGACATAGTGCAAAAAGAAATTTTAAAAACATATTACCAGTTTTATTATGATATTAAATTATGACTAAAGTGTGTGTTAAAAAATTCATGTTAATAATCTTATAAATGTCATAAGTTATTTAATGTGTGTAATAAAGTTGCCTGCACTAAAGGGTTTGTATTTCTGATGTGTTTTTAATTTTTCAAGGGTAAATTGAAAAAATGGTCCTTAACATTCCACAAAATTGCAAAAACGGGACCGAGACAAAAAGTAGTGCAAAAAAGACACCCACTTTCCACATTTTCGCAAAATTGCCACCTAGAGGCCTTTTCCGTTAACATCCGTTAGTTTTCCCCTCAGTCAAGGGTATAATCGCATGAAATGACAAATATACCCCTTTAACTTCAGATACAACCCTAATTGTTGCCGCCAAATCTTTACCAGTGCATTTTCTTCTTTAATTTCCCTCCTGTTTTGTGAGTTTTTTTTTTTTTTTTTCTTTTTTTTTTTTTTTTTTTTTTTTTTTTTTTAAAGGTGTATTTGTTGTTAATGTTATGGACTTACAATTGTAGGTGGTCAGATGGGTAATGTGAAAATAGTAGAGGTAGATAATGAAACAGAAGAACAGAGTGGCGGGAGTGATTCAGAGGATTTGGACTATAATCGCAATGATGATGAAGTGTTTGATGACGATGATCAGGTAATTGAAGATGTTCCCGTAAGTAAGTCTGATTTGCTATGCCATAAAGCCTGTGAAATTCAATCAGGTATACCTGTTTTTACCAAACATTATGCACTGCTTAGAGAGTATGCCCAAGAGTTGGTTAATCAAAATCCAGGCACTACTGTTAGGATTGATGTACAGATAGAACCAAATCCAGCTAGTTCAACAAGAACTTTTAAAAGGGTGTATGTGTGTTTGGGAGCTATGAAACAAGGTTTCAAAGCTTGTGGCAGAGAATTCTTAGGATTAGATGGATTCTCCATGTTAGGTCCTTTTCCAGGTCAATTACTAACAGCAGTTGGGATTGATGCAAACAATGGGATTTATCCAGTAACATATGCTGTAGTTGATGCACTAAATAAGGCAACTTGGTGTTGGTTTTTGAAACTACTAGGAGAGGATCTTGGGATAGAAACCAACTGCAAGTTCACTTTCATTTCTGATAGGCAAAAGGTGCACATTTCTATTGTATAATTAATCATGTGTTTTATGCACAATGAGAACATGTAAAGTTTTAACACCATCCATAACCTTACCTGTTCACAGAGATTGATACAAGCTGTTGCTAGTGTGTTTCCAAATGCTGCACACAGGTTTTGTGTTAAGCATATTCATGAGGAAATGAAGTCACATTTGAAAGGAGGTGTTTACAAGGACATGCTTTGGAAGGCTGCAAGAGCCACAACTGTTGTTGAATTCAATAAAGAGATGGATCATCTGAAGAATAACAAAGTTGCAGCTTATGATTGGTTGCTGAAGATTCCAGCTGAACAATGGAGCCGATCACATTTTTCAGGTAATTCATTAAGTGGCACTGGACAAAAGCATATTGATAATTGATCATATATTAATACATAATGTGTGATTTGTTCAACAGGCAAAGCCCTATGTGGACTACTCTTAAACAACATATGTGAGGGGTTCTGTAGCCAGCTAAATGAAGTCAGAGATAAATCCATCATCGTTTTTCTTGAATATATCAGGGAGTACTTGGTGAAGAGGATTGTGGTAGTTCAGCAAATAATAGAAAGGAGTGTTGGACAACTTACTCCTACTGTGCAAGCCATGGTTGATACAACCAAAAAAGAAGCTACTGATTGTGTTGTTGAATGGATTGCAGCTTCGTTATATAAAGTATCTGTGCCTAACGAGGATCATTGTGTTGCTAACATGGATAGGAAGGAGTGTGGTTGTAGGATGTGGGAGCTGACTAGAATACCATGTAAACATGCTGTGGCTGCAATAAACTATATGAATGAGGATGGAAAAGGAGTTCTTGTACCTGAAGAGTGGGTTCATGCTGCTTACAGCCTAGAAACATGGGCGCGTATGTACTCATTCAAGATCAATAGGTGTTCTGGCCGCAAATACTGGGCAAGAATTGAGTCTACAACAGTCATAGTACCACCCAATCACAGACCTCAGGTTGACAGACCAACTAAAAAGATGAAGTCAAATGATGAGCATGCACTTCCAACTTCTTCATGTGTTACCCACTGATCTTTTAACAATATGTTTAACGTTATTGTCTGTTGGATTCTATATTTGTAATCTTTTTTTTTGGGTAAAAGGTCAATGACCCGGTAAATATATTACTCCAAAAAACGTTTAAGTACAACGGATATGGGTGAATCCCATATCTCAGCCCGTTACATAGGCGAAAAGCTTACATAACAAGATACTTCCTATTTTCAAAACAATAAAATAAACCATTACTCACATGATGGTAGTGACTCTGACAAAAAATAAACTACTTCCTACGACCTTGGAGATTAAGACCATAAATGGCATTAAGAGCATCCAATTCCCCTGGAAGATCATAAATTTGCTTCGAATAATCATCTTAGTCATACTCATCTTCACGCTCATGACCACCACCAAAAAGATTTGCTGATTCATCAAACGTGTTAAGAACCTCCTCATCTTCACTATCCGAAACCACAACCTCGCCCACCTTAGAAAATGGGTTAGCCCTCTTAGAAGCAGAGGTAGACGGAATAGGATGACCAGCATCATCCACAAGCGTAGCTTTCCCATCGATTAGCAGCTTTTCAAGCTTACTAATTTTCTCAACAATAGGAGTAGAACCAACTTCCATTGTTCCCATAGAATCACTCTTAAGCGAATCTTGCGTATCCTTATTAACTTCCATTGTACTGCCTGCATCCACATCCATGTTAATAACAACCTTAGGACTACCAAAACCATCTGCGTCATCCATATTAAGAGCATCAAACTGATTTGAAGTTGTGATCTTGGTTCCACTCGTACTAGCCACATCAGAAGCCTTCTTCTTACTGACATTTGCTTTCTTTGATTCAGGAAGAGTCTTTTTGGGCTGATATTCAAAATGCTTACCCACCACAGGTTTGGTAAAACCTCCTCGACCCGAATTCGAAGCCATTTGCTTACCCTTCTTCTTATTGTTAACAGGCTGGAAACCATCACTTGCATTCATAGTAGGTTGAGCATTCGGTATAACAACCTTAGGGCACTCAACCAAAGTATGTCCAAATACCTTACATTTATCACAGCGAGGCGGTTTCCACTCATATTCTACCCGAATCTTTTCAATAGTCGAACCCGTACCATCAAGAAGAGGAATCTCAACAGTGAGACTATCCTTTAGTACCTCATCCGACTTTACTTCAATCATACACCTAGCAAAGCTACTCCGCCCCCAAGACTCCTTGCACATTTGACTAGTAAAGGCATCTAACCTTTTGGGCGTCCCAATCACAGTAGCAAGAAGGCTAAGTCCGTCATCGGAGAACATAGCTAAAGGAACATCATGGAATTTAACCCACACTGGAATGTTAGTCAAATCCTCCTTAAGCAAGTTGGTGTTCAATGTCCATGGTTTAAGTATAATAGGGACATTACGAATCAACCAAGGACCATTATCAAGGACATCATCAACACCTTTCTTCGAAGTAAACTTGAAGAAAAAGAAACCTTTAGCATTCATCATAACCTTTTGCAAGCCATACTTAGCCCACGCATTGCGAACATAATAATCAACAATAGGAAAAGCAAGGCGTTGACCAAGGAAGTATCCGTAGAGAGTATTCTCGAACCTCATGTTAACCTCATGCACAACATTCAATGGGACTGATAAATCAACATCAGCCTTGTTCTTGCTACATTCCAACCTACGAAAGTTAGAAACATGTTTCAGAGGTTCATTAGAAGTAGCACCCGCGTAAGAAACCAACTTCACTCCCGTACCATTAGTAGTATCAACCTTGTGAGCATTAGGGCCAGAAGTTACACTCTTATTCATAGTCTCATTAATCCCATGCGAAGGAGAATTAACTTCATTAGCTCCAATCTCACTTTGAATTTTATTCATTGCATCCTCAAAATTCTGATGCGCATTATCAATCAAGTGCTTGACATTATCAACACTTGTAATCCGCACCAAGTCGTCACCATGTGATGTATCTTTCGTAAGTGGAATCGGCTCAACACCCGACTCCGCTTGCTTATTCACATCATTAGAGGAACCTGTTGGATCATGTACGTTCAAAGTGACACTATTAGGGTTCATCGTTGAGGTTGAACTCAACTCACCAATGCTAATAGTGTCATTAGCATCCTTTTTCCCAGCAATATCAAGAGACACCGGCGTCTCTTGATCAGATGTATTACCAATATTATAAGAGGAACCAACTTTAGTGGCTGTAGCATCCTCCTTATTCCCAGCACTATCAAGTGACACCGGCGTCTCTTTATCAATACTCACACTAGGGTTCACACGCACCAAATCACTAACATCAGCTTCAACACTAGGGGTTTTCAAAACCCTAGCAGCTTGGCGACCTTGAAACCTACCAGAAGGACCATCACAAGACTTAACTTCATCATGTTCCTTCAACCTAGCCATACGAGCAGCTAAATCATCCACATGAATGTTACCCTTCTTCACAAGTTTTGGACTCAAAAACCCCTTGTTCATCTCTCACCACCACGACACCAAAGCAAACGAATAACAACCAACAACCAGCAACATGCGATAGCAAGAAAAGAGAAGAAAACCCTAATCTTAGTGATTAGGGTTTATAGCAATACGAACCAAAATACTAGCCTCCAACCATAATAAAGTCGATCAATAAAAGTTACAATCGATAATAATATGAATAGAATAACAAAGACAAGCAGCGAATATCAAGGCAAGAAAAGGAATCACCGACCCACGTTAATAATTATGTAGGATAGTGGAAACAGTTATGGAATCACTTCTTGCCCCAAAGCGAATATAATAATAATAATTATCACAAACCTTTTAATAATCAACCAATCCACGAATGAGAAAGATTAAAAATTATAATGATTATGATCGATCGTGAAAAGGGAATCGTATTCGCTAATCGCTTTTCGCCAGAGAGAAAACTTGGGGTTTTTTTTTTTTTTTTTTTTTGTATTTATATTTGTAATCTTTGTTTAACTTGATTGGGTTTAGAACAATATGTTTGAACCCATTGTAGTTGGACTTTCAAAAGTCAAATTTGCAAAAATGTTTATGTTTCTGATGTATTCTATGTTTGTTTGCATCAATATGTTTGCACCCATTGCATTTAGACTTTCAAAAGTCAAACTGCAAATGTTGAATTGCATAAAGTCAACTATCATATAAGTCTTTTATTTTTGTCCACACATGAAGACTACACAGTATGTGACAATCTTTTATAAGCCCTTTTATAGGCAAACACATGAAGGCTACTATATACGCATCTCTTAAAACACTCACTTGCAAAACACACCTCCCTATTTCCTTAACCATGAACAACTCTCAATGTGATATTAATCTAAGGGTTGTCTGTAACTCGTATGAGCTAACTGAACTAATGCTTGGCCCTTACCACACCGAGATTCTTCAAGACTTGCAGCAGGCACACGATTTGGAATACAAGTCCAAAAAAATTACTGAAAGGGTCAAACGTAGGGGGGGTGTGATTGTTAGACTTTGAAACTATTCACGTGCAAGAATTGCAATGAGCAATACAAAGAAGCTTAGGAGGCTACAAACAATTGATAAGCGTAGGGTGAATGCACTGTTGAAGATAGCCAGGCAAGTCAAGGACAAGATGTTTAAGAAGGTTGAGTTTGTTGTAAAGAAGAAATATCCATGAGGGGGTTGGTTGTTTTGAGATTAGTGATGATTAATGAATGTAATGGATGGGGTTGGTTGTTTTGAGATTAGTGATGGTTAATGAATGTAATGGATCTCATGATCCAGATTTTGTATGAATAATGTCTTCACATATGTTTATACTTCATTATTGTATTTGATAGGTATCACAAACATAAACAAGAAACTCACATTAATGAAACATTAAAACACAGACTAAACATAGTGATTCAGTTTGTGGTTTGGACATGCCCAAAACTACATCCTAGAAACATAGACTAAACATAATGATTCAGTTTGTGGTGGTGTTTTTAATGAACTTTCTTGGCTTCTTTTTACTCTTCTTCTTTGCTTCAGTTGATTGAGTTGCATCTGCAATACCCCCTGCACTTATGTTTCTACTTGTAATACCCAGACCAATGACACCACCACTTACTTCCTCTGTCATTGCACAACCTGCCTGTTCAAGTATCACAACTCTATGCCTCCAACACTTAACATCCCCACAACAGATGAAGCATCTTTCGTCCAACACCTCTATCTTTGCACCACCCCCTCCTGTTTTGTTCCCACTTCTGATACCGAGACCAAGTACACAACCACTTACTTCCTCTACCTGTGTATTATTACGACTCATTTTCTTTCTCTTTAATTTTTGAGTTACAGATTCTTCCATATGTATGTTTTTGATAAAGTTGGACAGGAGACTTTACTATACTAGTTGGTTGGATAATTTACTTTATTTTGTGTGGTAGGTCAAGGAGTATTAACTTCTTACTAGTGGTAGTCAATAAACCAAGTGAATTTCACCCGTTTGACTTTCACCTGTTTGACTTTCATGCAAAACATCAACTATCTAATGCTTTCTGCATAGGAAGTACCCATATATTTTAAAAATGAAACACAAACATAAAGAAATGAAAATCGAAACACAAACATATCAGTAACATAAACATTAAAACTTTCATTGATGATAGGAGTTCGCAACCATTACAAATTTCCAAACAGATATCTAAACAAACACTTGTTTAGTAGTTTGAACCGCTGCCCTCCGCATTACCCCTTTTCTTCTTTTTCTTCAATTCTTTTTCTTTCTTGTCCTTCTTCTCCTTTAGATACTTGAACACCTTTTCACGATTGGAAATCTTCTGTTCCAACTCATCAAACTTGGGTAAAACGGTATCCACAAGCTCTTGCTTCTCCTCCTCCTCCTCCTCATCATCACTCAAAAGCACTTCATAGTAGCCATCTTGTTTCCTCAGATGGGTCAGAATCTTAGCTCTTAACTCCTTAGGTATCTTCCTATAAGAACCATACTCATCAATTGGATCTCAGCCAAATGCATCAAGAAGTAAATCATTTAGATAATAGGTTCTTAAAACTTTATCAAATTCCTCTTCCTCGGTACCAATGTAGATACTCTTCCCTTTTCCATTGTTTGCATTCGTCGGTTGTTTTGATCGTTGGGATTGTGTGTGTTATGGTTGAATAAGCGGGATAAACATGAACTTTATAGTCCTATGCAATCGCTTGGGTTGCCGAGTTACACAAAAAAAGAGAGAAAGGTTAATCGCCAAGTGTGCCTCCAAAATTAAGTTTTATAACTTTGCAAATTTGGTCATTGAAATAAAGTTGGGGTAGTCAAAGGCGGGAAGCGAGTGAAATGACGATTATACCCTTGACTGACGGGAAAACTAACGGATGTTAATGGAAAAGGCCTCTCGGTGGCGATTTTGCGAAAATGTGGAACGTGGGTGTCTTTTTTGCGCTACTTTTTGTCTCGGTCCCGTTTTTGCAATTTTGTAAAACGTTAAGGACCATTTTTGCAATTTACCCTTTTTTCAATAAAAAAAGTAAAAGTTTTACTAGTACTTGTATAATGTATTTGGCGTTTATTTACTAAATAAACACTAAATACATTATACAAGCACTAGTCATCACCAACTATGAGTGTTTTAACATAAATGTCAACCATTACTTATTAACTTTATTAGAGCCCGTTTGGTTTGTAAAAGGATTGGAAATTGGATTTGAGTTTGGTTTAAAATAAAAGAAAATGAGGTAAGAGAACAAAATAATATTTTATTAAAATATTTATTTTAATAGTTGATATATAATTTATTGGAAAGAAAGTGAGGTAGTTTTATTTTTTAATACTACTTCTGTCCCATAATAATTGTCCACTTTGACTTTATTTGTGTTATAAAATACTTGATGAAAAATATATGAATAAATTGGGTTTTAAACATATTTTCATTTGGTATAATTTTCATTAAGTATTTTATAACACAAATAAAAATATTAATGGTCAAAGTTGAACCAGAAAGACTCAAAAAAGTCAAAGTGACAATTATTATGGGACGGAGGGAGTAATTAATTTATGTATAGATTGTGAGTGAAGATATAAATATGAGGTCAATTATAAGTTTGAATTTGCCAAAGATACCTCATGTGTCATGAATCAATTTATCATTACCGGATTCACTTCAATTCTAAAAACTTGAACAAAACAATTAACTTATAGAATCAAACCGTTCCTTAAATCTAAAAGGCTTAAACCAAATGAGCCCTTAGTCTTCAATAGCCTTATATTGACATACATTCAAATTTATTAATTGCATTTCTTTCTTTTCCTATATTCAAACTTATTTGAAATGAGCAATATTAATTATCACCATGAGTATTTTACTATGGGAAAAGACAAGGCCGTCCTATGGTTTTTGGTGACTCTAGGCAATAACAGAAAAGATGCCCGTTACATTTGTAGATTAAAGATAAATTGCAGGTAAACTTAAATTATACGCATCATATATGTTTAATATCTAACGTATTTATAAACAAGACTAAGAAAAATATGGCCCTTTTAAGTGTAGGTCCGATGCGATAACACCACTTGCACACCCCTTGAGCCCCTTTGGGAAAAGATGACGCGTCGCAATATCGGAAAGGAAGATATATAGATCCAAGTATGTATATTGATGCACGTTTTACGTGAGGCACATGTCTTAATTAAAGTTTTAATCTTCGTTAACAAGTTTTAAGGTTGCTGGCTGCCATGTTTCTTGCCGTGTGCTTCAGGTTTTAATAAAAAAGATTTATTGTGTTTAGCCTTTTGACGTGCTTATCTTTTACACATGTACTAATATAACCTTTTTTCTGCTTTAGACTTGTGCTAAGTATTGTTCACAAGACGAAAGAAATGCTGTTTATCTGGAGTTGATTTTTCGTAGAGCCTTTATACTTTTTCTCTGTTTCTGATTGATGTATCGTAATGGTCAATTCCATCGGTTATAATTGAACAAAAAGTCAAAAAGATTTGTGGTCAATGAAAAAGTAATCATGTTTTAAGTTTGTTATTCAAACAAATGTGTTTACTTTCATTTCAATCTGACCCAAACCTACCATGTCTTCACCTCTAAGGAGAGCCATAATATGTAAACTGACTGTTACTGCAAAACTGTTTTACAGTGCCAAGTAGTATGTGCATACTTGGAAACCACCAATCCTAAGGTGCTTAAGTTAGCAAAGAAAGAATTGCAGCCTTTATTGAAAGAAGGTGTCCTCAAGTTACCCGAGCATAATCAACCAAAAAAATCAGGCTAAAAAAATCAGCCTTTATTGGTTTAGACAAGTTACCTCGCTTTGGTGGTATTGGGTATTGTTGTTGTACTCATAGACTAGCAACTGTATTCTATCATCATATATATATATATATATATATATATATATATATATATATATATATATATATATATATATATATATTTATTTTATTATTTTTTATTATTTTTTTTTGAAAAACGTTTTGATTGTTCGAAACATAGAAGTAGACGCTTATTTCAGGATAAGTCAAAAGAGAGGTTGACATTTAATCTAGGACGCAATTCCCGTTTATTACAAATTCTGGCTCCGTCCCTACGTCTTGCATAATTCTTTGAATGCTAGCAATTAAGTCCCCTTTTTTCTCTGGGAAACAACAGAGATTGGTAGGCGAAACTGATTATCTAGTGGATACACGTCACATTATCCCACTTTAAACCAGCTAGGTAACTTTAAAGTAACTTTGATCTATTTCTATATTTATTAGCTTGTACATGAAGGTAAGAAGAAAAGGAACATAAACACGCTATAATGGAAGTGTCATAAGTGCTTTCTATCGGGCAGCTATCTCTGTTAAAGTTAATTCATTGCTTGAACTTGTTGGATAAGAGGTTGAAGAGAAACCAGTATCAAGTAAGTTCCTATCTGTAAAAAATGCTGGCTGTTTGGGTTTTGGCAATGCACCTTCATTGCCTAACATGAAAACCACCGACGACATGTTTGGCCTGTCTTCTGGACTTTGTTGTACACATAATAAGCCAACTTCTATCGATCTTAAAACTTCCGATGGATTGCTTGCCTCAGCAAAACTTGAATCCAGGAGTTCCATTGACTTTCCTTCACTATGCATCCTCCATGCCTAAATATAAATGCGGAATTAATTATTAGGCAGTAGAGTTATGCCGGATAAATTTGAAAATCAAGCAACTTACATGTCCAATAAGATTATTGTTATGCTCAGAATGAACAAATCCCCTGTTTCTCATCCCACTCACAATCTCCAGCACTAATACACCAAAGCTGAAAACATCTGACTTTATTGAGAAAAGACCATCTAGCGCGTACTCTGGTGACATGTAACCGCTATACATAGAATAATGTTTACAAGTGTTAAATAACGAACTTAACAAAAAGCGAATGAATATAAACCAGAATGTTGTATCTTACTAGGTACCAACAACTCTCTCAGTGTTAGCTTCAGTTTCATTTCCTCCAAAGCTTCTAGCTATCCCAAAGTCTGATATTTTTGGGTTCATATCCACATCTAGTAGAATATTGCTAGCTTTAAGATCTCTGTGAATGATTCTTAATCGTGAATCTTGATGAAGATAAAGAAGTCCTCGCGCAATTCCTTGATGATGTTGAGTCTCTTTGTCCAATCAAGGAGTGTGCTTTGCCTTTTATCTGCACACCATGTAGGTTTAGTTGTTCAAAGTATCTCACCGTTGTAAGTTACTATTGTCGATTTAATAGAAATTATATGATACTGACCAAATATAAACTCGTCTAAGCTTCTGTTTGGCATGTATTCATATATCAGCAACCTCTCTTCCCCCTTGATGCTACACCCGAGGAGCTTGACAAGATTCCGGTGCTGAAGTTTTGAAATGCATATAACTTCATTCATAAACTCATTAATTCCTTGACTGGAAGTTTTTGAGAGACGTTTAACTGCAATTTCTTGCCCATCTTCTAGCATACCCTGTAGATTACCAATTTTTATGTGGAAACTTTACATAATTCTAAGGTAACTATCATTCATATTTTTTTAATCAATGGTGCGCTTAAACATTTTAGCTACATAATTTTGTTACCTATAATGAATTAGAATGTTGCTCTAACAGTTATAGTCAAATGGACGAATCATAATGTGACGCTATACTCAGCAAACTGAATTCAAATAAATAAGATTCTTCATTTACCTTATAGACTGGTCCAAATCCGCCCTCTCCAAGCTTATTGTCGAGTGAAAAATTAGCAGTAGCTTTAGCTACTCTAGAGAAGCTAAACAATGGTAGCTCCATGGCTTGTCTCCCACTTTCACCTACATTTAGTGACCCCCCTGTGCGTTAATAATACAAAACCCGTCAAACTGGTTGAACCTGCTCAAAGAATAGTGACTATTCTGAACCATTTAACATACTTATCGCTAAAACTCTACAAATATCTTGCCTTCCTCAGTTTGTGGTGAAAGATGTCTTTTTCTCCAATCATACCACAACCATGTGCTCAAAGTTATCATAAAAACCGCCAGAAAGATTCCAATCAAGATGATTTTGATGTTTGTTCCTCCGTCCTTTTTGAAAACCGATGGAACACGTGCAAGATCTTAACACAAAAAGTCAAAAACAACATCGTTAATCAACTTACAGACTCATGAAAGTAACCAGAAAGATTACATGATATTAGATGTATATAGGTTTTTTTTTTTTTTTTTTATTATTATTATTATTATTATTATTATTATTATTATTATTATTGTTATTATTTATTTATTTGAAACAAACGTGAACAAAGCATAATGTATTAAAGTAGTTACCTAATTCAGAGGAAGCCATTCTCACAAGTATATCTTGACCACCCATCGAGGATGCCCTGATATCTAATAGGTCATTGAACCAAAGCAAGCAACCACTTCCTTCGCCTCTGATATCGGTATTTGCATATGCCATACAAGTGCAGTTCTGTAGGCATATTGCTTTACATTCCATTAAAGACATTGTATTGTTAAACCACGAAGTCTGTGTATCTGGCAATTTTACATTAGAATACTTGATAAACCCATCTGTTCCATTTTTGCAATCCAACGGTATTCTCCTCACACAACCACCTGTCCAATCTCCTGTTACCCAACCCTTTTTGTTTATTGGCTCAAATTTTGCCTCATCTAAGCACGAACATTTCTGCGCGTCTTCCGTGTTGCAGCTTCCATAAGGGCCACAGATTTTGTACGTGTCACAAATATCTCTTGGTAGTGTCCCAGTAACCTTCCATATTTTCTCATCTTCTTGCCACACTAAAAGTTCTAGAATCCCAGAAGAAGTCACGGTGAACTTGGATATGGCAGAATTGGTTACAAGATTAGAAGAAAAAACCACCTCTTTTTCATTAATAACCATATTGTATGGAATGTACGTGTTGTTGGGAGCCAAGGGTGACGCACTAAACCGTTCACCAACCCATGGTCCGTGCCGAAACTTGACCTCCAAACCATCTCTTATTACGAAGTGAGGATAACCACGTGTGTCAAGGCTCCAGGTGAATTCCCCTGTAGCTGGATCATGAATACTCTTCCATGATGTTAAATCCCATTCGGCTCCTGTTAAGTAATTTTTGCCAAACTTCATGCCAGGTAGATGAGTATCCGTTGGATAGTCAAAACTCTCCCACAGAATCTTCAAGCTGTTTCCACCCGTGATGACTAGATTTCCAGAGTCATAAAGTTTTGCAGTTGCATTTCCTGATGACGTTGAGTTGGATGACCACACTACATGATCGGTATAGTTCTTGAGAACAAAATTTCCCACACTGTCAATCCTTAAAATGCTTGATGATACATTGGTGATGGGGTAATCTCAGTTGGCAACCCAAACCACTGTTTTAACAGAAATTTTCTTATACCAAATACCAACGTAAGTGTTATCCGAGCTACCTGGCTTGAAGAATCCCAGTTCAAATTTTCTAGCAGGAGATACCAGCGTGTCGTTTTCTGTCAAGAAGCTTGAGCCTGAGATGATGTCAATTTCGGCTGTGTATATTTTTTGCATGTGGAGTGAAAAAACTAGAAGAACAAGTATGGTTGCTTCTTCCATTAAAATCATTTTCTTCAAGCTTCTCATTTTTTTAAATCTAATCTCTAGAACGGAATCAAAGTGTTATTATCACCTACCGTATGTTGGGGTCAACAAGTCTTTTTTGTAATGCCACAAAGCTGAGGTTATCGTGGCTGGTTCAATAGCCACATGCATGACAAGTTGCCAGAGTAATTAATACCAGACAAACAACATCATACAGTTTAAGTGAGAGAATTTGTACATTATGCTTCAACTGTTTCAAAACTTACCAAACTTATCTTAAAATCCCAACAGTTTATACTATGTAATTAGCTTTCAATTAAATATCCACAATAGGTAAATCAATAGATGAACTATATGCGAACCATATATAGTCGATTATATGTATATATCATTAGCCGAGGGACTATTAAAATATTCACTCGGGCTTCGTGGCAAGACATAGTCTAATAACTCTTGATAGTTGGCCCAAGAAGAGACCAAATTCTACTACCTTCGCCATTTGATATCTTCGGTCTGAAGAAAAACGTGACTTTCATTTTGGATAAGATCCGGTATTCTTACCATAACTTCCACCGCCTCCCTCATTTTACACAACCAAATCCAAAAAGTTTCGCAAGGTTATCATTAAACGTTTGTAAGTTTCGCAAGGTTATCCACTGCTGTCTACTATGTATGGAAGGAGAGGCATAATAGAATTTTCACTGGTGAGGAATTGGAACCACAAATCTTGAGGAAGGTTATTGAGGAGAAAATCAAGCTTCAGCTACTTTGTTTGAAAGTTAAAAAGTCCACTCATTTTCCTATATGTCGCTAAAGAGTGGAATGTGGAGATGAATATAGTTGTGAAGAAAGTTTGAATGTAACAGTAAAGCTATTAGGGGTGGTTGGATATACTGTTGTTGCACAACTACTAGCTAAACTCTACACTGGAGTTAGCTAGTCCTGAATGACATGGATTGAAGTGATTTTGATAGTTATTTGGGCATGCAGAGGGCCTTGTATCTTGGCCTTGAGAACCTTTTTATGAAAGCCCAATCTTATAACTCAGTGGATGATGGAGATAACTGATTATAGGGCTGGTAAACTACATAGTTAAAGGCCCACTTGAGGTCATAAAGTAGGTTGCCTGCAATATGGTGGAGTTCCAACCAGATGATGCCTATTTGTGTGATTTTCTAGTTCTAATGTGAGGTGGCAGCTGCATTGGAATTGAGAAGGTCATAAAAATGGGAAATGTAATCTAGGTGGGATGTATCCTTGGGTAAGTCCAGTCATGTGAGTGATGCCATTTGTGGAAATGTAACTCCATGGCTGTGGATCCCTAATGGAACAGGAGTTTTACTCACAGCTTGGTGAAGCCTTCTACAAGAGCCTCTAACTGTTTCTATGGCTTCTGGAACAGTTAGGTAGGGTGTTTGTAAGTAGGAAATGTAGTCAAGGTATGTGGTTTCTCCATGGTTGCCTAGGGCTGGTGTTTTTAGTAAACTGCTAAGATCACTAGACTAGATGAATGGTGAATTGAATCAGTTGTCTTTATTGTTTTTGATAGCTGGTATATAGTCTCTGAATATAGAAGGATCAAATGGGACATGTCCATTGTGATGCCTAAATGAATTGGGTGTAACCATATAATTTTTTGTGTTATAATAACCTTACTTCATATTTTATGTTTTTTGAAGGATTATAATTTTTGCGCCAAGTGTATCATTAAACGTTTGTAAATCAATGGATGAACTACATGCGAACCATAGTCATCAAGTATGTTACGTGGGCTGATCATGGTTTGAAACCGGACCGGACCGAAAACCTATTTGGTCAAAAAGTCCGGACCAAGAACTGGACCGAAATGTTCGGTCCATTACCATGACGATCCGATCCAGCTAAGCATAATAGTAGGTTCTGCGTAAGACCGAACCGGACTGAGGACCGAAAATGAGAAAAAGGGTGGACTGAGGATCGGACCGAAATAAGTTCGGTCCGGTCCACGGTCTATAATGCTCAGCCTGTTGTATGTGCAGGGACGGACCCAGGATACTGAAGGATATTTAATAGGGTGTTGCAAAAAGAAATACTGTGCTAACTAAAGTTACACCGTAAGAAATGAAAGTTTTGAAATCTTTTTGCACTTCGTGACCTAAAATAGGGTGTAGCCCAAGCCACACCCGACATACACGTGGGTCCATCCATGTGTATATGCATCGTTGCATGTTTTTGTGGTGGCACATTATGATACAAGATTTTCAATTTTTTTATTAAGATTTTGAATTGTTTGACAATGTTCCAAGAAAATGAAGGGCAAAAGTGCCGAAATCGGGATTAGGATGTTATTCAAGGATAAACTAAAGTTTACGTATTACATCTTTATTAAATCTGATTTGACAAACATCTACTCCTATTTCTCAAAAAGACAAATCTTTTGTAAATAATATGTTTTTTATTATCCAATTTTGACAGTTTGAAACAAACAACTCACACAATCAATGTTTAGATTTGCTTATTTATAGTCTCGTTAATGCATGTACTGAGAGTTCCGAGGAATTGCTTAGATCAAATCATGGAAATGTATAAAAAAAAAAGAAATGTATGTGCTTATTTGCATATATGATATATATATCTGTTGACAATTTTTCTTTCATGCCATATGTGATTGTATCAACGTGGTTTGAATGTAGGTTGCTTCAGGGGGTGCATACAACATTCTTAGCCCACATTTGGATGAAAAGTTGGCTTCTTTACATGAAGCTATAGCATCTGTCGTAGCAACCGCTAAATCAGAAGAGGAAGAAGAGGAACATCTTCTAGAAAACTTCCATTCAAGCAGGACAATAAGAAAATTAATACTTGAATCACCTTTCTTTGCATCTAATTTATGGGAGAAAGCTTTCAAAGGGAAGTGTAAGACATGGGCCCAAGGTCAGAGGTAACTTAACTATATTGATTTTTCTTAGAGCCTTTATATTTTTTTCTCTTTCTGATGTATTTTAATGGCCGATTCCATCGGTTATAACTGAAATAAAAAGCCAAAAAGATTTGTGTTCAATGAAAAAGTAATCATGTTTTAAGTTTGTTATTCAAACAAATATGTTTACTTTCATTTCAATCTAACCCACACACTAATTGTTGACCCGTTACCCAAACCTACCATGTCTTCACCTCTAAGAAGAGCCATAATATGTAAACTGACTGTTACCACAAAACTGTTTTACAGTGCCAAGGTAGTATGTGCATACATGGAAACCACCAATCCTAAGGTGCTTAAGTTAGCAAAGAAAGAATTGCAGCCTTTACTTAAAGAAGGTGTCCTCAAATTACCCGAGCATAATCAACCAAAAAAATCAGGCTAAACAACCGAGCCATATGAGTCCAGAACTAGGCGTTTATTGCGGTTTTACTTGCTTCACAGAAGAAGATGGTAGTTTAAGTTTGTAAACTGTGGAAAACTAGAAGGGGGGGTTGAATAGTTTTACGTCAATTTATATTTTAAAAACTTTGTTTGATAAAAACTTCGATTCTTATTTATGTGAATATCAACACTTGCACAACTCAAACAATTTAATCTAACTAACTAAATAATGATAACGTAAATATGAAAGTAATGAAAAGATAGAGATAGAGATAGAGAGATCAAACCACAACACACGATATTTATAGTGGTTCGGCTACGAAGCACCTCTTCGCCCTACTCCACTCCTCGAGTCACCTACTCGAGAGTTTTCTTCACTATGTCAACAAACTTCCTTTTTGGCGGAGAAACCTTACACAACTTTCGCTTACACCAATTAACGACACTAAGCTAAATGTCGAGTCCTAATAGTAGCTAGAACCAATCTCACACCACTACACGCCTTCTTCACAACTTGTACACAACACTACTACTACACTACTTCTCACACCTTCACAACTTCTTCTTCACACCACAACTATTTCTTCACTACTTCAATTCACAATAACTAACCCACCTAGATCTATCAATTACAATCACTACACAACTATACAATAAATACAAGCTACACTACTAATCTTCAACACTTCTTGGTTTGAGATGAAAGGAGTATTTTTCTCTTGCACTTTGAATAAGGATGGATAGAATCACTTGAAAACAAGAACTAATGTGTTTATGATCAAAGGATTTAGGAAGATGATTTGAGTGAATTAGAACAGAAAGTTTTAGTGCAAAAGGTGAGAAAAAAATTCAGATTTGAACCAGTATTTATAGGCAAAGAAATCTGACACAGGAGCGTATGCCGGCCCCCTTAATTGTGTGCCGGCCCCCTTAAAATTAAGGGGGCCGCCCATGTGAAATGGCCAGATTCTTTGTCTTTTTCTGGAAAAAGTTTATTTGGTGAAAATTTAACTGAATTTGGTTAAAAATTTGAATTCATATATTTATTATGAAATAAATATTTTCCTTTAATTACCAAAAGTGTTTTTCTTAAATATATAAAATGTTTATATCATTTTATATAATTTGTAATTAGTAAATAAACCTTCCTTTGATCATAAAATGTATTAGGCACTTGTTTATTCATACCTTAAGTGAATTAGTTGGATAAAATGATATTTTGTCACTTAATACTTATTTACGTAATGATTTTACATTTAATGATTTTATATTTTGTGATCGTCAAAACATAGGGATATCGAAAAATATTAATAACGTTTTTACGCATTATTTATATCAACAATCTCCCGCTTTTTGATGATTACAAAATCTAAACTCATTAAATCAAAAATTATTATACATGCAAGTATTTAGTGAGTTTATATCACTTCTCCCCCTTTTTGTAAACATCAAAAAGGTTGTCCCGAAGTTGGATGAGCTCCCCTTGATGTGTACTTCCCCTCGTTTTAAGGTTACAAGACAAGTCGAGATATGGAATGCTTGCAAAAATATTTAGAACATACAATATATATGCATGCAACAATTATATATATGAAAAGAAAAGAAAAAGCAATCTAAGCATGGAAGGAAACACTTCATTAATATGGATGAAAATACAAGCAACATGCATCCAAGATGCATGAATAATTCAACTAATAAACTAAAGCCTTAAGGGCTTACAATCAACCAAAACTCTAATAGAAATGTTTTTCCTAGAGCTTGTTCATCAAAATGGTTAAAATAAATTTTATTTTCCAACCATGATCCATGCTTAGTTTGGGAGGAGCAAAGTTGTAGGTGGAGATGATGGAGTTGATGGAGGTGTGTTTGATGGAGGTGGAGGTGTGGTTGATGTTGGTGGTAGAGGTGTGGATGTTGTTGATTGAGGTTGAGGGAACAAGCTTTCAAGGTATGAAAACATGTAGTGGATTTCATCTCTTAATCAAAAGATGATGGTTCGGTTATGGATGCAACAAAGGCAAGTATCACCATGGGCTTCAAGTAAGCTCCATGGGATGGGATTGTAATTTGGTGGATTAAGTGGTGATGGTGAAAATTGTGCAGCAAGAGGTGTGATGGGTGACAATGAAAGTGTTATGTCTAAGGTTGCATTTTCAAGAGGTGATGGTGGTGGAATTCTTGGTGGAGGTGATAGGTGAGTGTTGATGTAGTCATTAATGGATGATGATGATGATGGTATAGAAGAGGTGGAGGTTCCATGTGTTGATGGTGTTTTGAATGGTGCATTTGGAGCACTAGGAGATGAGCATTGAGGTGGTGGTGATGGAGTGGTATTGTCTTCATTAGTGAGATCAATAAAGAGTTGTTTTGGTGGGATGATAACAAGTTTTTGTTTCTTGGCTTTGTTGGAGGTGGTGGTTTTTGGTGATGACATGATGAATTGGTTGAGGTTAATGATGATAATGGAGTGTGGATGAAGGTGTAAAGGGTTATATAGCATGAAATCATGTTTAGAAATGGTATTAATTTGAAATTGCATTATTATATTCCAAAATTAGTTTAGTTTTTAAGGAAAATGGTAGCTGGGACTAGCAAAAGAAGTCACAAGTTGCAAAAGAAAACAGTGTAAAAACTGTTCCAGATGGCCGGTCCCCTTAATTCATGGCCGGCCCCCTTAAAATTAAAGGGGCCGCCCGTGTTAATTATGGGGGCCGCCCATCTGGTAAATTCACAGACGACCAAATTTCAAAAAAATTTCTAATAGTGGTTTATTTTGGTTTTGTGTTTGCAGCAAGCTCTATTGGAACATTTTATTTTAGTTTTGGTCTATTAGAGAAACATATCTATATAATCACAAATAAATCATGCAAGCATAGATTAAAAGCAAGTATAAAGACATGCATACATGTAGAGCAACTAATAACAATAAGTTAACTAATGACATAGTTTAAGTGTATCTAAAATCATAGTTACAAATATTAATTTCAGAATATATATATTGGAAATATAGCACACAAGTAACAAATCACAAATTGTTCAAGAAGAATAATAAAGCCAATATCATAGTCATCATCACTACTTTTTCTTTCCTAGCACCCCCATCAACAACAGTGGAAAATGACTATAAGTCCTCCTCATCGTCATCCTTTAGATAAGAGAACGAAACAAGAATGTTAGGACGATGAGATTTAAACTTACGAGTTTTGCGAGTTTGAGTAAGAACGAGAGGACGGAGGGTTGGATAGATAGGTTGATAAATACTATCATCGGGATCGGGATAGTTTTCAATGACATGCTTGTGGAGACGAGTGAGAAACATACCATACGGAAGAATAGCTTTAGGATTTGCTCTTGCACATTCAATACGTTTGATAAAGAAGTAAGCCAAATTGTAAGGTTGCTCGGCAACAATACAATACAACATATGAGCGAGACAAGCCGGGAGATGGTCGGAGTGTCCTTCGGAACCAAACGCATTCTCACGAACTAGTTCTTCCTAATGCTCCATGTCTGGCCTTAATTCTTTAAGAAGAATTTGATTTTTAGAAATCGAGACATGTTTGAACTTGATGCTTTGGGTGGAAGTTTCACATTCCAAGCCGAGCTTTTGACGAATATCTTCGGGAGATGGAATTTCGGAGACATAAGGACCATGAGTAGGACGAGAACATTGGAGAGCGCAAATATCCCATTCATTTGTGAATACGGATTGACCGGAAAAAGGAATTTGAAGGATTTGACCAAATTGTGCAACAGTGAGAGCAATAAATTCATGTTGGATCATGAATGAAATGAAGATGGAACCAAAGTCATTGGTTTGAACCGTGACTTGGCTATAGAAGTTAAAAATGAAGCGAGGAATGATGGGTTCATTAATTTGGAAGAGACATTCAAAATGGATATTTGTGAATAAACTTTCGATGAAATCGGATTGATAGTAAGCTTGATCTACGACTCGACCTTCATGAATGTTTCTATCTTCTATATGACGATAGATACATGCAATGGAGGGAGAGGTAGTGGGAAGTTGAGAGACTTTGGGAATGTAGTTTTTGGTTAAGGAAATATCTTCGGTAATAACTTTGGGCATTTTTACCTAAACACAATAACAACAAAAATAAAATTAAAATAAAGTTAACGTTAAAATATGATGCTTATATTTTTATTACATATGTGGAACGTAAACGTACTTCGACTCTAAAGACCTTTAACTTAAGAAGTAGTTTACCTTGTTCCTTATTTTATTTTTAACTTGTGTTAGATATATTTTACGATGTTTATCAAGTTGTCATGGGATAATCCAAACACCCCTTTAAACATCTTAATATATCATGAAAATTCGCTAGATGTACATTAGATTGTATAACTAGCTATTTCCAACAAGTTTCTTATGCAAATGATTTGTTTCGAATAGAATAGTTTATATTTTGACTCAAAAATACTATTTTTCTAGTTAAACCAAACGCTTCCTTATCTAGAAAATTTACTACCAAAATGTCAATATATATATGAATTATATATCTTGACAACTCTAAAATACAAGTTTTATACTTATATTCATGATGATGTATTGTAAAGGTTATATTGGATAATATTCGACACTATTTGGACATGATCCAAACACCCTCTTATCAAACAAAAATTATTTTTACTTCATCGAAAAATTTGTTTTTGTGATTAATAAGTTATAAAACCATATTGTGATATGTTTTAACAAGTTTTTGTAGCATTATTCAACAATGTGTATAAGCAAAATTTTGAAAATGAGTGTATGAATTTTTTCAAAAATTTTTCGACAAGAAGGTTTGTAATTATTGGTTTCTAGTGTTAATTATACTTTCTAATCCTAAGGGAAGCATTTAGTTATTGAATTCCTAAACTCAATTTGAAAGAAAAGATGAAATTGAAGAAATTGAAATAGAATGCTAATCATGATTATGACCAAATTTGATGAAATTAAACGAAATGTGTTATGAAAAACTTACAATAAGTGATGGTAATCGTATTAGATGAATTTGCCCTTTGCGAAATAACCCGAATTATGTGATTTGGAAGTGGTTTTAGATGTTTTGGGGTTTAGATTTTCGTCACAGCAGTAGCAGAAAATGGGGGTGATGAGAAAATGGGGTGTTTGGCAAAAGAAATAAGAGGGAAAACGAATTGGAACAATCAGATGGCCGGCCCCCTTAAACATTAAGGGGGGGGCGCCCTTATTTTGGCAGCCGGTCCCCTTAATTTTAAGGGGGCCGCCCTCCAAAAATTATTTTTTTCGCGGTTTATGTTTCTGGGAAGAACAAGAAAATATTTATATATATATTAGATTTATATAATCAAAAATACGTTGGTGAGTATTCGCACGAAAAGAATTACTCGACACTTTTACTTGACATTTCGTCAATTAAAATTTCTTGATCATTTCGGATAAAATTAATCAAGTTGTCAAGTGGACGAGAGGGTTGTGGAAGGTATATATATATATATATATATATATATATATATATATATATATATATATATATATATATATAGTATGGGTTTTTAAGACGAGAAAAAGAGAGGGAGACGGATGCAAAAGGTGACGGGAGTTTGTTTCATCCATAGGTTCTTCAACTCATTTCTCTACATCAACATGAGTATGTTTGAACGTTTAAAGTTCAAGAAGGCCAAAAAAGGGGAAAAGAAAAGGTTCGTAAACGAACAATTTCTAGTTCTAGAAAATCAACTAATGAGTTTTCTAGGTTATAAAGGCATATAGTATGTATAATAATAATATGTATAATATATATATATATATATATATATATATATATATATATATATATATATATGTTTATATATATTAGAGGCTAAGTATGAGTTGCACTTGATGCTTTGAAGGTTGTACATGAAGTAGATAATACTGACTCATCATGTCAATTGTCCAGTTATCACAATTTTAATATTTCTATTGCCTACGTGGAATGTCCAGTCAGCACTCTCAATTTCATTAATTTGGCGGAAATTTGTTAAAAAATATGACGCAATTAGGAATCGAACCCCGGTCTCTCATATAAATAATCAACAATGCAACCACTAGACCAAAGTGGTTTTTGTGAAACAATTTGAAAAACAAAATCTATAATGCTTGAATTTATTCGCTATAACTATATACTCGGTTGACTTTGACTACCGTTTCATAACCTTCACTCCCTTATCCCTATAATTTCTGCATCCCTTTATACGCTTTCCTTAATTTTCTCCCAATTAATCAATTCAATCAGTTATACATTTGAAAATCATATCAAATGAATCACGATTTATTTGAAAATGAATCACACATTCCTGATTTCACTCACAAATTTTGAAGAGATTCCATGTTTATCATTCAAATCAATTCAAATTCCTAAACCCTAATTTTTATTTATAAATACCGAAGGTAATCATTCTGTAACATTACATTCCTCATTTCACCTATTTTATAACGTTAATCATGAATATATTGTGTGATTGTGAAATTATGTGTTTGCATGTATTTTAGCGATTTTGATATGGATCCCCAATTTTAGTTTTGCTTATGTCAATTTGTTTTGAAATATTAGGGTTATGTTCATTTGTATATAGCAACGAATATGGAAGTCAAGGATTCATATATCCAGTCGTTAGTTGACTTCCTATAATATGATTTTTAGTATCAGATTTGTTTGTTTTTTCACATTTCAATAGCTTCAACAAAAGCTGTTGGTGACAGAAATTACATGAGATTCTCCTATAATATGTCCTTAGTGTGATTATTGATATTTATTGTTATAGATGGTTGGCGGATCTGTTGGATGGTGATGAGGATAAACGTGCATGAGAATTATCCACAAATGGTGACGCAATATATCATGGTAATATTAGGATATAGTTTTTTTTCGCTTTTTTTTAATGTTTTGTTGTGAGTTTATCATGTTGTTGTGTTTCATGTCAATCATATAGTTAATGAGAAACCACGTTGGGGAAAAAGTGGTAGGTTGCATACGATTTGGGGGTATTGCGGAATCAATAGGTAGTTTGCTAATTTGGCTAATGAGGTTCTCTTTGATTTAATATTTAATTTTCTTGATTCAGATATATGGCAGTGGTCGGAGCTTACGAGTTTTGGCGATTTGCCTTTCCCAAGAGACTTTGCAGCTGCTTCTCCTATTGGGAACCATAAAATAGTAATGTCAAAAATGCTTCATATCATTTGGACTCTATTTGCTTCATCGTTTTTGCTACATAATAGCACTAATGTGACTTAACTGTTGCTTATTGTAGGTATGGTGGATGGGACGCTAAAAAATGGTTATCTGATGTATTTGTCTTGGATACTAGACATCAACAAAGCCAAAAAATATGATTGTTCACTTAACTCTAATTGATTTTTCTGTTGTATTCGGCATCTTTGTAAGCTTGAACAATAGGTGTTAGCCAATGATCTTTTTGTAATCGTATACAATTCATTAACTGATTATGTGGTTTTTGCTGTCAGTTACAAGTATGAGATCTTCTCTTCCTTAGAAAATTTCTATTGACCGGGTGGGGACTGCTTGCAAACCTTTTAACATATCGGGCGCTAGCTTTAATGTTTCACTGGCAGCCTCAGCAAAAAAAACATGGTTCAAATGTTGGTGATCGCAGTATGTAAATTGTGAAAAACCTGAACGGCTGAACGTTGGGTAAGCAAATAAACTTCATATAATTTTGAAAACATAAGCAACTGTTGTAGTGTTATGATTTTTAGGCCACATTTAAAAACTCGCCTTACACACCAGAACGTGCAGTCATTCACCAATTTGGACAAAACTTGAATCGCCAAATTCAGATAAGCATGAATTATGATATACATATAATGTTTGTATGCCGTGAGGAACAACGTATTATTTTGCGTACTTCTTGTTATTTCTTTTTTAGGACATTTAGTTAAATTCAGGGTCTGAGAATAGTGGTATTTGTGTGGCAGGATGAGCATAATTCTTGCCCAGTTTGTCGACATCAATTGTGAACTGATTATCATGAATATCAAAGTTGAAACGAACGAGAGAAGGAAACCAAATAAGATAGGAAAGGAGCTGCTAATGCAGTTTGCAGCTGCGACAAATACACCCGGTAATTACAAGATTGTACACCCGTTTTAATATTGGTAATTACTCAAGGCTAGCTCATGCTTTTGTGTTTCGCGAATTTGTGGTGTTTTAGTTCTGAATTTGCATGTTTTATCGCATTATAGATCAGATTACAGACCATGTGAGTGTTAAAACGAGAATTTATGGCGTATTTGGTCTTACGCCTATATTTTTTGGCTATAGGTATTAGGTAACAACGTTATTTTTGGAAAAACTAATTTTGGGTTGTCAATTTGTGTTAAGATGTTGGTTTGGTTTTGGGTAAGCTTCACCTGGCTTCTGAGGTGTGTACTGGAATCGCATATCATCTAGGAGAGGCCAGTGTCGCTCAGTTTGTGATTGAGGTGATCATGATAGTTGTCTGCGCTTATGTATTTACCAATATAACATTGGAGTGTTGATGAAGAAGAATGTCAAAGACTAAAATGACAAATATGTTCTCTGGAGCTGCTTCATGACTTCCCTTTTAGTTTCTCGATGGAGACTGCTTATATTTATGTAGCTAAATTATACCAAACGGGCCACATTTATGACTTATGATTCTGTTATCTGTTTGAAAGCATTCTCAATCAAATACAAGGGAAAACATGATAAACCAAAGCCATGGGATGAAATAGAAGTTGATTGTTGGAAGAATGACAAGTTTGAACCAAAGCTAATCCAAGTGGTTTGCTTGAAGAAAACTCTTTATCAACTCTCCTCCCTGCATACAGAGGTAATTCAACTGGTTTGCTTTTTAGAGTGGTTTGCTTTTCAGTTTTGATCCTAAAGATAATCCAACTGGTCTGTTTTTTATTTCAATGTTTTCAATTTTATGCGTATAGTAAGTTTTACTTAGTGGGGGCTTTTGGATTCGCTTAATCAGCCTGCTTATGTGCTTATTGTTTATGAAAAAGCTGATAAACTCATTTTTTAAGAGAACTTAGGTCATCGGTAGACTTAAATCTGATGAGCTCATAAGATCTAGATAATGAGTTTTAAGCCCATGAGCCGGCTAAATAAGCTAATCCAAACACCCCTTATTGTTGCTATGCCATTCCGTTAATATCGTGCGATGTCATCTGTGTAAATAGCTGAGGTAACTACACATAATTTTGAGGATATTAAGGTTATGAAAATTGTTTATTTTAGAATGCTTACCTGCTTAAAATAAGTGGTTTCTCGAAATTGTTTTTATGCAGATAGTTAGTTAAGGTGGTGTGTTTGGATCTTTTAATACGATGTGACCGGGTTGAGGACAGGGAAAATGGGTATCTTTTTGAAAACTTGGTTATACCACTCGATATGTCTCCCATTACTGCAAGGTCTTACATGTACTGATGAACGCTTATGTGCACGCCCATATGAGAAACCTACTGATGTTACAAGGATAATACCAACACCGAGTTGCATTTTTTCTTAAACGATTGTGCGCGCCAGTATTGAAAAGAAATAGGTGCTATATAGATGCATGTTTAATTTTATAGAACCAAGTCGGCCAAATGTATATTTTTATTGAATATATTGCAGGAAAACCAGCGTCCCATTCGAGTTTATTAATATACAATCATATGCAATCGATATTAAATATTTGAACTTTATTAAATATTGAACCAAGTCGGCGAAATATATATCTTGGGGTGTATACATTTTTTTTCGAAAATGAAATTTTTGTAGCTTAATGATAGTGATGATGATGATGGTTAGTCTGATTCTGAAGAGCATGAGAACATATGATTTTAGATTTGAGGGTTATACTTGATGTGTCGGGCCTATTGACAGACATAGTCGATACATGTTACCGCGCTTTTTGTATGGGATTAACTAACTTTTATGTTTTATGTTCAGGTTGCCCGGCTTTCTGCTGCAACTCGAGGCTTACCCTTTATGGCGTGACAGTAAGCCATTTCAGGTTAAGCCTCAGGTACCTTTTTTTTTCTTTCTTTTTTCTTTTTTTTTCTCAATTTCTTTATAATAGTTGTATTGTGCCTCCGGGTTGAAGCATGTTATGGTTTTTTGTATGAGCCGACTTGGGAAACAGTAAAATAGTGTTTATATTCATCTCATGTATGTGAATGACAATCCGATATCGAACGCAATATTATGTTCTTTTTTTGTTATAAGTATTGTTATGCTTCTGTTATAAGTATTAGGGGTTGATTAAAGTTATATATGAGGTGCCAAATTAGGTGAAACTTACTTTGAGTTGTATACTAATATTGAACCAGTTAGGTCACGCCTAAATGGTTTATGGTAAGATAACTGAAAAAAATGTTGTGTACAAAGCAATTTTATTTGGTATATGAATAATATAAAAATACCATACATGCATAACAATTTCAAACACGAAAATATACTTTTCTAACCTTAGTATATATTGTAGGTATCAATATAAATATGGATGCGACATGGAAAAATATGGATACACTTGAAAGTTTCTTTAAGGCTTACAAGATGAGACATGGTAGATTGGTCTAACCAACCAACATTTGAAGACAAGTTGGAAAAGGAGTAATCACTTGCATTTACCTGATATTTTTATATATCACATTCATTTTTTAATGTTATGTCAGTTTTTAATCTTTTCTTAATGTTTTTTCAAGACAATTACTTTGGTTTTCAATGTCTTTCGTTTGAAGTATTGTTGAACTTTGGTAGCGTAGGGATTGCACAAGGCTTTACCTCTCGAGGGATCTCGAGAAGCTTACAACCCCCACCAGGCAGTGTACCTGATCGATGTAGTATAGTATAATGACATGTACCGGGGGATTGATCGTTCAGCTAGGAATAATGTCGCTAGGATTAGAAAACCTAAAGACTAGGTCTAGAGATGAGGGATGATTCTTTTTGTATTTTTTAGTTTTTATAAAAGCAATTAAAAATCTCGGTTTTGAAGGGGTTGGGCGGAATTAGTTGCTAGTCAACTAACCCAATTACTAAGATGCAATTAAAATAAAATACTAAAAATGAAAAATAAGCTAAATTAAACTAAAGGTGTTAGCAATATATGGGAGAATTGTGTTTACTTAGATTTCACTACTTCCTAGATATCTTTTACAGGTTAATTACTTGTTACAGTTGCGTGGATGACGGGTTGTATTCCTTAATACCATTCATGGGGTGGCGTACTTACTTCCCCAATCCTATAAGCGCCTACTTCACTCCTATGTCGAGCCGGCTAAGAAGCTCCTAACATGGGATCACTAGAATTTGCTCATGCATTAAATACAACCAATAAAACCTAGTACACATCGGTTCATGTTTCTTAAGACGTTCAAGCATGTTACACAATGGAGATCTGCCAGTTTTCTTAAGCCTAACATTGGAATCATTCATCCAATACAACTATAAACAAGCAATCAACCTATAATTAACATCTAGGTTTCATTACATCTAAGCAAATAGATGATAGATCTAGCCTAGCATATTGAAATCAAGACAAGCATAGGATATATTCAAACAACACATAGACATATTGAATGAATTGAAAGAGGACATATCTCAATTGAACATGAAAGGTTTCAAGGGGTGAAAACCCTTGAAAATACCGTTACAAACGACCTAGGGTTTACAAAGTTCGACCCTAGTATTCTCCACACAAGTTCCTCCCTTTTATGAATGAAAAATAGAAAAGTATATATAGATTCTGAAGGGTGACGACGTCAAGAACAAATTTCTGACGCCGTCATCTCGCCACCAAATAATTTCTCGGACTGCCTAGATCTGGGTTTGACGCCGTCATGTGTACTCCTTATGCAGGCCGTCACAATATTAACGCTTGACGCTCTTCTCTTGACGCCTTCAGGTTTTCACTGGGTCGTCACGGATTTTACTCTTGACGCCGTCAGGTTTTTCTTCTTGACGCCGTCAGGTACTGTTCTCAGCATGGAAAATTAAGTCTTTGCTGTTTTCTTCACTTTAATGCTCCAAAAACGTCCAAAATGCTTCCTTTTCCAGAATTCACTCCCAAAATACCTAAAATCACAAAAAGAACGATTTAGGGCAATATTTGATCAAATAAATTCAATTCCGGGCTTAAATGACCCCCTAAAAACGGTTCATTTTTCGCCTCATCAAACTTAACGAATAAAAGTTGCACACTCATGAAGTTTTACTTTTGTATGAAATAACTAATGTGTTGAACATAGATACTACTGCCTCAACTTTTTATTCATTTATGATTATAATTTTCATATAATACATGTGTGCCGTTATTCTTTATTTATGTACATCCATTTAGGATAAATCAAATAATATAATGAAGCTAACCCGCCGATTCGGCGGGTTATGAAGCTAGTATATATATATATATATATATATATATATATATATATATATATATATATATATATATATATATAAGCTAAAAAAATGTGTATATATATAAATAAGAAAATAACCTAAGAATAATTACGAAATAAGCTATAGCAATAATGAACTAGATACTAGACTAAGCATGCAATCTTGACATGGAAATTTAAAAGAGACGTGTACCATTTTGTCTTCAACAAGCAAATCTTCAAAGTCTTCAAGAGATTTCATGACCATGTGAAAGCGGATAGAAAACCAAGCTTGCCAAGGTATGATGAGTTCATCTTGTTGGTCCCCATTGTCTCATTTGACCAAAGTTGTTTGGTCCAAAGATATTAGGCATTTGACTTGGGTGCATGTATGGTGGAATCATTCCTCAAGGATTGAAGTTCCACATTTGATGATTATTGTGAAAGTTTCGTCTATTTTTGTTTACTCTAGGTTGAGGAATTTTAGACCTAGGATGAGGACTATTTGGTTTTCTAGGTGGTGGAGTTTTAAATCTTATTTTTGGCTTAGGGGGTTCTACTTCGGGTTTTAAAGATGATTTATGAAAGCTTTTAATTTCTTCATCACTTGCAATAGGTACTAATCTATCTTTCAAAAGTATATACTTTGGTTTTAACTCTAAAGGTTTTAGTTCACTAGTTCACTTTCAAACTTTACATTTTTAAATTTACTAGTTGATGCTTCGGTTGAGTTGTATCCTAAACCGGTTTTATCTTTGGCAATTCTTTGAGAGCCAATTATTTTACTAAGTGATTGACTACTATTTCCAAATTTCTCAAATCTAATAATTTCTTCCTTAAGCTGTTTATTCTCATTTTTAAAAACTAGACATTCTTTACATTCTATAATACTTTCTTTTCCTTTTTCTAGCTTTTGTAGTTTTATTTTTAACTCAAGTATTTCATCCTTTAATTTATTATTAGTGTGTTTTAGTAGTTTATTTTTAGCTATGACTTTTTGTCCTAGTTTGCATAATCTACTATATTCGCTATCTAAATCTTTTTCATCTAACGATAAATTATCATCACTATAGTATTCGGTTTTGGAACGTACCTCATCGGAAGATCTTGCCATGAGACACTTTTCTTCTTTTGTTGTGTCTTTTTCATCGTTGTCACTATCACTCCATGCTCCTCCTATAAAGGCCTTGTGGTTTTGACTTCTTGATAATTTCAGACATTCTCCAATAAAATGATTTGGATCTCCACATTTGAAGCATTTTCTTTCATTCTTGCTAGTCTTGTCGTCCTTGTTTCTTTGGAATGTTTTTCTTTCATCAAACGGTTGTCTAACGTATCTTCCTCGTCTTTTGAAGAATTTCTTGAAGTCTCTTACGGCCATGGCATACTCTTCATCTTCACTTTCGGAGGTTGAGCATTCTTCGTCACTAGAGTCCTTTTTTGCTTTCAATGCGATTGACTTGGTTTGTTCCCCTTTTTCCTTTGACCATTTCGGAATCTTTCTTTATTATCACCTCATACACTTTCAAGTTTCCAATTAGCTCGTCAAGTTGTAGAGTTGATAAATTCTTTGACTCCTCAATAGCCGTCACTTTAGCACGCCACTTCAGATAGAGAGCCCTAAGAAATTTCCTTACAAAATTCTTGCTAGAAAAATTCTCATCAAGTGCTTTTAAACTTGTGATGATAGTGTTAAATCTAGCAAAAGCATTATCAATTGATTCCTCTTCCGGAATCGTCAATTGTTCATTTTGTTGTACAAGAAGATCTATTTTATTATCTTTGACTTGACTATTACCTTGGTGAGTGATTAGTAAAGAGTTCCAAATATCTTTTATGGTTTTACACATAAAAATTTTTTCATATTCTTTGCGTGGTAACGCATTATAAACAACCATTTTAGCCTCATTATTTTTAGTAAGTTTCTTTTTCAAATCATCGTTTTGTTTTTCAAAAGGTACAATTTCATCCCTTTTGGTTTCGGGATTATTTTGTATAGGAGGAAAATCACCATTAGTAATAACATGCCAAAGATCTAGATCTTTTGATTTCACATAAGTTTCGAATCGATTTTTCCAATAAAGAAAACCATCACTTTCAAATAGTGGTGGTCTTTGCATAGATTGACCTTCTAAATATTTTTCAGATTCCATAGATCGTTTCAAGTTTTAAAATACAGTTTATTTTAAAAATCTTGTTTAACGTAGCTCTGATGCCAATTGTGGAAAACTAGAATGGGGGGGAGTTGAATAGTTTTACGTCAATTTATATTTTAAAAACTTTGTTTGATAAAAACTTCGATTCTTATTTATGTGAATATCAACACTTGCACAACTCAAACAATTTAATCTAACTAACTAAATAATTATAACGTAAATATGAAAGTAATGAAAAGATAGAGATAGAGAGATCAAACCACAACACACGATATTTATAGTGGTTCGGCTACGAAGCACCTCTTCGTCCTACTCCACTCCTCGAGTCACCTACTCGAGAGTTTTCTTCACTATGTCAACAAACTCCCTTTTTGGCGAAGAAACCTTACATAACTTTCGCTTACACCAATTAACGACACTAAGCTAAATGTCGAGTCCTAATAGTAGCTAGAACCAATCTCACACTACTACACGCCTTCTTCACAACTTGTACACAACACTACTACTACACTACTTCTCACACCTTCACAACTTCTTCTTCACACCACAACTATTTCTTCACTACTTCAATTCACAACAACTAACCCACCTAGATCTATCAATTACAATCACTACACAACTATACAATAAATACAAACTACACTACTAATCTTCAACACTTCTTGGTTTGAGATGAAAGGAGTATTCTTCTCTTGCACTTTGAATGTGGATGGATAGAATCACTTGAAAACAAGAACTAATGTGTTTATGATCAAAGGATTTAGGAAGATGATTTGAGTGAATTAGAACAGAAAGTTTTAGTGCAAAAGGTGAGAAAAAAATTCAGATTTAAACCAGTATTTATAGGCAAAGAAATCTGACACAGGAGCGTATGTCGGCCCCCTTAATTGTGTGTCGGCCCCCTTAAAATTAAGGGGGCCGCCCATGTGAAACGGCCAGATTCTTTGTCTTTTTCTGGGGAAAGTTTATTTGGTGGAAATTTAATTGAATTTGGTTAAAAAATTGAATTCATATATTTATTATGAAATAAACATTTTCCTTTAATTACCAAAAGTGTTTTTCTTAAATATATAAAATGTTTATATCATTTTATATAATTTGTAATTAGTAAATAAACCTTCCTTTATCATAAAATATATTAAGCACTTGTTTATTCATACCTCAAGTGAATTAGTTGGATAAAATGATATTTTGTCATTAAATACTTATTTACGTAATGATTTTGCGTTTAATGATTTTATATTTTGTGATCGTCAAAACATAGGGATATCGAAAAATATTAATAATGTTTTTACGCATTATTTATATCAACATAAACAAAATGTTTATGCTATAATTAGCAAGTTAAAGTTTTGTTTTTTCTTAATCATTATTTTGATATGACCATATTCCATGTACTCAATATTTAACGCTATACATGGTTTTTGTTGACAAGTTACCTCACTCTGGCTGGATTAAGTATTGCTGTTCTAGTCATTTAGCAACTGTCTTCTATTATCTTTATTTATTTATTTATTTTTTACTTTTTATTTTATTTTTATTTTTTGAAAAACGTTTTGGGATAAATCAAAAGAATGGTTGACATTTAGTCTGGGACGAAATTACATTTAACTGTGAATCTTTTCCCTGACATTTAATTACTAATACTGTATGATCCCGATCCCGAGCCCGTTTGGACCATGGCCCGTGCTCGCCCAGCCCGTTTAGCCACCTATTTAGGAGTCCATGTTTATTATCCTCTTTAAGTTTTGAAGTACTTAACATGTTTGACACCCCGTCAATTACAAATTCTGACTCCGTGCCTACGTCGTGCATAATTCTTTGAAAAGTCCTCTTTTTTCTCAGGGAGAGAACAGAGATTGGTAGGTGAAATTGATTATCTAGTGTAAATGTCACATTTTTTTAAACGAGCTAGGTACTTTAAAGTAACTTTGATTTATTACTATATATGATATGATGTCCCTCTTAACTTATTTTTACTTAGCTTTTGCAAAAGATTATACAGAAATTTAATCTTGTGTCGTACGAAAAAGTTTGGAACGGACATATATATAAGTTCGTACATGAAGGTAAGAAGAAAAGGAATGCAAACACGTTATAATGGAAGTATCATAATTGCTTTCTATCGGGCAGCTATCTCTGTAAAAGTTTAAGTCATTGCTTGAACTTGTTGGATTAGAGGTTGAAGAGAAATCAGTACCAGGTAAATTCCTATCTGTGAAAAATGCTGGTTATTTAGATTTTGGCAATGCACCTTCATTGCCTAACATGAGAACCACTGACGACATGTTTGGCCTGTCTTCTGGACTTTGTTGTACACATAATAAGCCAACTTCTATCGATCTTAAAACTTCCGATGGATTGCTTGCCTCAACAAAACTTGAATCCAGGAGTTCCATTGACTTGCCTTCACTATGCATCCTCCATACCTAAATATAAATGCGGATTTAATTATTAGGCAGTAGAGTTATGCCGGATAAATTTGAAAATCAAGCAGCTTACATGTCCAATAAGATTATTGTTATGCTCAGAATGAACAAATCCCCTGTTTCTCTTCCCACTCACAATCTCCAGCACTAATACACCAAAGCTGAAAACATCTGACTTTGTTGAGAAAAGGCCATCTAGCGCATACTCTGGTGACATGTAACCGCTATACAAAGAACAATGTTTCCAACAACTCTCTCGGTGTTAGCTTCAGTTTCATTTCCTCCAAAGCTTCTGGCTATCCCAAAGTCTGATATTTTTGGGTTCATATCCACATCTAGTAGTATATTGCTAGCTTTAAGATCTCTGTGAATAATTCTTAATCGTGAATCTTGATGAAGATAAAGAAGTCCTCGTGCAATTCCTTTGATGATGTTGAGTCTCTTTGTCCAATCAAGGAGTGTGCTTCGCCTTTTATCTGCACATGCATCAATGTAGGTTTAGTTGTTCAAAGTATCTTCCCATAGTAAGTTACTATTATCGATTTAATGGAAATTATATGATACTGACCAAATATAAACTCGTCTAAGCTTCTGTTCGGCATGTATTCATATATCAGCAACTTCTCGTCCCCCTTGATGCTACACCCGAGGAGCTTGACAAGATTCCGGTGCTGAAGTTTTGAAATGCATATAACTTCATTCATAAACTCATTAATTCCTTGACTGGAAGTTTTTGAGAGACGTTTAACAGCAATTTCTTGCCCATCTTCTAGCATACCCTGAAGATTACCAATTTTTATGTGAAAACTTTACATAATTCTAAGGTAACTATCATTCATATTTTTTTAATCAATGGCGCGCTTAAACATTTTAGCTACATAATTTTGTTGCCTATAATGAATTAGAATGTTGATCTAACAATTATAGTCAAATGGACGAATCATAATGTGACGCGATACTCAGCAAACTGAATTCAAATAAATAAGATTCTTCATTTACCTTATAGACTGGTCCAAATCCGCCCTCTCCAAGCTTATTGTCGAGTGAAAAATTAGCAGTAGCTTTTGCTACTCTAGAGAAGCTAAACAATGGTAGCTCCATGGCTTGTGTCCCACTTTCACCTACATTTAGTGACCCCCCTGTGCGTTAATAATACAAAACCCGTCAAACTGGTTGAACCTGCTCAAAGAATAGTGACTATTCTGAATCATTTAACATACTTATCGCTAAAACTCTACAAATATCTTACCTTCCTCAGTTTGTGGTGAAAGATGTCTTTTTCTCCAAGTATACCACAACCATGTGCTCAAACTTATCACAAAAATCGCCAAAAAGACCCCAATCAAGATGATTTTGAAGTTTGTTCCTCCGTCCTTTTTGAAAACCGATGGAGCACGTGCATGATCTTTACACAAAAAGTCAAAAACAACATTGTCAATCAACTTACCGACTCATAACAACCATGAAAGTAACCAGAAAGATTACATGATAGTAGATGTATATACGGAGTAGTTTTTTTTTTTTTTTTTTTTTTTTTCATTATTTGAAACAAACATGAACAAAGCATAACGTATTCAAGTAGTTACCTAATTCAGAGGAAGCCATTCTCACAAGTATATCTTGACCACCCATCGAGGATGCCCTGATATCTAATAGGTCATTGAACCAAAGCAAGCAACCACTTCCTTCGCCTCTGATATCGGTATTTGCATATGCCATACAAGTGCAGTTCTGTAGGCATATTGCTTTACATTCCGTTAAAGACATTGTATTGTTAAACCACGAAGTCTGTGTGTCTGGCAATTTTACATTAGAATACTTGATAAACCCATCTGTTCCATTTTTGCCATCGAATGGTATTCTCCTCACACAACCACCTTTCCAATCTCCTGTTACCCAACCCCTTTTGTTTATCGGCTCAAATTTTGCCTCATCTAAGCACGAACATTTCTGCGCGTCTTCAGTGTTGCAGCTTCCATAAGGGCCACAGATTTTGTACGTGTCACAATCTCTTGGTTCTGTCACAATAGCCTCCTGTTGTCCCACTATCTTTGGATCGATATAATAAGTTGCAAAGTAATATGAATAAGTAAATCTATATATTGTCTAACCATTAAACGATTCTAATACATATGTATATATAAGGTTTGAATCGGTATGACCCAACCAATGTGTCCTTTCGGTTATAGTTCCAACCGGTATAACTAATAACTAACTTTCCAATAACTAACTTCTGTAACTAACTTTCGGTTACAAAGTTTCTAACTAACATCTTTGGTCCTTCGAGTTTTGAGAAGCAATGAAGCGAGATTATTGGTTCACATTCTCCTCCTTAATCTTGATCGTTGCTTCTTGTTAAATCTTGAACTCCGAGCATTTGTCGCATTGTCATGAACTTCAATCTTGGTAGAGCCTTTGTTAGTATATCTGCTCTTTGTAGTTCTCCGCTGACATGTTCTATATTGATGTGTCCATTCTCTACGCATTCTCGAATGAAATGATATCGAATGTTGATGTGTTTACTTCTTCCATGAAAAACTGGGTTCTTGACTAGTGCAATTGCTGAAACGTTATCTACCTTCAACGTAATCTTCTTTTCTTCATTTCCAGTTAATTCACTAAGTAATCTTTTTAACCATAAGGCTTGACATGATGCTGCAGTAGCTGCCATAAATTCTGATTCACATGATGATAGCGCCACTGTCGGTTGTTTCTGAGTACTCCAAGTAATGGGTGACTCTCCAAAATAAAATACTATGCCAGTAGTTCCTTTTCCTTGATCAGTGTTGATTCCATAACTACTGTCGCTATAACCTGTAATCTTGCATCCGCCTTCTTTCTTGTAAATTATGCCATGCTCCTTTGTTCCTTTGATATATCGGATTACTTGCTTTACTGCCTTTAGATGATGTTCCTTTGGGTCTTGCATCCATCTACTGAGTAGTCCGACTGAATAACTAAGATCTGGTCTTGTATGTAGTAAGTACCTGAGACTTCCAATTAAGCTTCTGTAATAAGTTGCGTCAACTGATTCTCCATCTTCCGCCTTGACCAACTTAGTACCGGGGTCCATTGGTATCTTCGTATCATTACTATCATTCATATTCGTTTCCTTCAAGATCTTGTTAATATAACCTGTTTGCTTGATTGTAATCTCTCCTCCTGTCTGTGTAACTTCTATCCCAAGGTAATAAGCTAACAATCCTAAGTCGCTCATTTCAAACTTTTCTTCCATCTGGGATTTGAATAATTCTACTTCCTTCTTTGGAGTGCCAGTGATTATCAAATCATCTACATAAACTCCTACTATAATTGTAGAATTCTTGTTCCTCTTTGTATATACTGCTTGTTCGAGATTACACTTCTTGAATTCTAATGACTTTAATGTTTGATCAAGCTTCACATTCCAAGCTCTCGGTGCTTGTCTTAAGCCATATAAAGCTTTAATAAGCTTGTAAACTTTTCCTGAGTTTTCTGGTTGTACAAATCCTTCAGGTTGTGTAACATAGACTTCTTCTTTCAAATCTCCATGTAAAAATGCTGATTTTACATCCAAGTGATGAACTTGCCAACCATGATATGCTGCTAACGCTAATATTAATCGTACTGTTTCTATCCTAGCAACTGGGGCAAATACTTCATCAAAGTCTATTCCTTGTTCTTGTACATATCCTTTTGCTACTAACCGTGCCTTGTATCTAATGATCTTTCCTTGTGCATCCCTCTTGGTTTTAAAAACCCATTTGAGTCCAATTGCCTTGTGATTTTCTGGCAATGTAGTAAGAATCCATGTCTTATTCTTATTGATTGAATCTATTTCAATTTCCATAGCCTCAATCCATTTCTTATCTACTGATGCTTCCTTATAGTTACGAGGTTCTTCTTCTGTGAAAAATAAACTAGGTGTTTCCACTACTCTTGCAGTTTCGTAAATTTCTGCTAAACCTTTTAATCCTCGTACTGGTGTATGATCATATCTTTCATCTGATGTTTCTAATGAACTAATAGTAGCCTCTTCTTCTGCTGAGTTAGGGTCATAATGGAATGTTGGTGGTGTAATTGGTGAGTTTGGTTCTGATGTTGGATCTGGTAACGGATCCGGTGTTGGATACATATCATCATCATTTTCTATGTTGACAGTCATAGGAGTTGTATTGTCAACTTCGTCTACCATAAAACTAGTCCAAAATGTGTCTTGTGTACTTGTATCCTCTTCATTCTTCTCCCAATTCCACGGCTTTGTTTCCATAAACTTTACATCCCTACTAACATGTTTCTTTTTCCTTATTGGATCATATAACCTACATGCTTTTGATCCTTCCTCTACTCCTAAATAAATCATTGGTATGCTTCTATCATCCAGCTTCTTTAAATGAGGAATTGTTACTTTTGCATAAGCTGTGCATCCAAATATCCTTAGGTTCTCTAAATTTGGTTTTCTATTGTAGAGTGTCTCATATGGAGTTTTATCTATCAGGGCTCTTGTAGGTACCCTATTTAGTATGTAAATAGCATGTTTCACTGCTTCCGCCCAAAAAGTTAAGGGTAACTTCATGGCTTTCATCATACTCCTCGTAGTTGATAACACTGTTCTATTCCTTCTCTCCACTACTCCATTCTGTTGTGGTGAATATGGTGCTGTCAACTGTCTTGCTATTCCATTATCTTTACAATATTTGGTGAATTCATTTGATGTAAATTCGCCTCCTCTATCTGTTCTTAGCATCCTCACTTTCATTCTTAATTCCATTTCTATTTTCTGCTTAAATTCCTTGAATATACTAAATGCCTGATCCTTTGATTGTAAAAAGTAAGCCCACATAAATCGTGTACAATCGTCTACTAACAAGAATATAAGTTTCTTGCCTGAGTGTGTTGTTGGACTAATAGGACCACAAAGATCTCCATATATTAAATCCAACGGGTTCTTTGATCTGAATTTAGCTTGGTTCGGAAATGGTGTTCTACTGTGTTTTCCTAATAAACATGCATCACAAATCTGTCCGGCATGATTTATTCTAGGTATTCCTTCTACTAGACCTTTTCTAGTCATCTTGTTGATATCTTCAAAGTTTAGATGACCTAATCTAGCGTGCCATAACCATGCTTGGTTATCTATATTTGCTAAGAGACATATAGGTGTGTCTATCCGTAATCTAATACTGTAAAGTCTGTTCTTGGATCTTTCAACTTTCATCAATAACTTCCTGCTCTTATCATACAAAGTCAATCTATTTCCCTCCATTATAACTTTACAACCTATTTCTGTAAGTTGTCCTAGACTTAGTATGTTGCTCTTAAGGTTTGGTATATAATATACATCCGATACGACCTTTTGTTCTTGGTTTTTGCAACCTAACAATATAGAGCCTTTTCCCTTTATCTGTACATATGATCCATCTCCAAAACTTACTCGTCCTGTTATGTTTTCATCCATATCTCTAAAATGACTCTTGGTTCCCGTCATATGATTACTTGCACCGTTATCTAAATACCATATGCTTTCGTCCTTTGAAGCATATTTTCCTGGTTGAATTTGGCCTTCATTCAACAAAACTTCCTCGTATTTGGTTTCGTGCTTAGTCATTAATAGTGATGGTTCTTCATCTTCTAAGATAAGGTTGGATTGTTCCTTATCTGTCAATTTTACTCTACACTTTCTCATAAAGTGTCCAAGTTTGTTACATCTGTAACATCTTAACTTACTCACATCCTTTCTATTCGTGTTCTTATTAGGGTTTTCCTTATAATTGGATTTTCCTTCTTGTGAGTTATTTCTGTGTTTGTTATTTTGCCAGTTTCTTCGTGCATAGTTTGATCTACCTCCATGCTTATTAAATTGCTTTCCTCTACCTGAGTGTTCACCGTGTGTGAATAATAAATTATCCTGGCTTTCAACTTGATCTCCCTTCTGGAGTTTTATCCTTTCCTCAAATGCTTTGAGTTTTCCTGTGATCTCATCTAGGGTAATGTTGTCTAGATCACTAGTTTGTTCTATGGATGCTACTATCTGAATGAATCTATCTGGTGTGGAATCTAATAATTTTCTAACTATGAGTGATTCATCTATTGTTTTCCCTAGTTCTGTTGCCTTCGTGACATAACCATTTAACTTATCTGCAAATACATCCACCGTCTCATCATCCTTCATCTGAAGGGCATTAAATCCTATCATTAAAGATTGTAATCGTGCTTGTTGCACTTTCTCTTCGCCAACGTGTCTCCTTCTTAATGAATCCCATAATTCCCTCGCTGTTTTACAACTTGCCACTTGTAAAATTACATCCTCTGTCAACGCTTGATATAACAAGGCTATTGTTGCCTTATCTTTCTTAACATCTAATTCTGTATTCTCCGTAGGTTCTATTGTCTCCCACAAACCATGTGCTTCTAATATAACCTTTATTTGTATAGCCCATACCGTGTAATTTGTGTTTTTCAACTTAGGACATTGGTATTGTGCTATAGGTGTTAAGGGTTTTAATGTAGTCTTTGCGTTTGTATCATCGCCCATCTTGAAAGTATTTATGATCTTCACTTTCTAATATTCACGGGAATTTTCTAATATGGTATCTCCTCTAATATGGGAATATATATAGTTTTCGGGAATTCCTAGTAATTACGGGATCAATAGTAGTTCTCGGGATTCCTAATAGTATAAACTATAAAAAATCTATACTATTCTAATGAATTGAAATCCAGAAAATTAGAACTTGTGACCTCGTTATCGTATTTGAATATGAGATGTATTCCCTTGTCTCCTTTTTCGTTTATTTTCCTGCCTCGTTATTTCTTTCCAGATCGACTTCAAATCTTTCCAAGCAACCTCTCGAATTTTTTGCCTTACTTCTGATTTTTGCTTCTGATTCTTGCTTCTGATTCTTGCTTCTGATTTTTGCTTCTGATTCTTGCTTCTGATTCTTGCTTCTGATTCGAACCAGTAAATAAACACCAAAGTTCCCTTTGTTCTCCTTCTTGTCGAATTGATGATGTTGTTGTTTTTTTTTAACGAGCCCCTCCTTTTTTGTTGTTGTTGTTGTCGAATATTGTTTCAGAAATTCGACACAAACAAAAATAATACCACACTACACGTTGTTATCTTTTTCTTCTTGTGTGTTCAACTTGATCTCGTTTCTTGAAATCTCCACGTATCTTACACACATCTACTTCTTACCACGCCTTGGTAAATATGAATCAAATCTGTCTCGTCGTTTGATCCTTGCTGCAACGAAACAACCAATATTTGGTTATACAGTTTCTTGCGCCTCTCGTTGTTGTTGTTCTTTTGTGTTAATATCGACACAAATTCCACACTCTTCTATCCAAATGATCAATTAATACTACGTATACGCTTTTCTCAACCAACAACGCCCTTTGCTTTGTGTTTCTTTGCCTCGAACTAGTTCCTTTTTCTTAATACACAAAGTCTCCACCATCTTCCTCGACACCAATACGCTTGATGCTATGCGTTTTGCAACTTCTACGTAAAACAGATCGTGCACTATCTTTTCTACGCGTTTCCTTATTCAAAAACGTGTTTCCTTCGAAGATTTAAAAGAAAACAAGTTGTATCTCTTCTCGCTCAAAGGGAATAACGAATTGTTCTTCCACTTCTCCTGCGTTTTTCTTTTGGCTTCTCACTGATTTGTATTGATTTCGTTATTGCAGAAATCGTTGTGATGATGTTGATGTATAATCCTTGCTCTTGATGCCAATTGTTGTCCCACTATCTTTGGATCGATATAATAAGTTGCAAAGTAATATGAATAAGTAAATCTATATATTGTCTAACCATTAAACGATTCTAATACATATGTATATATAAGGTTTGAATCGGTATGACCCAACCAATGTGTCCTTTCGGTTATAGTTCCAACCGGTATAACTAATAACTAACTTTCCAATAACTAACTTCTGTAACTAACTTTCGGTTACAAAGTTTCTAACTAACATCTTTGGTCCTTCGAGTTTTGAGAAGCAATGAAGCGAGATTATTGGTTCACACCTCCCATCTTTTCTTATCTTCTTGCCACACTAAAAATTCTATGTTCCCAGAAGAAGTCAAGACGACCTTCGTTATTACAGAAGTGTTTTCCAGAAACAAAACCGCCTCTTTTTCATTAATAACCATATTGTATGGAAAGTACGTGTTGTTGGAAATCAAGGGTGACCCACTAAGCCGTTCACCATTCTATGATCCGGCCCGACTCTTGACCTCCAAACCATCTCTTAGTACTAAGTTAGGATAACCATGTGTGTCAACGCTAAAGGTGAATTCCCCTAAAGCTGGATCATGAATACTCTTCCATGATGTTAAATGCCATTCGGCGCCTGTTAAGTAATTTTTTCCAATCTTCATGCCCGCTAGAAAAGTATCTGTAGGATAGTCAAAACTCTCCCACATAATCTTCATGCTGTATCCATCCGTGATGACTAGATTTCCAGAGTCATAAAGCTTTGCAGTTGCATTTCCTGATGATGCCGAGTTGGATGACCACACTACATGATCGGTATAGTTCTTGAGAACAAGATTTCCCACACTGTCAATCCTTAACATGCTTGATGATACATTGGTGAGGGGGTAGTCTCTGTTGGCAACCCAAACCACTGTTTTAACAGAAATTTTCTTATACCAAATACCAACGTAAGTGTTATCCGAGCTACCTGGATTGAAGAATCCCAGTTCAAATTTTCTAGCAGGAGATACCAGCGTGTCATTTTCTGTCAAGAAGCTTGAGCCTGAGATGATGTCAATTTTGGCTGTGTATATTTTTTGCATGTGGAGTGAAAAAACTAGAAGAAGTATGGTTGCTTCTTCCATTAAAATCATTTTCTTTAAGCTTCTCATTTTTTTAAATCTAATCTTTAGAACGGAATCAAAGTGTTATTATCACCTACCATATGCATGACAAGTTGCCGAAGCTTAGGTTATCGTGGCTGGTTCAATAGCCACATGCATGACAAGTTGCCGAAGTAATTAATACCAGACAAACAACATCATATAGTTTAAGTGAGAGAATTTGTACATTATGCTTCAACTGTTTCAAAACTTATCTTAAAATCCTAACAGTTTATACTATGTAATTAGCTTTCAATTAATATCCACAATAGGTAAATCAATGGATGAACTATATGCGAACCATATATAGTCAATTATATGTATATGTCATTAGCCGAGGGACTATTAAAATATTCACTCGGGCTTCCTGGCAAGACATAGTCCAATAACTCTTGATTGTTGGCCCAAGAACAGACCAAATTCTACTACTTTCACTAATGACGTATAGTCTATACTTGGGCCACGAGCCCAAATGATAGACATTATTAAGCCCAAACCCACCACGAGTGGGCTATCATGACAAATGACTTGGGCCATAATACCAATGGCTTGGACTCACGAAGTCCGAAGCCCAACCAAACTACCCTGTCATAGGATAAGGATCTTCTATTTACGGAATAGATATCCTTACCCCGGATAAGCACCACGTGTGCGAAAAGTAAGGAGCAAGAAACCTACACGGTCTCTGCACCCCTATATATAGAATAACATATTCTCATTGAAGGTACGATTCACACAATCCCTAACTCTTCAACTAAACCCTAAACCGATTACTTACTCTCACGCCGGAGTCTAATCGTGGGAGACAATCCCACGATAAGCCTAACGGTGTTGTTTGCTTACTTAGTGAGCAGGTTTCATAAGCACTAAAGTTCTAGTTGGTACGAGAGCAGGAGTCCAAACAAGGTAAGCCCAACTTTTGTATCAACAAGTGGCGCCATCCGTGGGACCCTACACTAAGAACTCAAGATCAAAATGCCGAAAAACAAGAACTCAGGGCAGCGGACTCCGCAGCCGGAGAAAACACGTGATGATTCACATAGGAAGAAGCATCAAGATTCGACTCCAAGACCAATCCCTGGAACAACCAGTACGCCTAGTCATCGCGAGTCGAATATAACTCCAGTCCCTACCACGGTAGAATTACCTTTGGGGATAACCCAACCCACTACCGTGGTCCCAAGCACTGAGGATATTCAGTGCACTCTCTTTACCACTCCCCACCAAACGGCACCCATAGTGGACAACACTGTGCCACCAGGAGCACCTAATAGAGAGAGGGAACCCCGTGCGGAGACGAACATCCTCGCAGTGGAAGAGGATGCACCTGAGGTGACATTAAACGATTTTGTGTCCCAACATTACGAGACTTTAACTAGTCTCATGCGAGAGGAGGCAAGAAGAAGGTCAAGCCGCGGCCTGCAAAACCGGCTAGACTTTAGCCAAGAAAAATCTCCACCGCGCCACTACGAGCGCGGTAACAATGAGAGGCGCACCAATGTTCACGATAGACTTGGTACATCATCTAACTCTCAATACTCGGAGGAACATGAAGACAACGTGAGGCACACCAATGTCCACGCTAGGCTTGGTAACCGCAGGATGCAAGATAGACTTGGACGACAACGCTCACCGAGCGTAAGCGTCTCAAGGTCAGGAAGCAGAAGAATCCAAGATAGGCTTGGGAGACACTACTCCCCAAGTACAAGCTCTTCAAACTCGGACTCCGAGGAAAAATGCGCAAGCGCCATAGAAGGAACAACTCCTCTTCAAGTAACTCCTCGGACAACGAAGATAGAGAGACGGGACATTGGAAATCTAAAAACCGACGTCGGTACGAGGAGGACGAAGATATTTCCCTTCCTTGGCGTCGCCAAAAGGTTGATGCGTTCACGCGACGCATAAGCGATTTCTCAGATGACAAGAGAAGGCGCATGCCCACCAATGTTAAAACATATGATGGAACAGGTGATCCTGATGATCACCTAAAAATTTTCGAGTCAGCGGCTGCTATCAAAAATTGGCCACAACCTGTGTCGTGCCATATGTTCAACTCTACTTTAGTAGGGAATGCACGAACATGGTTCAGCAAGCTTCCACGACAAAGCATAAATGGGTTTGAAGAGTTGCAGAAGGCATTCCGCCTAAATTTCACGCAACGAAAGAAGTGCACAAGCTCGTGGATGCGGGTATCATGCGAGAAGTTTATTACCACGACTGGCTTTCCAACCCAGTGATGGTAAAGAAGAGCGATGGTAGTTGGAGAATGTGCGTGGACTTCACCGATCTCAACAAAGCATGTCCACAAGACTGCTATCCGCTGCCAGAAATTGATTGGAAAGTAGAATCCTTGTGCGGGTATCCCTTTAAATGCTTCCTAGACGCATACAAAGGATACCATCAAATTCAAATGGCCAAGGAGGATGAAGAAAAAACAGCCTTCCACACGAGTCAAGGGGTGTATTGCTACACAAAAATGCCCTTTGGCTTAAAAAATGCAGGAGCCACGTACCAACGATTAGTGGATAACGCATTTGCGAAGCAAGTGGGCCGCAATTTGGAGGTCTATGTTGATGACCTAGTCATAAAAAGCCATACCGAAGAAGAATTGGTGCGTGACATAGAGGAAATGTTTAAGACATTGGGAAGAATAAACATGAAGTTGAATCCAAAGAAGTGCTCTTTTGGAGCAACAGAAGACATGTTTCTTGGTTACCTAATAGAACCCGATGGTATTAAACCTTGCCCAGAAAAAACAAGAGCGGTCAGCGAACTACCTTCATCGCGTACACTAAAAGAAGTCCAGTCACTAAATGGCAAATTAGCCGGACTAAATTGATTCTTGTCTAAATCAGCGGACAAGTCACTTCCTCTATTTAAAAAACTCACGAAGTGTACAAAAAAGGGAGATTTTCGATGGACTCCAGAAGCGGAAGAAGCTTTCCAATAGCTCAAACAAAACCTAGCAGAGCTACCCAAGCTTGTCGCACCCCGACAAGGGGAAGAACTGATCATGTATCTATTAGCGACCCATGGAGCAGTCAGCGTGGTGCTACTGACAGACAGAAACTCTGTTCAAACACCCATATACTTTGTAAGCAAAGCTCTCAAGAAGACAGAGACTAACTACACAGCTATGGAGAAACTGGTCCTAGCCTTAGTATTCGCGGCTAAGAGACTGCGCAGGTACTTCCAAGCGCATCCAATAGCTGTAATTACGGACCAACCCATCAAGCAGGTTATCTCTAAACATGATGCATCAGGGCGGCTACAAAAGTGGAGCGTATTATTGAGTGAGCATAACATCTCTTATAGGCCGTGCACTGCAGTCAAGGGACAGATATTGGCTGATTTCATTATCGAGAAGCCAGATGCTGATACTCCATCACCAACGATTGACGCACCATTACAAGAACCATGGGTTCTATTTACGGACGGATCTTCATGCGCAGAAGGGTCAGGCGCAGGCCTTATCCTTACCAACCCAGGTGGAACAGAACATACTTATGCACTGCGTTTTGAATTCACAGCCACAAACAATGAGGCAGAATATGAAGCATTACTGGCTGGACTCCGCATAGCAAATCAAATGGGTATACGCAACCTAGAAGCCAATGTGGATTCGCGATTAGTAGCTAACCACGTGTTAGGCGAGTATGTGGCCCAAGAGGAACACATGATCCAATACCTCGATAAGGCCAAGTCCTTGATCAAGAACTTTGACAAGTTTTCCATCAAACAAATCCCACGAGGAGAAAATAAAAAAAGCAGATGCGCTAAGTAAAATCGCATCCACAAGCTTCGCACACCTGTCAAAACAGGTATTGGTAGAAACCTTGAAGAACAAATCCATCTCTGAGATGGAAATCTCCACAGTGATAGAGGAAGAACATCCTACATGGATGACACCCATCATGGATTTTATTAGCAAGGGAATACTCCCCCAGGAACAAAAGGACGCTCGACGGATACGGCGCACAGCGCAAAGATTCGAACTTCGAGATGGTATCCTATATCGGCGTTCATTCCTACAACCATGGCTTAGGTGCGTCGGACCTCTTCAGACAGACTACGTACTCCAGGAAATCCACGCTGGATCTTGCAGCATGCACTCAGGACCATGGTCTGTTGTAGCGCGTGCCTTGCGATTCGGGTACTATTGGCCTACCATGCAACGCGACGCGCGAGACATGATTAGAAGATGCAACGACTGCCAAGTCCATAGACCCATTCCGCGTCGACCACAACATGAGCTAACACCCATCACCTTACCATGGCCATTCCATAAATGGGGAATTGACATTGCAGGACCTTTTCCAGTCGCGGCAGGAGGACTTAAGTTCCTCATTGTCGCCATTGACTACTTCACCAAATGGATCGAGGCAAAAGCAGTAGCATGTATCACAGGCAACCAGGTCAAACGATTCGTTTGGGATAACATTGTATGCCGCTTTGGCCTACCTGGAGATTATTTCGGACAACGGAAAACAATTCTATAATAACCCATTCAAAGACTGGTGCGCGCAGTTAAACATCACACAGCACTTCGCATCAGTTAAACATCCACAAACAAATGGATTAGTAGAACGCGCGAATCGTAGTCTGGGTGAAGGAATTAAAGCGCGCCTGGACAAACATAAAGGAAGATGGGTGGACGAATTATCACATGTTCTGTGGGCCCACTGCACAGAGATCAAAGTCAGCAATGGCGATACACCTTTTTCTCTTGTCTACGGGACATAAGCTGTTATACCAGCAGAGATTGGAATGCCAACAATCCGTACATCGGAATTCAACGTCACAGCAAACGATGATGAACGACGCATTGACTTAGATCTGTTGGAAGAACGACGCGAAAGGGCAGCTATCCGCGAAGCAAAAGCTAAATCAAAGATGAAGAAGTATTATGATGCAAGAGTCAGAAACACTTCTTTTAAACCAGGGGACTTTGTATACCGCGCCAACGATGCAAGCCACACAAAAGACACGGGCAAACTCGGACCCAAATGGGAAGGACCTTATGAGGTCACAGAGGCATTAGGAGATGGTGCGTACAAAGTGTGCGACATGAAGGGCCACGAGCTACCACGCACCTGGAAAATTTGCAATCTCAAAAGATGCTACCTTTAGGCTACGGCCCACACACTGACACCTCTGCACTTTAGTAAGCGCTCAATAAATGTCTGTGTATTTACTTTTTCTTTTAGGGAATTGTTATTACTTTTTTAACTTGCAAGAATTAATAAAACGTTGTGGTTTCTAGCTAACTCCACAACACATTTCAACATTATTGCTTACATCATTCATGTTTCAATTCTGTTTATTTATATTATTGCCTACATGGCGTGCATGCACATATTAAGACCACACGAGGGCAGACATGATGAGTAAACCTACTAAAATGCTCGTTGAGTAAGAGGGTTGCAAACCCATCAACATCAGATCACGTATCCTTGTTAAACACCTTACTATCAAGACGTTGGAGTAAGCTAACAGTACATCCCACGATGGATGCACTTTAACGCACACTGTGCGCGTTTAACAAAACATGGATTCAAGACAATTGACTCTTAAATAGTGGAATTCGCAGTACGCTGCATACCACCACATGGATTCAAAACAATTGACTCCTAAGTTCGTACGCAAACTCACTAACATCATACACGACTATGACTTTAGTATGCATCCCATGACGAATGCGCAACAACAAGTTTAGACGAACTAGGAAACCAAGACACTTGGTTCCTATAATTGATAAATGTAGCACGCTACACACCTACTTGCACGTTTGTTAAAGTTATGGACCATTTATTTATTAAGTTACGGACTTCGTATATAAATTATGGACTCAATACAAGATATTATATGCACATTATAACTCTTGGAAAATCTAGGTACAAAATGATATACGTGCAAAGGTTCCATACTTCCATTTAAACAAAAACCACGAGTTTTTACAATGCTATAACTACGAGTTATACATACATATCTACACACTATGACAACGCTTGGGCGAACACTCCGGCTCAGCAGAGCTCCCAGCCTCTTGGAGTTTCTTTAAAAGCAGCGCATCTTTCGGTGACACGGTTGCCACACTGACTGTAACCCCATCTGACCTAGGAAGATGCGCAGCACCCACACCGCAGAGAGTGGCTTTCCCTTTGAGACCTTTCTTCTTGGCCGCCCTCTCTGCGTGACGCTCCAAAACCTCCTTCAGAGGAACCTCCTTCTCAATAGCGAAGGGGTTAAGAATATCACGCGGCTGCGCGAACACCGGAACCTGCAACTGAGCCTCATCAGGCATCAAATAAAAATCAGGTTCAGCCTCTGCGTTCTCCAAGATATGCCTCCCCAGAGTTAATCCCGCCATTATTACTGAGATGGGACAATCTTAGTCACGCTCCAGCCTCTGTATTCATATATCAGCAACTTCTCGTCCCCCTTGATGCTACATCCGAGGAGCTTGACAAGATTCCGGTGCTGAAGTTTTGAAATGCATATAACTTCATTCATGAACTCATTAATTCCTTGACTGGAAGTTTTTGAGAGACGTTTAACTGCAATTTCTTGCCCATCTTCTAGCATACCCTGAAGATTACCAACTTGTATGTGAAAACTATACAAAATTCAAAGGTAACTATCATTCATATTTTTTGTATCTATATTGGATTAGAATGTTGCTCTAACAACTATAGTCAAATGGATGAATCATAATTTGACGCTATACTTAGCAAACTGAATTCAAAGAAATAATATTCTTCATTTACCTTATAGACCGGTCCAAATCCGCCCTCTCCAAGTTTATTATCGAGTGAAAAATCAGCAGTAGCTTTAGCTACTCTAGAGGAGCTAAACAATGGTAGCTCTATGGCTTCTCTCCCGCTTTCACATACATTTAGTAACCCCTCTGTGCGTTAAGAATACAAAACCCGTCAAACTGGTTGAACCTGCTCTCGGAATACAAACTATTCGCTAAAACTCTACAAATATCTTACCTTCCTCAGTTTGTGGTGAAACATGTCTTTTTCTCCAAGCATACCACAACCATGTGCTCAAACTTATCACAAAAACAGCCAAAAAGACTCCAATCAAGATGATTTTGATGTTTGATCCTCTGTCCTTTTTGAAAATCGATGCATGATCTTAACACAAAAAGTCAAAAATAACATCGTTAATCAACATACAGACTCATAACAACCGTGAAAGTAACCAGAAAGATTACATGATAGTAGATGTATGTATGTGTGTGTGTGTGTGTGTGTATATATATATATATATATATATATTTCATTATTTGAAACAAACATGAACAATGCATAACGTATTCAGTTAGTTACCTAATTCAGAGGAAGCCATTCTCACAAATATATCCTGATCATCCTTCGATGCCCTGATATCTAATAGGTCATTGAACCAAAGCAAGCAACCATTTCCTTTGCCGTTGATATCAGTATTTGCATATTCCATACAAGTGCAGTTCTGTAGGCATATTGTTTTACATTCCGTTAAAGACATTGTATTGTTAAACCACGAAGTCTGTGTATCTGGCAATTTTATATTAGAGTACTTGATAAACCCATCTGTTCCATTTTTGCAATCCAACGGTATTCTCCTCACACAACCACCTTTCCAGTCTCCTGTTACCCAATCCCTTTTGTTTATCGGCTCAAATTTCGCCTCATCTAAGCATGAACATTTCTGCGCGTCTTGAGTGTTGCAGCTTCCATACGGGCCACAGATTTTGTACTGGTTTCAAATATCTGTTGGTACTATCTGAATAACCTCCCATATTTTCGTATCTTCTTGCCAGAATGAAAGTTCTACATTTCCAGAAGTAGTCAAGATGAGCTTCGGCATGACAGAATTGTTTACCATATTATAAGAAAGAACCGCCTCTTTTTCATTAATAACCACATCATATGGAAAGTACGCGTTGATGGCAGGCCAGAACCCACTAAACCGTTCACCATTCCATGGTCCGAGCCGAAACTTGACCACCAAACCATCTCTTAGTACTAAGTGAGGATAACCACGTGTGTCAAAGCTCCAGGTGAATTCCCCTATAGCTGGATCATGAATACTCTTCCATGATGTTAAATGCCATTCGCCGCCTGTTATGTAATTTTTTCCAAACTTCATGCCAGGTAGATAATTATCCGTTGGATAGTCAAAACTCTCCCACAGAATCTTCATGCTGTTTCCATCCGTGATGACTAGATTTCCAGAGTAATAAAGCTTTGCAGTTGCATTTCCTGATGACGTTGAGTTGGATGACAACACTACATGATTGGTATAGTTCTTGAGAACAAGATTTCCCACACTGTCAATCCTTAACATGCTTGATGATACATTGGTGAGTGGGTAGTCTCTGTTGGCAACCCAAACCACTGTTTTAACAGAAATTTACTTATGCCAAATACCTACGTATGTGTTATCCGAGCTACCAGGCTTGAAGAATCCCAGTTCAAATGTTCTAGCAGGAGATACCAGCTTGTCGTTTTCTGTCAAGAAGCTTGAGTCTGAGATGGTGTCAATTTCGGCTGTGTATAGTTTTTGCATGTGGAGTGAAAAAACTAGAAGAACAAGTATGGTTGCTCCCTCCATTAAAATCATTTCCTTCAAGCCTCTCATTTGTTTAATCTAATCTCTAGAATGGAATCAAAGTCTTATTATCACCTACCGTATGCTTGGGGTCAACAAGTCTTCTTGACAAAATGTCAATTCTCAAATGAATACAGCCACATAAGTTGCCAAAGAAATTAATACCAATCAAACAATATCACAGCTGTTTCTATCCACAATACGTATTGTTGAATCGAAGTCTTATTATCACCTAACGTATGCTTGGGGTCAACAAGTCTTGTTGACAAAATGTCAATTTTCAAATGAACCCACAAAAACTTGTAATGCCACAAAGCCGAGGTTATCGTGACTGGTTTGATAGCAAAAACTATACACAGCCGAAATTGACACCATCTCAGACTCAAGCTTCTTGTAATGCCACAAAGCCGAGGTTATCGTGACAAGTATGTTACCATAAGTAATGAATACCAGCTAGTCAAACGATATAGAGTTATAGGTGACGTAGTAAACTTATTCAGATAAAAAAGTTATTCTATAACTAATTTGTAGATAAAACATAAAATGTGTGCACAACGTATTTTTTGAAATATATATATTCAGTTGTTAAATTATTTTTCCAAATATCACACGATCTTCTTCCAACTTACAACAATTTCTTTAATTTCTATAAACTTTAGTAATTATATTTGGCTTCCAGCGGCTCAATACGATATCTTAGCATCTTACGATTCTTGTCACTTCCATTTCAAGGACAATGTTATAGTTTTAATGGTTTGATAAACTTTTTGTAATTTTTTTGGACACCCTTGAACCTCAAATATGAATTCAGACTTGTGTAGTTATGAATTCGTAAACATCACAAATATTTAAAAATAAATTTAGTAAATGAAATAACATTTGATCGAACCCATTTAGCTTTGTTATCAATTAATTTTAATTATATATTAATTAAAATCTTTAATTTTATAAAAGTAATTAATTTTAATTATATATTTTAATTTTATAAAAGCATTTAAGTTTAAGAAAAATATATACGGTGTTTGATTTGTCATTTTTAATTTGTTTCATCTCATATGCATGTGTATATACAGTTTGAGAACAACGAGAACCGCAAGTACTTGTCACTCATACAGAGCTTTTACGACACGCATTACCAAGATGGTGTGTGGTTGCGGGATGAGGCTCGGGTAAGTGCGGGAACTGCGAGAACCCTTCTAAACCAATGAGATTTTTTTAAATATTAAAAATTATCATTAAATCAAAAGGGCATTATAGTAAAATACAATTTTTATATTCTTTTTGAATTTTCTTAATAAATTCGGATTTTAAATATTCCAAAATTATCAGATTTAGATTTTTTTTAAATTTATTTATAAGGTTTTTTTTTTTTTTTTTTTTTTATTTTTTTTTTTGCTAGCATAGTTTCAGAATATTGCATGTGCATATGTGTTTTTTGTTAAGAAAATATGAGGTGCATGTATGTTTTTTTAAATATGTTTATAGTACGTACCTATTTACACTTTTTCTATCAACCTATCAATATTTTTGTCTAACCATTATTTTTTTTGAAAGATTGAAACACAAATCAAAGAACATAAACATTTATAAAATAAAAAACAGTATTCATAAATTTATATGTTACATTCCATTTAATTACAAATAATAATAAAAAAAACACATGAAATAATCGCATCTTTTCAAAAATCACAAATTATCTTCATGTATAAATATGTTTATCAACTTCCAGGTATTCAATTATCATCATCAACTTCGTGGTCTTCAATTATCATCATCTTCATTAATCTGAAAGAATAAAACACAAACAATTTAACCACAAACAAATAGAAAACGAAATTTAATCACAACAACTAGGATAACACATATGTACAATCTAAAACGCATAGGCATTATTTAAAACATATATGCATAACTTTCACTAATTTTAAATTAACCTTGAAACACGTATGCACCGTTTCTTAAAACACGTATGCACCGTCTCTTAAAACATGTATGTACCATTTCTTAAAACACCTATGCACCGTCTCTTAAAACATGTATGTACCATTCCTTAAAACATGTATGCACCATTCCTTAAACACGTATGCACTATTCCTTAAAACATGTATGCACTATGCACCATTCCTTAAAACATGTATGCACCATTCCTTAAACACATATGCACCATTCGTTAAAACATGTATGCACCATTCCATAAACACGTATGCACCATTCCTTAAACACGTATGCACTATTCCTTAAAACATGTATGCACTATGCACCATTCCTTAAAACATGTATGCACCATTCCTTAAACACATATGCACCATTCCTTAAAACAAGTATGCACCATTCAATAAACACGTATGCACCATTCCTTAAAACACGTATGCGCCATTCTATAAAAAAATGTATGTATACGCATAAAACACATATGTCAATGTTTATCTAACGACAATAAAACACATATGCACACTTTTTTCACTGATTTTATATCAAACAAAAAACATATATACACCATTGTATTTTTTTTAATGACTTTATATCGATAATGAAACACATATGCAATATTTCATTGACCTTTTATTGATCTTTAGACGTATTTGCAAACCGCTAGAAACACTTATAACAAATACACATCACAACAATTAAAACAGAAACAAACAATCTTTAATACTGAACAAATTAAAAGGCATGACCCACGTTAAAAACATATTTTACATATCTTGCATACTCATTGCATCCAAATAAAGAAGCTATAACCATTAAATTAATTATTTTTTAGATTTGAAGCAAACTCATTGCTTAGGAAAACAAAAAATAATCAAATACTAATATTCATGCTACAATGCTACCTATGTGACTCTTTTTCACAAGACCCAAGAGTATCTCTTTTAGTCCTATCGCTTCTCTTCTAAGACGCATAAAGACGTAAAACAAACAGATCAACTTTTATGTATTCTTTGTTTTTTGTTTTATTTTAGTTCGTCATATAACAGTTTCATACCTACGTTATTAGCAAATCTCTTAAGCGGATGATGAGACCAAAACATATTGGACAAAAAAACGAATCAATTTGAAAATTGATAGCCATGATAGCCGGAAAAAAAAAATAACGATTTAAAAATCGAATTTGAAAAATGGATTGGACAAAAAGACGAATAAAAAACTTACCAGATCAGTATGTATAATAGCCATATTCCTCTCCTTTAGCCTCTTCCCGTTTATAAAGCGATCTTCCTTCCTCGATGTGTACATATAATAACAACCCAATAATCATCTTATTAGAGACTGATCATCGAAAAACCTTGGGTTTTCTTTTGTGACCATGGCGGTAAGGGGTGGTTTTATTTTGATACAGAGAAAAAAAAAAGTTGCTAGGGTTTGTTTGTGGCGGTAGGGATTGAGAGGAAAGACCGTATGAGTTTTTTTTTTTTTTTTCATCATCATCATTTAATAACCAATTGATGGTTTTCAAAATTGTATGACATAAAATTCCTATATTGCCCTATCAGCCAAAAAAGATAATACTTGCACTTTCAATTAATTACATAATTGGCATAATTTATTATAGCCATTGATCAAACACTACTAGAAAAAGTGTCTTTTAGACCTTCCTTTAAAGACCTTCTACAAAACGAACAGGTCTAAAAAGCATTTGGGCCGGTTACAATCAAAACAACACGTCTAAATAAAAAAAAATACATTTGAGCCGGTTACAATCAAAACAACACGTCTAAAAAACAACTCTTTTGGACCGGTGACATGGATTTCCACCTGTCTAAATGCCAAAACACTTTAAAACCTGTTGCAATTAAATACACCGGGCTAAAAAGTTTTTGGTGGGATTTAGTTCCAATTTTCTTCAAAATTTTCAATTGACCGCCTAAAAAAAATTATACTCACGAATACAATTCTTTCTCTCCATCTACATTACCACCAAACCCTAATTAGCTACCATAGCAACAGCCGTCGTCACCTACACCACCACCAGCGCCTCTTCACCTGACCACTCCGTCAGATCCGACCCAAAATCCTAACCACCACAGTGCCCTGCTAACGCTGCCGTAGCAAACCCCTAAAAGTGAGTGATATTGATTTCATAATTAATTAAGTTTATATATGTTGCAATTCTTATTTTGTGAGTTTTTATTTTTATATATTTTTCTTCTATCAAACACTGATGGTTATGTTGATTTCATAATTAAGTCTTTATTGAATGTTTTTGTTTGTTTTTAGAGGAAACATTTGATGGTTATGTTGAGTTGTTGATTTTTGTTCTATCAAACATTTCTTATGTTAAGTTGTTGATCTTTACTGATATTTATTACTCCATATATTGTTGCTCTATTTCTCCGTTGATTCTACTATCAAATAGTAGAGTAGTATTTAAGTGTTTATATGCATCTATAATAAGCTTGGTATTTGTTCGCTTATAATATGCTTAGATTCACATAAGTTTAGAGCCATAGATATTGCTTAAAAGCTATTTACACATATAAATATTCTGAATAGCAACATCCTTCAGTTTAAGCCAAACTTAGCATTATGGTGTGGAACATACATAGTTGTCTTGGTTGTAACATGGTGTTGAATTACACACCACTCATAACCATCATATTCCCATTTTTTGTTATGGTGGTTATCTTTATGGAACTGGTGTTTATGGCGGAGCTTATTATCGAGGGATTAATTATGGGCTGGGTCCGATTTTACCAACGGGGTGCACCCACGATGCTGACCATGAGGGGAACCCCGAACCCATATTATACGCCTTTTTATCCGACTTACATGAACAATGGGCGCAGGTTAATGGGTATGCCTGCCAATGATTGTAATGTGATAAACAGCTAAACAATTCTAAATGTATGTTGTTAAGTTCACCATAAACAGCTAAACAATTCTAAATGTATGTTGTTACATATCATGTCACAAGATTCGATTTTGAGAACATCTGGTTGAATGGCGACGTGTAACACCAACTAGAAGAACCAATGGAGTAAACACTATATACAACATATCAAGATTAACATGTTTATACTTTAGTGGCTGCGACTTCCTTTTATAGACAGGAAATTTGTCGAAACTACAATAACCTCAAAGTGTTAGTGCAGAGCATTTTATACGCCTGCCATATGTGAACTTAGAGATACTTAATGGTTTGTCAATGATGAAATTGATAGCTAGTTTGCAATAGATGGTATTTGTTTAAGATTGTTAAGATGTTTGCATTATAGCAGTGCCTCGTTGCTTAAGCTTTTTTTATTTAATTAAATTAATTAACTTAACAACTTACTAACCTAAGTTGTAATTTTGCAGCAAGTAGCCAAAGTCAGATGCTTGATGTACTATCCCTTATAAGTTGCAATTTTGCAGCAAACGGCATGCTTATCATCAGATCGATTGTCGTTTTTTTTTGGTATTATTCTGGACTTTTACTCTAAGATGCATCCTTAAGATTAAGATATCGTATGTGATTATCTTTCCTTCTGCTATTAGAGAAATGGTGGGTAGACATGGGGTGGAGGTAATCTCAGTAGTATGTATGCTTCTGTATCAAGTTGATAGACCAAAATTTCATGTTGTTGCTGTGGAATGGTTAAGTTTATGGTTGGATATGTTGTCGACTTTTAGGAATAAGGTACTGATTAAAGTTAATTTACATTGTGAATCTTGTGTTATTTTTGAAGGTTGCTCTATTTGACACCTGAATTGATTGCAATGACAGGGTTTATGAGACATTTACGGGACATCTGAAGAGAACTTTACTCGTGCTATTGATGTGTTTTTAGGATAATATGGATGCGGGTTCTTTGATAAAGATTGTTGGTTGCATTACAGGACTTGAAGCTTAAAATTAAGGGAGACATAAGAAAGAGTAAAGTAAAGAGTAGAATGGTTACTATAAGCTAAAATCTCTTTTGATTATGCACTCGAATGGTAGAGAAAACTTAGCTGATAGATAATGTTAGCGTGAATGAACTTCGTATAAAATCTGTATCGATTTGTTAATATGAATATGTTAGTGATATCTCCCTAAAACAACAGTATGTTATTCTTTTGTTTCTGAAAGTTGGTACTTTTTTTAACACATATGTATCTTTATTTGCATCTTCATTTGCATATAGAATTTGATATAAGGAATCCCAAACCTTCCCTATCATAAGCAGTTTTTAATAAGCATTCCCATACAGCCTCATTGATAAGCATTCTTTAATAAGCAACTCTAAACAGCTCATGTATAGTTTTATGGACTGTTTGCGATGACTTATTAGAAATGCTTATCTGGGATTGCTTACTGAAATTGCATGTGACAAGGGGCTGTTTGGGATTGCCATTTTTTTTAAAATGTAATTTGACATAAAGACAGGTTACAATGATACTAACAGGTCTATAAAATCATCTTTTAGACCGGTGCTTCAACCGGTCTATATGTGTTTATGCGCCGGTCTATAAAACCCTCTTTTAGACCGGTGCTTCAACCGGTCTAAATGCGTTTTATCTTTTGGACCTCCCCTCATTTAAACCTGTCCGAACACCGGTCTAAAAGGCCTTTAGAACCGGTCTAAAAGACTGTTATTGTAGTAGTGAAATCATCTAACGGTCATAGATGGGTTCTCGCACTTAACAGGGTTCTGAAAATAAAGTTACAATATATATATATATATATATATATATATATATATATATATATATATATATATATATATATATATATATTTTCAACACGCACTTTAAATATTTATTTAAACATAATCTTGTAATTAACCCGACTAACATATTAATTTTCTCAATTTTTTTCAACTACATAGGAGGAGATGGTTCGGCTACGTGATATGGGAGCGAATAATGGTATAGGGGTAGCGTACACTGAGGAGCAGATACTTGCCATGGTTATAAAGGGCAAGCAGCGGGATCATATAGCCGGTAGGGGTAAGGTTTTACCCGGCATGAGCAGGCCACCGTTACCATACACCCCGCTTACACCTCCTGGTAATAACTAAAAAATTTTAATTATATAAAACTGATTATAATAAATAAAAGTTTTTAATTTTATAAAATGTATTGCTATGGCCATTTTTAAGTTTTGATTATTTCGTTTTTAGGTATTTCCGAGATGGACGAGAAGCTTGCTGAAGCTGAAAAGAAGATTGTTGAGGCTGAGAAGAAGCGTGAGGAAGCTGATAAAGAAGCTAAGGAAATCAAGGCGCATCTCGCTTTGTTGACCGGTTTTGCCCAGAGTAACCCGCAATGGGCCGAGTATATTAGTCAGGTGTCTTCGCAAAATTTGGCAGGCTCAGGCAGCGGGTCTGGCGCTAGAGGTAGTGGCTCAATTGGCAGAAGCGGGAGTGGCGAAGGCGACGAGGATGGTTTTAGTGATGACGACGAGGGGAGGTAAAGGTACAAACTTGTGGGTAATTTTGTGTTTTACTTATGTTTGAAACAATATTTTGGTGACCCATATCTTAGTATTGTGTAGTTTAACCTTTTGGTGACTTGAACATTGCGGATATTGCAACATTTGTGGGTGTCGACAACTAGGTTTAGAGATTATCACCCGTTTTGTAGACTTTATATGTTTTAATGCATTTTGAGGGTGTTTAGCGATAATTTGCAAGTGTTTTAGCCGATATCGAGTTGTACATGTTAGGACATGTTAATATTGATTGGCTAAAGGTTCTGGTTTACAGGTTTTGATAGATTTTTTTGAAAAAATTTTCTGAAAAAAATTTAAAAATTTGCTGGTTTGCACCTTGATGTTTACCAGCAGCAATCATTGGTCTCGACGACATGTCGTCGGCACCATGAATAATATTTAATCTATATGTTTTATGGTACCGACATCATGTTGTCGGTACCATTAATAGCGTTGACCGTTGATTGACCGGTAAAAACTGCTACCGACATAACATCGTCGTCGGCATCGTTTAAGTGTTGACCCGTTGTTTGTTGGCTTTGACAAATTGTTACTGACGTCATGCCGTCGCTAACATATAAAACATAATTAACGTTTAGTTATTAACTCACTAATTATTGTTTTGTTCCCGACGACATGACGTCGGGAACAATTTGTCGAAACAACAAAATCTTTGACTGAAAAAAGATGTGGGACCCACGTTGTCGACATGAGTTGTCATCGGGACGGTCATTGCCGACATGGCATTCTCGACAAACAGGTGTCGACGTCATGTCGTCGGGAAGAGGTGGTGCTGACGTCATGACGTCGGCATGGTGGCTAAAATGTCGTAGCCGATTCCGACGATTGTACTAGTGCCAAACCACTGTTTTAACAGAAATTTGCTTATGCCAAATACCTACGTAAGTGTTATCCGAGCTAACCAGGTTTGAAGAATCCTAGTTCAAATGTTCTAGCAGGAGATACCAGCTTGTCGTTTTCTGTCAAGAAGCTTGAGTTTGAGATGGTGTCAATTTCGGCTGTGTATAGTTTTTGCATGTGGAGTGAAAAAACTAGAAGAACAAGTATGGTTGCTCCCTCCATTAAAATCATTTCCTTCAAGCCTCTCATTTTTTTAATCTAATCTGTAGAATGGAATCAAAGTCTTATTATCACCTACCGTATGCTCGGGGTCAACAAGTCTTCTTGACAAAATGTCAATTCTCAAATGTATACAGCCACATAAGTTGCCAAAGAAATTAATACCAATCAAACAATATCACAGTTTTTATCCACAATACGTATTGTTGAATCGAAGTCTTATTATCACCTAACGTATGCTTGGGGTCAACAAGTCTTGTTGACAAAATGTCAATTTTCAAATGAACCCACAAAAACTTGGTAATGCCACAAAGCCGAGGTTATCGTGACTGGTTCGATAGCAAAAACTATACACAGCCAAAATTGATACCATCTCAGACTCAAGCTTCTTGTAATGCCACAAAGCCGAGGTTATCGTGACAAGTACGTTGCCATAAGTAATGAATACCAGCTAGTCAAACGATATATAGTTATAGATGACGTAGTAATTGTCGTGATATAAATACTTATTCAGATAAAAAGTTATTCTATAACTAATTTGTAGATAAAACATAAAATGTGTGCACAACGTATTTTTTGAAATATATAAATTCATTTGTTAAATTATTTTTCCAAATATCACACGATCGTCTTCCAAATTACAAACAATTTCTTTAATTTGTATAAACTTTAGTAATTATACTTGGCTTCGAGCGGCTCAATACGATATCTTAGCATCTTACGATTCTTGTCACTTCCATTTCAAGGACAATGTTATTGTTACTTTTTGTAATTTTTTTGGACACCCTTGAACCTCAAATATGAAATCAGACTTGTGTAGTTATGAATTCGTAAACATCACAAATATTTAAAAATAAATTTAGTTAATGAAATAACATTTGAACCCATTTAGCTTTGTTATCAATTAATTATAGCCTTTACTCACAAATGGATATATGTTTTCGATTTCCACTCTTTTTTTAGCCTTGTAGGTGTGAACAAACCATTACTCGACAACGCATCATCAGGTCATTGCCTCATCGTGTTTTTATATGGGTAAAATCGTAAAATAAAATGAAATAAATCAATTATTAAATCGTTTCCTTCAAGCTTCTCATTTTTTCTTTTTATCTAATCGATCTCTAGAATGGAATCAAAGTCTTAGTAACACCTACCATATGCTTAGGGTCAACAAGTCTTCTTGATAAAATGTCAATTCTCAAATGAACCTACAAAAAACTTGTATGCCATAAAGCCGAGGTTATCGTGACTCGTTTGATAGCCAAGTTGCCAAAGTAATTAATACCAGCTAGTCAAACAATACATATCATACAGTTTCTATACTATCTAATTAGCTTTTAGTTAATACCCACAATAGGTAAATCAATGTATGAACTATATGCGAACCATAGTCATCAAGTACGTATATGCATGATTGCATGTTTACGTGGTGGCACAGTATAATATTAAATTTTCAAATCTTGTTAATAAGATTTTGAATTGTTTGAATATGTTCTAAGGTTTGTGAGCCAAGCTTTATTGAAAAAGAAAGGCAAAAGTGTCAAAAATGGAATTAGAGAATGATCATAATCTTAGATATTTGACTGAATCGTGTATAATTCATTTTCTAAAGACAAAATTAGACGTTCGGTCCCTGTGATTTACCCCAAATAACAAGTTTAGTACCTAAGTCGTTTTAATTACACCGCACATACCTTTTTTTGAAACATGTTGCCTATCTAGTCCTTATTATGAGAAATAGAGACTATTCTTGTAATAAAAAAAAACTGTAAATAATTACACTTATGATCCCTATTTTTTTTAAATATGGACTAAATAGGAAACATGTTTCAAAAATAGGTATGTGTGTTGTAATTAAAACGACGTAGGGACTAAACCTATTATTTGGGGAAAACCAAATGGACCAAAAGTGTAATTTTTTCCTTTCTAAATAAAGTATTTCGACTCTTAGTGGCTAGGGATAAGGCAACCAAAGCACTCTATTTCTAGGCATATAAGACAAAACAAAACAAAAGGAACTATATGTTTTTCATGGATGTTGAATGAGACCAAACATCAGATGGCAATTAAAAGCCGTTAGAAGCGGTTAGATCCCAACAGTCACGTCAGTTGGTTTTGGTCGGAAAAACAGGGTAACTCATTTGAAGCATCAACAAGGGGCGCTGCCCTTTGACCCTGCAAGGGGCACAACCCCTGTGACCCTCGCGTCTTTATCGTGGTTGAAAATGCATTAGCTCTACCGAGCGTGCACTCCACACTTCCCTTACTCGTATCCGAGCTTTATATGAAATCACATTGGTCTCTAGTAAATAACAATTATTTAAAATAGATGATGACCCTAAAATCACTAACAAACATTGCAGGCTCTCATGTTTCTTGTCGCATACTTTAGGTGCAAATATAAGTTCTTTTTCGTGCTTTTTTCATGTTTTTCATTTAACGCAAGTATTAATATATTATCTTTCTTGCTTTAGTATTGTGCCAAGTCTTGTTCACAAGACAGAAGGAATGCTATTTTGTAATAATTTATTTAGTGTAAAAAAAGCATTAATTATCCCAACTCAACAAACACAAACTAATATTTATTAAGGAGATTGATTAAGGTAAAGTATCTCAATTCATCCTTCAGTTTCAAACATATTTTTTACTTGTAATTCTTCTTCTATTTAATTAGTCACCAGTAAGTAACTTTCATTGACAAATTCATCTGCCTTGATTAGTATCATAATTCTAACCTGCCTCCGTAACTAACTAACTATCTTAAGCTGCCTCCCACTTTCAGTTACCCCACCCAACCAACTATTCAAAAATTTTATCATCTAGTTTTAGTGTTAACTGGATGCTCATCAATTGTTCCTGTTAAACATTGTTTTTCTGGTATCACAACACATCCTCAAAATGAACATATCGGAACACTTCCTTGCATTTAATCATACTTTTTATTAATCTTTGTATCGTACACCCCACTGTTCTGCTTTATCTATATGTTATTCTGAAGACACTATTGTTGAATTTAATCTCGTCACTTTCTTTTCTAGTTGTTGAACATGCTTATCAACTGGGAAATGCCACTCAAAAGCAATCTCTTTTAATGGAACTCTATTCTACTGAGCTTCAGTTGTTTAAGGATTTGGGTCAAGTGAAAGAGCGCAGGTAAATGCACCTCTTTTGTGTTACATTTATGGTTGTTACTATGTTCTACATACCCGTGTGTCTCATATATGTCTTTTGCATTAACAGATTGGTTGATATTATTGCAAAGCTGAATTTGCAAAAATCAGCAGTAGTGAGGCATATGTCGGCTGTTTTACAACCGATTTTAGAAAAAGGGATAGTCGATCATTCCATCTTACACAAGGTTCTTGTGGAGTACTTTACAATTGCTGATAAGGTATTTAAATTTTTGATTTTCGTTATTTCCTTTTGTTTCATTAGTCATGTTTCTAAAACCAAGTGTATGGATAGACCTCTGCAGCAGACGTTATTCAACATGTATCGAGTGCACTTCTTGTGCGGATGATCCATACAAAAGATGGATCCAAGGTTGGGATTATTTGCATCAAGCATGGCAGTGCCCAGGTTTGTTAAAATATATTCATCTCTTTTTTGTTATCTTGATAAGTGTGAGCTGTTTATTTATGTGTTAAATTATTTCAGGAGAGAAAGAAAATTATTAAAGGAATGAAAGATCACGTCAGTAAGATAGCTTTAGATAGATTTGGCAGTATGGTAAGGATGAACTCTGACTCTGCGTTAAGATCCATCATCTATGTTGTGGCCATATATTTGATCCAAGTGTTATAAAATAATTGGAATGTTGTCTTTTGCCTAAATTCTTTTTTTCTTGTTTAATAGGTGCTCGCATGTATTCTTTCTGTCGTTGATGACACACAGTTAGTAAAAAAGGCCATCCTTCGCGAACTCAAAACAGTACTAAAGGATTTGATTCTAGATAAGGTTATCTTCTAATAAATTTAAATGATTCAAACTTCAATACTATGTAATATCTTTCTAATCTTTTTATTGAAAGTAATGTTACTAATTGTTATTTTCAATGTAATTTCAGAATGGAAGACGCCCTTTATTGCAGCTTCTTCATCCAAATTGCTCACGTTATCTTAGCCCAGATGATTTGTCTTTGTTGGATTCATCTGTACCTTCTTTATTAACGATGGTAATTTTTGTGTTTGACTTTTTGGTCTTTTTTGTAAAACAAAATGATTGTAATATTTTCTGAATTACATTCTATTTGCATCAGGGTGGCGCAGAAGCAGAAACCGAAGCTAAGTCTTCAGATGCTGAAGGTGATGAGGACATGAATGATGCAGCAGATGAAACTGTAAAATCTGTAACTGGTGGGAAAAAGGATCCTGCTTTACGAAGACGTGAGTTGTTGGTTGATAGTGGACTTGCTGAGGTTTGGATAATAATTATTTTAGGGTCAAATATGCAGTTTCATACAAGCTGCAACTAAACTGATTATTCAAGGATAAACTAAAGTTTACGTATTACATTTTTATTAAATCTGATTTGACAAACTTCTACTCCTATTTCTCAAAAAGACAAATCTTTTATAAATAAATGTTGTGTTTTTTATTATCTAATTTTGACAGTTTGAAACAAACAACTCACACAATGTTAACATTTGCTTATTTGTACAGAGTCTCATTGATGCATGTACCGAGAGTGCCGAGGAATTGCTTAGATCAAATCATGGAAGAGAGGTCTTGTTTGAGGTAATAAACTAATAATATCAACAGCTAGCTACATATATAAAAAAGAAATGTATGTGCTTATTTGCATATATATCTGTTGACAATTTTTCTTTGACGCCATATGTGATTGTATCAACGTGGTTTGAATGTAGGTTGCTTCAGGGGGCACAGACAACATTCTTAGCCCACATTTGGATGAAAAGTTGGCTTCTTTGCACGAAGCTATAGCATCTGTCGTAGCAACCCCTAAATCAGAAGAGGAAGAAGAGGAACATCTTCTAGAAAACTTCCATTCAAGCAGGACAATAAGAAAATTAATACTCGAATCACCTTCCTTTGCATCTACTTTATGGGAGAAAGTTTTCAAAGGGAAGTGTAAGACATGGGCCCATGGTCACAGGTAACTTAACTATATTGATTCTTTTAGAGCCTTTATATTTTCTGTCTTTCTGATATATCGTAATGGCCAATTCCATTGGTTATAATTGAAAAAAGAAGTCAAAGATTTGTGGTCAATGAAAAAGTAATCATGTTTTAAGTTTGTTATTCATACAAAATAAGTTTACTTATCGCAACAAGTGTTTCATTTCAATCTGACCCACACACTAATTGTTGACCCGTTACCCATAGCTACCATGTTTTCACCTCTAAGGAGAGCCACAATATGTAAACTGACTGTTACTGCAAAACTGTTTTACAGTGCCAAGGTAGTATGTGCATACTTGGAAACCACCGATCCTAAGGTGCTTAAGTTAGCAAAGAAAGAATTGCAGCCTTTACTGAAAGAAGGCGTCCTCAAGTTACCCGAGCATAATCAACCAAAAAAATAGGCTAAACAACCGAGCCAGATGAGTCCAGAAATAGGCGTGTATTGCGGTTTTACTTGCTTCACAGAATTATAGTCTAAACTATATGCCATTAGAAGATGGTAGTTTAAGTTTGTAAACAACATGTTTATGCTATAATTTGCAAGTCAAAGTTTTGTTTTTTCTTAAATCATTATTTCGATATGACCTTATGTACTCGACATTTAACGCTATACATGGTTTTTGTGTAGACAAGTTACCTTGTTCCCGCAGGATTGGGTATTGTTGTTGTTCGAAACTTAGAAGTAGACACTTATTTCAATCTGGGACGATATTACATTTAACTGTGAATCTTTTCCATGACATTTTAGCATTAGTTGTTTCTTATTTTTTTCAATTCCATTCAATTACTAATACTGTATGAGATTTAGGAGTCCATGTTTATTATACTCTTAACTTTTCAAGTGCTTAATATGTTTGACGCCCCGTTAATTACAGATTCTGACTCTGTCCCTACGTCCTGCATAATTCTTTGAATGATAGCAATTAAGTCCCCTTTTTTCTCAGGAAGACAACAGAGATTGGTTGGTGAAATTGATTATCTGGTGAATAAATGTCACATTATCCCACTTTAAACGAGCTAGGTAAAGTAACTTTGATTTATTACTATATATGATAAGATGTCCCTTTTAACTTATTTTTTCTTGGCTTTTGCAAAAGATTATATAGAAATTTATTCTTATGTCGTACGTAAAAGTTTGGAACGGACGTATATATAAGCTTGTACATGAAGGTAAGAAGAAAAGGAACGCAAACATGCTATAATGGAAGTATCATAAGTGCTTTCTATCGGGCAACTATGTCTGATAAAGTTAAGTCATTGCTTGAACTTGTTGGATAAGAAGTTAAAGAGAAACCAGTACCAGGTAAGTTCCTATCTGTGAAAAATGCTGGTTGTTTAGGTTTTGGCAATGCACCTTCATTGCCTAACATGAGAACCACTGACGACATGTTTGGCCTGTCTTCTGGACTTTGTTGTACACATAATAAGCCAACTTCTATCGATCTTAAAACTTCCGATGGATTGCTTGCCTCGGCAAAACTTGAATCCAGGAGTTCCATTGACTTTCCTTCACTATGCATCGTCCATGCCTAAATATAGATGCGGGATTTAATTATTAGGCAACAGATTTATGCTTGGATAAATTTGAAAATCAAGCAACTTACATGTCCAATAAGATTATTGTTATGCTCGGAATGAACAAATCCCCTGTTTCTCTTCCCACTCACAATCTCCAGCACTAATACACCAAAACTGAATACATCTGACTTTATTGAGAAAAGACCATCTAGCGCATACTCTGGTGACATGTAACCACTATACATAGAATAATGTTTACAAGTCTTAAATAACGAACAAAAAGCGAATGAAGGTAAACCAGAATGTTGTATCTTACTAGGTACCAACAACTCTCTCGGTGTTAGCTTCAGTTTCATTTCCTCCAAAGCTTCTAGCTAACCCAAAGTCTGATATTTTTGGGTTCATATCCACATCTAGTAGAATATTGCTAGCTTTAAGATCTCTGTGAATGATTCTTAATCGCGAATCTTGATGAAGATAAAGAAGTCCTCGCGCAATTCCTTTGATGATGTTGAGTCTCTTTGTCCAATCAAGGAGTGTGCTTTTCCTTTTATCTGCACATCATGTAGGTTTAGTTGTTCAAAGTATCTTACCGTAGTAACTAGTAAGTTACTATTGTCGATTTAATAGAAATTATATGATACTGACCAAATATAAACTGGTCTAAGCTTCTGTTTGGCATGTATTCATATATCAGCAACTTCTCGTCCCCCTTGATGCTACATCCGAGGAGCTTGACGAGATTCCTGTGCTGAAGTTTTGATATGCATATAACTTCATTCATGAACTCGTTAATTCCTTGACTGGAAGTCTTTGAGAGACGTTTAACTGCAATTTCTTGCCCATCTTCTAGCATACCCTGAAGATTACCAATTTGTATGATAAAATTGTCCAAAATTCGAAGGTAACTATCCTTCATATTTTTTTGTATCAATGGCACACTTAAACATTTTAGCTTCATAATTTTGTTATCTTTAATGAATTTGAATGTTGGTCTAACAATTATAGTCAAATGGACGAATCATAATGTGAGGCTATACTCAGCAAACTGAATTCAAAGAAATAAGATTCTTCATTTACCTTATAGACCGGTCCAAATCCGCCCTCTCCAAGTTTGTTATCGAGTGAAAAATCGGCAGTAGCTTTAGCTACTCTAGAGAAGCTAAACAATGGTAGCTCCATGGCTTCTCTCCTGCTTTCACCTACATTTAGTGACCCCCCTGTGCGTTAGTAATACAAAACCCGTCAAACTGGTTGAACCTGCTCACAGAATACAGACTATTCTGAACCATTTAACATACGTATTACTTCAGGTTTAATTTTTTAAATCGATTCTGATCACTTTATCACCAAAACTCTACACTTATCTTACCTTCCTCAGTTTGTGGTGAAAGATGTCTTTTTCTCCAAGCATACCACAACCATGTGCTCAAACTTATCACAAAAACTGCCAAAAAGACTCCAATCAAGATGATTTTGATGTTTGTTCCTCCGTCCTTTTTGAAAACCATTGGAGCAAGTTCATGTTCTTAACACAAAAAGTTAACAACAACATCGTTAATCAAGTTACAGACTCATAAGAACCATGAAAGTAACCAAAAAGATTAGATGATAGTAGATGTATATATACTATATTTTTTCATTATTTGAAACAAACATCAACAAAGCATAACGTATTCGAGTAGTTACCTAATTCAGAGGAAGCCATTCTCACGAATATATCTTGACCACCCCTCGAGGATACCCTGATATCTAATAGGTCATTGAACCAAAGCAAGCAACCACTTCCTTCGCCTCTGATATCGGTATTTGCATATGCCATACAAGTGCAGTTCTGTAGGCATATTGCTTTACATTCTGTTAAAGACATTGTATTGTTAAACCACGAAGTCTGTGTATCTGGTAATTTTATATTAAAATACTTGATAAACCCATCTGTTCCATTTTTGCAATCCAACGGTATTCTCCTCACACAACCACCTGTCCAATCTCCTGTTGCCCAACCCCTTTCGTTTATCGGCTCAAATTTTGCCTCATCTAAGCAAGAACATTTCTGAGCGTCTTCAGTGTTGCAGCTTCCATAAGGGCCACAGATTTTGTATGTGTCACAAATATCTTGTGGTCCTGTCGAAATAACCTCCCATATTTTCTTACTTTCTTGCCACACTGAAAATTCTTTATTCCCAGAAGAAGTCAAGGTGAACTTCGATATGACAGAATTGTTTACCCGATTAAAAGAAAGAACCACCTCTTTTTCATTAATAACCATATTGACTGAAAAGTACGGGTTGATGGAAGGCCAGGGTGACCCACTAAACCGTTCACCATTCCATGGTCCCTGCCGAAACTTAACCTCCAAACCATCTCTTAGTACGAAGTGAGGATAACCACGTGTGTCAACGCTAAAGGTGAATTCCCCTATAGCTGGATCATGAATACTCTTCCATGATGTTAAATGCCATTCGGCGCCTGTTAAGTAATTTTTTCCAATCTTCATGCTAGGTAGAAAAGTATTTGTAGGATAGTCATAACTCTCCCACAGAATCTTCATGCTGTTTCCATCCGTGATGACTAGATTTCCAGAGTCATAAAGCTGTGCAGTTGCATTTCCTGATGACGTTGAGTTGGATGACCACACTACATGATCGGTATAGTTCTTGAGAACAAGATTTCCCGCACTGTCAATCCTTAACATGCTTGATGATACATTGGTGAGGGGGTAGTCTCTGTTGGCAACCCAAACCACTGTTTTAACAGAAATTTGCTTATACCAAATACCAACGTAAGTGTTATCCGAGCTACCAGGATTGAAGAATCCCAGTTCAAATGTTCTACCAGGAGATACCAGCGTGTCGTTTTCTGTCAAGAAGCTTGAGTATGAGATGATGTCAATTTCGGCTGTGTATATTTTTTGCATGTGGAGTGAAAAAACTAAAAGCACAAGTATGGTTGCTTCCTCCATTAAAATCATTTCCTTCAAGCTTTTCATTTTTTTTTTTTTTTTTTAAGCTAATCTCTAGAATGGAATCGAAGTCTTATTATCACCTACCATACACAGTGAAGAATTGTGGTCAACTAGTCTTCTTGACAAATTGTCAATTCTCAAATGAACTGTAATGCCACAAAGCCGAGGCAATCGTGACTGGTTCGATAGCCACATGAGTCACATGACAAGTTACCAAAGTAATTAATACCAGTCAAACAATATCATACAGTTTCTATACTATGTAAGTAGCTTTCAATTAATATCCACAACCAGTGGATGAACTATATGCGATAATGCGAACCATAGTCTAATTAGTCATCATATATGTATATGGTTGAATTTGAATGTTTTACGTGGTGGCTTAATATTATAATGTTTGACTGGTATTAATTACTTTGGCAACTTGTCATGTAGTTATCAAACCAGTCACGATAACCTCGGCTTAATATTTAAGAGTTGAAGACTTGTTGACCAGTCTTCACCGTGTATGGACGTATGGTAGGTGATAATAAGGCTGTGTTTGGCAACGTGCTTATGAGGCTTCTACGGGCTTGAGTTTTTGAAATAAGCCGGCTTATAAAATAAGCATTGTTTGTCACACGAGTTTATGGAAGCTTCTATAAGCCATAAACCTCCATTATAGGGGCTTATAGCTAGACAAATTACTTAGTTACCTTTTAAAATATAATGTATTATCACGAAAAAATTAAAAATATATGTGAATTTAATTTGATGTAGTTTTATGCGATTTTACACTAATAAGCTCCAGCTTTAGCTAATTTGTTAAACAGCTATATAAAAATATAAATTTCATCTTTCAACTTATAATGTAATCTCGAGCCCTATCTTCATTACGCCAAACATACTCTGTGTTTTCAAATTTTGTTAATAAGATTATGAATTGTTCAAATATGTTCTATGGTTGGCGAGCCAGGCTTTACTGAAAATGAAGGGTACGATGCCGAAATTGTAAGAAATTAGGATTAAGGTGTGATGATAATTTTAGCTATTTGACTATATTTTGTTTAATATTTTATTTTATATTTTATTAGACATTTAAATATAATATATGACTTTACTTGTCACGTCATCGTCTTCATCAAATGAAACCACATTTCCTTCGGGTATGCCTTCAAATCTGTATGCGAATATAGTTCACTAATCAATTCTTCGAAAGACAAAGATTCTCTCAAGTTGTAAGCACAACTTGAATCAAGTTAGGGCATTATAAGCCATTGAATTTGATCCAATGGCTCAAATCAAAAATTTGAGCTATTAGATCAAATCCAATGACTCATAATACCATAACTTGACTCGAGTAACTTAAGAAAATCCAAACCCTTCTTGGAAATCAAATACAATATATAATTACCAAAAGCTAAGGGCCCGTTTGGTTTAAAGATAGGTTTGGAATAGGATTTGGATTTGGTTTAAGATTTGGATTTAGTTCGGAGTTGGAGAGAGAAATTATATTTATTAAATGTATTTTATAATAAAATTAAAATCAAAAGATATTATTTAAAATAAGAGAGAAGAAAAATAAATAGATTAGTGTGTGGGAGAGAAAGAGAGTAATAAATAAAATATGTGAGAGAGATTGATTTTTTGTCTAAAACCCACCAATCCCATACATTAGGTTTACTAGCCGGGTACCCGCGCGTTACAGCGGCGGGTACCCGTGTGATTATATTTTCCGGCAAAAATTATTTTGATGTACTTAATATTTGATGGCACGGTTTTCGGTTACATAATCGGTTAAGATTGAATTAACGATAGGATGTGTTTTTATATGGAACTTTAGGTTCGAAATTAATATCGGAGTTAAGAATAGGATATTCAAACAACGATGAATCCAACTTTAAATCATTCTTACAACTAACCATGTATACTAACTAATACGTCCTAAACGAACCAATAACCAATCGTTAGAGATAAACGACTAACCAAGCAAGATCAAATCAAGTAGTCAACCAAAAGTCATGTTGTCTCTCTAGACAAATTTGATAAAAGTTTCAGGTCCGATAAAGAATTCTCATGCAAAATAAATTAGTCGGTGCATTAACTTATTCATAAAATGCAATTAATTCTATTAACCAAGCTGATGCAATTAATTTCATTTGGTTACTTACTTTTTTGGTTGGGATTTAGGGTCGGATATAAGGCGTGTTTTTATTTTGGTTGGGATTTAGGGTCGGATATAAGGTGTGTTTTTATATGGTACAAGTTGTGTGTGTAATGCTTAATTTTAGGTTCGGAATTAAGATCGGAGTTATGAATAGGATATTCATCTGTTATATATGATAGCCGAGTACCCGTGCCTAACGTCAACGGTGTTTAGTTTTAACAAAATTTTGATGGCAAATCTTTCTTGTTATGACAAATACTGTTTGTCAAACAATATTTGCAGCGTTAAGGAATCATTTTCAAATAGTTACATTGTCTTTCCGATAACACCGATATATGTTAGAGATTGCTTTTCTAAGATAACATTGTTTTAAGTAGTACTAATCAATTAAGATTATAATAATAATGACACAAATTGAAAATATAACTTACGGGGTCAAGCATTTTTTGCGATTGCTCATCATTAGTTACGTCAAGTAATTTTTGCTACTCTTTCAAATATTTGTTATTCAATATTTGAAATAGTTTTTCACACCAAATAAAAGAAAAACACTAAATTGAAATGGTTAATTGGTATGTGAAAAGCGTAGTAGAACTTCTTAAATAATGATCAACAACCGATTGAGAAGTCGCAGCCATGCACATCGATCATACTATACCAAAAATATTATTGACAATATTCACTAAAATACAATAAAAATTCAAAAGAAACCATATAGATGAACAATTTTTTTTCTTTTTTTTTTTTTTTTTTTTTTTTTTTTTAACTTTCATACAGATCTAACCTCATGGCTTTAGTTGCAATATAACTGCAAAATATTAAAAATCAAATATCAGGTATTAGCAACACAACACAAACCACCGACACATTACCCAAACCACCAAAACTAAACCAAAAATACCAAACCACAGTCTACATATTCAATATGTAGTTGTGGTTTTTTTGGCAGCGAAAAAAACAAACTTAATCGAAACCACACCATCTAAAACCACCAAAACCACTGAACCTATAACCAAAAGTCCAAAACAACCAAATCTGTCACCAAGTCCAACAGATCTACCACCAACACACAACAATTTGTGTGATTGTTGATGTAAAACCTCGCAAAAATCCATATAATTAAAAACGTTTAATTATATATTAATCTCTGTCATTATTTTAATCACTATTTTTACAGGAAAATTTGAAATTTTCTTATTATATTAAATGGTCATGATTACGATATTGCAAAATTCACCAAACGACAAAACAAGTTCTCGACGCGTTTAACAAAATATTAAAAACCTACTAATCCTAATTAATACTAATACAAATCAAACGGGCCCTTAATATCATCTCAGCCCAATACACCGATTACTATTCATCAGGCCCAAGGCCAAAGCCCAACTACAATCCATAATATTGCATATGATCGACTAAACTAGCTTCAAAATGCCTCTCATTCTCTCGATTTTTATACACGACTTATACATATTTTTGCACCATCTCATTTCTCACCTTGCCAACTATTAGTGTGTCGAGTGTCATGCTCATTGGATGACTTTTGATATGTTTTTAGGAGGCAAAGTGATTGACAAAAATTCCAACCAATCGACATAAAATAAATTCATTTCTTAACCGTTTCGACTCTAGTTTGTTTCTATGAGTTCCAAATAATATTTCTAAGATGATTACATGTTTAGAAATCATATTTGATCAGCCAAGGCCAAGAGATACACGATTATACAAATCGTATACATGGATAAATGGTGGTCGACATATATGGTGACTCACAAGGACAACTTCCATATTTTATGCCCTCTCATTCATCCTAAAGTCCTATGATCACAGTAAAAATATAAGAGAAATAGTTCCTTACTGACATGACATAGTAATATATGTTTGTTGAGTTATTTAGAACCATACGATATACAAAATCGTCTCATATATCTATCACACCTTCACCACCTTTCTTACTTCATAAAACTCTCCAAACTAACTCCCATTCTCTCATAAAATCATCTATACGAGTTCAGGAATAATAATATACAAGTTTGGAAGCAAGGAAGTAGAATCGGGTTCATTATATACGTTTATTACTTGGGAAAAAATCGTACGTACCTAGTTCTTGTGTTTCCTTCGTCCATACTCGTTTCTCTACCACCCAAGAGGTGTAGTAAGTTGTTTCAAACTCATTTCAATTCATTTCACACGTTAAAAATGTTTCATGCATCAAGTATATATTTTATCTATCGTATATAGTTCATATATATTTATTTCGTACATAGTCATATATAGAACAACAAGTGTGGCTAGTGATGAGGCGAAAAATGAACCACTTTTAGGGGGTCATTTAAGCCCGGAATTGAATTTATTTGATCAAATATTGCCCTAAATCGTTCCTTTTGTGATTTTAGGTACTTTTGGAGAGAAATCTGGAAAAGGAAGCAATTCGGACGTTTTTGGAGCATAAAAGTGAAGAAAACGCCAAAGTCTTAATTTTTCTTGCTGGAACAGTAGGTGACGGCATCAAGAAGGAAATTCTGACGGCGTCAAGAGTAATTTTCATGACGGCCCAGTAGAGAATTGAAGGCGTCACGAGGTAGAGCGTCAAGAGTAAAATACGTGACGGCCTGGAAAATGCTATAACGTGACGGCGTCAAAAGTAGATCAAGGCAGTCCGAGAAGTATTTTGGCGGCGAGATGACGGCGTCACCAATTTGGTCTTGACGCCGTCAGCCTCGATTTCCTATATATAGTTTTCTAATTTTCATTTATAAAAGAAGAGAAGTTTTGGAGAAACCCTAAGGCCGAACTTAGTACGAATTTTACAGGTTTTTCAAGGGTTCTCAACCCTTGATCCCTTTCATGTGTAATTGAGATAAGTATTCTTTTAATTCAATCAATATGTCTATGTGTTGGTTGTCTATATCTTGTTCTTGTCTTAATTCCATCATGCTAGGCTAGATCTATCTTGTGTTTGCTTGGATTTAATGAAACCTAGATGTTAATTATGTGTTGATTACTTGTTTATGGTTGTATTAGACGAATGATTTCGATGTTAGGCTTAAGAAAACTGGCAGATCTCCAAATGGTAACATGCTTGAACGTCTTAGGAAACATGAACTGACGTGCACTAGGTTTTATTAGTTGTATTTAATGCATGAGTAAATTCTAATGATACTATGTTAGGAGCTTCTTAGCCGGCTCGACATAGGAGTGAAGTAGGCACTCATAGGATTGGGGAATTAAGTGCGCCACCCCATGAATGGTATTAAGGAATACAATCCGTCATCCACGCAACTATAACAAGTAATTAACATGTAAAAGATATCTAGGGAGTAGTGAAATCTAAGTAAACACAACTTCTCCATTTATTGCTCACAACCTTAGTTTAATTTAGTTTATTTTCATTTCTAGTATTTTATTTTGATTGCATCTTTAGTATTGGGTTAGTTGACTAGCAACTAATTCCGCCCAAATCCTTCAAACCCGAGATTTTTACTTGCTTTTCATAAAACCCAAAAATACAAAAATAATCATCCTTCATCTTTAGAACTAGTATTTAGGTTTTCTAATCCTAGCGACACTATTCCTAGCTGAACGATCAATCCCCCGGTACTTGTCACTATACTATACTACAACGATCAGGTACACTGCCTGGTGGGGGTTGTAAGCTTCTCAAGATCCCTTGAGAGGTAAAGCCTGGTGCGATTCCCACGTATCAGCTAGCCTCTATTTTGGAAGGCCTAGGAGTCACGTAGCACACATATTTCACTTTCATTTCAATGTAACATGCATCAAATAAACTTGTTTTGAACCTATCAAACTCACGCATGAAAACTATATAAACACTTAGAAATATTCTAAGTCTTTCACATATATATAAACGTCCCATACATGCTAAGAAACCCTCGTATAACTTTAAATATCACGTAACAAGCGTATCATATTATTACACGACCTATTAGACCACCTAACTAGCAAACGATTTCGTATATATAACTTGTGAAAATAAGTTGATCTCGACACATAATTTTCACCAAAGTAAATCGCTATCGATATCCTTTAAAAACATATATTTTACCGATTGGGCCTAAAAGCCCAATAAGCTAAAAATAAGCTCTAATGATAAGCTAGCTTATCTAAACTTTTTGATATGATAATAGAACAAGAAAAATGATATTTTTGATGAGCCCAACTCGTCTCACGATGTACGGATTTTAAAACATTAACGGGACTTATTTTCAACTCGTTAAAGGCCCATAAGCTGAAAAATAAGCTTTTAACCAAATAAGCAGCTAAAATAAGCTTTTTATTTATTAAATAAGCCACAGAAAATTTTATATAATTTTTCTAATCATTTTTGTAACTTTGGACTAAAAATGTAATGCGACGACACCTAGAAGGACTAAAATTGTAAATATTGAAAAGTGAGGACTAAAACTGTAAAAACAGAACCATAAGGGTAAAAATTGATAATAGTTAATATTCTAAGCCTAGGTTTGACTATTGGACAATTAGAGGACTATAATTGAAATTTATATATAAAAAGGACTAACTGTGTAACGCAAACGTCGTTAGGGTAAAAATGGTAAAAATTAGAAAAGAACAAGGACTAAACATATTCTATTTAACATTCTTATTTATTTTCTATTTTCATAAATTTATTTTATATGCATTTAAACTTTCATTTTTATTTATATATATTATTTAACGTAACGTTAATAATATATATAACGATATTTCAAAAATTAATATTATTACTTATGGTTAAAAAGGTAAAACTTCGATGGATAATCTAAATAACGTATTTTTTCATATCATGCATAACATAAGAATTACATTGCACATCATCTATTCGTCATAACGAATAATATTATTCATTATTCGTTTCATATTTACCAAATGGTATTTGGTCAAATTATCAGATAAATTTACTTATCAGGTTCCGTATCAAAGACGTTTCCATAATCATTCTCATAATCTCATCCTACTTTACTTTTTATCATCCCAACATCAATCAAGGTGAGTCATAGCCCCGTTTCCAATACTTGTTTTTAACTCATTGGGGGAGATACATGCTTACATATACTTTGATAATTTTATAAGTATATGAATAAATTACATGATTCAAATCAATTTCCTTATTAATATTTATCTGATATGGTTTATGACTTAAGATGTGATATTTATATGTTATTGACGAATTACTTAACTGAAATATTGATACTCAAATGATAATGTTTCCAATTTGATTATTGTGGCATGTGATATATGTATGTTACTGGCGAAATACTTAACTGAAATACTGATACTCAGATGATAATGTTTCCAAAGTGATTATTGTTGCATGATACTTGACTATACTATACTATCCTGAATGATTCCATTATCTCTATATGACATTTCTATGTTCAACAGAAATAATTGCTAGGAAGAGCATAAATACTCTAGTTACATTATTACCATGATATTGCCTAAGTTACCTTCATCGCCATAAAGTCCCTCAATCATGAGCCATTAATCACTTGTATGTGAGCGAGAATATAGTGAACAGCTTCGAAACCTGTTAAGGATTGACCTCCTAATCCACTAATACTTGACGGAATGCCATATGCATATGGTTAGTCGTGTTAGTCGTGATACACTATATTTGAATACAAATAGGAATTGGCAAATTACCTATTATAAGAGGGCAAAATTTATCATTGACTTGATAAATCACCTTTTTTGTTAACGTTTTGCGTGTCATGAGGCTTGGTGCAATATCCATAAGGAAATGTATGTTTTCAACATTTATTTAGATACAGCTGTATAGGAATTTGACCATACTTGAATTATATATTTCATTAAATTAGCATCATGAGTTTCCAGCTCATGTTAGGATTATTGATCCATTATTTGAATTTGATTGAATATCTATATGATTTATCTGTGAATATAATCAACATTACTCAATACTTGTTCCATCACTGTTTATATTTACCATTACCAAAAATTTCCTGAAATCTATTGAAATAAATGGTTTTCCATAAAACTCTATGAACTCACCAACCTTTGTGTTGACACTTTTAAGCATGACTATCTCAGGTAATTTAACGGAGCTGGACAAGACACGGAGTGGGCATTTATTACTCTGATAAATTAAAATGGTGCAAAAATTAAATGTGTCATTTTTACAAGCGTTTATATCTTTTAATAAGATTCTAAATCAAATGGTTCATCTTATATCAAAATATTATTTGAATGACAAATTACGTTCAAAACGTTTCTTTTAAGCCGTTTTTATGAGATTTTAACTTCGATCCTCCCCGTAACACCCAAATTACTTTTCCGCTGCTACAAACTTAAATTTGGGGGTGTTACAGATTGGTATCAGAGATAGAGTTATAGAGAATTAAATGTTTTCAAACATTAAACTATAACTACACTTTCAAAATAAATGATTTTACACCATACCATTTTATGCCCTCCGTGTCTGCAGATTGTCGTGCTCAATATCTTATCTGTTGAGATTATACTACATGTTTAGAAATTACTCTTACACAATAATTATTTCATCTGTACTGTTACATCTTTAACTTACAAAATCCTCATAAAATATTATTCTTGGTTACTACAGTAACATGTCTTCAGAAACTCACGTGAATATCAAAACTACCCTCCATAATACTAATACCTCACCTATCCATCAAAATTCTCCGAATACTGAAGATCCTTACGTACAAATATCACAACCCTTGCCTGATATAGAACTCACTCAGAGATCACCTCAATCGTCACCTATTCGTTCACCTTTACGTCAAAAACTCAGGAGAACTACCAAATCATATGAAGATTTGATTGGTGGCCAGGCAACATTCGAAGTTGGACAAAGTTCAAGCCAAGGGATGCCGTGGAAGAATGTTGAACCAAATTCTCCGTTACCTTATACTTCAGATTCCTCAATACCAGATTTTCCAAATAATTTATCCTCACCTAATTCACCCGACTACAATATAAGCACTCCTGATACAATATGGAATCTTATTTATCGACAAGCAAGCATATTGGATGCTCACACTGAACAGTTAAAAGGGTTACGACCAACTCAATTTGAATGGTACGACCGTAACCTTGATGCATTGTTCGAAAGGGTGGATGCTGAGAGACGAACAATGTGTGAATTAGGAATAAAGATTAATGAAATAAAGGACAACACCAACCAGGAGCTTGGAAGCATGGACTCCAGGGTCCGTTGTGCAAGAAGAGAACACGGTCATACACATGGAAGAGTTGAAGATATTGAAAGAACCCTATGGATGGCCAGAGATGCAGCCAGAAACCAGGGTCAAAAGATTTCCGCATTAGAGACTATGTTGGCAAATCAAATGAACATGTGTCAAGAACGTTTCTCAAACATGGAAGCTGCACAACTTGAACTTGAGAAAGAAGTTAGATATTTACATCAGAGGCGTAACTAATCTTAAGTTTACAAGTATCCTTGTTGTACCTACTAAACCAAATAGTTTTGGTTAGTATTTCATGTAATGTTCAATAAATCTGAAATTTCAGAACTTGTAATCAAATCATAATGTATAATAACATCCTTTCAGTTATATCTCTATATTATGAATCGATCTTTTCTTTCATATCAATCATGCATGTAATGAATCCTCATGTCTTCATGCAAAAATCTCATTATTTGTTATTTTCTTTGATAATCAAATGATTCTACGCAGATCAATGGAGTATTAATAAAAGATCTTGTATCGTTTATCTTGCAAAAACAATCAGTCAAGTTATTGATATTCTGTTTACCTCTGTAATGTTATTCAAATCAACTGTAAGATTTCTTACAATTGTTAAGATTTCTTAAACTTACCATAATTAACCCAAAATCTCAAGAATTGTCTAAAAATCAATTTTTAAAAGGGAATTTAAAGAATGAAGAAAAGATTATTGAACTTCAGTTTTAGTAGACAAGTCGGTTTGTTCCTTAGTAATCCCATATCAAGAGTTGATCATTTATATATGATACAACACAGACATATCTTGAAATTAGATTACAGTAGGGAGTCAATTCAGTCTATCATCAATGAAATAATTAACTTCATTATTTGAATTATTCTGATATTATATAGATTCTAATGTTGAGTTTCATTAATGATTTCAGAAAATGGACAACATGAACAATGCATATTCATCATCATCAGAAATCACCATGACTCCTGGAGCTATCAAGAAATTGGTAAATGACAGAGTGTCGGTGGTACTAGAAGGGACTACCATAGTTTATCCGATAAGAGAAACGGGTATACTTGGTAAGCACCACCCTGCGAGTTTCATGAAGTATAGGCCACCTCACTTAAAAATTCAAGAAGGAATGATCAACCCTACCATCAACCATAATCAAGGAATTAGGCATGGAGTTATACCTAATGGAAATAACCAAAAGCGAAAACTTCCCGAAATAGGAACCATCAACCCCATCTACTGCAACATCATCAATGCTCAAGACCGCTATTGTAAACATCTAGAAGATCGTATGAACTATCAACGTCGGCCGGAATACAACCAGAAAGCTAATAGAAACTGCCTCGTCACACCTGTTACTGGAAGTGGTTATCGTGGAAGTCAACCCTTGTGTCAAAAATGCAACAAGCATCACACAGGAATCTGCATGGTTAAGTGCATGAAATGTCAGAAAACAGGTCACAAGGCAATTAGCTGTAAGACTCAGGCAGGAAAGGACAACCAACAACTGTAGTATGCCACGGAGGGAAAAGGGCACTACAAGAGCCGATGTCCAAACTACAATGTTAATTGGAAAGCCAAGACTTTTACAGGAAAATGAAGAATCCTTAAAGACTTTGATAGTATCAAGGGAATGGCAACTAGATTTAAGCAGATGAATAAATCCCTGTTGTAGACAAATAAACTCTAGTTTAAGAATTTCCTAAGTTGTATCTCTTTCCTGTATTTTACTTTAGGTTACGATGGATGTAACCTAAGTATAACAACTATCTTTCTACTGTATCGAAAAATCTACCTTGTAATATTTCCATAATAATGATAATCTACGTTAATTTCAATTTCTGTCCCATTTACCAAATGACAATATACTATATTTACTCCATAAATTTCTGATTCATAGTATGAACACAAAAATTTTCTACTTTATTTTTAAAAGTAATTACGTGTTATATCATAAAAACAACACGTTGAACACCATCTAAAACAATATATAGGAACATATGATTGAGCCAAACATCACATCATTTGGTCCTCAATTATACATAGCCTGATCAACTATGTCTAATTTAGTAAGAATTATGTTATGAAGGGAACAGTGATATTTTCAAATTTTTAAATAACAATCTTCATTCAAAAGCAAAATATAGAGCTAAAATGAACTGTTCATAAATAATACATTGAACAAACCACAATAAATACCTATCTTATCTTATCACCATTATAAGAAACCAACAAATGTACAAGCATGAGAACACAAATAATTAACAAAGACTGATAAAGGACCCAAATAGCAAAAATTTTATTAAAATCCGTGAAAATTAATACATGATGAGGCGAAAAATGAACCACTTTTAGGGGGTCATTTAAGCCCGAATCCGAGTTTATTTGATCAAATATTGCCCTAAATCGTTCCTTTTGTGATTTTAGGTACTTTGGGAGAGAAATCTGGAAAAGGAAGCAATTCGGATGTTTTTGGAGCATAAAAGTGAAGAAAACGCCAAAGTCTTAATTTTTCATGCTGGGAACAGTAGGTGACGGCGTCAAGAGCAAAAGCTTGACGGCGTCAAGAGCAAATCTCATGAATTTCCATGACGACCCAGAACGGATTTGACGGCGTCACGTAGGAAGGGCGTCAAGAGTAAAAGAGTCATGACGGCCTGGAAGTGTTTAAGTCTTGACGGCGTCAGATGTGGATCTAGGCAGTCCGAGGAGAGTTTTGGCGGCGAGGTGACGGCGTCACGTTGTTTGTCTTGACGCCGTCAGACCTATTTTTCTATATATAGTTTTCTATTTTTCACACATTAAAAAGAGAAGTTTTGGGAGAAACCCTAAGTACGATTTTGGTGTAACTTTACAGGTTTTTCAAGGGTTCCAACCCCTTGATACCTTGCATGATTAATCAAGATAAGTGTTCTCCTAATTCAATCAATATGTCTATGTGTTGGTTGTCTATATCTTGTTCTTGTCTTAATTCTATCATGCTAGGCTAGATCTCTCTTGTGTTTGCTTAGATCTAATGAAACCTAGATATTGATTATGTGTTGATTACTTGTTTATTCTTGTCTTGGATGAATGATTTATATGTTAGGCTTAAGAAAACTGGCAGATCTCCAAATGGTAACATGCTTGAACGTCTTAAGAAACCTGAACCGAGGCGCACTAGGTCTTTATTAGTTGTATTTAATGCATGAGCCACTGTTTACAATCCCTATAGTTATGCTGGGCATGGTGTAGGAGGAGATAAGAGCTCATAGAATTGGGGAGTTATGTGTGCCACCCCATGAATGGTATTAAGGAATACGATCCGTCATCCATGTAATTATAACAAGCAATTAACGTGTAAAAGATATCTAGGGAGTAGTGAAATCTAAGTAAACACATTTTCTCCAATTACTGCTCACAACTTTAATACAATTTAGCTTATTTTCATTTTTAGTATTTTATTTTGATTGCATCTTAGTATTGGGTTAGTTGAATAGCAACTAATTCCGCCCACTCTTCCAAAAACCCGAGATTTTACTTGCTTTCATAAAAATATAAAAACACAAAAATAATCATCCCTCACCTTTAGAACTAGTATTTAGGCTTTCTAATCCTAGCGACACTATTCCTAAGCTGAACGATCAATCCCCCGGTACTTGTCACTATACTATACTACAACGATCAGGTACACTGCCTGGTGGGGGTTGTAAGCTTCTCGAGATCCCTCGAGAGGTAAAGCCTGTTGCGATTCCCACGCATCAAGTTTTTGGCGTCGCAGCCCGGGGAATAGTTATTGTCTAGGTTAGGATTTCTTTGTATTAGGTCTACTTGGTAGATTCCTTTCTAGTAAGATTTTATTTTTATTTTTAGGTTTTCTCTAGTCTATCTTATTTCTTCGTGCCTTTGTTCGTAACTCTTTACCATCCGACACCATGGAAGGTGGTAACATCTTTGAACCCGTCATCCCACCACAACAAAACCCACCACTAGAACCCCTTAGGCCACGAACCTTAGGAGAGTATTCCCGACCTAGCCACCAAGGCTACCGAAACACCATTGAGCTCACCGGAGCCAATGTGACCCCCTTGCGATCCGACACCATCCGGTTGGTGCAAAGCGGATGTGCATTCCATGGACTTCGTTCCGAAGATCCAAACCAACATCTTAAGGACTTTCTCAAAATCGTAGATTCCGTAGACCTAGGTGTTGAAACTAGAGAGACAACCCGTTTACGCCTATTCCAATTCTCTCTACGGGATCAAGCTAGTCAATGGCTTGAGCGTTTACCCGCGGGATCCATTACCACATGGGACAATCTCGCCAATCGCTTCCTTACCCAATTCTTTCCGCCGGAAAAGACTGCAATGCTTAGAAGGGACATTTTGATGTTTGAGCAACAGCGGGGTGAAACTTTCTATGAGGCTTGGGCGCGTTTTAAGGATCTCCTCCACAAGATCCCTCATCATGGCATAAACCTTTGGTTATTAGTCCAGATTTTTTACGACCATGTTGACTATCACACTAAGCGCACCATCGACAGGGCCGCGGGAGGTAAATTGCGTGATAAGAACACCGAGGAGTCTTGGGCAATTATCGAAGAGCTCGCTGTTGATAATCATGAGATGTGGGAATTTAAGCATACGATAGAAGCGGCCATCAATGCAGTCTCGACATCTGGAGGAACCACCAAAATCCCCGATGAACTCCTAGGCAAACTCAAGGCAAAAGTTGACTATTTTGAGGAAAGGCAAAGGAGACCTTTAAGTCCTAGACGGGCTACTGTCAATTCTGTCTCAAAACCAACTTCGGCACCATTATCTGAGTCACCCTCTAGAGAAAACGCCGAGACTTTTCAGAACTATGCCTCACCTTTTTCCCCTCCCAAAGAGCTTAGTTCGGAGTTTGAAGCTAGGATGAGAGAATATATGGCAACTCACTCAGATCGGCTTGCTAGATTCGAGGAAGCAGTCTATAAGCAGAAAGAGGAAATGCAGGAGAAAATGAATGCGATGATGAGTCTATTAGAGGAGTATGCCAACCAGAGAACCCCCGAAAGAATACTACTAAGGAAAGAAAGCGCCACTCCCACCACCCAATTTGTTAACTCCATCACCCTCGTCCAAAAAGATAACGAGAAGGTAGAAACTCCTGCTAACCAGACCTTAGAAAAACCACCAGAATCCCAACCTTTGAGCTACTACCTGAAACATGATATAAACGAAAACACCATAACAAATTGGATTAAGGGTGATGGGCGTAACCAATCTCCCAATCAGGGTTCTGAAAATGAGGAAGAAGTGAAAGATGAGTATGATACGCTACCTGGAGGATCAGTATTCGAAAGACTAGTGGTACAAAAGGTAGCTACTAAGCAGGTGGCATGTGGGAACTTTGAGATACCAACAAGCATCGGGGACTTGAAACATCTTAGTGCTTTCGCCGACCAAGGATCAGAAGTAAATCTTATGCCCCTAACTATTTACATCCAACTAACGTCAAAAATGCCAGCCCCTACTCGTGTTAGGTTATCTCTCGTTGGACACTCGTACATATATCCTCTAGGAATCGTAGAAGATGTATTAGTTAATGTCGCAGGATTCATGTACCCCGTTGATTTTATGATCATTGATGATAAGGGGGATGGATGCATGCCAATAATCCTTGGGTCACCATTCCTCACCACCGCTAAGGCTGTCATTAAGTATGAAGGTAGGAAGATCGAGCTTAAATCTGGAAAAAGAAAGATTAGCTTCCCCATGACCCCTCAAAGTAAGCATGAGAATTTGAGTTGGAGAAAGATCAAAAACAACATTTACACGACACCCATTCGTGTTCAGAATAAAATTCTTGCATGGGAGGCAAGAATCAAAAGCTATAAGGAAGCCAAAAATGAGCGAAGCAAAAACAATAAGGTTCAGGTCGAATTCGAACATACTCAACCCATAGATAATCATGTACCATTTGAGGAAGGAAACTTGGTACTCTTAAGACACTTAGAAACAACAATACCACCCGATAAACCAAGTCCTTGGTGGTATGGGCCATTCACAATCGAAGGTGTGAGCCAAGATGGGGTACCTAACTTGAGAAGCAAATTAGGTGGGAAGGTGATTGCGAGTATCGACAGATTGAGGCACTACCACCATAACAGTAATGATCGCAACTATATGGGGTATATCATTTCAAATGATGAGATTACGTAGTAACCCATGACCTTGAGTCTAGCTACAAGACTCGTAAATAAAGAAAAGCGCTTCTTGGGAGGCAACCCATGTTTTGTGTGATTTTATTTGTTTGTTTGTTATTTGCTTCCGTATGCATGCTTAATTTTTTATTGTTGGTTGATCATGTTTCTAAACTAAATAGTAGAAATACTTTACTTTGTTGTTTGGCCTAGTCTTAACTCCACCTAAAAGTATTTTTGCAAAAGATAAGTGTAAGGGGAAACCCCAAATATGTTTTTAAGAAACAACCGATCATGATTCTCCACAATATTAAATGAACATGTATATTCGTATTTGTTAGAGTCAAATGCTTGTATTGAGTCATAATGAAGTTTTGCAGGATTTTCCAGGAAGTAGGACCAAGTTTTTCCAGAAATTTTCCGGAAACTTAACATAAGGATTTCTGCAGGTCAATTCTGACGGCGTCAGGGGTTTACTCTTGACGGCGTCAGGAGTTAAAAATCTGGAAATTTTACCGGTTTTGTTTTTCTAACGGAGTCTTATGGTTTTTGTGAATTATTAAGTTTTATAATCTCCAGGGAATCTGCAAACTTCATTCCACAAGCATTATATCTTATCTTGTTTTCTAGGATTTAGAAACTTATATAGAATGCCGCCGATTTTACGCGAGGTTGTCTTGTCTATTTTGTTAGGTTTTACAGGTTATGTATGACAAGAAGATGATTTATATTCTGGAAGGGAAGCTTTGATTGTTTGTTTTCTTGGAAGAAGATTTAACCTGGCCATCCTATTATCCATACCGAGCGAATCAGGGGAGTATTTGATTTCATTCTCTTTACTTTTTCACTTTTACATTCTTTACTTGAACATTGGGGACAATGTTCATCTTAAGTGTAAGGGGAGGGTAAAAAGATGATACCTTACATATGCACTTTCGCTTGAGTTTGTTTTGTTTAATGGTAGATGTGTAATAAAACTATGAGAAATACTTGTCAGTGCAATTTTAGCGCCAAATTTAAAATTTTTTACAACATTTAGGAGTGAAACTTTAGCCATAGCAAGCGTCTCATGGATAGGAGATTGTATGACTAGCACATAACCGTATATTCAGAAAAATTTTCCACCCAAATATGTGAGGTTCGCCTTTAGATTTGATAGGAAAAGCATTCATTATTAGTGCTTATGAGTGTACCGGTAGCATTTAGATTCTAGAACTTGCGTTAGTGATGCATCCCGAGACCGCTAGTGAGACTACATTCGTGTGGTAGGATTTACTACATGATAAGAGGCATTAGGATTACCCTTGTGTTAAACCCGTATTATAATTATTTGACCATTTAAGTCATATTACTTGGCTAGTTAAGTCAACTAATTTTTCCCACACCCTTAGCGTTGTACTCATTTTTAGTACACGAAACCCCTAGTACACCCCTCCAAGCCTATCTTTTCGTTTCTAACTTTAAGCATCTTACTTAAAGGAAGAATTTGTTACACCCCACTTAAATGTACACCCAAATCGCCTTAGCCTTCCATGTATGCGCTCATTTTTAGTGCATTATTGTTATTTGTTAAACCCTAAGTTAACTTTCTAATTGATTACATGGTTGCTAAGTCGAGAGATATCCTTGTACATATTGTTTTGGGACGATTGGGACTCATGGGAAAGTACTTATTTTATGGAGTAATGGGGAAGAACATAATATTATTACCCCCATATGTACGTTAATCTTAAAAGTGCTCCAAGTGTTTTGATTTTCTTAATTCGAGTCATTAGATTAGTTTAAATGTAAAGTATGTAAAAATTCAAGTGTAAGGGAAATGTTCATTCCCTATGATGTATTATTTTGGATGGTAGGGTAAGAGTGTATGCAAAAAAAAAAAAAAAAAAAAAAAAAAAAAAAAATAGAAAAAGGAAAAAGAGAAAAAACATACGGACTACCATCCCTTTTTATTCTATGTTCATTTTATGTTTTTGTTATTTTTCATTTATTAGCTTAAGTCGAGTCTAGTCTTGGCTTAGCAACGCCACATTGTACATGTAATTAACCAAGATTGTTAACTCGCCACCAGTAAAACTTCCTTTATCCAACAAAACCGTGTATTTCATATCCCTACACCTAACGTTACAACCCTTTAAAAGACCTCTTTGATAGTTTATCCTAGGTGCTTACGCCATGTGGTGGAGGTTTGATCCTTTCCTAAGCCTATGGTAATCTATTTTGCTATGACAGGTAGTGAGAGATATCTTCCGTTTCCATATTGTAATTTATACTTTATTACACCCGAGAGATGTGAGTATCTAAACACTATTTGTGAGGTGCTAGTGTATGACCTCCGTGCTTGTCTATTGGTCTTTAGTGGAACGATTATTTGTTGTAATTACTTTTATATTAGTGTTAAATGACCCCTAACTTGTATTTTGAGTAGAATAAAAGCGCATTTGCTTGAGGACAAGCAAATCTCAAGTGTAAGGGTATATGATGAGGCGAAAAATGAACCACTTTTAGGGGGTCATTTAAGCCCGAATCCGAGTTTATTTGATCAAATATTGCCCTAAATCGTTCCTTTTGTGATTTTAGGTACTTTGGGAGAGAAATCTGGAAAAGGAAGCAATTCAGACGTTTTTGGAGCATAAAAGTGAAGAAAACGCCAAAGTCTTAATTTTCCATGCTGGGAACAATAGGTGACGGCGTCAAGAGCAAAAGCTTGACGGCGTCAAGAGCAAATCTCATGAATTTCCATGACAACCCAGAACGGATTTGACAGCGTCACGTAGGAAGGGCGTCAAGAGTAAAAGAGTCATGACGGCCTGGAAGTGTTTAAGTCTTGACGGCGTCAGACGTGGATCTAGGCAGTCCGAGGAGTGTTTTGGCGGCGAGGTGACGGCGTCACGTTGTTTGTCTTGACGCCGTCAGACCTATTTTTCTATATATAGTTTTCTATTTTTCACACATTAAAAAGAGAAGTTTTGGGAGAAACCCTAAGTACGATTTTGGTGTAACTTTACAGGTTTTTCAAGGGTTCCAACCCCTTGATACCTTGCATGATTAATCAAGATAAGTGTTCTCCTAATTCAATCAATATGTCTATGTGTTGGTTGTCTATATCTTGTTTTTGTCTTAATTCTATCATGCTAGGCTAGATCTCTCTTGTGTTTGCTTAGATCTAATGAAACCTAGATATTGATTATGTGTTGATTACTTGTTTATTCTTGTCTTGGATGAATGATTTATATGTTAGGCTTAAGAAAACTGGCCGATCTCCAAATGGTAACATGCTTGAACGTCTTAAGAAACATGAACCGAGGCGCACTAGGTCTTTATTGGTTGTATTTAATGTATGAGCCACTGTTTACAATCCCTATAGTTGTGCTGGGCATGGTGTAGGAGGAGATAAGAGCTCATAGAATTGGAGAGTTATGTGTGCCACCCCATGAATGGTATTAAGGAATACGATCCGTCATCCATGCAATTATAACAAGCAATTAACGTGTAAAAGATATCTAGGGAGTAGTAAAATCTAAGTAAACACATTTTCTCCAATTACTGCTCACAACTTTAATACAATTTAGCTTATTTTCATTTTTAGTATTTTATTTTGATTGCATCCTAGTATTGGGTTAGTTGAATAGCAACTAATTCCGCCCACTCTTCCAAAAACCCGAGATTTTACTTGCTTTCATAAAAATATAAAAACACAAAAATAATCATCCCTCACCTTTAGAACTAGTATTTAGGCTTTCTAATCCTAGCGACACTATTCCTAAGCTGAACGATCAATCCCCTGGTACTTGTCACTATACTATACTACAACGATCAGATACACTGCCTGGTGGGGGTTGTAAGCTTCTCGAGATCCCTCGAGAGGTAAAGCCTGTTGTGATTCCCACGCATCAATACATAAACAAATAATTAACATCGGAAGTGCTACCGTTACAATTATTACAATATAAATCATGGAATCTTCAATAGGTTGATCCGCTATGGCAACAAAGACTCCCACCAACAAAACGACAACAAGAGCCACCACAGGATGAATCACCCTAATTATGCTGAAAGATAAATATAAACAAAACATTAAAAACAATAATGAGACAAATTCCTAAACATAAAAACAAAACGAGTTTTATTCCTTATTCGTTACAAGTACATAGAAACACAACAAGAACTTAATTTAAAACAACCCTAGCTCAAGATTTTTACCCCCATATCTTGTCTACGGTAATGGCTAGGATAGTGAGGGGTACGACAAACATCAAGATCGCGACCAAGAATCCAAAGTCTTCATCTGGAACATACGCTAAGTAGATAGCGGCAAGGACGACATACACAATCGGTAAGATGGTGATGAGGTGCGGCATTTTGAGATGGAAAATGAGAGGAAAATGGTTGATGAAAGAAGTGGAAATTTGGAAGTGGTATTTATAGGCTAGAATATAGCCGTTGGGTACTATTCTCGACCGTTGGACACTATACACTAACCGTTATTTCACTATTCATGACCACTAATTCCAATATTCACAACCCTTAAATACGTCAGGTACCTTGTCTTGTCTAGTACAAGTAAATCTAACTGAATCACGTTTCCTTAATTTTAGGAATAAAAATCTCTCGACAACCCTCTGTTCAAAAATTCTTTACTCAAGTAATCACGTTAAATTTGAATTTCGGGACGAAATTCAGAATAACATGTGGGTACTGTAAAACCTCGAAAAAATCCATATAATTAAAAATGTTTAATTATATATTAATCTCTGTCATTATTTTAATCACCATTTTTACAGGAAAATTTGAAATTTTCTTATTATATTAAATGGTCACGATTACGATATTGCAAAATTCACCAAACGACAAAACAAGTGCTCGACACGTTTAACAAAATATTAAAAACTTAGTAATCCTAATTAATAACTAATACAAATCAAACGGGCCCTTAATATCATCTCAGCCCAATACACCGATTACTATTCATCAGGCCCAAGGCCAAAGCCCAACTCCAATCCATAATATTGCATATGATCGACTAAACTAGCTTCAAAATGCCTCTCGTTCTCTCGATTTTTATACACGACTTATATATATTTTTGCACCATCTCATTCCTCACCTTGCCAACTATTAGTGTGTCGAGTGTCATGCTCATTGGACGACTTTTGATATGTTTTTAGGAGGCAAAATGATTGACAAAAATTCCAACCAATCGACATAAAATAAATTAATTTCTTAACCGTCACTACAAAAAAAGGGCCATTTAGTGACAGATGTTTTTAATGACAGATTTACATGTGTCACTAGATTGTGTTTTTAGTGACATTTTCTTTGTGACACTAATTTGTTTTATAGCTTTAGTGGTACTTTACGGTTTGTGCCACCATTGTACACTTTTTTGTGGCACAAAAATAAGAATGTTACTAAAAGACCGTGTAATTTGTGATACACCCTCATATTATGCCATTAAAAGTTATTAGTTTCCTTCATTTACTTTCGATATCTACCACTAATTACCTACTAAAAATCACCCGGCCTTTTCACTCAAAAATAAATTAAATCCAGCGGTCTTTTTTTTTTTTTTTTTTTTTATCAATTCCCTCCAATTGTTGAGAGTCTATATCCCTAAATTAATTCTAGGGCTCTCAATAATTGTTCCTAATCTCCAGCCCACATCTCATTTACAACTCATAGTTATCCCAATAAGAGTGATTTTCTGTTGATCACAATCTTCATCCTTTTGGTCAGGTAATTGAATAAAAAAAATTATCTACCTTTTGTCTGATACAACCCGATTGTGATTCAATTTGATTCTTAATAATTATATTCCTTTGATTATTACTAGTGTTTTTTGTGTAGTTTTGCATTAAATTTGTACAAGACACAAAACAGAGTTTTGAATAAATCTATGTTTAGCATTGTTGAATTTCTGTCGATTGTTATCATTTGCTTTCTTACGTTGTTGGTAGTTAGGTTTTGTTATGTCTTTTTATTCAAGTGTAATTTGTATAAAATTCTAGTATATTAGTCACAGTTAGGTAATTTAAACACCCAATATATGTAAAAATGAATATTCTTAGTTAGGATCTGATGTGATATTTGAAAATGTATAACTAAGAATAAAAAAGCAGCGACTTTTGCATTTAGTATTAGCCTAATCGAGTAATAGTTATGTGCCTTTTTAATGAAATCTTGGTATTGTCAGTTTTAGTCTTATGTTGTTAAAAAGTTTACTGTCTAAGGGTTATGCCAAACGCCCTTGGGTTCCAGTTCTGCTGCAAAGAAATTTTCTGCCTAATGTGTTAATTAGAATTTGTATGGGTCAAGTTCTAGGCCTATTTCTGCTATGTTTTATGTTGTCAAGGCCCTACTTGTTTATTTGGTTGCTTTGTGATCTAGCTAGTGGGTCTTGGACTTACTCGAGTGGGTGGCAATATGTGACTGATCTCTGTTGGGTGTTTGGCATTAGAGTTTGGTTTATTGAACTCATCTCTTCAAGTAACGTATATATGCATATTATGAATATTGCAACTCTTATTATTTGATTTTTTAATTTCTTGTATAATCTAGAATGGCTAGGTGCAAGAGACTGTGTGCGATCTCTACTGAAGTTGTATACGTGCAACAACTTAATGAAGCACAAAGTCAGTCGAATGGGCACTCTACTAATGAAACAAATGATGCGAATTTCTCTCAGATGGACACAACAACTAATCAACACTCTGATAATCGGAATGAATTAGGGGGTATGTGTCTTTTCAACACTTGAATCTTGCTAATTTACTATGTTTCTTCTATGTTTTTACTGTCAAAATCTTTACATGCTTCTTTATCCAACCTTAGCTATAATATTAGGTTGGGATATCAACCGCTTATTACAAATTGGTAGTTTTGGTTTAGAGTTTATCTCGTCCATTGATCAATTACGAAATTTAAATGATATTAACAGAACTTGATAGTATAGGTTAGCACATGTAATAAGAGAAGTTGATGCATTTGTCGACTTAATCTCCCGTATAACAGTAAGCAAAAGTGCATGTTGCTGAACTTATATATACATGTTAATAAACAACCACAACTTCTGTCAACTAACAGTGTGCAAAGTTAAGGGTTGTAACTTATAGGTTCTTACAGCAAACAATTAGGGGTGTTCAAACTTTAAATGGTCGGGTTTCGGTTTAACGATTTATTCGGTTTGATTTATTCGGTTTTAGAGATAAGCTATAATCGCCCGATACCCAAACCAAAGTTGACGAAAACCAATCCAAACTACCCGGTTAACATAGATGTTTAAGCATTTCATTCAAAACAATATAATACGAGCCAAACTACCCCGTTAACCTAGTGCTTATAATGAAATGCAATAGTAAATTAAGCAACAATTATTTATTGTGTTTGAACTATTAGCGAATTCAAGCATGTACTGTATCACTAAATTGGTTTGACTTATGGTTAATATACAACCTATGGAACAAACGCATGTGATTTTAACTAATAAGTTTAAGAAATCAAAGTATGTGATTTTGTAAATGGCACATACCCGAACCCGACTTACCCGAGTTCAAATAGGGTCGGGTTCGGGTATCTTATTTTTAACCTTGACCCGACTTGGACCCGACCCGTATGACCCGAACCCGACCAACCCGACCCGAATAGCACCCCTACTTTGCACACCAGTAAAAGTGTATGATTACTGTTGTGAGATCATGTATTTCTATTTATATATTTGTTTGAGTTTTTAATATCTACGTGTTTGAGTTTTTCATTTTTTTAACGAGTTGATAAGCTTTGTTGCATCAGTGGCATTACATATTCATGTCTTTCGGGTATATACATGACTATATGAATATTCTTTTGCGTATGAAGAAGTGATAGTTTTTAAACTCCGATTTTGGCCCCCAATATAAATGTCCAAGTTCCGTCACTACTATTGCTTAATGTATATATTTGCTAGGCTTTGCCGAAGAAGAGGTAAGTTACCAGTAAATTATTAACATAGTTATTTTGTTATATATCATAGCACTTACCTACACTAGTTTCATAAAACATAGTTCATGTGAGTGAAATGCTTCTTGTTATAGGCTACTAAAAATAATGGGGATAGAACCAACACGAGGGAAACAATACCAAATAAGCTGGTGGTAATGTGATTTCTCAATATTTAAAATAGCACACTGTTAGTATTCACATTATCTAAAGATGAGACATGTTATTGTTATGCAGGCATCCCTACAAGTTATTGCAAATGACTACTAATACCCAAGGTTTGAAGAAGATGATTGGATAAATGACGAATTAGCAAAAGTTAAGGAGCCAGAAAAAAGAGGATATGTTCGATGTGTAGGAAAGATGCATTTTCTTAGGAATAATGGTGCCTCGTCATCTACAAGCTCACAAACTGTTGAACAACGATCGGCTTAAACAGAAGATGTTTTATACACCCTTGTTAACCTTTTGAAGGACCCGACAACAATTTCTATCTTGTCTGACGTCCTAAGGAGTATGAATATAGAGGTACATATTTTCATTCACAATTTTTATTCTTATTGTACTTTCTGTAGTAATTTTAGTTTCCCAATCTTTATAGATTCCTGATAACTTTACTCCGGGTCAAAACAACTCTGCTAATGGAAATAAAGGAAATTCAAATCAAGGATCTTCTGTTGCAGATCAAAACATTAGTAAAAGACCATCATTTTTTGTTTAAATATAGCTGTGTAACATTAGTTCACTGAGCAGATTATGTTTCTTTTTTACTCAGGTACTCCAACAAATCTTTCTTCAGTATGCTTTTCACAGGTACACTTCCTCTTCATACACTGAAAGTTCTTTACTTTTTAACACTTCTCTTGATCCGAGTTAGAAATTTTGGCACATATTCTGGTTATATTAAAAAACGACTAAAATTTTGTAAGTTTAGGTAGATGTTTTGTTGCCTTTGTCTTGAATATGAATTTCTTCGATTTTGTTTTTGTTGGCTTACAGATTGAGGTGAAGAATTATCAGAATGCTTGCTACCTTTGCTGATGTTACAATAAGTTGGTAGTTTTTAGGAGTCTTTTATGATATTCAGTAAGAGATTTTGGCTTAGTTTCCATTTTTTGTTGGGTATTCAAGAATATTATCTGCTTTGTATGTTGAATATTTCCATTTTGATAATAAAAAAACCTTGTTCAATGGCAGTTGCATTCTTGTTTAAATATGAAATTGATAGCTTTTTATTTATTTATTTATTTATTATTATTATTATTATTATTATTATTATTATTATTATTTTGGAAATCTAGTAATTGAGAATTAGTATTACATTGTGCCACTATTAATGAAACCTCGTAGTGGCAAAAACCAATATTGTAACAAATCTTAGCGGCAAAGGTTTTGTCACTAAAGCCAACTTACTTTTTGATCATAGTAAGAATCTAATGACACAAAGTAAGTGTCACAAAATACTTAAAGCTTCATGTGACAGACAATTGTGTGTCACTAAAGTTAAAATGGTCAATAGCAACACAATGTAGAAGTGCCACTAAACCCATAAGGGCTGCAACAACACAAGTATAAAGTGCCACTAAAACCCTTTAGTGGCAGCGACATTAGTGACACTTTTTTTACTGCCACCGATTCACCATCGGGTCTTTAGCGACACATCTTTCGTTTCTAGTGACACTTTTTGTGTGCCACTAAATGGCCTTTTTTTTGTAGTGCGTTTCGACTCTAGTTTGTTTCTATGAGTTCCAAATAATATTTCTAAGATGATTACATGTTTAGAAATCATATTTGATCAGCCAAGGCCAAGAGATACACGATTATACAAATCGTATACATGGATAAATGGTGGTCGACATATATGGTGACTCACAAGGACAACTTCCATATTTTATGCACTTTCATTCATCCTAAAGTCCTATGATCACAGTAAAAATATAAGAGAAATAGTTCCTTACTGACATGACATAGTAATATATGTTTGTTGAGTTATTTAGAACCATACGGTATACAAAATCGTCTCATATATCTATCACACCTTCACCACCTTTCTTACTTCATAAAACTCTCCAAACTAACTCCCATTCTCTCATAAAATCATCTATACGAGTCCAGGAATAATAATATACAAGTTTGGAAGCAAGGAAGTAGAACCGGGTTCATTATATACGTTTATTACTTGGGTAAAAATCGTACGTACCTAGTTCTTGTGTTTCCTTCGTCCATACTCGTTTCTCTACCACCCAAGAGGTGTAGTAAGTTGTTTCAAACTCATTTCAATTCATTTCACACGTTAAAAATGTTTCATGCATCAAGTATATATTTTATCTATCGTATACAGTTCATATATATTTTTTTCGTACATATTCATATATAGAACAACAAACGTGGCTAGCCTCTATTTTGGAAGGCCTAGGAGTCACGTAGCACACATATTTCACTTTCATTTCAACGTAACATGCATCAAATAAACTTGTTTTGAACCTATCAAACTCACGCATGAAAACTATATAAACACTTAGAAATATTCTAAGTCTTTCACATATATATAAACGTCCCATACATGCTAAGAAACCCTCGTATAACTTTAAATATCACGTAACAAGCGTATCATATTATTACACGACATATTAGACCACCTAACTAGCAAACGATTTCGTATATATAACTTGTGAAAATAAGTTGATCTCGACACATAATTTTCACCAAAGTAAATCGCTATCGATATCCTTTAAAAACATATATTTTACCGATTGGGCCTAAAAGCCCAATAAGCTAAAAATAAGCTCTTACGATAAGCTAGCTTATCTAAACTTTTTGATATGATAATAGAACAAGAAAAATGATATTTTTGATGAGCCTAACTCGTCTCACGATGTACGGATTTTAAAACATTAACGGGCCTTATTTTCAACTCGTTAAAGGCCCATAAGCTGAAAAATAAGCTTTTAACCAAATAAGCAGTTAAAATAAGTTTTTTATATATTAAATAAGCCACGGAAAATTTTATATAATTTTTCTAATCTTTTTTGTAACTTTGAACTAAAAATGTAAAGCGACAACACCTAGAAGGACTAAAATTGTAAATATTGAAAAGTGAGGACTAAAACTGTAAAAATAGAACCATAAAGGTAAAAATTGATAATAGTTAATATTCTAAGCCTAGGTTTGACTATTGGACAATTAGAGGACTATAATTGAAATTTAAATATAAAAAGGAATAACGGTGTAACGCAAACGTCGTTAGGGTAAAAATGGTAAAAATTGGAAAAGGACAAGGACTAAGCATATTCTATTTAACATTCTTATCTATTTTCTATTTTCGTAAATTTATTTCATATGCATTTAAACTTTCATTTTTATTTATATATATTATTTAACGTAACGTTAATAATATATATAACGATATTTCAAAAATTAATATTATTACTTATGGTTAAAAAGGTAAAACTTCGATGGATAATTTAAATAATGTATTTTGTCATATCATGCATAACATAAGAATTACACTACACATCATCTATTCGTCATAACGAATAAATATTATTCGTTATTCATTTCGTATTTACCAAATGGTATTTGGTCAAATTCTCAGATAAATTTATTTATTAGGTTCCGTATCAAAGACGTTTCCATAATCATTCTTATAATCTCATCCTACTTTACTTTTTATCATCCCAACATCAATCAAGGTGAGTCACAACTCCATTTCCAATACTTGTTTTTAACTCTTTGGGGGAGATACATGCTTACATATACTTTGATAATTTTATAAGTATATGAATAAATTACATGATTCAAATCAATTTCCTTATTAATATTTATCTGATATGGTTTATGACTTAAGATGTGATATTTATATGTTATTGACGAATTACTTAACTGAAATACTGATACTCAAATGATAATGTTTCCAATTTGATTATTGTGGCATGTGATATATGTATGTTACTGGCGAAATACTTAACTGAAATACTGATACTCAGATGATAATGTTTCCAAAGTGATTATTGTGGCATGATACTTTACTATACTATACTATCCTGAATGATTCCATTATCTCTATATGACATTTCTATGTTCAACAGAAATAATTGCTAGGAAGAGCATAAATACTCTAGTTACATTATTACCTTGATATTGCCTAAGTTACCTTCATCGTCATAAAGTCCCTCAATCATGAGCCATTAATCACTAGTATGTGAGCGCGAATATAGTGAACAGCTTCGAAACCTGTTAAGGATTGACCTCCTATCCCACTAATACTTGACGGAATGCCATATGCATATGGTTAGTCGTATTAGTCGCGATACACTATATTTGAATACAAATAGGAATTGGTAAATCACCTATTATAAGAGGGAAAAATTTATCATTGACTTGATAAATCACCTCTTTTGTTAACGTTTTGCGTGTCATGAGGCTTGGTGCAATATCCATAAGGAAATGTATGTTTTCAACATATATTTAGATACAGCTGTATAGGAATTTGACCATACTTGAATTGTATATTTCATTAAATTAGCATCATGAGTTTCTAGCTCATGTTAGGATTATTGATCCATTATTTGAATTTGATTGAATATCTATATGATTTATCTGTGATTATGATCAACATTACTCAATACTTGTTTCATCACTGTTTATATTTACCATTACCAAAAATTTCCTGAAATCTATTGAAATAAACGGTTTTCCATAAAACTCTATGAACTCACCAACCTTTGTGTTGACACTTTTAAGCATGTGTATCTCAGGTAATTTAACGGAGCAGGACAAGACACGGAGTGGACATTTATTACTCTGATAAATTAAAATGGTGTAAAAATCAAATATGTCATTTTTACAAGCCTTTATATCTTTTAATAAGATTCTAAATCAAATGGTTCATCTTATATCAAAATTATTATTTGAATGACAAATTACTTTCAAAACATTTCTTTTAAGCCGTTTTTATGAGATTTTTACTTCGATCCTCCCCATAACACCCAAATTACTTTTCCGCTGCTACAAACTTATCAAATTACAGTTGAAGCTGACGGTGGCAACGAAAGTTGTGGCGGAAACAGAGGTGGCGAAGGTGGTAGCGTAGGCGGTTGTCACATATGAGGTGAAGGTGTTTGTTTTTGACATTATGAGTGAATGAAGAAAGTGTGTTGTAATATGTCTTTTTATAGTACGAAAGTACATTATATAGTGTTACTGTAATGATTTAATGGACTGTTACAAAAAATTTAAATGGGCTGTAATATTGTATCAATATGGGTTGTTAATGTTGGTTGTTATTAGGGGTGTTCATGGGCCGGGTAATAAACCGAATAAACCAAAAACCGAACCGAACATATAACCGAACCGAACTTGTTAAAACCGAACCGAATCGAATTAAAATTTTGGTTTTCGGTTTGGATATGGGTTTGGCTATCTGAACCGAAAACCGAACCGAAAACCGAATTTATATAAATATACATATATTTTTTTATATATTTATATTATTTTATATGTAAAAAATATCCATTAAAATTTTATACTAATATAAAAAACACTTTTTTATGCTTGAAATGTTTTTTTTTCCAAAAATATATATAATTAAATTTAAAAAAATGTAAATAACCGAACTGAACTTCGGTTCGGTTCTCGGTTCGGTTCGGTTATAGATATTTTCGGTTCGTTTCGGTTTTCGGTTATGACCTAAAATTTTTTTTAACCGAACAACCCGAACCGAATAAACCGATTAACCGAGAACCGAACCGATGAACACCCCTAGCTGTTATTATGGACGTTTTTAATGAAAGTTATATGTTACAAATATTTTGGCGAGTAAATTTCATAAATTGTCTCTGTGGTTTAATGGGTTTAACGGATTTGGTCCCTCGAAAGATTTTTTCTCGGATCCTCTCCCCATGGTTTATACCCATAACGGGTTTGGTCCCTCTGGCTAATACTCGTTAGTTTTTTCCGTTAACTAACGACCGTTTGCAACAAACATTTGCACCGTTAGTCCTTTATACTAACGACCGTTTATACTTAACACAAAATTTGTTTTTGTTGTTGTTGTTTTTTTTTTTTTTTTTTTTAAATTAAAAAAAATAAAAATAAAAGTAAAAAATTAAAAAAATTAAAAAAATAGTTTTCTTATACGCAGTAATTTTTTTTCTTCTAAATATCTTTAAAATTTATACACGTTTTTATACACATTTCTTTACACGTTTCATACACACGTTTTTATACACACATTTTTATACAAATTTCATACACGTTTTATACACACGTTTTATACACGATTTTATACATATATTTTTATACACACATTTTTATGTACATTTTTTTATATACTCATTTTTATACACACGTTTTTCTACACAAGCTTTTTAAAACGTGTCTAAAACGTGTATAAGAATATGTGTATAAATGTGTACATGTGTAACAACGTGTATAAATGTGTATGTGTGTTCAAATGTGTAAAAATATGTGTATAAAAACGAGTGTAAAAACATGTGTAAAAATGTGTATAAAAAACGTGTGTATAAAAACGTGTGTATAAAAAAGTGTGTATAAAAATGTGTATATAAAAGTGTGTATAAAAATGTGTATATAAAAACGTGTGTATAAAAATGAGTATATAAAAACGTGTATAAATTTTAAAGATATTTAGAAGAAAAAAAATTATAAGAAAACCAATTTTTTTTTAATTTTTATTTTTTTTAATTTAAAAAAAAAACAAAAAAACAAAAAAACAAATTTTGTGTTAAGTCTAAATGGCCGTTAGTATAAAGGAGTAACGGTGCAAATGTTTGTTGCAAACGGTCGTTAGTTAACAGAACAAACTAATGAGCGTTAGCCAGAGGGACCAAACCCGTTACGGGTATAAACCACGGGGAGAGGATCCGAGAAAAAATCTTTCGAGGGACCAAATCCGTTAAACCCGTTAAACCACAGGGACGATTTATGAAATTTACTCTATTTTGGCTGTTACAAGATGTTGAACATATTGACTAATGCGTATTGACCATTATTTATTAGTCATAATGTTAATCACAAAGTCTATTAATATCTATCGTAATGACTAATATCATTGTGAACAACATTTATTAAATAGCATATTATTTCTTATTTGAGAAATGTTTTTGGTCTTAAAAAATTTAAGACTTCCTCATTTAGAAGACATAAATACATTAGTATGTGGTATAGATATAGATTATAATGATTGCACATTTTAAATCCCAAAAATGCATACCAAACATTTAAAATGGGGAGTGAAGCCAAACCCTACTCAAAAAAACCGCAAAGCAAACTGGCCCTAAAATTGTTACCTGTATTTTTCTTAAAATCGTCACTTTTGTTTAATATCATCCTCACCACATCCACTTGCAACTCTCACTTTTCCAGCCACAAACACCCCTTTATTACATGTATATACAATCTGTACTACAAAGAGATCCAAAAACATGAAATATGTCCATACGAAATGCACCTAAATAAAAATCATGAATCCTTCTAACTAGCCACCACCATCTCCGATTCAAAACAACAGTTCGCAACAATTAAAAATAGAAACAAATCTACCCAACACCATCACTATACTAATGGCTCACAAAAAGAGATCTAAACACCCCTCTACGACGATGGTTTTCCAGATCCAAACAAAAACTACACCACGAGGGAGGATCCGGCTCTGGTACTTCGATCTGGGGTAGAGGTGCTGGTTCGCAGGAAGTGGAGACGGTGGTGGTGGTGGTAGGTTTGGTTGAGGAGAGACAGGCAGAAAATGAGATTGGTTTTGTTTGTGTGGTTGATTAGCCTTTTGTGTGTAAATGACTCAAATATTGGGCTTAAATTGGGATCCTTAGGTAATTGATTTGGGGAAGATGACATAAAGGGTTATATTCATTTGGGTTTAAATCGGGTCAAATAACTAAAAACGGGTCAAACTAATAAACCAGGCTGGAAAATCCATGTGAAATATATATATATATATATATATATATATATATATATATATATATATATATATATATATATATATATATATATATATAGGTGAGTTCTTGAAAAAACCCATTTTGATAGAAAAGTGAGAAAAGTGTACAAATCAGCCTCTCCTTCCCCTCCCTTTTTTCACACCAAACTAGAAGGACCTTATTGTATTTTTCTTCATTCTTTAAGGGAAAGTTTTGTAAATTCACACCTTTCATATATAATGCCTATATATTTTTTTTTCATTTTTCCTTTTTCCTCTTTCTCTAATTCCACCACATGGACTTTTTTCTCTCAGTACCAGATTCACGAAATCACGAACACGAAGATTCACGAAATAATCTCTCACGAAGTCATATCGTGTTATCAGATTTAATAAGGTATGTAACTTATTTCGTGTTATCAGATTCAATATCATCTCATGTTATCAGATTCAATATCATTTCATCATAATTTATTAAATCGAAGATCAAATTGAGGTATGTAACTGAATTCGATAATAGCTTTGTTATTTTTGCTACTTTAAATCAATTATGAAGCATATATATGTGATTGTTGTTGTTTTATCAGTACGAATTGTTTATATTAAGTTAGGTTTTTGTTTTTATGAAATTTGATACGTTAATCATCATCTTTATTTATAGATGTAACGATTTTCAGAGTTTATTGACATGATTCTTTGTATAGAATAGTTATTTTGAAACGAAATTGAGAAATAAATACATGAAAAACATGTTTACAAAAAACTGCACATCATGTGTTTGATAAAATATCTTAATGGGATTTTATAACTGATATGCACTAATTTTACACAATGATGCCCTAATTCTTGTGAATAGATTTTAGTTATGTTGTGATGCCCTAATTAATTTAGAGAAGAGGATTTTAGATTTGGATGAAAACACTCGCTAAGACAATTGTATCAACATCAGGTTTGTTGCTAGTGTATGTATCACCATATCATCATACCATGTGCCACGACGTTAGGTTACAAGTTATAGCTATTATATACAAACAATAGCAAGAAGTTACCAATTTTTGTAACATCCAAAGGTAAGTTTTGTTGTATGACATTTATAATTGGATGTAAAATTTTCGGAATTCACTCTTTTAAAACACACTAATTGCAATAAACTGAGTCCCTGCACTCGTGCTCCCAAAAGCTTATATAGCCAAAGCGGGTTCTGTAGTATTAGAGTTATACAGAAAATGAACAGGTCCTTTAGGTAACACGAAGATATCACCAGTTTAAAGTGTCTGATTTGTAAAGTGCATTTTTTCTGTCAACAAATCCAACTTGTAATGAACCATGGGTCACAAATAGAAGCTCACTAGCACGAGGGTTGATGTGAAACAGGTTACGAGAGCCCGACGGAAACTCGAGAATATCATAGGAAACACTTTGACCAAGGAAACCCGGGAACTCATTTAAGGTAGATTTTACGACTATAAAATTTGTTGGGTTGGTGGCATAAACTATTGATCACAACCAAAAGAATAAATTAGTGGTTAGAATTTGTTAGCAGTGACTATATCTCCCCTTTTTATACTTAAGATTATAACTATCTTTCATATTGAGGTTTACTATTTGTATACCTCCAGCACTTGGTGGAAACTCTGATTATAAAAAACTAATGTATCATGTTTTGTGATGTATCTGATCCCTATAACGTTTAGTATTATAGGCAAAAGATAATGATAGTGAAGGTCCGTATATTTAGCTAGTAGACATGCATGTTTATAATAGTCATTGCTTTTCATGATAACTGATCTATGTATTTGAAAAATTCAAACCTAGCTTTTTCGATCAGAATTAGTGTCAACTTCTTACGCGGTGTCCTATATCAACTTAAATTATTGTCAAATTTCAAGTGGAAAGCTGTTTGTCTGAGTATTAGAAGTCAAATCATGACACATGATATGGAATAGCGTTCTTTGACAAGTTTGACCTTTTTTTCAGCAACTGATTTAAATCAGATCTTGAATTAGTTGAAATAGGCTTCCTATTCACACTTGTTCCTGTACAAGTGCTAGTTAATCAATTGAAAGGTGTTGCCCCAGCTATAGAGAATTCAATATTGGAGTTGAGTAAGGAAGTGAATAGTATCTTCACCAATCTTCCTCAAGTGACAAATTACCATGGAAGATCTACATCATTTGTATGACAAAGCATCGGAAGGACTATGGTAGTTGCATTGTACCTTATTTTCTTCTTTTTTTTAATGATTAGCAAATATTTTAAATGCTTGTTCGAGTACTAAACTGCACATTTGATGTCTGAGTATCAGAAGTCAAATCATGACACATCAGGTAGATCTTCGTTTGATTATGTCTAAAATTCATTCACATGACCAAACGGATGCACTAAAGTGACTCAAACAGATGCACTAAAGTTCATCTAACAGATGCATGAAAGTTCCGTCATATTTTATCAAGTTTCACTATTATGTGTAATTGCCGTATTTTACGGATGTTTTCTACAAATGCATATAGTTTACTAATCTTGTACTTGTATGTTTGACAGAGTCTGGAGTGGATGCTAAAGTGCATAACCTAAAGTGACTCAAACAGATGCACTAAAGTGACTCAACGGATGCACTAAAGTGACTCAAACAGATGCACTAAAGTTCATCAAACAGATGCATTAAAGTTGCATCAAATTTTATCATGTTTCCCTATTGTGTGTAATTGCCGTATTTTACGGATGTTTTCTACAAATGCATATAGTTTACTGATCTTGTACTTGTATGTTTGACAGAGTCTGGAGTGGATGCTAAAGTGCATAACCTAATACAGAACAACATGGAACGTTCATACATAAAAGTTATCTCACTTTTGAAATTAGTGCAAAGGCATTGGTTTTGAATAAGTCTAAGAAGATAAGTAGATAATGCCATTTTCATATTGTGTTGTAAACTCCCTATAGTAAAGAAAATATACAATTTGTATAGATCTTGTATATATTAGTATCGTGTTAAGAAATATGATTTGACTTCGGTTTCAAGATTTCATTATAATAAAGTTCCATATTCTATATTTGTAGTTTTAATATAAATCTATTTTCTTTATCACATTCATTGCTTTGGAATGTTGTCTTATCATTGTTTGGAGCCCCCTTTTCGTGAATTTCATGAACCTATAGTATTGCACTTGTTTTGCTTTTATGATACAAACAGATGTACTAAGTACATCAAACGGATGAACTAAAGTTCCACATACAGATGCACTAAAGTGCCTCAAATAGATGCACTAAAGTAATATGTGAGAATGAACACATCCATTAATGTAAATGATAAACAAATGCATATACTGAATGTAATGGAGAGGAAGGACTAGCCATATATTAAAAAAAACATTTCTTGTGCGATTGGGAGTAAAAATATCAACCTACAAATATAGTTTAACAAAAATAGCAATAAACATACAAAGAACTAGTCATGTTATGAACGAATTAATCTTATTATAAAATTAACTTGCCAATCAGAATATAATAGATGCATTTTGCATTGATGAGTGATGCTACAATCAGAATACAAGGTCTCCTAAGATTGTATTCTCCTAAGATACAGTAAGCTAAACAAAAACTGGAAAGTAATTTTTTACAAGCTAAGCAATGATTATCTTCAAATTCTTTCAAAATCTGAAACATTCAAAGAAGCCTCTCAAATTGTTTACCTTTCAATGCCTATAAAGTCTTCATCTTGTAACAAATCATCATCAACATTAAATCATGAACAAATGTCATATTCTCATATGACAAAATCATCTTCGTCATTAAAGTCATCCATTCCATGAAGTTGCAGATAGGGACACGTCAAATGTGTATTGCTAAATAGAACCTGAATTAGTTGAACAATCATTATGTAATATTCCATACAAATGCCTTATTTTTTTTAATACATATGCCCTAAAATATACAAAAATTAGTATGTTGCCAAACACCACTTAATAATCGTCATGCAATATTCCATACAGATGCCTTATTTTTCTAATACAGATGCACTAAAAATATATAGAAATTATTATATTGCCAAACAACCCCAATTTTTACTACATCGCTAAATAATCCTTATGCAGTATTAAACAATTGTAATCTATAATGTTGATGCACTAATGTATAACACAAATGCAATAAGATCTTACTCTTTGGCAGTCTTGACGTGATTCCATCAATGCCCACTGTTAAAGACTACAACGTATGCAGTAATTTTGTACTGATAAGCTTAGTTAATTATCAAGTCAAGCCACAGGGTCTCCTTTTTCATACCATTTTGGTCTTTGATTTTTCCATCATTGAACCAATAAATGTGCCACAGGGTCTACTTTTGGCTGATCTAATAAATTACAGAATAACCATTAAAAACGAGACTAGTATACCTTGGATACAAAAGCATAAGAAGTTTCTGATCATAAATTTTTCCTTTATGAGGTAACTACAAAATGTGTATAAACAGATACGTGGTTGTGTATTTGATAAAAGTTAAATAAAACTTGAGTTTTATCCGGTACATTTAGTGTACAGATACAAGTTATTGGGCTTATGATGACTCAACAGGAAATATATTTCCAACATTTTATAAACTTATTGACAAGAGAACATAATAAATTTGGAGAGAAGCATCTTGGGTTATCCAAACCAATCCGACCCGTTACCAAAAAGACCTATTTGAGCGGTTACAAAACCAATGTAAGCCACCCAATTTGTCAATCGCTACATGGCCTACATTTAGGGATGTTTACTAATGTTGATAGAGAAGAATTTCTGATGTAGGGTGGTATATTTCTGATGCAGGGAGGAGGTCAGATGGGTTAAAATGGTCAAAGGTAGAAAGTCCACCCAAAGTGATTTATAATACATAATTACAACCTACTAAATCACACTCATAGATACCCTAATACCTACCTTTTTATGCACTAATCATTTTCATATATGGCTTAATATGTCCAACAGTGCGTTAAACATGCAAATGGATGCTCAGGTATTTCCAACGATGCATTAAACATACAAATGGATGCCCAACTATGACCAACGATGCACTAAACATACAAACAGATACACTAAATATAAACATTGAAGCCTTAATATGTCTGAAAATGCACTAATCATACTGACTGATGCCCTATGATGAGTGCTTATTCACTCATCCTTTTTAGACCTTAATTCAGACCAAAAACACCAAATACTAACCAAAAATGCCAAGAGAATGCATGTTTTTGTATTTGTGTATGTGCAGGTACGGATATGAGAAAAATGAACGAAAACAAAGCAAAACCGACAAAAACGAGCACGAGATTGGAAAAAGGTCAAAAGCCGGAGCCGGGGAAGCAAAAATGATCAAGGAAAGCTAAAAATGTCATAAGAAGTCCTCAGGAAATCTCAAAATTTCATAATTGGTCCCTGGTCAAAAGTTTGAGAAATTGGCAAATTTAGTCCCTCAAGTTTTTGATAATTACAAAATTGGTCCTTGATGAAATTATTGAAGAAAAGTCAAAATTGGTCCCTCATGATTCAGAGATTGACAACTTTGGCCCTTGGGAGAAAGTTTCAAAGATTTCCAGATTTGGCCCCTATGGAATGAATAATTACATGAATGGTCCTTGTCTAATTAACAGTACAAACAACCGTATCCACTAACTTATACCAAGTCCAACAAACCCTTAAAACTCCAAAAGCCCAAGAAATACAAAGCCCAACCCACCATTTAAACCCGGTCAACCCATTTAACAAACCCGGTCAACCCTTAAAACAATAAAAACATCCCCAATCCCCTTCCCGCCCCCCAATTTATTTTTACCCAGAAATTATACTGTGCAATGAACCCTAAAATTCCCCACACCCAAAATTACCCACGTAAACTTTAATTACCCAATGATTAAAGGTTCAGAAGAATGAGTGGGATTGCCACTCGAAGCATGTTCGGTAAAACCAAGTAACTCTTGAGCGTACTCCTCCGTAACTTCGTCGATAACGTCGATTCGGTTAACGGAATATTTGTCAAACTCGGAGGAGTACCTCGCGGTTTAATCCAAGTTAAAAGTTACGGCTTCGGTACCAACGCGTAGGGTAATTTCTTCATCGAAAACATCAATCAAAGCACGGCCAGTCCTTAGGAAACCTCTTCCGAGAATGAGAGGTACCCGCGGATCAGCATCAAAATCAACAATGACAAAATCGGCAGGGAAATGGAATTTTCCCACATTAACAAAGACATCCTCGGCTATTCCCATCGGGCGGGAAGTAGATCGGTCGGCTAGCTCGAGGGTCATACAAGTCGGAGTCAAATTGGGTAAAGACAACTTTTTCCAAATGGATAACGGCATTAGGTTAATGCTAGCACCAAGATCGGCCAGGGTGAAGCATTGAACCATCCCAGGAAAATTACACGGAATGAGAAATCGTCCGGGGTCTTCAAGCTTTTCGGGAAGCTTTTTGAGGATAACCGCCGAGCAATTCTCATTCATCTGGGTTCGAGATTTTTCAAACAATTTCTCTTTGTTATTCAAAAGACCTTTTAGCATAGAATCAAATTTAGGCATTAAAAGTATAGCATCCGCGAGAGTTATGTCAAAATGTAGTTCTTGAAAAACTTGGTAAAACTTTTCCATCTGAATTTTATCTTTCTCACGGTGCTTTTGCTCGTTTAAGCGTGACGGATAAGGCAAATTAACTTTCACGGGACTTTCAGTTTCATTAACAACTTTATCTTTTCCTTTAAATGTTGGGACCACCGGAGGTTGGATGTTCTCGGTCCTTCCATTATTACTAGGAATTTCCGTATCCGTTGTCGCCTCGGTTTCACGGACGACTACCTTGGGAGACGAAGAAGAAGGGGTAGTCGAAGCCGTTGGTCCATCGATTATAACACCACTCCTAGTCGTGATCGCCTTAGCATCGCCCCTCGGGTTAGCGATCGTGTTGCTTGGAAGAGTACCCGAACCCGAGGGTCGATCATTTAAAGACTTCTTCAATTCGGCCATTTGATTGATTAACATTTTATTCATTTCCTCTTGACTTTTCATAAACTGCTTGAGTAATTCATCCGAAGACGACTGATTCACAACTGGATTTTGAAAATTTTGACCACGATTGTTGTTATTGAAACCTTGATTCTGAAAATTCTGATTTCCATGATTATAATTAGCATTTTGAAAATTTCCATGAAAATTCCCTTGATTCGGGCCTTGATTGTAATTTCCCCGATTTTGATTTTGAAAACCATGATTTTGATTCTGAAAACCATTGTTCATCCGATTTTGATTAGCATTGTGATTAAATTGATGATTTCGGTTTTGCACATTTTGATTAACTTGATTGACTTGATTAACTTGAGTCGGTTGATTGAAACCGGGTGGTCCAACATAATGGTTCGAACGGTAGCTAAGAAGATTTCGGTCACCCGGTGGTTGGTATCCGTTACCGCCCATATTGTAGGTTCCCGAGGTAGCATACACATTCTCGTGAGTGTAGCCACCGGTGGCTGTGCACTCAAAATACGAATGAGGACCACCACAAGTCTCACAAACATTGTTGACCATATTAACTTGATGGTTTTTGACTTGATTTTGATTCTGAGACGTTTGGTGCATTCGTAAAACAGCAGTCGACAAATCATCGAGTTTCTTAGTAATTGCGGCTATTTCAGAATTTGACGTAGAAGAATTGTGAGCAACGGTTGTTCTTGATTCATTCCTCTCGGCAGAGGAATCCCAGTAATTGTAATGAGCAATCATGTTCTCAATAAGTTCGTAGCAATCTTAAGGACGTCGTTTCATAAAAGTTCCACCCGCAGCTGCATTGATCGTGTCCCGATGTCGCAAAGTCAAACCATTGTAAAACGTATCAATTATCGTAACAAGAAGCATGTTATGGTTTGGACACCGATCAATAGCAAGCTTATAGCATTCCCAAGCTTCGAATAAAGATTCATCGGGAAGCTGACGGAAATTGCTAATATCGTTTCGAAGTTTCGTCACCATCGATGGTGGAAAATATTTCGCCAAGAACTTCGATACCATTTCTTCGTAGGTATGAATCGAGTTCTTGGGAAGACGATCAAACCAAGCGGTGGCATGATGTGTAAGAGAATAGGAGAAGAGAGAAAGACGAAGGGCGTCATCGGAGACCCCATGTTGTTTCATACTTTGGGTGACGGTTAAAAATTTGTCGAGATGCTTGTTAGCATCGTCACCCGGTAATCCGTGAAATTGGCATGAATTCTGTACTTGTTGAATCATATGGTGCTTAAGTCCAAAATCCGTAGCCTCAATATTGAGAGGGGCAATCGGACCGCCTCTACCATGCATTGTCGGTTGACACAGCTCCTCCATCGTTCGGAGATCGGGAGCTGGTGCATTTTGAACAACACCCACCAGAGGGTGTTGATTGTTGTGGTTGTTTTGTTCCATTTCCGTAATGTTAGGGAAACGAACTTTGTATGTGTGACGTATCAAACTCTCGGGGTTCGATAATGGAGAAATAAGACGTTTAGAAGATGAACGGGTGTTCATACACCATAAAAACTCAAATTTTGAAAAAAAAAAAGGAAAATCAAATTTGAAAAGGAAAATCTTTTTGTATTTTTGTTTTTATAAAGCAAAATTCAAAAACTTAAACTTTTGTTTTTTTTTCTTTTTCAAACGTTACGTTAATCGTAAACCGTTTCCCTTAATCTACTCGTGACGGAACGGGAGAGAAGAATGGATCTCTCTTCAGCTTGCAATTTAATGTCAAAGCTTCCGTATTTTCCGCTTATTCGATCGTAGAATCAAAGTAATCCGTCTAGCAACTAATTTCACGCGTAGTTATATTGAGAAGCTTTTTTGGTTTACAACGCCCTTCCTTTCGGTCGAGTCAAGGCTGTAACTTTATTATTTTTTTTGGTGTTTTTGAAAACACTTTAGGAAAAGTGTGTTTTGATTTTTCAATTTTTATAATTTTTATAGAAAATATATACAAGGAAGGTTTTCAAAACACAATTTCGAAAAAACGAAAACGAAAAATTCACTTCAACCTTCCCCGGCAGCAGCGCCAAAATTTTGACTCGTGGTAAACACAATATCAATATTATAGTATAGATATAAGCTCAAGAGATCCGCAAGGAAATACGGATAACCCGAGGTCGTAGTCCGTGTGAAGGATGAATGGAATTTCGAATTCCCGATTCGTGAAAACGTGTCGTGAAAGTGGTAAAAAGTGATGTGAATGAGATTATACTAATGAAATAGTAAATGAAGCACAAATAATCAACTAAACACGTAAATCAAGTAAGGCAACTAGAAACGTAACTTAGAATCGAAAACGTAAGCTAAAACGGAAAATAAACGTTAACGTACGAAATAAAACGCGACTTTTAAGCTACGCTACCCACCAATGACGCCCGAGTTGTTGTGAAATTTCTTAAAAGTCTCTTCGCCCGATTTGGTGCACCTCGTGCTATTATAAGCGATCGTGGGACCCATTTCTGTAACGACCAATTTGCTAAAGTTATGCTCAAATATGGTGTCACACATCGTCTTTCTACGGCATATCATCCACAGACAAGTGGTCAAGTTGAGGTCTCCAATCGTGGCTTGAAACGTATTTTAGAAAGGACCGTAGGTGAACATCGTGCTTCTTGGGCCGATAAGTTAGATGATGCACTTTGGGCCTTCCGTACAGCTTACAAAACACCCATTGGGTGCACTCCTTACAAGCTGGTTTACGGAAGGCCTGCCATTTGCCCTTTGAACTTGAGCACAAGGCCTACTAGGCCTTGAAACATGCTAATTTTGACCTTCAAACCGCGGGTGATCACCGAAAAGTTCAATTGAATGAATTAGTCGAGCTTCGTGATCAGGCCTATGAGAATTCTTTGATCTACAAAGAGAAGACAAAGAGGATTCACGATGCTAAAATTAAAGATCGCGTCTTCAATATTGGTGACCGAGTCCTTCTTTTCAATTCTCGATTGAAGATTTTCTCGGGCAAGTTAAAAACCCGTTGGTCTGGACCATTCACCATTACCCAAGTATTTCTTTATGGAACCGTTGAACTTGCTCAACCTAATGGTCCCAATTTTAAGGTGAATGGTCATCGTGTTAAACATTACTTCGGAGGGGACATACCACCCATGGTTGTCCCGGATCTCCAGACTTTCCCCAAGGACGATTAAATTCGGGGATCAAGTCAAGCTCATGTGATTCGGTGATCAAAAACAAGCGCTTCGTGGGAGGCACCCCATGCTTATCCATTTTCATTTTCTTTATTTCTATTTTCTTTAATAACATGACGTGAGGGGGGCGACCCTTTCCAATCTCGTGTTTTTCGTGGTTGTTTTTGAATGTTCAGGAATTTCCCCGAAGTTTGAGGACTCTCGTGCTCGTGGTTTGTCGTTCTCTCCACTCGAGTCTCATCCTTCGCTGCTCTTTCGGAAATTCACCATATCCAAAATCTTATCGACTAACGTTTATCTCTTGGCATACTTAATAAACGGCCTTAGATTTTACGTAGGATTACCCGTACCCTTAAAACATTGAGGACAATGTTTCACTTTAGTCTGGGGGGGTGAATCTTCGATTCGATTTGACCTGTACCATCGTCTGTGCTGTTAACTTACGCAACTCCGTTTTCCACCAAAAATTTTAATTTTTATCACCGCTTTATAATTAAAAAAAAAATGAAAAACGAAAAAAATGAAAAAATATATGATATGAATAATAAGTTTTGACACCTTGTTTTGACTTTCCTACCGGCGAGAGTAGAAATAAATGTTCTGACTTGACCGGGCGTGTTGAGCCCTAGCTCGTCTCCCTTAACCAAAATAATCAAAAGATTATGGCTAAGCATCCGCGGATCTTATTACTTGGGATTTTAAATTTGCGGAGATCGAGGAATGATAGAGTTTATTTAGAAGTTTCGTGCTATACACGGATCGCATTACTGGGATTTAAAAAACCCACGAGAGGTACTTGTGGCCTCCTTGTTCCCATCAGCAACGTCACCAATATATAAATAGATGTCTAGGATTAATTAAGGGTATACGGTTTGGGCAATACTTAGTTTTTTCTCGTTCCCAACAAAATCTCTGCATATGGGGGTTTGGTACACATTGAGGTACTGCCAGTGTTACGGTGAAATAGACTATTGCATCTTGCCGGTTCGCAGCCGATGTTGTGTTCTTAGTAAAGGCCGTAGGACTCGGGGTTTGGCATATAGTTATGAATATCGATAATAATAGTCCAAAGCCAAATAAAAAGGCAGAGGAATCCAAAGCTACAAAAAGCAGCGGATAGAAATCCAAAGTCATAATAAAGCTCTTACATCTTGGCGGCTCATAAACCGTTGACTGTAAAAGAATAAAGGACTAAGGACCAAAGTATTATTAAAGTGCTTATGATTATGCAAAAAAATGCCAAGCTTCGACTCCGGGGGTTTCCCTAATAAAAAGCTTCTGTTTCGGGTATCAAACATGGTATGTCTCGGTCGTAAATAAAAAGGGGGGCCTCCACAAATCGTGTTAAATCAGAGACCTTCATGTGGACCCGATTTCTGTATGCAGGGGTTTTCGAGGGAAAGTTTGGAAACTACTTAGCGTTCAAATTTTGTGCTCTTATCGGACTAACAAATATCGAAACGAAAAAATATGAATCAATTCATTTCTCACCAATTAAAATCTTTAGATACAAAACTTAGGACCTGGGGACAAGAGGTAATACACAAGTAACTTTTGTGGGCAGTGTTAGCATCTAACTTCTGGATAAACAATGATTTCGATTTTACGCTTAGTTTGGGAGCTTGTGAAAAATCAAGGATGACGATTTTTATCCGTATGGTCTCTTCTCTGTGAGAAGTGTTTCTACTCGTTGACCCTGAAAGTTATCAACAGATAAGAATTGATAATGAAAGTCAAGGCAAACCGTCACCTATATAAAAATGAAAAAGTACAAAAAGAGTAGTAGTCGTTGTTATTATTGAAAATCGGAAAACGGAGCGGTTTTTAGAATAAATGATTTCACTATCTCTCTTGAACATCATTGCTACTTTACAACGTCAGTAAAGAGAGGTTTTGAAATTATTTATCTCTTAAGCGTGAGGTGATGACATTGCGTGAGGGCACGACAATACCTTAGTCTGGGGGATTTTGATGAGTGCTTATTCACTCATCCTTTTTAGACCTTAATTCAGACCAAAAACACCAAATACTAACCAAAAATGCCAAGAGAATGCATGTTTTTGTATTTGTGTATGTGCAGGTACGGATATGAGAAAAATGAACGAAAACAAAGCAAAACCGACAAAAACGAGCACGAGATTGGAAAAAGGTCAAAAGCCGGAGCCGGGGAAGCAAAAATGATCAAGGAAAGCTAAAAATGTCATAAGAAGTCCTCAGGAAATCTCAAAATTTCATAATTGGTCCCTGGTCAAAAGTTTGAGAAATTGGCGAATTTAGTCCCTCAAGTTTCTGATAATTACAAAATTGGTCCTTGATGAAATTATTGAAGAAAAGTCAAAATTGGTCCCTCATGATTCAGAGATTGACAACTTTGGCCCTTGGGAGAAAGTTTCAAAGATTTACAGATTTGGCCCCTATGGAATGAATAATTACATGAATGGTCCTTGTCTAATTAACATTACAAACAACCGGATCCACTAACTTAAACCAAGTCCAACAAACCCTTAAAACTCCACAAGCCCAAGAAATACAAAGCCCAACCCACCATTTAAACCTGGTCAACCCATTTAACAAACCCGGTCAACCCTTAAAACAATAAAAACGTCCCCAATTCCCTTCTCGCCCCCCAATTTATTTTTACCCAGAAATTATACTGTGCAATGAACCCTAAAATTCCCCACACCCAAAATTACCCACGTAAACTTTAATTACCCAATGATTAAAGGTTCTAGAAGGAGCAGGGAATGACAGAAGCATGTCATGACACGTGGGCCTATCAGGAGACACACGGAGGATACATTTCATCACATCAATCAATCATACGGCTCAAAATGAAACTTAGGGACCAAGGATTAATCAAGGGCTGATATCAACTAAGAGAAAGCACAAAGAGGTGTGGATCAGTGACCTGGCAGACTAGAAGGATCCAAGGCCAAGCTCCCCTCAGCTCCTATATATACCCCCCCCCCCCCCTCTCTTCAGTGTTAAGATGTGTAGGTTTTTAAAATTATTTTAGCTTTCTGATTTTAGTTGTTCAATGTAATTTCCTTTTAAAAGCATTGTACTGATCTCCTTTTTATTAATATAATTCGAAGTTTATTTCAGCTTATTGTCCTTTACTCTTATTATTGCTTATTATAATCTGTTTTTTTAGTTTTGAATTAATATTAGTCAAAGTTATTTTCCAATTCAGCCTTTGTTCATCAAATAAATAAATAAATAAATAAAAAATATATATTATTTCAAAGTAGTTTTTATTAATTGGAGTCAAGTTTTCTATAATTATTATCTGTTTTTATCAGTTTATACTAGTTGTAGTTACTGTTTTATCAGAAATTTTACAAATAATACCAAAGTCAAACAAAGTCAACTGTCAACTTATTTCAAGAGCATCAGCTTATTTGGAGATTAAAGGTAGCTAACAAGGAGCTGTTAGCCTATCTAAAGATAGGCTGTGTGGGAGACCACCTCTGTTTGGCTGAGGTGGTATTGTAAGCTTTCTATTTTTTTTAATTCCTCTAAAACATATAAGTAGCCTAAATCTGATTTAGTTTGTTTGAATATTAGTTTATTGTTGCTTATTATAGTCTGCTAATTGCTTATTGCTTGTTATTCAGTTTTTTTACATCATATTGATCTGAGTTTGAGTCCTTCTAAGTGTTACTGTTTCATTCTCATTGCTACTATTGCATCTGTGGATCTGTGTTATTAGTTAATTACATCTGAGATCTGGTCCAATTGTCCATTTAAGTGTGTTTGGAACTGTATTTACACCTAGGTTGCTTGTTGGGTTGCTTTCTAGATTGAAACTGTGGTGGTATTTGGTTGTTTCAATTACTTGCAAGTGTGTTTGGATAGTTTTGGTTTGCTGATATTAGACTGTTTCAGAAGTTGTGCTTGGTTAAAGTCAGTCACATAGGTTAAGAATAAGTCATCAAATTCAGTAGGATACTACTCAGAAGTCAAAATCGACTTAGTGTTTTCAATTCTGCACATCAGATATCATAAGTAGGTTGCATAATTAGTTAAGTGATAGCATAGATATTAGTTTTAGCTTATTTCAAATATAAATCAGCCTCATATTTCATTTTCAGTAGGATTTAAGCAAGTAAAATTCATTTAAGTCAAAATCTCTTTGAAATCAAAAAGTCAAACAAAGTTTGTGAACTCAGGTTTTGGTCAGGTTTTTGTGAAGTTTTCTAGTGTTCAATATTTGTTGGAAATACTTGTGGATAGCTGATTTTCAAAGTTTGGTAGTAAGTTAACAATTATCAAAAAGGAAATTGCTGTTTGGAATTCATTTGCTTATCTCAAAAGCTTATTGAAATCATCTGTTCAGCCTTTTACTTACCCTGCACCTCAGTTCTCAACCAAACTTCTTGGATATTTTTAGGTTGGTAAATTGGATTAGAAAATCTTTCTCTTGATTGTTTTGTGATCTCTGCTGGTTAGTCAATAGCTTGGACCCATAAGTTTGTTTTTCTCAGCTTATTTGCTCACCTTAAGAGCTTATTCAGTTGAGCACATTGAATTCTAAGTCTGCCATTTAGAGTAGGGCTGCAAGTGTTGAAGTTTGATCTTTATCTGAGTTTGTTGGTTCATTGTAGCTTTATATCACTTATAGTAACTGTTCCATTTGTTCGTGGCTTATTACTTTTCAGTTTGTGCTTATTGCTCTTTCCTAAAGTGCTTATTCATAGCTGTTTACTCCATTGCCTGTGTTTCTGAGTACTTCTAGGTTTCAAATTGGTTATTCTGAGTTTTAATAAGTCAAAAATACATCTGGTCAAAGTTTTGGTCAACTGGTCAATCACTGCTTATTAATAAGCTCTTTTAAATAAGCTGTTTTAGCTCATTCAGCACTTCCAGTGCTTATTTTTCAAATTTTCTATTTTTCCTAGCTTTTAAACATTATTTTAGAATTTCCCTGAAATTTTCATATTTTTCTGAGCTCATTTGCTATTTTTCTTAATTTATTTTCACTTTTAATCAATTTTTAATTACACTTTAATTACAAAAAATCCAAAAAAATCTGTAAAACCCCAGAAAAATTCAAAAAAATATTAGAAAAGTATTTTTAGTTATTTTAGAATTTTAGAAATTTATTTTGCATTTTTCTCAATTATTTTGAATTTTTAATTAGTTTTAATACTTTTTAATTTCCAAAAATTACATAAAAAGCAAAAAAAAATTAGTTTTTAGTTTTAAAATTTCTTTTTAGTTATTTTATAATTTTCAAAATTTAATTTTCATTTTTCTCACTTTATTTGTATTTTCTTTTAATTTTTAATTAGTTAATTAGTTTTTAATTCATAATAAATAAATAAAAAGTCAAAAAAATATTTTTCTTTTTCTCAAAATTTTCTTTTATCATTTTTAACTTTTGAAAATTATTTCCAAGTCCGTAGGAGTAGCGTAGCTTAAAAGTCGCGTTTTATTTCGTACGTTAACGTTTATTTTCCGTTTTAGCTTACGTTTTCGATTCTAAGTTACGTTTCTAGTTGCCTTACTTGATTTACGTGTTTAGTTGATTATTTGTGCTTCATTTACTATTTCATTAGTATAATCTCATACACATCACTTTTTACCACTTTCACGACACGTTTTCACAAATCGGGAATTCGAAATTCCATTCATCCTTCACACGGACTACGACCTCGGGTTATCCGTATTTCCTTGCGGATCTCTTGAGCTTATATCTATACTATAATATTGATATTGTGTTTACCACGAGTCACCCTAATATGTTCGTCGAGGCACTAAACATGCAAACAAATGCTAAAGTATTTACAACGATGCACTAAACATACAAATGGATTCCCAACTCTGACCAAGATGCACTGAACATAAAAACGGATACACTAAACACACACATTGATGTCTTAATATGTCTGACGATGCACTAATCATATTCACTAATGCTTTAATATGTTCAACGATGCACTTAACATACAAACATTTAACCTGATGCAACAACCACAAACACAGATGCACTAATATAATCTGATGCCCTAACCTATAATTGTGATGCTGAAAATACACACACAGATGCCCTAAGATGACATATCATTTAATATTAAACATATATTCTACAAATTAGTGCATCACAGTTATAAAATCTTTTTTAGACATTTTATCAAACACCTCATGTGCAACTTTGATAGACACATCTTTCATGCATTTTTTCATCAAATTTGTTCCGTATCTTGTAGAAAACATTATGCCATGATGATAAACTTATAACAAAACTTAAAAAATCATTACATAATTGATTAAAATTTGATCAATTAACAAAATTAGTGCACTTACATGTTAAATCTTGTTTTCTCTTCATTTTTGGATATTTCAAGGTTCAAAATTCACCAATACTGGTGAATAACGACGTGATCTGAGTTGTGATTCCACTCAATAATGAGTATTTTTTATGTGGATTTATCGGTTTTGATGTGATTTTGATCGATTTGTAGTGAATCTGTGTTTGTGTTTTTGATTTGAAGATGACGGTTGCTTTTGGATCTATGTGTGTGTATTTTTTGGTGTTTTTGTTTATGAAAATGACGATGTATGATGGTTACCAGCTATTTGTTTACATTGTTTTAAATTTAACCCTAAAGTTTGAGATGTTTGCAAAATCTACCCTATAACTATTTTTCTCACTTTTCTATCCAAATACACTTTTCTCTAGAACCCTAACCTATATATATATATATATATATATATATATATATATATATATATATATAGTGTATCTTTATTTTCAAAACCCTGTTAAGTGCGGGAACTGCAAGAATCATAATTTTGCATTAGAAAACATACATGTTCATATAAAACAAGTATGTTTTCTTACATACACCTTCATACACATACATGCATAACATACATGTTCATATAAAAACCTGTTAAGTGCAACAAATCAATGCAAAATGGTTTTACTTTTAAAACCCTGTTAAGTGCGGGAACTGCGAGAACTCCAATTATTCATTAGAAAACATGCATGTTCATATAAAACATGTATGTTTTCTTACATACAACTTAATACGCAGGCATGTGTATTAAGGTATATGTAAGAAAACATACATGTTTTATGTGAATATGCATGTTTTCTAATGCAAAATTGGAGTTCTCGCAGTTCCCGCACTTAACAGGGTTCTGAAAATAAAGTCCCCATATATATATATATATATATATATATATATATATATATATATATATGTGTGTGTGTGTGTGTGTGTGTGTGTGTGTGTGTGTGTGTGTGTGTAAACTTAGCCGGTTTCAAATATTAGATTGGTAATAAAATAAACTGGTTTAATAACTCGAGAAATTTGTGAAAGTAAGTTTCTATTTAAGAGACTTAATCATTTTCTAGATTTTTAATAAACCTCATCTAATTCTTTCTACATTCATCTCATATGCCTAGAACATTAAAAACACACACACACTTCTACACAAACACAAATACCTCTTTTACCAAAATCATAAAAAAAACAAGAAGAAAATTCTTAAATCCCTATAAAACAATAACACCACTAATAACAACAACAAAATTTACACATTTTAATCTTGTACATATAACACATATCATCATTATCTTCTTCAACCCTTAAACTACTCAACCTAGATAAAGAAATTTCAAACACAAAAGTATTCAAGAACCCATATGTGAAACAAGCACAGTCAGCACTTTCGTCGCTGCTGCTTCGTCATCGAATTCTGGTTGTCAGTGTGTTGATTTTGGTCGTTTAAAGGAGTGTATGTTTGTGTTTATTTGTCTTTGCGCACATTTGGTTTTGAAGATGATTGCATTGGTGATGTGGGTATTTAAGATTATCAATTTACGCTAATAATAATGCTTTATATTTGGGATAATCATAAGAATACTCATTTTTACCAACATACTTCACAAAACACCCAATTTTTATCAAAAAGGCCAAAATACCCGCAAAATCCGCAAGGTTTACGAATTTTTTAAAAACATTCATAAGGTTTGACCTCGCATAGTTAAACCTTGCGATTTTTGAAAATTTCTTCATTTACGCTTTGCTCAAAACATGAAAGTTGTAGACCTCGCATAGGTAAACCTTGTGATTTTTTGAATTTTTTTTTTCCATTTACGCTTAGCTCAAAACATGAAAGTTGTAGATATCCCTTTTCTCGTTTAGTGGCTTTTTGAATCACCTAAAAAGGAGTTCGTATGTGTAAGTTATGGTCAAAACAACACAATTTTTTCTTGTTTAGTCGTTGTGGTATGTTGTAACACCCCCAAAATATCGCAGTGGAACGATAGTGTCACTGGGGTGTTACCTAAAGGTACAAAGTACAAGATATAGAAAACGACCTCTAAGTGAGACGTGTTGAAAAGTTACCATTCGAATTATTTAAATCAGAGTTACTACAAGTGGTCCTAGAGTATGACAATACATAAAATTTTAAAGCATATCGAATGGTAAATGACAAGAGCATAAGTCTTCAAAGCATTGCAAATAACTATGGTCCGTGCATCCACTATCGCCTTACTATCCTAAGATAAACATGCTAAAGTGTCAACACAAAGGTTGGTGAGTTCATAGAGTTTGTTTTAAAAACAGTTGAAAAGCTTTTAGAGAATGTTTCCATAGCAAAGGCCTTGCAAATCCACTTAGTTACAAGTCCCGCCCATACAAGATTTGTAACATGTGTGTTTACAATCCGCTGCCAAAATATAGTTTAGGTGAGTCATGTGTGTTTCAAAGGATGTTTCCACAGCAAAAACATTGTAAATCCACTATGTTACAAACCTCGCCCATACAAGACTTGCAATCTATGTGTTTACAACCCAAAGCTAAAGTATAGCATGATTACAACATATGTGTATACGATATATGTACGCTTAATGTATAGTATAACAGCCAACTGAACCTGATGACAAGTCTCAATAAGTTTCACAAAAATGCTAGATTATATTCACCCGAGGCCAAGAATCAAGGGGGCCAAGGGTGGGGGCGTCAGCCCGATAGTACTATCAATATCTCTCCATCGGCTCCATCAAGGAGTTAAACAGTTGCTAAGAAACAAGTATCGAATAAGTGTAACACATTAAGGCACATATCATAATTATACTAAAAGTATCAAAAGCTTAGCGTAGCATAAGAGTATAAATGTTTCGAGTATCAAAGCATGTATCCCCCCCCCCCCCCCCCCCAAAGAGTTTAAAACAGATATTAAAAGAGTAGGGGCTATGACTCACCTTAGTGTTATGGTTGCTAGAGTAAAGTCAAACGTAGAATGAGAATGTCTCCAACGGACGACCTGAATAATAAGGATATCTAAGATTTCGATAATTTAAGTCTGACTTAACGCGAATAATGATTTGGAACAGTGTCGAGTGACAAAAAGGTTTTGTGGCAACGGTGGCTTGCGTGGTGAAATGCTTAAAGTTCAAAATCAAAGTTATATACTATATAACTTGTCTGCAAGTATAATATATTGTTATCGTTTACGTATTAAATAGTAATACATATATAATTTATCGAAAGTTAATCAGTGATAAGTTATAGTACGTAAATGAATCAATGAGTTTCGTAAGAGTAAACGTTTATGTTTTGATATAAAAAATAGCCTTAGTTATATGTTTCAATATTACGTTATACGTTTATAAAATTACGTTGTTATATATATATATATATATATATATATATATATATATATATATATATATATATATATATATATATAGGGAGACTTTCTTGCGAGAACCATCTTATCTGCAAGAACTGAGAGAACCACCAAAAACATACATGCACGCCTTTTAAAATAAAATAAAAATACATGCAAATCATCAATAATCGTAAGTATCCATCTATGTTCTTCAATATCATCATGAACTCATCCTCTTTTTTGACAAAAACCTTACACACGGCCGCAATATTGTCGTTGCACGCCTTATAAGAACATACATGCACACCTTCAAAGAAAAATTTTGTATTACCAATTTCTTATCAAATTCTTTAAAACAACTATGTTTTTTTTACAACATATATATTGTTTTTAGAACATATGTGCAAAAATACAATTATTGAAGGCGTGCACGTATGTTTTTGGTAGTTCTTTCAGTTCTCGCAAATAAGATGGTTCTCGCAAGAAAGTCTCACTATATATATATATATATATATATATATATATATATATATATATATATATATATATATATATATATATGTATATTGTCATTTTAGTTTAAATATAAAGTTTATACAGGCTATTATATTATAAGTCACTAATAAATTAGTCAAGATGTATTTGAGTTTCTATAATGACCCTTAAGTTATATCAAATCTCTACTTTTAATCCAAAAGTTAAATACGTTACAATTTTAGTCCAAAATCAATATATATTTACATTCTAGGTCTAAACTTATCAAATATTACATATTTCACCCAAAATTTATATATAAAATCAGTTTATGTCCATAAACTTCAGATTTGACAGTTTATACCCTTAAGTTCCATAAAGTTACATTTTATACCCAACTTTCGTATATTTGGAAAATTAGTCCAAAAGTCACGTTTTTCAAAGTTTAACATTTTTGTTTACTAAATATATTTCCAGTAGCTTATAGGAGCTTATATGGCAGCTTATATGGCTTAAAAGAGCTTATTTTAGCTTATTGGGCTTTAAGGCCCAATTAGTGTATTTTAAGTACAAAAAATCTGGTTCAAACTCACTTTACTTTGGCTTTCAAAAACAGAATAAACGAGCTCATTCAGGGTTCTAATTGGCACAGTTGGTTAGTCTAGTGTATAGAGAATTGAGCTAGGCTTTTTGTTTACTATGTTATGTGTCTAGATTGCAAACCACAAGCTCGATCCTAAGGGGGTTTGGTCATTGTGTGACAGTTTTTGTGAAAATAATTATAAGTGGTATATATTAGCATGATAAGAAATATGACTCAAAAACTCGTTATATGCTATTACAAGTTATGTATTATGATGTTTCGCATTTTTTAGCCACGCAAGGATTTAGATGCCATGTTTTGTAACCAAAAATGATTACGAGAGCTAGAATATATATAGGAAAAGCTTAGCCTAATCGAACACTATATAGTGAAATTATATAAGTAAAAATAGACGAGTGATCAAGGTGACTTACGACACCAATAAATGGTGGGTGAAAACACGATGTACGGACTAGAGTTGGCTAGGAAATTGGTACCACCCGATTCACGACTCAACAAGGACTTGAGAACACGGTCTAACTTTCCTAAGCTTTGACTTAAACTCCTATTCTGCTCCAAGCTCTCGCTCACAGTCGCACTAGTATAGGACTTAGCATATGAAATTTTTGTGCTTGTGTGCTACTGTATTCGTGAGGAGGAAATAGTATATATTAGAAAATACATCAAGTTGGGAATAATTTCACATGGATAGGATAAACAAAATGTCAGGGAATATTTCAAGATGATTGGTGTCAAGTTGGGCTAGTTGTTTGCTCGATTTAAATTTCACACAGAAAGGGTGCGTTTGGTTTATTTGCGTGACACAGAAAAAAAAAAAGAAATGTATATGTTTGAGTTTGGTTTTACTACTTTCGTATAATACAAAAAAAATAACAAGGACTTTAATTATTTGTTGTCTATAGATGTATATATAAAACAGGAGGAAAGCTACTTTGAACAATGTTTGTGTAATAGATATAGACTTGATTAGTACTAAAAAAAATGGTGTTGACATAGCTTAGCTTTGATGTTTATTTTCTATCAAATGATTATGTAATAAATTGATTTTTACCATTCTTAATTCTCGGCCATGAGTTTAATCGAACTAAATATTTTGTGACACGACTTGTATATGAATAACGAAAATATTTGAGACCAAGTAATGGTGTGTTGAAACGTGTAAAATTTTGTGAACAAAGGTTAATGGGTTTGATTAGCTGGGGTAAGGAATAGTAATAGGCCCAAAAAAATAGATTAAGGGTTTGTTTAAGTAGAATATTAGTATTTAGGTCCGTTACGAATAAGGAATTTTTACAGAATGTTACATATGTTGGCCATAACTTTCTCATATGAACTTCTTTTTTAGTTATACAAAAAGTCACTTAACGAGAAAAGAGCGATCTACAACTTTTTATATTTTGAGCTAAGTGTGATAACCGAAGAACAAAAGGAGCAATTTACTAAAATCGCAGGGTTAAAAAAATCATAAGGTTTGCGAATTTGTTTTTAAAAAATTGCAAGATTTGACCTTGCAAAGTCATACCTTACGAGTTTTTGCAAATCACTCCATTTTCTTTTGATTTTAACGCTTAACTCAATAAATAAAAGTTGTAGATCTCTATTTTCTCATTTAGTGGCTTTTGAATCACCCAAAAAAGTATTCGTATGAGAAAGTTATAGCCAAAATACCACAACAACTTTTTCTCGTTTAGTTGATGTGGTATTTTGGCCATAACTTCCTCATACTAACTTATTTTTACGTGATTTAGAAAGCCACTTGACTAAAAATAGAGATCTATAACTTTAATATTTTGAGCTAAGTATGAAAACTGAAGGAAAAGGGAGCAAATTCCACAAATTTGTAAACTTGCGGATTTTGTGGGCTTTTTTTTTTTTTTTTTTTTTTTTTTTTTTTTTTTTTTTTTGAATAAAGTTTGGGTATTTTGTGAAGTATGTTGGTGAAAATGGGTATTTTGTCATATTTTTCTGAGGGAAAAGATAAGGCTGGATAGTCATTTCATTTGGATATAATTTGTCTATATTAAAAATACATATAAATACAATTAATGATGTGGAAATTTATCCGGTATTTATTCTAATTTTATCACAAAACAAAACAACAAGTTTGGTTAACTAGATAGTGTAATAAAAAAGTTTGTTACCTAACTCGGTAAAAGTTTGAAATTTGGTTCATAGTTTATTGTTTTAATCCTTTTTTAAACAAGTGGCAGAGTTTATGTCTTCTCTTCATGGCCATTTTAGACACAAAAGATATCAGAGATGATATCTTGATCAATACAATAAGACTAAGGGGGTATTTCTTTTTTTCTTTAGCTAAGGGATCATGTCGGTCCTACGTGGGCCCATGTCTGTTAATGCATCTATATGGGGAGAGGGATATATTTTATGGCTTGTGGATATAGAGGGATTAGTGGAAAGTTGTGGGCTCCACAAAAAAAAAAGAAATATTATTAAATGCTTGTGTGGACCCATGTGGTCCCTATCTCTTAGCTAAGGGAAAAAAGAAACACACCCTAAAACAAATTGAGACAGAATACAAGACTGTATACCAACAATAACCAAGCATAATGAAACCCTAGCTCCAGTGGCGGAGCCAGGAAATGTAATCATGGGGGGCGGTCAAAAATGAGAAAAAGGCGAGTATACCTAGGTTATTTTTCGTGTAACTCAAAACAGTTCGGGTCGGGTTTAGTTAAGCGCAAATCACTCAAATTCAAGTCAATTAACACTAGTAAGTGATGTATGTGTCTTTACAATAAAACCTAGTTAACGTATTAGGTTATTATGACGGTTTAGCACATATAAAAATAACTGGGTTTAGCCAGAATTGTTTGTGTGAGTGTGTTTATACGACAAACCAAACGTTGCTCAAATGATTTTATTGCACTTGCAATCAAATATCTCATAAAACAAGTTGATAATATCAACAAGATAACTGAAAGTTTTAAAGAAAAACATACAATATTTGAAAGAATGTCAAATCATATATGGGGACGTTAATTGTTTTGACTTTAAAACATACTCGGTATAGTACAACACTACAATGAATAAGTACTTATAAGTCTGGGGTACATTTAATATAAACAATAAAAAATACAGTAGTACTCACAAAAGGTCCATTGGTTTCCTCATCTACACAGTTTTCAATGAGTCTTCTTCTTCCTTTTACTTTTACAGGAAAACCCACAATATACAAGAAGATACAAAAAGAAAAAATCAAAAAAAAAACCCATTATTAAGACCGATAAAATTACGAAATTCAGTTTTAAAGCACTTGATCTTGGTAGTCATCACTCACTGATGAGGGCACTACGAAATCTGAGCTGAGGGCACTAACCATTTTCTCACTAATTTTACCTTTTTTTCCTACTAATTTGATCTTTCTCCAAAAGCATGGTTGGGGGCATCGCCCCCCACTACTCTCTACATGGCTCCGCCCCTGCCTAGCTCCGGATATGAGCTTATATAAATGATATTTACACTACAGTCCTCGTACTTGCTCAATCTCTTTAAATATAGCTTGACTTATACTCCTTTGTATCCAAGAATGATAACTGGACACTTTTAGTCCGTGAACTCATGTTTTAAGTTTGTTATTCAAACAAATATGTTTACATTTATTTCAATTTGATCCACACACTAATTGTTAACCCGTTACCCAAACCTACCATGTCTTCCCCTCTAAGGAGAGACATAATATGTAAACAGACTTGTTGGTGCAAAACTGTTTTACAGTGCCAAGGTAGTATGCGCATACATGGAAACCACGGATCCTAAGGTGCTTAAGTTAGCAAAGAAAGAATTGCGGCCTTTACTGAAAGAGGGTGTACTAAAGTTACCCGAACATAATCAACCAAAAAAATCAGGCTAAACAACCGACCCAGATGAGTCCAGAACTAGGCGTGTATTGCCCCGGTTTTACTTGCTTCACAGAATTATAGTCTGAACTATATGCCATAAGAAGATGTTAGTTTAAATTTGTAAACAACATGTTTATGCTATAATTTGCAAGTCAAAATTTTGTTTTTTGTTATATCATTATTTCGATATGACCTTATTCCATGTACTCAACATATACATGGTTGTAGACAAGTTACCTCGCTCCAGCAGGATTAAGTATTGTTATTTTAGTCATGGACTAGCAACTGCCTTCTATTATCTTTTTTTTTGTAAAATGTTTTGGGATAAATCAAAAGAGAAAGGTTGACATTTAACCGTGAATCTTTTCCCTGGCATTTTAGCATTAGTTGTTTCTTATTTTAACATGTTTGATGTCCCGTTAATTACAACAGGGATTGGTAGGTGAAACTGATTATCTAGTGAATAAATGTCACATTATCCCACTTTAAACGATCTAGGTACATTTATGGTAACTTTGATCTATTACTATATATGATTATATAGAAATTTAATCTTATGTCGTAAGTAAAAGTTTGGGAACAGACATATATATAAGCTTGTACATGAAGGTAAGAAGAAAAGGAACACAAACACGCTATAATGGAAGTATCATAAAGGCTTTCTATCGGGCAACTATCTCTGATAAAGTTAAGTCATTGCTTGAACTTGTTGGATAAGAAGTTGAAGAGAAACCAGTACCAGGTAAGTTCCTATCTGTGAAAAATGCTGGCTGTTTAGGTTTTGGCAATGCACCTTCATTGCCTAACATGAAAACCACCGATGACATGTTTGGCCTGTCTTCTGGACTTTGTTGTACACATAATAAGCCAACTTCTATCGATCTTAAAACTTCCCATGCATTGCATGCCTCAGCAAAACTTGAATCCAGGAGTTCCATTGACTTTCCTTCGCTATGCATCCTCCATGCCTAAATATAAATGCGGATTTAATTATTAGGCAGTAGAGTTATGCCGGATAAATTTGAAAATCAAGCAACTTACATGTCCAATAAGATTATTGTTATGCTCAGAATGAACAAATCCCCTGTTTCTCTTCCCACTCACAATCTCCAGCACTAATACACCAAAGCTGAAAACATCCGACTTTATTGAGAAAAGACCATCTAGCATATACTCTGGTGACATGTAACCGCTACACATAGAATAATGTTTACAAGTCTTAAAAATAACGAACTTAACAAAAAGCGAATGAAAATAAACCAGAATGTTGTATCTTACTAGGTACCAACAACTCTCTCTGTGTTAGCTTCAGTTTCATTTCCTCCAAAGCTTCTGGCTATCCCAAAGTCTGATATTTTAGGGTTCATGTCCATATCTAGTAGAATATTGCTAGCTTTAAGATCTCTGTGAATGATTCTTAATCGTGAATCTTGATGAAGATAAAGAAGTCCTCGCGCAATTCCTTTGATGATGTTGAGTCTCTTTGTCCAATCAAGGAGTGTGCTTTTCCTTTTATCTGCACATCATGTAGTTTTATTTGTTCAAAGTATCTTACCGTAGTAAGTTACTATTGTCGATTTAATAGAAATTATATGATACTAACCAAATATAAACTCGTCTAAGCTTCTGTTTGGCATGTATTCATATATCAGCAACTTTTCATCCCCTTCGACGCTACATCCGAGGAGCTTGACAAGATTCCGGTGCTGAAGTTTTGAAATGCATATAACTTCATTCATGAACTCATCAATTCCTTGACTGGAAGTCTTTGAGAGACGTTTAACTGCAATTTCATGCGTATCTTCTAGCATACCCTGGAGATTACCAATATTTATGATAAAACTGTCCAAAATTCGTAGGTAACTATCATTCATATTTTTTTGTATCAATGGCATGCTTAAACATTTTAGCTTCATAATTTTGTTAACTATAGTGAATTAGAATGTTGCTCCAACAATTATAGTCAAATGGACGAATCATAATGTGACGCTGTACTCAGCAAACTGAATTCAAATAAATAAGAATCTTCATTTACCTTATAGACAGGTCCAAATCCGCCCTCTCCAAGTTTATTATCGAGTGAAAAATCAGCAGTAGCTTTAGTTATTCTAGAGAAGCTAAACAATGGTAGCTCCATGGCTTCTCCTCCGCTTTCACCTACATTCAGTGAACCCCCTGTGCGTTAATAATACAAAACCCGTCAAACTGGTTGAACCTGCTCACAGAATACAGACTATTCTGAACCATTTAACATACTTATTACTTTAGATTGATTTTTTAAATCAATTCTGATCACTTTATCGCTAAAACTCTACAAATGTCTTACCTTCCTCAGTTTGTGGTGAAAGATGTCTTTTTCTCCAAGCATACCAAAACCATGTGCTCAAACTTATCACAAAAACTTCAAAAAAGACTACAATCAAGATGATTTTGATGTTTGTTCCTCCGTCCTTTTTGAAAACCGATAAATCAATTGCATGATCTTAACACAAAAAATCAAAAACAACATCGTTAATCAACTTGCAGACTCATAACAACCATGAAAGTAACTAGAAAGATTACATGACAATAGATGTATTTTTTTTTCCCGGAAAGAAACATGAACAATGCATAACGTATTCAGGTAGTTACCTAATTCAGAGGAAGCCATTCTCACGAATATATCTTGACCACCCATCGAGGATGCCCTGATATCTAATAGGTCATTGAACCAAAGCAAGCAACCACTTCCTTCGCCTCTGATATCAGTATTTGCATATGCCATACAAGTGCAGTTCTTTAGGCATATTGCTTTACATTCCATTAAAGACATTGTATTGTTAAACCACGACGTCTGTGTATCTGGCAATTTTATATTAGAATACTGGATAAACCCATCTGTTCCATTTTTGCAATCCAATGGTATTCTCCTCATACAACCACCTGTCCAATCTCCTGTTACCCACCCCCTTTTGTTTATCGGCTCAAATTTTGCCTCATCTAAGCACGAACATTTCTGCCTGTCATCAGTGTTGCAGCTTCCATAAGGGCCACAGATTTTGTACGTGTCACAAAAATCTCTTGGTTTTGTCTCAAAAAGCTCCCATATTTTCTTATCTTCTTGCCATAATGAAAGTTCTATATACCCAGAAGTAGTCACGTTGAACTTCGATATGACAGAAATGTTTAGCATAGTACTATAAACCGCCTCTTTTTCATTAATAACCATATTGTATGGAAAGTACGTGTTGTTGGCAGGCCAGATTGCCCCACTAAACCATTCACCATTCCATGGCCCAAGCCGAAACTTGACCTCCGAACCATCTCTTATTACGAATTGAGGATAACCACGTGTGTCAATGCCCCAGGTGAATTCCCCTATAGCTGGATCATGAATACTCTTCCATGATGTTAAATGCCATTCAGCGCCTGTTAAGTAATTTTTTCCAATCTTCATGCCAAGTAGATAAGTATCCGTTGGATAGTCAAAACTCTCCCACAGAGTTTTCATGCTGTTTCCATCCGTGATGACTAAATTTCCAGTCATAAAGCTGTGCAGTTGCATTTCCTGATGATGTTGAGTTGGATGACCACACTACATGATCGGTATAGTTCTTGAGAACAAGATTTCCCACACTGTCAATCCTTAACAAGCTTGATGATACATTGGTGAGGGGGTAGTCTCTGTTGGCAACCCAAACCACTGTTCTAACAGAATCTTTCTTATACCAAATACCAATGTAAGTGTTATCCGAGCTACCTGGCTTGAAGAATCCCAGTTCAAATTTTCTAGCAGGAGATACCAGCGTGTCGTTTTCTCTCAAGAAGCTTGAGCCTGAGATGATGTCAATTTCGGCTGTGTATATTTTTTGCATGTGGAGTGAAAAAACTAGAAGAACAAGTATGGTTGCTTCCTCCATTAAAATCAATCCCTTCAAGCTTTTTTTTTTTTTTTTTTTTTTTTTTTTTTTTTTTTTTTTTTTCTAATCTCTTGAATGGAATCGAAGTATTATTATCACCTACCGTATGCTTGGGGTCAACAAGTCTTCTTGACAAAATGTCAATTCTCAAATGAATACAGCCACATAAGTTGTCAAAGAAATTAATACCAAACAATATATATCACAGTTTCTATCCACAATACGTATTGTCAAATCGAAGTATTATTATTACCTACCGTATGCTTGGGGTCAACAAGTCTTCGTGACAAAATATCAATTCTCAAATGAATACAGCCACATAAGTTGCCAAAGAAATTAATACCAATCAAACAATATCACAGTTTCTATCCACAATACGTATTGTTGAATCGAAGTCTTATTATCATCTACCGTAATTCGTATGCTTGGGGTCAACAAGTCTTCTTTACAAAATGTCAATTCTCAAATGAATACGGCCACATAAGTTGCCAAAGAAATTAACACCAACTATCGTATACACTTAGCTAGTTAGCTTTGTGGACTGAAAAGACATTCACGTATAAAACCGTGGACAATAAAATACGGAGTACACATTTATGGTAGTGAAATATAAAATAAATCTTAAACGCAAAAAACCATAGAGAAATATAAGGACTGATATGTAGATATTTCACAAAGAAAACCATGGACATTTGAAAAATAAATTAAATAAAACTAAAATAAAATAAAAAGAAAGTGACACACATGAGCGTGTACTTTTTTTCTAAAAAAATGCATAGAGGACTTTGAAAAAAGAGTAAAATACATTGTACTTCTTTGAACTTGTACCCAAAATACACGTAGAATTATTTTTAAAAATTAAATACACCCAATGTCCATACTGTTCACATTTTGCATCACCCAAAGTCCCTTTGATAGTGTTCCGCCAGTCAATGTCCGTTATCTACCAAACGCGCCTTTTTACTTAGAGGACATAATGGTCATTTCATATATCAAATAATTTAGAGTATACCCATTAGCCTATGCTGTTGCATAAGCTGAAATGACAATTATGCCCTCAGATTAATATTATTATCCAACACAGAAGCTTGCTTTACTATGGGAAAAAATGAGGCATCCCAATATTCGGAAAGGAAGATAGATCCAAGTATGTATATTGATGCAGGTTTTACGTGGGGTACAATTCTTAATTAAAGTTTTAAAATTTGTTAACAAGTTTGAATATTTTTGAAGGTTGGTGAGTCAGGCTCAGACGAAGATGTAGGGCAAAGTTCATGTAATTGCCAGCTCCCATGTTTCTTGCCGTGTGCTATATATATTTGCAGAAGAGAAAGAAAATTATAAAAGGAATGAAGGATCATGTCACTAACATAGCTTTAGATAAATTTGGCAGTATGGTAAGCATGAACAATCTTCTTTAAGCTCTCTGTCGTGGTGACGGAATTGATTTGAGTGAGATAAAAAGTTGGAATATCTTGTCTCTTGTTAAAAAAATTTCCTTGTACTAGGTGCTTGTGTGTATTCTCTCTGTTGTTGATGACGCACAGTTAGTAAAAAAGGCCATCCTTCGTGAACTCCAGGCAGTGCCAAAGGAGTTGATTTTAGATAAGGTTATTTTCTCATGCCTTGTAAAGTTGTAATAAATCTTAATCCATATAAGTTTTGATGTTATATTGTTTATTCCTAAATTTAAATGAAGGTAATCTTACTAATTGTGAATTTTAACGTAATATTAGAATGGAAGACGTACTTTATTGCAACTTCTTCATCCAAATTTCTCACGTTATCTTAGTCCAGATTATTTGTCTTTGTTGGATTCATCCGTACCTTCTTTAGTTGCAACGGTAAATTTTTGTTAGATGCCCTTTAATTTTTGTAAAAGAACGTGACATGGCTTTTTAGTATTTAATAATTGCTTTCTTTTATCATTGGAGCTGTAACACCCCAACCCGATAAGGGTAGAAGTGCCACATTATGGTGACATATCAAAGCAAGCACAAGCATACATCTCAAGTAATACAAATGAGTATCAAGGTTACAAGGGAGACTAAAGAACAAGTACAAAAGAAAGTAATACAAATACTAAGTCTGGCATGTACAAAAGTTCCTATTAATCCACAAGCTATCAAGGTAAAGTCTTCTAAGTCCAATGCACTCTCCATTCATAACCCAACTTCCTACTAAAACCTGCCGCAGAAAAAGAAATGCGGCTGAGCTACGAGAGCCCAGTGAACAGATATGGAAGTTACAAGCAATATAGAATGATATTCAATGCAATGGAAAGATAATGGAAGTAAAAGGAAGTGTAACAGAAGTAAAAGGAACCTGGGTCCAAGTTGTAAAGGTGTAAAGGTATAAAGGTCAGGTCAGTTATCCACCACGAGCACAAGTCAAGTCAAGTAATCAAGTAACCATGCATCCGGAGGGGAGACCTCGGGATACCAAGTATAATATGAGGGGATACCTCCAAGGGTTGGAGTAGCTAGCTCCCAAGATGTGAGGGGTTGCAATGCACGCAAGCCCGATCACCAAGTAAATATATAATGTAGTCCAAGTCATAATCATAATGGCCGTAGCGCAAGCAAGTATCAAGTCAAGACAAATCTAGGATGCATCCATACGCCCCTGCAGGCCAATAACAATCATAGCAGTAGTCGATAACAATATCAGGGACGGTGGGGGACATCTCTCCGGCCCTACTAGAGTACATAACATTGGTGCATTAATGCTATGGTTGTGGCTACTCCACAACAAGTAGTACCAAGTATAACAAGTGGTGGCTCGTAGTCTCAAACTGTGGGTCAAGGGTCGAGTCAAATATCAAGTATACAAGTACAAGGTTCATATCAAGTGGTTCAAGTCAAGAGTCCATATCAAGTGGTTCAAGTCAAGTTTCATATCAAAGGTTCAAGTCAATTTTCAAATCAAAAGGTTTATTATCAAGGCCAATAGTAAAAAGGTTCAAGATGGAAAGGTTTATACCAAAGTTCATACTGAGAAGGTTCATGTGGATTTCATGTTTAAGGTTCAAGGTAAGGTTCAATAGTAAGAGAGTACGTAGAGTTTAGTGTAAAGGTTCATGTCATAAGTTCAATGTAGAGGTTTATATTAGGTTCCAAATAAAAGTTTATGGCAAGGGTTCAATTCAAATGTTTATATCAAAGGTTTATTTAAAGAAATCTTTTAATAATGGTTCTCATGAAATAAAGGTTTTCAATAAGGTAGTCCTTAAAATAAATATTCATAAAATTAGTGAAACTTCATATAAAAGTGGTGTTACATAATGTTCATAACCCTCATTTTAAAATAGTTTTTCCTCAAAACATTTTCATAATATAATCACTAAAAGTTTTCACATCCGGTTATAATATTAAAAGTACTTTCAAAATATCAAGGGTTATATCAAGTTCAAGTCAAGGTTTGAATCAAGTATCATAGTATAGGTTTTCAAGACAAGGTATAAGTCAAAGATCGAAGTATGTGATTTTAACATAGGGTTCAAATCAAGATTCAAGTCAATGTTATCATATCAAGTTTAATATATCAAGTGTATCATGACAAGGTTATTTTAAGGTTCAAGAATCATAGTGTAAGTTTCAAGCAAGGTTCAGTTTTAAAAGGATCATAGCAAGGTTCAATAACCCAGGGAACATAGCAGGGTTCAATAATCAAGGGAATATAACAAGGTTCAATAATCAAGAGAACATAACAAGGTTCAAGATATCAAAGGAATAGGAAAGACAAGAGTGCATGAGAAACCTGTAGATAAGTCAGAATATCTGTACCTTAACCGCGAGTGCAAACACATCAAAAGACCTAAAGATCAAAAGTTACTCCTTCAACGAATCTACACGAATTAATGATCGTCTTATTATTAAAAAGTTCACTTTAATCAGATTACTCCTTTTTGGGTTTCTTTCTATTTTTTTAAACTTTCCCTTTTTAGAACTTTCCATTTTTAGTAACTTGCCATTAATAATATTAGCCATAAATGATTACATTAACATTTAATCAAGTTAAAGTGCTCAAAATGATCATAATTATAGATTATGGTTCAATTATGACAATTTATAATAGTTTAGGGTTATAAGCGTAATTTACCAATTTATAAGGTTTATAAATGTCAAATACTTAACAAGTAGGATTGGATCAGTTGGAAAACCCCTTGCCTCTCAACCAAGCGGTCAAGGGTTCGATCCTCACTCCCTACAAAAATGTTGGAGGTCCTTTTCTACCTTAGGTAGAACCGGAAGCAGCCTCTTTACCTTATGTAGGGGTAAGGCTGTCTACATATCAACCTCCCCCATACACCGTGGAAGACGGTATTAGGACCCATAACCCGTGAAAAACGGTATTGGGAGTTACTTTACTTTATAAATGTCAAATACTTAAACTTAACGTTTGTATTGTAAAATACTTTATAATGACAAAAATTGCACTTAGCGGATTTAACAAATTATATTCAGTGTATTTCCGACCTTATTTACCACGACTAAGTTACTACGTTATAAAACTCCTTTTAAAGTGCATACTTATAGACTAGTTTAAATGTAATCCGACACTTGACACACACCGTGAGACAAAATCAAGCAAGACAAACTGGGTGTGAGGGATTTAGCGAGCAGCAACCAATCACGAATCAAGCTCCACTTAGACACGACTTAAGCAACATATTTAACACACATACATGAAATATTAGATGGCCGACCCATCACTACAAAATTTATGACATTTACTCACTAAAACTTTTGCCTACTAAAATCTATAAAAGTAACCAAATAAAACTTTTACCCACTAAGTAACAAATACCAAAATAAAAACCCGCTTTCCAAATCAAATTTGTCTAAAAATAACATTTGCCTACTAAAAGAGTATAAAAGTAAGTAAATCAAAAAAATAATAAAAAAGCAGGGTAAATAAAAAACTTTTAACACACTTTTCTCAAATTAATAAAAACGACTTCTTCCCAAATCTCACCTCATCCCAATTCCCAAATGTATAAACCCTAACTCCGGCACCATCTCTGGTCGTCGATTGATACCTCAACTCCGGCACCGTCATCACCAGCTCCACCGGCGTCCCCACCACTGGTCGTCGATCAATACCCCAACTACGGCACCGTCATCACCAGCTCCACAGTCGTCACCACCTCTGGTCGTCGATCAATACCGTAACTCCGGCACCCTATTCACCGTCGTTAGGTATAATACATATTCTTTTGAGTTTTCGTGTTAATTAAAATTTTATCATATTATCGATATGTTGTGTATAATGCTTATTAGGTTTTAGTACTTTATTTTGTGTATAATGGATGCATATGGAATTTTAATAGTTGAATTAGTAAGAGATTAAAGTAAATGTAGTGAAACATATTAACGAGAATTTGAGCTAATGTAGCGAAATAGAATTAACCGGACTAAACTCGATTGCTGGTTTGTCGAAAAATGAAAAATCGATGACTTGAAGTGAATTTTGGTTATAATATTTGATTAGGTTGATTTTTTTTTGGTTAAAATGACTAGTAGTAACTGTTTGAAATATCTCTGAAATCGTCCTCGTACGCTAAGCGATATGAGGTAAAAAAACCAAGTTTAAAAATGTGCAATAAGTGTGAGACGTTGTTGAGACACTGGTATTCTATTTCAACCTCTTGTACAGTTTAATCAAATAAACAATGAGGCGATTAACTTACATGATTAACCATTGGTCCTATTCTCCAACGATTTCATGGCATCACCCCTTTCCTTAGCCTCTCGTTTCCGTCGCTTCTCATCACACACCTCATCTTTAGCACGCCAAGGCTCACAATTTCTCACAGCTTGAAACTCAACAGTATGTATAATCATAGTTTTGAGGGTCCATCTTCATGGTAATCTCAGTTGAACACTTCTTGCACTTTAAATAGAAACTGTATTTTCGAATTTTATCAAGAGATGTCTCTCCAATAACATCTTTCCGCGCATATTGAACTTGGTACCCATGTTAATATAATCTCCACATGTTTTACACTGTATTTTCATTGGAAGCATGTTTCTAACCTTCATTTCCTGATTCTTTAGCCTAGGCTGCTTTGGTATATTAGCTGGATCAAAATCTGGTGGATAGTACTTATTCAACGCTTTTCTTTCTGCCATCTATCTCTTCTTTCTTACTGACCTTAAAAGTTTTTAACCTTCACAAGTTCAATATGTGGGTACTTATTCTTTGGCAAAAGTTTTAGTAAGGAAATGTCATAATAATAATACCCACTTGTGAATGGGTTGGTTTTTGTTGTGAATTGTCCCAAATAGGTTGACACTATATGATTCTATTGTTAATGTATCTATTTATATAAACTTTAATATGGACAAAAATTTGTTTGCGGGTCAACCCTTCCCGTTCAATCTGTTTACTGTACAAAAATGTCTAAATCCACCCATCTTGCCAATTTTACTCTTTTATGATCTTTGCTTTAACGAAGCATGATTTATTGGTGTTTTACTGAATCTACTGTATTATTGGATATGATACCAGGACCCGAAATTGAATAGTAATTCTCCGGTATGTCCGGAGGAACTTCTTCGTCCACCTGATGACTGCAATATGAATGCTTTATTGTCCTTCACTCTTTAGGTGATTTCAGTTTACAGCTGTTACTAATTTAGATGAAAGGTGGGCATTTTCTTGTGTTATGTCAGGTTTGATATAAATATATGTTTTTTTTCCAGATATATCGTGTTGAAGATATACTGATTGAAGGTGTTATACAAGGGTTTGTTGTGCATTTTCATAGGGCGAGGACTGTTACTGTTTCCCTAACGGGTAGAGTCAGCACATCTAGGATGGGTATGTATGCTAACAGACTGCAATTTCTCCTTTTGTAGTAAAATGATTGTAAACTGAGGATTGAGTTTGTGAACAGGTTGCATGGGAGGTTTATCTCTTGATGAGGGCCAGTTTTTTGTGAGGTTTATCTATGTGAGTACCGCTTCACCATTTAAAGATATGTCCTAAATCTTTTAGTTTTGTCTGACTTTTATGTACATTTGTACAAGATAATGAGTCGACTAATACATGGTTATGCTCCAACAGTCTGGCTTAGGTGGTTTATCTCTTGATGAGGGCTAGTTTTCTGTATTCGGGTATGTCTTCAAATCCTTTGGCATTCACTATATATAGTTGAATAGATGACCATTTTGACCCATTTTCTTTCTAATGGGTCAGTTTAGAGACTGAGGGGTTGAAAGTTGAAAGCATCTGATAGGATAATAGGATGTTTACTGATGCAACACATTGTTCTTTATAATCTTGCATAGAAGCTGTATCAGATTATGAACATGTGTTTCCAGCAATAAATTTAGGGAATATCATCGCTGCAGTTGTAGCAGAAAACTTATCTGCTTTTCTTTGAAAAATTGATTTTAATATTTTCACATACAGCCCTCAAGTTTTATGATTTTACACTATTGATCCCCCATGCATAACCTTGCAGCAGACAAGTTCCCTGCAGTTTACTGCAGGGATGATTTTCCCATAAATTTATTAGTTTCATTATATTGTTGAGTTTGTAATTGTGCAGATTTGTGTATGATAGCTGAAATAAAGTAAAATGTAACTGCATCCTAATTAAAATGGTTTTAGGGACTTTTGCTGACTGAAAATTGGCTATAACTTTCTGTCATTTTAGTGATTTTTATAAAACTGGGTGTATCCTTTATTGACTAAAAAGTTTAAATAACTGAATCTTTTGGACTTTTCCTCACTAAAAGTTTAGTAACAAAATATTTTTAGTGATCCCTTTGTTACTTACTATTTTTTTTTTTTTTTTTTTTTTTTTTTTTTAATGAGAGTTGATAAAATAGCTTTTAGTTACTGTTTTCTTATATTTTGCTCACTCTTGCGTTAGTGAGCATATGTCATTTATTTTGTAGTGAATGCTCTAACATATACAACCCAAGATTTCTTTTTGTATTATAAAATCATTTATTTTCTTGTAGGTTCCTATATCAGTTTTTAATTGAGTTTCTTACAGCTCATGAGTTTACACACAAACATAAACATGTATTTACACCATGCGCATGCACCCCATCACACACAATTATGCCCCTACTCACCCAACTGATACGTAAGCCCCATAATGAAATCACATCAAAATCAAAACCTGCTTCACGTATATACACTTGCATGCCTTTCTTCATTTCTTGTGTTTTTAATCCAGTTTTTGTACGAAGGTATATCAAAGGTTATACAAATATTCCAAAGACCAAAAAAAATATATATATATGTATATCGACATATTCGAAAAGCAAAATAGAATAGAGATCGACACATAATTCACACCAAAACAAGCAAAATAGAATAGAGATCGACACATAATTCACACCAAAACAAGCCATCGTTCGTGTAAATCGACACAGTTTAGGATTTAGAGATCATTATTTCATGTGCTTCGTTGTGAGTTGTTATTGTTTATGATGAGTTACATCATACGTATACATGCAAGTTTAAACTGATTTATATAAGTTATTATGCGAGATGTGATGAGCGTATACTGAGATCAAAATCAAAGAAGTAGAAGTAGGGAATACAAGGTACCCTTGTCGCTTGTTCGGATGGAAGGAAGACAAAGATCAAAACTAGGACCCATTTCGTAACCAAAGCAAACCCACACCTCCTGAATTCAATACCCCGCTCCAGCACCACCTCCTTTAAACGAAAACCTCACAATCAAACACCCACCTCGAACCAGAATCAACACTCACAAATTCACTGAACAGAAAAATGCCAACGATCTTTACTACCACCTTCTTCTACCCTTCGTACAACCTTCTTGATGAATTGAAGAGAAGAAACAAGATTATGCCGCCACTCTTGTTTTAGGGTTTTATGTGGGATATTGTATGTGAGATATACGGTTGTGAAATGAGATTTGAAGGGGAGATAAAATGGGATACTGGTCGAGTAATGGGGGAAAGGTCAAAGACCTTTTTTATTTTTTTATTTTTTATTTTTTTTAAAGTTTCCAAATCCAAAAAAAAAAAGATTACTTAGTCTCTTATTCGGTTATATATTGTGTATAATTTTATTTATGTTTTGGTTCTATAGGTAAGGATCCAGTGAGAAGAAAACTTATAATGAGAATGATGAGAAATAACTATAATTACATATTTGAGATGCGTCGACTTGAATTAGATGCATCTCTATTCATTTAGATGCATCCCAATTAGTTTCGAAAGTAATTTTAAAGTAAAAACGATGCAAAGTAGTACTTGCAACAAATTTGACCCGCAGAGGACGAAAAATACATAGGATTTCCCTAACTTGCTAAAATGCATCTAATATATGTATATCCATCTAATTTTTAGCTAGAAAATATATTATGATGCATCTAAAAGATTAGGGATGCATCTAATTTAAGTCGATGCATATCTAATATGTGGTTATAATTATTTCTCATCCTTCTCATTTTAAGAGTTTTTCTCATTTGATCCTAACTCTTGGTTCTATATGCATTGTGTACCACGATTACATAAAAGTGGACCCGTATGTGACATTAAAACGTGTAAAAATTCTTGGCTAGGAAACATGTATGACGACTTTTATCATTTCACATGTTATATGCTTAATATTACGTAGCTTTCCAAATTTTAAAGTTTCATTACTTAGGTTATGCTCACAAAACTTAGAAAAAATTCAAATTATACGGAAATTTAGGAGAAATAGATTTTAGGGTTTTACAGGAGCTTTAATCCAATGATAAGGGTGCTTGTGCTTGAGTCAATAGACCCGGGTTCAAGTCTCTTCTTGGCACTAAAGTCTAGTGATATCATTCCCCCACCGCAAACGCTCAGTTGACCGGACCAAGGAGGGCCTATTGGAGAAAATGGCCTAGGGTTGGATCCTAACTCCCGACTAATTAGGTCAATTAGAATAGATGCTCATCGCATGGGGCCGGGTCCTTGGGGAAGGGTCCGGTTGGCATCAAAAGATGCATGGGATCAGGGTGTTCCCACCGATTTACACCTTTTGGAGAATATTTGCTCTCTTTTGGCATCAGGGTGGCGCAGAAGCAGAAACTAAAGCTAAGTCTTCAGATGCTGAAGGTGATGAGGACATGAATGATGCAGATGAAACTGTACAATCAGTAACTGGTGGGAAAAAAGATCCTGCATTAAGAAGACGAGAGTTGTTGGTTGATAGTGGACTTGCTGAGGTACCGATGCTAAAACAGATTCTGATCATTTGATATTTTGTGGTTAAATATGCAGTTTTGTACGAGCTGCGACACTACTGCTTATTTAAGGATAAACTAACATTTAATTATTTATCCTTGCAATTAATATGATAAGAGATACTGTCACTCCCATTTCACAAAATGTTGTCTTTTTTACAAAGTAATATGTTATTTTGGTCATTTTATTTGATTAATTTTTTCTAAAGTTAATTTTCAAGATGCTCAAATGTCTGATAACTTAATTTCTACAATTTTAGACGAACAAAACACATCCTAAAACTATCTTCTAGTGTCCTTATTGTTATACGACTATACATGTAATTATAATGTTTACATCTGCTTATCTTTACAGAGTCTCATTAATGCATGTACCGATAGTGCAGAGGAATTGCTTAGATCAAATCATGGAAGAGAGGTCTTGTTTGAGGTAATAACATCAACAAATAACTACATGTGTCTTTAAAAAATGTATTTGCTAATTTACACATAACTTTAATTTAATATTTTTTCTTAAATTAACATGTAATTAAATGTTTTTTTTGCTGCAAAGGTGAACATATATTATTACTCACAAAGAATAATACAATAGTGACATAGAGTATAGACATGCCTATACTTCTATAACATAAATACATCATAGAAACATACTAGAGCTAACAAGCTATCTCACAACAGACTAACAAGAGACTGAATACACTTAGGCCAGCAGCCAAGAATACATCCACTGCATACAGGCAAACTACCTCCAGTTTGTGACATTCCTATAGCTTTATTCACCTTAAGGAGTCAGGCGTCATTGGAAACCCATACCCTTCCAAATCAAGAGCTATACCAACTATGCTACATTTCCATCTCAAGAATGGCTTCACATAGTTCGGAACACATACCTTGAGGGAGGACCAACCTTACCTCTTTAGCAATGTATAACTAGGACCATGTAGGTTCATCTTTCACTCCTCACAATTCCTAAATGATTTTTGGAATAGATATCATATACAAATAAAGTTTGGAACAGACATATATATAAGCTAGTACATGAAGGTAAGAAGAAAAGGAATGCAAGAACGGACATATCATAAGTTATCGGGCAGCTATCTCTATAAAAGTTAAGCCATTGCTTGAACTTGTTGGACAAGAAGTTTGAGAGAAACCAGTACCGAGTAAGTTCCTATCTATGAAAAATGCTGGCGGTTTAGGTTTTGGCAATGCACCATCATTGTCTAACATGAAAACCACCGACGACATGTTTGGCCTGTCTTCTGGACTTTGTTGTACACATAATAAGCCAACTTTTATCGATCTCGGGATGCATCACTAACGCAAGTTCTAGAATCTAAATGCTACCGGTACACTCATAAGCACTAATAATAAATGCTTTTCCTATCAAATCTAAAGGCGAACCTCACATATTTGGGTGGAAAATTTTTCTGAATATACGGTTATGTGCTAGTCATACAATCTCCTATCCATGAGACGCTTGCTATGGCTGAAGTTTCACTCCTAAATGTTGTAAAAAATTTTAAATTTGGCGCTAAAATTACACTAACAAGTATTTCTCATAGTTTTATTACACATCTACCATTAAACAAAACAAACTCAAGCGAAAGTGCATATGTAAGGTATCATCTTTTTACCCTCCCCTTACACTTAAGATGAACATTGTCCCCAATGTTCAAGTAAAGAATGTAAAAGTGAAAAAGTAAAGAGAATGAAATCAAATACTCCCCTGATTCGCTCGGTATGGATTATAGGTGGGCCAGTTTAGATCTTCTTCCAAGAAAACGAACAATCAAAGCTTCCCTTCCAGAATATAAATCATCTCCTTGTCGAACATAACCTGTAAATCCTGACAAAAATAGACAAGACAACCTCGCGTAAAATCGGCGGCATCCTATATAGGTTACTAAATCCTAGAAAACAAAGAAATATATAATGCTTGTGGAATGAAGTTTGCAAATTTCCTGGAGATTATAAAACTTAATAATTCACAAAAACCATAAGACTCCGTTAGAAAAACAAAACCGGTAAAATTTCCAGATTTTAACTCCTGACGCCGTCAAGAGTAATCCTCTGACGCCGTCAGAATGGACCTGCAGAAATTCTTATGTTAAGTTTCCGGAAAATTTCTGGAAAAACTTGGTCCTACTTCCTGGAAAATCCTGCAAAACTTCATTATGACTCAATACAAGCATTTGACTCTAACAAATACGAATATACATGCTCATTTAATATTGTGGAGAATCATGATCGGTTTATTTCTTAAAAACATATTTGGGGTTTCCCCTTACACTTATCTTTTGCAAAAATACTTTTAGGTTGGAGTTAAGACTAGGCCAAACAACATAGTAAAGTATTTCCACATTTTAATTGAGAAACATGATCAACTAACAATAAAAATAAAACATGCATACGGAAGCAAATAACAATCAAACAAATAAAATCACACAAAACATGGGTTGCCTCCCAAGAAGCGCTTGTTTTTGTTCGAGTCACGAGCCTGACTCTATCCTTATTTAATGGAAATAGGGAAGGTTTTCCATACACTTTGAATTAAGTGCGGGTGGAAGAAGCGATACACACCTTTAGTGTGGAGATATGACACGTGAGGTAAGAGTGGTGGATGAATTATATGCTCAAAGGGGTGTACTCCTATCATCATAACCTTCACAAATTCAATCGGGTTAATGGGTGGATTAAGATTTTCTCCTAAAAATGGATCATTTTCTATCATCTTCAAGAGACTACTAGTTGGGGATCCATCTTGACCTAATAAACCCGGTTTAAACCCATAATGTTTCTTACAATCAATCATGAATGGGTGATGTAAGTATGTAAGGTCATAGTTCACTCCTATGTTGGCTTCTTCTCTACAAGGCTTGGGGTCTACTACCTTCAACGTAAAACTACCCGGACTATATGGTTTGATGGGTGGATCGGGACCTATTTCAATTCCTAAATCTTCATCCAAGGATGGAAGATTAGGTAACGATTTTGGTTGAGGCTCCGGTTCATCAAAACTAGGAACTTCCCTAGAACTGGGAGTAAGGTTCTCACTACAAGTATTCAAACCTATATCCTCAAGTGGTGTTTGGTTCAAGGGCTCTACCTCTATTGGGGTTCCTATAGTCTTTTCTACTTCTTCAGGGTAAGTCACGGGTGGTATGTGTGCCTCAAATGATGGTAGGACTTGTGGGGTACTTTGTGGGCTTGGATTATCCACCTCATCCTCCATTGTATCAAGATTACCTATGTGCTTGTTTTGTACTATGGCTTTAGGTGACATCCACACAGGTATCCCTGAGTAATCATCCCCAGACAAACTTCCTGTTTGCTCCTTCAAACTTGTTTTTGATTGATTTGTGATGTTGTTTGTTGGGTTGTCTACTCTATAATAATATTGGGCACAGTCTTCTATGGTATCCCATGCTTCTTCAGCACTTAATTCCCTAGGGCCCCCATTGGCAAAATCGTCAATGCACATTTGGTCACATCGGCTGACACGATAGTAAAAGGTTTGGGTTAGGGATGCTAAAGAGAAACTATGATGAGGGAATTTTCGAAGTAAAATTTTAAAACGAGTCCATGCATCATATATGGGTTCATCTCGATATTGTTTGAAATTCGAGATGTCAATAGGGTAGAATGGCCTTTGTGGTTGGTGGTATGGTGGATTCGCGTACTCCATAATGGTGAACGGAAGAGTCGATGGAAATTACGAACAAACACACAAAGAAAAAGATAGACTAAAGAAAACCTAAAAATAAAAATAAAATCTTGCTAGAAAGGAATCTAGCAAGTAGATCTAATAAAAAGAAATCCTAACCTAGACAATAACTATTCCCCGGCAGCGGCGCTAAAAACTTGATGCGTGGGAATCGCAACAGGCTTTACCTCTCGAGGGATCTCGAGAAACTTACAACCCCCACCAGGCAGTGTACCTGATCGTTGTAGTATAGTATAGTGACAAGTACCGGGGGATTGATCGTTCAGCTTAGGAATAGTGTCGCTAGGATTAGAAAGCCTAATTACTAGTTCTAAAGGTGAGGGATGATTATTTTTTGTCTTTTTATATTTTTATGAAAGCAATTAAAATCTCGGGTTTTGGAAGAATGGGCGGAATTAGTTGCTATTCAACTAACCCAAAACTAAGATGCAATCAAAATAAAATACTAAAAATGAAAATAAACTAATTTATACTAAGGTTGTGAGCAGTAATTGGAGAAAATGTGTTTACTTAGATTTCACTACTCCCTAGATATCTTTTACACGTTAATTACTTGTTATAATTGCATGGATGACGGATTGTATTCCTTAATACCATTCATGGGGTGGCATACATAACTCCCCAATTCTATGAGCTCTTATCTCCTCCTACACCATGCCCAGCACAACTATAGGGATTGTAAACAGTGGCTCATGCATTAAATACAACCAATAAAGACCTAGTACGCCTCGGTTCATGTTTCTTAAGACGTTCAAGCATGTTACCATTTGGAGATCTGCCAGTTTTCTTAAGCCTAACATATAAATCATTCATCCAAGACAAGAATAAACAAGTAATCAACACATAATCAATATCTAGGTTTCATTAGATCTAAGCAAACACAAAAGAGATCTAGCCTAGCATAATGGAATTGAGACAAGAACAAGATATAGACAACCAACACATAGACATATTGATTGAATTAGAAGAACACTTATCTCAATTACAATGCAAGGTATCAAGGGTTTGGAACCCTTGAAAAACCTGTAAAAGTTGCACCAAATTCGTCTTTAGGGTTTCTCCAAAAATTCTCTCTTTTAATGTGAAAAAGTAGAAAACTATATATAGGAAAAGAAGGCTGACGGCGTCAAGACAACAATGTGACGCCGTCACCTCGCCGCCAAATACTTCCTCGGACGGCCTTGATCTACTTCTGACGCCCTGTGTGACGCCGTCATCAACTACGGATTTTTATTCTTGGGCTTTTGACGCCGTCAGGAACACTCTTGATGCCTTCATGAACTACGGATTTTAATTCTTGATGTTTGACGCCGTCAAGACATTACTCTTGACGCCGTCACCTACTGTTCCTAGCATGGAAAATTGAGACTTTGCCGTTTTCTTCACTTTTATGCTCCAAAAACGTCCAAAATGGCTTCTTTTCCAGAATTCACTCTCCAAGTATCTAAAATCACAAAAGGAACGATTTAGGGCAATATTTGATCAAATAAAGTCGGATTCGGGCTTAAATGACCCCCTAAAAATGGATCATTTTTCACCTCATCAGGTCCCCATTTTCTTATGGGTCCATTGAGGTTAGCATAGAACACTTCCATGTTATACATTCTTGGAGCTTGGAGTAAGTTACAAAGTATCTTAAGTCTAAATTCGGAGAATATTTTCCAAGGAATGTCTTGAGAAGTGGGCTTAGAATTATTTGGTCTTAGAGGTCTTTTGTTTGGGTAAAATTTCTCTTTCCTATTAAAACCCCTTTTCTTTTTAGGAGAGTGTTGACTATGATACTTGTTTTTTGAATAAGTCTTGTGTGTTTTAAATGTATCATACCTACTATGAGTGATGGGTTTGTAAAATTGTTTCATCTCATTAACACTTAAAATTGGTACTTGAATACCATATGAATTAGAAACATGTGTTTGAGGTATTCTAGGTATAGAATTAGGTCAAGGCAAATTTTTATTTACTTTAGTGTCTATTTTTGATTTCTCTAAGCTTTCAAGTTTTTCAAGATCTTCCTTATCTTGATATGACACTTTATTTTCTATGTCTATGCTACTTTTCTTAAACTTTGAAAAACTCATAGCTTCATCTTGAAGTTTAGACACATCATTGTTTAAAGAGTCAACCACATGTGTAAGTTTTTCACAACTTAAGCATGGTTCAACCACCTCTTTGGCTTTGATCTTAATTTTAAGTTCAAGCTCATTTGCTCTACTAGCTAGTTTATTCGTTTCTTGTTGTAAAATGCGTTTCTCTCGAAGTATAGCCTTTATTTGTTTGATCCAATCATTATTAATTCTTATTAGTTCAAGATTATCTTTTTCTAATTCACTAGCATCTAATGTTTTGTTTGAACTAAAGGGATCTAGATGTACCTTTGGAGACCCTAAAGCCATGAAGCAACATTCATTCCTTTCTTTGTTATCTACGTCATTGCTATAACTCCAAGTGTCTTCAAATCCAATCATTGAGTTCTCCATGCATAGATCTTCAAAATTAAATGTATTCACCCCAAAGAGCACATGGTTCTCTTGAGCCATGGATCTATACTCAACTTTACCAAAGATCTTTGTTAGGATTTTAGATTTTTGGAAAAGAAGTTTTTGATTTAAAATGACTTCTCGGGAAGGTTTTAAACACTCAAAAACTTGAGTATTCTGCTCTGATACCAATTGTAGAACCGTAGAGGGGGGTGAATACGGTTTCTTTGGCCTTTTAGATGTTTAAAAACTTTAAGCCAAAGAGAACACCAAGTGGTTGTATAATAATCCAACAACCACTAACACAACCAAAGTATATAAAGCAAGTAAAAGACACCATGATATATACTGGTTCGGGATGGGGGGTTTATACCATCCGTACGTCCAGTTGCGAATCCGCGACTCCGATACTATTCACTAGTATAATCCTTTCGGTGGACTACAAACCGTTACAATTCACTCCACCGATATTCACCAATATCGATGCTCACAAAGAAGGAGTTACTCCCACGGTATTCCACCCTCGGAAACCACCCAAAAGAATCTCGCGATTCGACTTCACCTAAGGGTCACCAAGACCACTACCAAGACTTCCTCCCGGAAGTATCAAACCCCAACTAGATCCCCCAATGATCTAGGCTTGGTCACCAAGACACAAGACTTCCCTTACAAACAATTGAATGAATGAATGAATGTTTGTTCAACGAATTCCTAACCTAACCTAGAGACTCGATTGTAATAGAAAGGGTATAAGGAAGAAGACCCTCGACACAATCACAAGAGTTGATTAGGTTCTTGTGATTCTTCCCTTGCAAGTAGATGTGTTCTTTCAAAGATGTTAGAGTGATAATCAAGAACACAAGATTGGAGATAGAGAGATTTGAGAGTGTTTAGAAAGAAAGAATCTAGAGAGAAAGAATAATGGCAAGGGGTGAGGAATACAAGAGGCAAGGGTGGTATTTATAGGCCAAGAACCCAACTTGGGAAAATTTTACCGAGGCCGGCGCGCTGCCCACGCGTTGACGCGTGGGTGGCGCGCCAGACACCCTGGGAAAATTTTCCCAAAGCTTTGGGTGTTGGCTTTATAAATACCTTACCTTGCTAAACCCTCAATTGTACTTCACACTAAACCTTAAGATTAATCAATCTAAGGTTTACCAACTCAAATAGCTAATTTGGAAAATGTTTTGTCAAATGTTTATGAGAAAACAAATTACCAAGGGTATAAGGTGTAGATAGGGTAATTAGGAAGGGGTTGAAGTGTTATTCCTTACATGGCATAGAAAAGAGAGAAAGAATATGCTAAGGTATATTCCATTGCTTGGGGGGAAAAATAAAATGGAGGGTTGAGATGAGATGGTTTGAATTGGATGGTTAGGATCAAAGGGAGCCTCCTTTGGTTTTCAGATTATTTGGCATGTGTTGAATATGGATGGTTGAGATGTGATGATTTGAAATAAATGGCTAGGATCAAAGGTGCCTTGTGTTTGGATCAAGAAGGGATATTCCAAAGGAATATGCTTTGCTTGGGGGGAAAGGAGAGATCAATGGTTGAGATGGTTTTGGTTTGAAATAGATGGCTTGGATTAAACACATGTGATGGTATAGAGGAGAAGGTTGGATGGATCGTTGAGATGTATTTAGTTTGAATTGGATGGCTGGGATTAGATGGAGCCTCTTTGGAATTCAAACAATTCCCATGTTTTAAAAATGGAGGGATGAGATGTGTTGTATGGGAATGGATGGTTGAGATGTAGTGTGTAAGGGAATATGTAAGAGTGTAAGAGATTGTGTAAGAGAATATTTGATTTGGATATGATTGGATTTGTCTTTTGTATAAATGGGATTAAGAGAAGATTAGGAAGTAATCTAATTGTCATTAAGAAGAAAAGGTTTAGACAATTAAGATTATAAGTTGAGAAAATCATAGGTTACTTATAAGTTCAAGTAACACAACGTCGAGAATCCATAGTTTTGGCTTGTCAATGTCTTGTGCTTTGAGTGAATCCTCAATACGCAAGTGACTGCCCAACTCAACAAAAGTTAATTCCTCCTTCTTATGTTTCAGCATATGCTTAAAATCTTTCCAAGAAGGAGGTAATTTATCAATGATACAAGAGACTGAAATAGCCTCATCCATGTTCATCTTGTGTTGTGTGAATCGACCAAGTATACTAAGAAGTTCATTGTATTGTTCCATGACAGGTCTAGAATAAACCATTTTGTAATTGTTAAAATTACTTACAAGGAACTTCTTACTTGATGCATCCTCAGCCATATATTTGGCTTCCAAGGAATCCCATAGTTCTTGAGAAGTTTCAACATTCTGATAAATATCAAATAGAGAATCAGACATACCATTGAGAATTAAACCCCTGCAGACATAATCATCATTCTCCCATTTGCTTCTTGCCCTCATCTGTTCCATAGTAGCATCTTCTCCATAATCTTCTGAAATCTCAGTTGTCAGAACATAAACCGCATTCATACTTGACAACAAGAAGTGCATCTTCTTTTGCCATCTTCTGAAATCAACACCTTCAAACTTTTCCAACTTGGAAAAGTTAGCAGCCATTTTCATAGCAGCAGCCAATGATTATCACTAATAGTTTCTATTGATTGTTGGTTAATTTGTGTTTGCAAGTTTTCCCAGATTAGGGTTAAGATAATCAATGAGTACCGGATATTCACTTGAAATCGTGTTATCACTTTCCAATAGAAACTATTCGACCCTATGCTGGATAAGACCAAGTGATGTTCTTGTTTTAGGTACAAATCAAGAACAGAATCGTATTCAAGTGTTTAGGGTTTGTGTGTTAATCGTATCCATGCAGATGTGTTATGACCTCTATTTATAATAGAGAATACTAAAACCCTAGCCCATGGAATTTTGTATAATTAACGGCCCAGTAATTATATCATAATACTTTTCATAATAATAGGAATCAGTGGTTATCAGTGGAAACAATAACACTAGCAGTGGTAATGTTAACACTATCAGTGGTAATAATAACACTAGCAACAGAATCCTACTAACAGCAGAACTATCAGCAGAATCCACTATCAGCAGAAACAGATTCATGCTATCAGCATAAACAGATTCATGCTATCAGCAGAATCAATACATAACCACTATTGAGTCAGGGGATTCAGTGACCAAACGGGTGTACACTCCGTACCTCCAAACCCATTACCAGGTGTGAATTAATCCCTCAAGTGCACTAAATTTTCCAACAATGCCGAGGTAGTATGCGCATACTTGGAAACCACCGATCCTAAGGTGCTTAAGTTATCATAGAAAGAATTGCAGCCTTTACTTAAAGAAGATGTATTCAAGTTACCCGAGCATAATCAATAGGGCTATAAACGAACTAAACGTTCAGTGAACATTTCATGAACCGTTCGGTAAAAAATTCGTTTATGTTCGTTTATTTATTAAATGAACGAACATGAACAATATTTTACGTTCGTTTAGTTAAATGAACGAACATGAAAAAAGCCGCGTTCGTTCATTTATGTTCGTAAACGTCCGATTATACATTTGATTATGTTCATTTATTTATTTATGTTTGTATATCATATATTTTAATTGTACAATTTTAAAATTTGTTTGTTTAAACAAAACAACACTTATAAAACAATATATTGTGAATAATTTAATAAAGTTATTGTTTGTTTGTCAATGTTTATTTATGTTCGCTCGTTTAAGTTCGTTTACCGTTCGTTTAGTGTCTTAATAAACGAACATAAATAAACATGAACAACTCATTTTCTTAATAAACGAACATGAACAAGAAAATTCGTCCGTTTAAGGGTTCCTGTCCGTTTATTTGTCCGGTAAAAACTAAATGAACGAACATGAACAAGGCTTTGTTCGTGTTCGTCCGGTTCGTTTACGGCCCTAATATTCAACAAAAAAAAAATCAGGCTAAACAACCAAGCCAGATGAGTCCAGAACTAGACGTGTATTATGGTTTTACTTGCTTCACAGAATTCTAGTCTGAACTATATGCCATAAGAAGATGGTAGTTTAAGTTTGTAAACAACATGTTATTGCAAGTCAAAGTTTTGTTCTTTCTTGATCATTATTTCGATATGACCTTATTCCATGTACTCAACATTTAACGCTATACATGGCTTTTGTAGACAAGTTACCTCGCTTCGGCTGGATTTGCTATTTTTGTTGTAGTCATGGACTAGCAACTGTCTACTATTTATCTTTTTTTGAAAAACGTTTTGATTGTTCGAAACTTAGAAGTAGACACTTAGGGCATGTTTGGTGTGTGGGAATTGGAATCAAGGAATGGTTTCCTCCCCAATAATGATGTTTGTCTAGTCCTAAATGATTTTTGGAATAGATATCATATACAAATAAAGGTTGGAACAGACATATATATAAGCTAGTACATGAAGGTAAGAAGAAAAGGAATACAAGAACGGACAGCTATCTCTGTAAAAGTTAAGCCATTGCTTGAACTTGTTGGACAAGAAGTTTGAGAGAAACCAGTACCGAGTAAGTTCCTATCTATGAAAAATGCTGGCGGTTTAGGTTTTGGCAATGCACCATCATTGTCAAACATGAAAACCACCGACGACATGTTTGGCCTGTCTTCTGGACTTTGTTGTACACATAATAAGCCAACTTCTATCGATCTTAAAACTTCTGATGGATTGCTTAGCTCAGCAAAACTTGAATCCAGGAGTTCCATTGACTTTCCTTCACTATGCATCGTCCATGCCTAAATATAAATGTGGATTTAATTATTAGGCAATAGAGTTATGCCGGATAAATTTGAAAATCAAGCAACTTACAATGTCCAATAAGATTATTGTTATGCTCAGAATGAACAAATCCCCTGTTTCTCTTCCCACTCACAATCTCCAGCACTAATACACCAAAGCTGAAAACATCTGACTTTATTGAGAAAAGACCATCTAGCGCATACTCTGGTGACATGTAACCGCTACATAGAGTAATGTTTACAAGTCTTAAATAACGAACTTAACAAAAAGCGAATGAAGATAAACCAGAATGTTGTATCTTACTAGGTTCCAACAACTCTCTCGGTGTTAGCTTCAGTTTCATTTCCTCCAAAGCTTCTAGCTATCCCAAAGTCTGATATTTTTGGGTTCATATCTACATCTAGTAGAATATTGCTAGCTTTAAGATCTCTATGAATGATCCTTAATCGTGAATCTCGATGAAGATAAAGAAGTCCTCGCGCAATTCCTTTGATGATGTTGAGTCTCTTTGACCAATCAAGGAGTGTGCTTTTCCTTTTATCTGCACATCTTGTAGGTTTAGTTGTTCAAAAGTATCCTACCGTAGTTAGTTACTATTGTAGATTTAATAGAAATTATATGATACTAACCAAATATAAACTCGTCTAAGCTTCTGTTTGGCATGTATTCATATATCAGCAACTTCTCGTCACCCTCGATGCTACATCCGAGGAGCTTGACCAGATTCCGGTGCTGAAGTTTTGAAATGCATATAACTTCATTCATGAACTCATTAATTCCTTGACTGGAATTCTTTGAGAGACGTTTAACTGCAATTTCTTGCCCATCTTCTAGCATACCCTAAAGATTACCAATTTATATGTGAAAACTGTACAAAATTCAAAGGTAACTATCATTCATATTTCTTTGTATCAGTGGCACACTTAAACATTTTAGCTTCATAATTTTGTTATCTATAATGAATTAGAATGTTGCTCTAACAATTAAATCAAATGGACGAATCATAATGTGACGCTATACTCAGCAAACTGAATTCAAATAAATAAGATTCTTCATTTACCTTATAGACCGGTCCAAATCCGCCCTCTCCAAGTTTATTATCGAGTGAAAAATCAGCAGTAGCTATAGCTACTCTAGAGAAGCTAAACAATGGTAGCTCCATGGCTTCTCTCCCACTTTCACCTACATTTTGTGACCCCCCTGTGCGTTAATAATGCAAAACATGTCAAACTGGTTGAATCATTTAACATACTTATTACTTTAGGTAGTTTTTTAAATCGATGCTGAACACTTTATTGCTAAAACTCTACAAACATCTTACCTTCCTCAGTTTGTGGTGAAAGATGTCTTTTTCTCCATGCATACCACAACCATGTGCTCAAACTTATCACAAAAACCGCCACAAAGACTCCAATATCAAGATGATTTTGATGTTTGTTCCTCCGTCCTTTTTGACAACCGACGGAGCAAGTGCATGATCTTAACACGAAAAGTCAAAAACAACATCGTTAATCAACTTACAGACTCATAACAACCATGTATATATATATATATATATATATATATATATATATATATATATATATATATATATATATATATATATATATATTTCATTATTTGAAACAAACATGAACAAAGCATAACGTATTCAAGTAGTTACCTAATTCAGAGGAAGCCATTCTCACGAATATATCTTGACCACCCCTCGAGGATGCCCTGATATCTAATAGGTCATTGAACCAAAGCAAGCAACCACTTCCTTCGCCTCTGATATCGGTATTTACATATGCCGTACAAGTGCAGTTCTGTAGGCATATTGCTTTACATTCTGTTAAAGACATTGTATTGTTAAACCACGAAGTCTGTGTATCTGGCAATTTTACATTAGAATACTTGATAAACCCATCTGTTCCATTTTTGCAATCCAACGGTATTCTCCTCACACAACCACCTGTCCAATCTCCTGTTACCCAACCCATTTTGTTTATCGGCTCAAATTTTGCCTCATCTAAGCACGAACATTTCTGCGCATCTTCAGTGTTGCAGCTTCCATAAGGGCCACAAAATTTGTACGTGTCACAAATATCTTTTGGTACTGCCGTAATAACCTCCCATATTTTCTTATTTTCTTGCCACACTGAAAATTCATAATTTCCAGAAGAATTCAAGGTGGCTTTCGATATGACAGAACTGTTTAACACATTATAAGAAACAACCGCCTCTTTTTCATTAGTAACTGTATTGATTGAAATGTACGTGTTGGTGGAATGCCAGGATGACCCACTCCACTGTTCACCATTCCATGGTCCGTGCCGAAACTTGACCTCCAAACCATCTCTTAGTACGAAGTGAGGATAACCACGTGTGTCCATGCTCCAGGTGAATTCCCCTATAGCTGGATCATGAATACTCTTCCATGATGTCATATGCCATTCGGCGCCTGTCAAGTAATTTTTGACAAGCTTCATGCCAGGTAGATGAGTATCGGTTGGATAGTGAAAACTCTCCCACAGAATCTTCACGTTGTTTCCATCCGTGATGACTAGATTTCCAGAGTCATAAAGCTGTGCAGTTGCATTTCCTGATGATGTTGAGTTGGATGACCACACTACATGATCGGTATAGTTCTTGAGAACAAGATTTCCCTCACTGTCAATCCTTAACAAGCTTGATGATACATTGGTGAGGGGGTAGTCTCTGTTGGCAACCCAAACTACTGTTTTAACAGAAATTTTCTTATACCAAATGCCAACGTAAGTGTTATCCGAGCTACCTGGCTTGAAGAATCCCAGTTCAAATGTTCTGGCAGGAGATACCAGCATGTCGTTTTCTGTCAAGAAGCTTGAGTCTGAGATGATATCAATTTCGGCTGCGTATATTTTTTGCATGTGGAGCGAAAAAACTAGAAGAACAAGTATGGTTGCTTCCTCCATTAAAATCATTTCCTTCAAGATTTTCATTTTTTTTTACCTAATCTCTAGAATGGAATCAAAGTCTTATTATCACCTACAATACACAGTGAAGACTTGGGGTCAACGAGTCTTCTTGACAAAATGTCAATTCTCAAATGAACCCACAAAAACTTGTAATGCCATAAAGCCGAGGTTATCGTGACTGGTTAGTCACATGACAAGTGCCAAAGTAATTATTACCAGTCAAACAATATTATACGGTTCCTATACTATGTAATTAGCTTTCAATTAATATCCACAATAGCTAAATCAATGGATGAACTATATGCGAACCATAGTCATCAAGTGTGTATATATATGCATGGTTGCATATATGTTTACGTGGTGGCACATTATAATATTAAATTTTCAAATTTCCTTAATAAGATTTTGAATTGTTTGAATATGTTCTAAGGTTGGTGCGTCAGGCTTTATTGAAAATGAAGGGCAAAAGTGTCGATATTGTTAGAAATTGAGGTTAGTGTGTGACAATAATCTTAGGCAAGGGGGACTTATGTCGGGGGGGGGGGGGGGGCATAGCTATTCGAAAAAGTTGAGATTTTAGCGTAATTTTTTAATAATTTTGACCATTTTTTGAAAGTGCCCCCTACCCACATGCTAAACCCAACATTTAACACTTTAAAATCTTATAAATCTTTCGTCTCTAAGTAACAATACTCTATTTATCATTTCGGTCTTAGTTTTTTCTTCCACATTTTTTTGCTATTATCGAAAGAAAAAAAAATTGCCCCCCACAATCTATTTTCCTGGTTCCGCCACTGATCTTAGGTATTTGATTGAATCGTGTATAATCCACTTTTCAAATAAAGTATTTCGAACCTGTTGCATTGGTTACAAAAAATCTGGGATAAGATAATCAAAGCACTTTTTTCTAGGCACAGATAGAGCAAAACAAATAAAATTGTGTATTTTTGTGAATGTCAAATGAGACCAAACATTTGTTATTAAACATATAGCAATTAGAAGCACTAAGAAGCAATTGTATCCTAACAGTCATGACTATTGGCAAACAGTCGCATCAGTTGGTTTTGGTGGGAAATCGGGCAAGGTGAACTATCCCCAAAAAAAATTTCATGGTTATTAATGTAAATGAAGTAGAAGTTTAAGGATAATATATGAAAAAAACCATTACCGCCTCTCAAATAATAGAAAATGAGTTATATTTTTTGATGTTTTATGAATATTTATTTTCTTCTTTTACAATTCTTATCGTTAGATATATTCAATAATATTAATTTATGTTTCGGCCCTCCTAATAAAAATGTTAAAGTTCTGTCACCAAAAACATATAACTCATTTGGACCACCAACAAGGGGCGCTACCCTTTGATCCACAAGCCTTTGAGCCCTGCATCTTTGTTGTGGTCGAAAACACATTATATCACCGAGTGTGCACTCCACACTTCCCTTACTCATATCCAAGCTTTATATGAAATCATAGTGGTCTCTACTAAATCACAATTACCTAAAATAACCAATGACACTAAAATCATCAACATAAATTGCATGCTCTCATGTTTCTTGTTGCGTACTTCAGGTGAAAATTTAAGGTTTCTTTTTAATTGTGTTTTTGTCATGTTTTTCCTTTAACGCAGGCACTAATATATTCTCTTTCTTGCTATCTTCTAGACCTATCTAATGGTTTAAACACTAAACCCTCGTTTGGTCCACGTAAGGTTTCTACCGCACTTTTTATGCATATCTACTAGTGTAGGTAGTCCTATGGTCAAGTCCTACACAAGGATGATGGTTACACCTCAAGCAACCTATAGGCTAGTGTTCTAATGGTCATATACTAACTAGCATATGAGGCATTACGTAGCTTTAATGCTAACGAAACGCGGAGATTCAACGATAGGCTAGAAAGATATCTATATAAAGAAGCAAAAAGACAAAGAACACAACCAAAGCATAGATTCACACCAACACTGAATTCACATAATGATTAAGTGGGAAAAAAATCATTTTAATTCAAAGTATAATTAGTAAAATAGCCCTGTTGCCCTGGGTATAGGAATATTTAGCTCTTTTTTGAAAAATTTCCGTTTTAGCCCGGGTTGCCCTGGGCAACTTTCGTATAGCCAACTAAAGAGTGCCACGTCGGGACAACTTTTTTGTATTTTGGGCAACTTTTTTGTATTTTGGGCAACTTGAGGACACATGTCATCTTTCGGTTGGCTATACGAAAGTGGCACAGGGCAACCTGGGTTAAAACGGGAATTTTTCAAAAACGGGCTAAATATGCCTAAACCGCATGGCAATGGGCCATTTTGGTAATTTTCCCTTAATTCAAACTACAATGATGCTAGAATAATATCTAGTTTTACGAATCGATCGGCTTTGACTACAAAGATTGTTTCTCTTCATACTTCTACTCTTCTTTTGTGTTTTAGGGCTTTCTCTCAAAACCCTAGCTGGGATTTGGGAAAGGGGAGATAATCTTTTAATGCTGAATTCGTATGTATTTATACGCTTCACTAGTTACGACCTGGTTACGGCGTAACTGTAAGTATGAGGTTACGCTGTAACAATCTTTTATACTTGATTCATTCTTAAATTATAATATTACTTACGACGTAACTTTGTCGACTAGGTTACACCGTAACCTTCATGTTTGGTCAACAGGTTTCCCCTTCTATGCTCCTTCTACGGCGTGGTGCTTACATCATCTTCTACGGCGTAAGTACCACGACAAGGTTATGTCGTAACCCTTTTTCTACCTTGTTGATTATTCCTCCTTGATGTTACATTTCTTCGAATAGTTATACCTACAGAAAAACAAGCGTAATTTAGCTCATTTTTATGTGAATCTATCGTAATCATAAGCTTAAACATGAGATATTGGTGTTAAGATAATCAGATTATTTGATTTCATCAAATATCCCCCCACTTAAACTATACTTGCCCTCAAGTAGACCTTATTAGAATAATTTCCAAAAAGATAACTCCCAAGTTAGCTTGGAAGATATGAATTTAAAAACTACCTATGCTAGAAACATCAAAGCCGAACACCTCATGAAAAGGGAAACAGAAACACTAATACACTCTCTAATCTACATGTTTCATGTTCGGGGTGATTACTCAAAGCACAGTCATAGCATGTATTCTATCATAGGTTTGGCGATTACACAAATCTCTACCACTAGAGCTAAGGTCAAGGCAATCCTTAAAGACAATATAAGGTGAACAATTACTATGGCTAGGGTCGAGTTATTCATTAAGTCATTACAAGCTATAGCGAAGGCGACAAAAGCAATGATACATGACCAAATTCATGGCCAAGACACCAATGATTGCTCAACTCCCTCACCTAAACTTGAAGTATGCACATTAAGAACAACTAGGGTAGGAAAAGACATGGGATACACATTTTAAAGGTGTAAATAATGAAAAATACATAAACAAATAGTCCTAATCGTTAATTAAGTCGTTACCGCCTACCATTTACCCCAATTCCAAGCATCAAGATGCGAAAACTGGATCATCACATAGCAAGTTAGTGTGCTAAGGTGCGTGGGTAGATATCATCCAATGATAAGTGCACACTAACTTGACCTTCATTAACTTAAATAATCGGTTGCACGCGCATGAGTTCTTGTCTTCCCATGAATAGTTATGGCATAACCTTCATTAAATGGTTATGACGTAGAACTCTCGTAGTCATTTTTGGAACAAATTTACACTGTAACCTATTTTATGTGGTTACGTCGCAACCTACATAATCACCATTTTTTTTATTTCATAAAATAAAATGCCATCCCTCACTTGAGATGAATCATACATATTAAAAATAAGTGGGAGTTCTTCAATGATCTTCATAGATTTGTCTTTAACTAAAGTGTAATTCCGGAACCTCTCAACTTGAACCAAGGACCTAGGCACACGGTAATTCCTCAACCATCGACTAAAGACTACACGGTAGGTTAAGGTTATAAGGTGTAAACGAAAAAACACGTAAGTGGGTTAAGAAATGAAAGATTGGTTAGGAAAGGTGTATCTAGGAGTATCTTGCACTAAAGGTGAGTTCAGCAAATGGGTTTATCGCGAGAGGTCAACAAGTCGAGGTGACTAGTTGAAAAACACACACAATTAAACAGATATGGGCGATTTTGGTGTAAATCCTAAAACACTGCCTTCTCGGACTATCTATCCCAATTTTATAAAGAAATGTTAATGCAATACTTGTCTATGGTCTCAAAATGATATAAAGGCCAAGTTCTAAAGTCTACAATACTACCGGCACACTCATTATTTGGTAGATTATGTAATATGAGAAAATGGATGAAAAGTTAAATCTCACCAAAGGAAATCAAGGGTTGTTGTGTGCTCGGCAAAGATCTACTCTAGTTAGGTTAAGAAAAATATGTCAAAATTTTTGAAAAATATGATAATTTTCAAAATAAACTAGAAAATCGAGGGCAAGTTGGCTAAGTGGTATTATTTCTATATTTCTATTCCCCTCCCTCTACTTAAGTTGTACAAAGTCTCATTCGTACCAAATAATAAAAAATGGAATAATAGAAATAAGAAATGAAAAACAACCATAAAAAACTCGTGCCTTTGAAGCCCAAACATAGAAAACTCCTCTCAGAAACATGTTACAGCGTAGGTCCATTGACCTGGTTACGCTATAACTCTTGCAAACTCTCAATTCTCACATGCCCAGAACTGGTTACGGTGCAAGTCTGAGGACAGGTTACGCTGTAGAATCCCTTTGTAACAAAATTTTGAAATCTAAACACGCAAATGATCACAACCGCAAAGTACTAAATATTTCATTAAAAATATATATGTCCTAGAAGTTAATTATTACAGACATAATCTGATATTTAAATTGTCTTAAGAGCACACATGAGAATTGTTCATAAAAAGCAACAAAGAGGAGACATCACTCCACCCATTGGATCCCATGTTGGGAAGTGGAGGGCATGCTAGAGAATATGCTAAAAGGATCGGAGGTGGTGGCTGAAGTGGTTCCTGGAAAAGATTGTTGAGCAGACATGAAGTTCACCCCCTGTTGGACCCTAGATCAGGCATATCAGGTACGTAGACATACGGGGGTCCATTGAAGTGAGGATGATCAAGGTGCATGTGGGCAAGCATCTGACTTGTGCAGTCTGCACTCAATGAATAGTACCTCTGCTGCTCCAGCTGCATCTGTCTGAACTCATCATAGAAACCATCATACCGGATGTTCATGCCTGCGGTCATGTCATCTATATCCTCCACCACATGAGATATGTCACCCTCCATATCTCCCATCCTTTCGACCATTGCCCTGAGCCTATTAGAAATGCTCCTAATGGGGCGCTGCCTAGCATGCCCCTCACCAACATTCCCTTAGCTACCACTAGCCTGGGAAGACCTAATCGCCACAGACCCATCACCTGAAATGGCGGGCTCCATCTCTGCCTCACCAGCCCTATTGATCCTATAGATCCTAAACTTTACCAGCTTTACAATACTAATCAAATCAATTTCTTGCCCCTAGTCACAATACTCAAAGCAGTTGGGCTCATCAAACCCAGGTTCCTAGCCAACCTACCAATCAAGTGAGCCCCGTGAATGAAGATCCTCTTCTTTTGAAACCCCTTCGCCCCACCTGACATAAACTTGGCCAGGTGCCAAGGGACATCAACTATCTCACCCCTATCCATGCTAAGCAACAAATAGATGTCACCAACCATAACCTTCTCTCTCCTTGAGTGCCTAGCTGTAATAGAAATGGAAATGATCCTATGAACCAAATGGCAGAGTGGGCTCCTGATAGTGGTGTGGGAAGCAGGGTTGGAAGTATCTGCCACCAGCTGTTGAAATCTGCTCAAAGTAGACTCTTGGGTTGTAGTTGTAGGATCTTGTTCTCCCACAAGCAGCATAGAATTCTTCAAACATAATGAGAGTTAATTGCATACCTTTCAATCCATGCAAGCTTGAAATATCATCCTACAATAGTTTTACCTTAAACATGGGATGTGTATGAGTCCTCTCTCCCGGTGAGCAAGTTCCTAAAATTCCATAGAAATATAGATTAGGAACCAAAACATGAAAATCAAAAACACCTTAAATTTACCAAATTAAACTGCTCCCCAGTAGCGGTGCCAAAAACATGATGCGTTGTATCATGTTTTAAATTTATAAACTTAGAAGTACTTAAGGCCTAACACATTCTAATGAGCAGTATACCGGGTCATGTGTGGTATAGTGTACGTAAATCCGAGTGTCGTCCCAAGAGCTGTTGGTCTGGTGAATAAGGTGTTGGTTTGTTTTCTCAATTTAGAGAGTTGATTGTTAGAACTTAATAATGAACTAAAAGAGGAGAAGTTAGAAAGGAAGTGATTGTTTATTTATAATGTGGAGTGTCTAGATCCTAGTTTTATTTAGTGGTTATATATCATTAGGCATAAATGGTGATTGTGACCTAACCTATAATCCCTAGATCCAACCCCGATGGTCACGGTGGCCAAGTGTATAGTTTTAGTCATTACGCACCAGCTATCTTCTAGACCTATCTAGTGGTTTAAACACTAAACCCTCGTTTGGTCCACATAGGGTTTCTCCCGCACTTCTTAAGCATATCTACTAGTGTAGGTAGTCCTATGGTTAAGTCCTACACAAGGATGATGGTCACACCGCAAGCAACCTATAGGCTAGTGTTCTAATGGTCATGTACTAACTAGCATATGAGGCACTACCTAGCTTCAATGCTACCGAAACACGGGGATGCAATGATAGGCTAGAAAGATATCTATATAAAGAAGCAAAAAAACAAATAACATAACCAAAGCGTTGTTCCTCACCACTTCAACTTGTAAATTAAATTAAAAAAGGTTGATAGGATAAAAAGAATGTTTTGTTAGATTTTTTAATAAAAAATCATGACCCGGTCGGGTTTATCAAACTGGGTTGACATGGGTCAACAAAAAATCGGCGGTTCAATCTGGTTATCAAACAAGCAAAAACCCAGTCACATCCGACCCGGTCTCTGAGCTGGTTCAATTTGGTTCTCAAACAAGCAAAAACCCAGTCACATCCGGCCCGATCTTCATTCAGGGCGCTCACTAAATTGTACCTGAACTTTCAAAGCGTACTGTCTAGCTAACACTTCCCTTTTAAGTGCTCATTCATACTCATCAATCTCTTTAAGCTTTTCTAAATCTGTAAAAATAAAATACTCGACATTTTTTTATCTGCTTTAGTCATAACAAATTATTTTTTGAGTGATCCTTTTCCATCGTAGCAATAAAAGCTGCTCAAGGGTGTTTGGGATTAGTTATAATATTGTTAAAACGGAAAAGCAGGTTTGAGTATTTGAATGAAACTGTGTATACGCTCATTCTAGAGTAAAAACACGACTTGAAGATAAGCATGTTCTAACTTACTTATTTCTAACCCAAATAAGCATGTCATCATCCACATGAAAGGAATACCCACCCATATATAAATGATCGTTGGTTGTTACTTAATTAACCAAATATCTAGAATCATTATCTTAGGTCAAGACTTCTATCAAACACCTAGTATGCAATATTAAAAATATATATATATATATATATATATATATATATATATATATATATATATATATATATATATATATATATATATATATATAATAGTAAATTAAAAAAAAAATGAAACTAAACTATATCATACGTTTTGATGTTTTTATCTTTAAATTGTTGCATTTAGGACAATAAGTGTCAATAACAAAGAAGCCAATAATCACAAACCTGCAAAAAGTAATTATATTTATTGAACATCTGCCTCTTCCTTAATACAGTATCTTTTTCTCTTAGACAGTTTATCAAACATTTGGTGACCCCATTCATGATTCACCTATCATAAAAAGCATGATTATGTTTAATCATATAAAACATGAACTGAATCAAAAACTCATGATCAAAAATCATGATTAATTGTATAACAAACTTACCCATTAAACTAAATGTGTCTGTCAATCATCTGCCATTAAAATCGATTGTTACAAATGGGTTCTATCATCAATAACAATTCATTCGATTCTGGAGATGGTCTTAATTGCATATTTTTAGGATAATTTGCTGTAGTTTTGAATTTGTGATTTTGATCTAAACATAGAATTACGATTTTTTTGATCTATTCATGGAATAAACCAATGTTTGATTTGGTGAGTTTAAGGTTATGAATTTAGACTTCTTTTTTATTAAGGATTCATAAGAATCGTCACTGATATTTGATTTGGTGAGTTTAAGATTATGAATCTAGACTTCTTTTTATTAAGGGGGTGTTTGTTTGGGCTTATTAAACGTAAGCCCATTTGGGGGTGTCTTATCTTATCTTAACTAATTATAATGGAAAAAGAGTCAAAGTAAAAAGTGAAATCTTAATTTTTGGTCAATCCCCATAATACCCTTCTAAAACTCCTTATATAAAGTCAAATGTGAAATTAATACCATGCAAATATACGGAATTAACCAAAGTTGAAAAAGTCAACATGCAAATATGCATTTCTACCATGCAAATATAAGGAAACAATTATACATCAGATTTGCTATGTGGAATTAACTAAAAAGTGAGCACACTATAAAGGCTGGAATTAAACTATTCTATGAAGGATGGCCCAATGGACCCAACTAATACACGGTTGATTTCAAACTATATATGGCAACTATTGGTTGTATTCCAAATCTCTACTACATATAGGAATGATTTGATTGAAAAAAAAACAATTTGAAACTTATCTATATAATACAGAAATACAACCCTAATTTCATTATTTTCTACGCTCTCTAAACCTAACCTTTTTCTCTCTTAAACACATCTGCAACCGCCACTATAACTGCCGCCATATCACGAAATAGCCACCACTTTTCGGTGGTTTGGGTTGTTTCGGTTGGCTAGGTGGTTTCGGTTGGTGGCTTTGGTTGATTTGTGTATATTGATAGTGGTATGTTACGTGTTCTTTGTTCGAAACTAGATCTAAGGGCTTTTCGCATGTTTTTAGATTTGAAAAAGATTTATTTTTTTATTGTAGGAGTTTTTCTTCTGTTATACACGAAAAAATGGTCAATGCTATCACTTGCGTTTGTTATCAATGTTTTCGAGTAGCATGATTGTGTTGCTGCATAAATGTAAAACTTTATTTTATTTTTTTATTTTTTATTTTTTATTTTTTATTTTTGGGTACAACATTCCAAATAAGTCCATTATGCTATTTTTGAAGGATTTGATCTTGGAGTTGTATTGTACTCATTATTCTTTTACCACACTGTGAACCCGCATTTCAATCTTTCTTAATGGCTTTAGATATGGTGTTGTGGTTTCCATGGTGTTTTGGTGATTTATGTGGTGTTGCTAAAATGTTCTTGGTGTGTATTAGGTCCAAAGGAATTTTGGTTAGATCTAAAGGACTTTTTGGTGTTAAGTGATTTTGGTGACATTAGTAATATGTGATTTGGCTTGGTTTTTGCATAGTATATAGGTTTAGTCACTTCAAATGTTGTACAACTAGCCATTATCTCATGGGCCATATACTTGGACTAACAAAAAATAATGTTATGACAATCAAGTAATGTTACTCTCGTATGCCTTGATATATCATGGATGGTACATCCTTAAGATAAAGAGATGAAAAATAATGTATAATTGATTCTTTATATCTATCTAGATAATGCAATACAAAGTTGGCATGCCAGGAACAAAAAAAAAAAAAAAATAAATAAATAAATAAAAAAAAAATAAAAAAAAAAACTACATTTTGATTATTTTATGTTTTACTGTATTTATAAATGTCACAGGAAACACTTTAGCCATAATATCACAACTACAACAGTTTGCTGCTAGAAAATCTCGTTGCTATGCACGGGTACTCGTCTATAAAAGAAAAATGGTTAATGTGAAAAACTGAAAAGTCAAGCAATATGAAATGTTGAAAACCTTAAATCTAAACAAATAAAGGAAACTATTGAACCACCCGGTTTAAATTGACACATTTTTCGACCGAAACAGTTCTACCGATTGAACCACCCGGGTAAAAACATTATGTTTAATCCCCAAATCCTCTAACTTTTATTAGTTTTCGTTTATAAACCATAAACTTTTTTTTATCACTAAACCATCTGCCGCTATAAAATCCCGTTGCTATGCACGGGTACTCGTCTAGTTTTTTATAAGCTCCAATTTTGTGGCTTATTTTGAGATTTGTCGGCTTATATAAGTTTAATAATAGTTTATTATGGTATGGTAAATTTATAAAAGCCGACATGTCTCAAAATAAGCCGTAAAATTGGGGCTTATAAAAAATAAGCTGAAATTTCATTGAGTTTCAGCTTTTTTTTAGAATCCCCAATTTTACGGTTTATTTTGAGACTTGTCGGCTTTTATAAGTTTATCATATCATAATAAACTTATATAAGCCGACAAGTCTCAAAATAAGCCGTAAAATTGAAACTTATAAAAAATAAGCCCAAATGAGCTTATGTTTAATAAGTTTAGTCAAACAGGCCCTAAGGATTCATAAAGAATCGTCACCAAATGAGCTTATGTACATGTCTTATGGAGACATGGATCATTCATGAATAAAAAAAGATCACACAACAACTCAAGAAGTATAACAAATGGTCTTTCTATACTTCAATCACAATTCACAAATTAAACTAAGGTTTGAACTTTGAACTTCTTATTAATTTACTCTCTAATCTGTTATTTTATTTTTATATATGCCATTTGCTATTTTGCATTTTTGCTTCACTGCCAGGGGATTTTCAGCCATGAAAATGTTCAAGAATCGACATCGAAACAAGATGGCAAATAAGTTTCTTGCAGATAACTTGGTCGTTCACATAGAAAAGGAGATTGCTGATACTTTTGACTCAAAATCTATAATTGAAGTATTCAAAAACCTTAAAGGCCGTCGAGCCGAGTTGTAACTTTTTTTTTCTTTTTTTTTTTTTTTTTTTTTTTTTTTTTTTAACGTTTATTGCATGATTTCCTTCAATATATAAGACTATGTTGATTTTCGTTTTAATATACTTGTCTAGTTTTTACTTTCACTAGTTTCGGACTTTCGCCCCCCCCCCCCCCACCCCACCCCACTAAAATTGTTCAAGTTCCGTATATGGTGCCAAGGTTTGCGAAAGTCTTTTCCATTCCTTTATTTTTCAACTTGAGTTTGCAGAATTTTTGGTTTAATTGTGGCACATTTTGTTATTCAACCAAGTGTTTAACGTCAATTTGACCCACTCACTAATGGTTGACCCGTTACCCAAATATGTTTGCTAATTTTGTACTCACGCAATCTTTAAAAACTGTATTTCAGTGCAAAGGTAGTAAGTGCATACTTGGAAACTTCGGATACTAAGGTGCTTAAGTTAGCAAAGAAAGAGTTGCAGCCATCAGTGAAAGAAGGTGTACTAAAATTACCCGAGCAAAATCAGGCTAAACAACTGAGCCAGATGACAAGACGTAGACACGTATATTGCGGTTCTGCTTGCTTCACAAAGTTATAGTCTGAACTAGGTGCCATAACAAGATGGTTGGTTTAAATTTGTAATCGACATGGTTATGCTATAATTTTCAAGTCAAATTTTGTCGTTTATCATTAATTTACGATATGTGAACTTATTTCATGTTATCAACACTGAATGTTATTCATGGCTTTTTGTAGATAGGTTACATGCTTATTACTAAATTAGTGATGAACTAATAATTGTCTTCTTTTTTTATAAAGGTGTTATATGTCTGCGAAAATTACTGTACTACCCCTGTCCAAACCTCTATGTCGTGCAGAGCCCAACCTTTTTCCACCTTTACAATTCTACCCAAGCATCTCGTGTAAATATATACCCAACATGCCCGAGACAAACGTGTCTCCTTGTTATTGGACGATAAAAAAAAAACCCTAGGTCATGTCGCGTATATATATACAGAACACTACCCGACATTGTAGTATATGCATACTTGAAAACCACCGATCCTAAGGTGCTTAAGTTAGCAAAGAAAGAATTGCACCCTTTACTGAAAGATGTCCTCAAGTTACCCGAGCATAATCAACCAGAAAAATCAGGCTAAACAACCGAGCCAGATGAGTCCAGAACTAGGCGTTTATTGCGGTTTTACTTGCTTCACAGAATTATAGTCTGAACTATATGTCATAAGAAGATGGTAGTTTAAGTTTGTAAACAGCATGTTTATGCCATAATTTGCAAGTCAAAGTTTTGTTTTTTCTTAATCATTATTTCGATATGACCTTATTCCATGTACTGAACATATAACGCCATACATGGTTTTTGTAGACAAGTTACCTCACTCCGGCAGGATTTAAGTATTGTTTTAGTCATGGACTAGCAACTGTATTCTATTCTCTTTTTTTTGAAAAGCGTTTTGGGATAAATCAAAAGAGAAAGGTTGACATTTAATCTGGGACCAAATTACATTTAACTGTGAATCTCTTGACATTTTAGCAGTAGTTGTCGATAATCTTAAACGAACGAAACAAATAACAAATTCGAACAAACGAAGCGGAAGCTTTATTCAATTACCAAAACAAATACAAAACTAAATTCAAATGTGCCAAACCAAAGTTCTAATTCAAAAGATACCAAACACAAATTCAAAAGGTACAAAGAATTCTAATGTTATCAATCCCTATTTATAGACAAAACTAACCGTCATAGATTAATTTCCAAATTCTAATCAAACTTGAAGGACAAGTCACACAAATTTACCAATTGACCCCTAAAGTTTAAGTCACTTTTCTAAAAATCTCTACCGTGACTTAAACTCCTCCACCTGCTTCAAATCAAATTCAAAGTTCCAAATTCCGAATTCCAAATTTCAAATTCCAAAATCCAAATGCCAGAGATGCAAGCCAAATTCAAATCAAACGACCGATTCCCAAAAGCAATCCTAAACAAAATCGATCCAAAGCAAATGCCGATGACTTCAAAACGAACAATCAAACGTTAGCCAACAAATTCAAAACGGTTAACCAACCAATCAAATCGGCCCAAATGATCTTCACCAAAGACAATCAAATTCGAGCAACCAACTTCAAAAGCCAGACGAACGAAGATCCAAAATTCCAAATGATCGAACAAATTCCAAACGACCCGATTATTACCAAGTCTTCAAACACCAAATCGATCTTCAAATTCCAAATTTAAATTCTAATGGTCCACTTATACAATAAGAATTACGACTCAAATACCAAATTCTAAACCTAATGACCCACTTATTTGATAAGTATTACGGTCAAAATTCAAACTTATTATCCGCATCAAACAAACTCAAGTTAACAATAACTTGACAAACGAGCTCTAATAATTCAAACGCCCCAAATATGATACAAATAATAATTCTAGTGACCCACTTATCTAATAAGAATTACAGTCTGAATTCAAAATCAAATATTTTCAATGAATCAATACGAACAAAATATTCACCTATCGATCAATTCTTCAAAAAACAATGGCTACCAACGAATTCTTCAAAACCAAAAACAGAAATCATATACTAAAAGTCAATAGGCCCAAAAGTAATCAAATAGCCCAGTCCCACCAATTACAAAACGCCAAAACAATCCTAATAACAAGATTAATCGCACCAAATCCTCATGTCATCTTTCAACTCAAAAACCAATACGTCGAACAAACAAAACTTTTTTTTCTTTTCTTTTTCTTCATCTTCGACGTAAACAAACTTAGCTCTTGATACCACTTGTCGATGATTCAAAGACGAAACAAACAAACAAATACGAACAAACGAAGCGGAAGCTTTATTTAATTACCAAAACAAATACAAAACCAAATTCAAATGTGCCAAACCAAAGTTCTAATTCAAAAGGTACCAAACACAAATTCAAAAGGTACAAAGAATTCTAATGTTATCAATCCCTATTTATAGACAAAACTAACCGTCACAGATTAATTTCTAAATTATAATCAAACTTGAAGGACAAGTCACACAAATTTACCAATTGACCCCTAAAGTTTAAGTCACTTTTCTAACAGTAGGTGTTTCTTATTTTTGTAAATTCCATTCAATTACTAATACTGTATGAGATTAGTCCATGTTTATTGTCCTCTTAACTTTTCAAGTGCTTAATGTAACACCCCCAATTCATGGATGCAGCGGAATTCAAACTGGGTGTTACTCGACGGCACAATAGTCACAATGATAGAAAACGAACTCCAATTGAGTCGTTTTGAAAAGGTTTATCATTCAAATTATATAAATATCAGAGATTACAAAATGAGGTCCCAATTGGTTCCATGTTTACAATGTATAATAAATGAGTTTTGAATGATAATAAAATTTATAGCCCTCTTGAGTATCTGTGCCCTTCCGTTCCATCCTTGATCGTCATGAACCTGAAATACATGCTTGAGAGGTCAACACAAAGGTTGAGTGATATTCATAGAGTTTGTTAAATCGATTGAACACAATATGTTGGTAGTGTGAGTTATAGGCTCACACCAATGTTTGGAAAACAAAACAGGTAGGCTACGTTATTATACGCCCGGAACATGTATTATACACTAAGCTTATGAAACCAAAACGTTAACGTGTACCAATATCGATTGGCAGATTTATCCCGGTAGGTACTTTGCCGTCATACCTAATGTCTCAAATATTAATGCATTTGTTTGAACTAATCAAAACAAATGGGATTCGTCAATCCCAATAGGCCTATTCACAATATTCGCGCTCACTTGCAAGTAACCCTCGCAAGTGATTAAATGGTTCATACTAAGGGATCTTGGTTTGGCAAGGATGTTACTTAGTGATAATAAAACATAGTCGAATAACATACAGTAGAAAGCATTGTGTTCGAGTAGAAAAATAATAGCATGTATTCCCCCCAAGGGTTTGTAAAACATTGAAGTAATGTAAAGTGGGGCTATGAACTCACCTTAAGTAAGATAGCAAGTAATGAAGGTAATGGTCGGATCGTGTAGGTTTCTATGAGCAACCTATAATAGAATGTCGCGACTTAGGATCGGAGTAAAGAATATGAAGTAGTGCCTATATATATATCTTGCATTTAGTCCATGATGTGGTATGATGTATAATGTAAGTCTTTGAAAGAAATGATTCATGAAACATGTATGTTTTGTATATCGTTCACTACCGTTCGGGCCGACATAATTCAGAAGTCATGTTAGTAAGCGTTCGAGGAGCCAGGACACTTTAACTCGTAAATCCACAACTCAACTCGACGGCTTACATAATGAACTCCTCACATGAGGCTCCCTACTATTGTAGTAGTTGATGAAATATATAGATATAAGTTTTGATCCGAAAGGTTACATGTCCGATATTTGAATAAACTTAGGAAAGTTTATTTGTACATGAAGATTGTTATTAGGGGTAGCTTCATAAGCCTTAAATGACCATGTTCTCTTGGTAAAATCTCATGGTTTCCTTTTAAGTGAAGTAGATCCAAATTGCTTGTTCAAGTTATCGCCTAACTCATTGTTTCATGTTTACGCCTATGTGAGTTGTTATGGTCATTTCGTCATGGCCTAGCCATGACCTTTGGTCCTTGTTCCAAGGTCATGAGACTCAACCTTGGTTCTAGTCATGTTTGTGGTCTTGATTATAGGTCATAAGACCTCTTGTTCCTTTCAAAGTATAACCATAATCTAGTGACTTTCGCCTAAAAATGGGCTGTTTAGAATTTGAAGAATTTTATCACTCGGAAAGCGTTTTTAGGGCTCGAGCTTCTTTGTTCCTGAACGAAAACGTCGTTTCGGACAACTTTCGTGTTTTAACTTTTTGATGAATCGGACCAGAAGTGGGACTTTCAAAACCCAAATTTGATCAGGAAGCTATTTGGCAGTTTTGCCGGAAATCTTGGTAATTTCAAATGGGCGTAACTTTTGACTCGTATACTCGTTTTGGGTGGTTCAAATTGCTATGGTTTCCTTGTTAGGTCCTCTACCACAATATGTAATAATCAAATATCATATTTTTACCATTTTGGTCGTGGTTTTCCAAGAAAGTCACTAGTTTGCTTGTTTTAGTAACTTGTTGTAACAATCAATAACAATAACTTGTTTTGCTCACTTTTATACATCATGGACATAACTACAAGACATAATATAGCAAGAATAACATGTAAATAACATGAACATGATTATTTAACAAGAATCAAGTTAGGGTTTGGCTCACAACTTTTGGCTTTCAAAGATGAAAGGAAGTTAACATGTAAGGATAGGACTTTGATAGACTTGCTTCAACCCTTTTTCCCTTCATGCAATCTTTCTACCCTTGGTATTCTTGAAAGAGATGTAATGAAAGTTGAGGTGAATTGAGTGGATTTAAACTCAAGAGAAATCACCAAGTATATGAGGTTATGGAAGTGTTTGATGAATGATAACCTATCTAGGGTTTCTACCTTGAACTAGCACTTGAATCTTGCATGAAACTTGGAAGGAAAAGAGCAAAGGGTATGGTGTTGGTGTGTGTGGAAGTGGACGGCAACAAGGGGGAAAGGGAGGGCTTTATATGCCTTTGAGGAGGTTACTTTCCTTGACTTGTCAAACCTTGTTCACCAAGTTGAACACATGTAAGGATCTAAGAGCACAATGCATGAGATCTTGCCACAAGTGTGAAACCCCCCTCCTAGAGGCGGTTCACAAGGCTTAGGGAGCAAGAGTTGGAGTTTGGATGATATTATCTAAGTTACTAGATGAGTTTTGACTCCGGGAAATGCCAATCGTAAATGATTAAGCCTCAAAACGTAAAACCGGGTGTCGTAAAATTATGGAATTTGAAAGTATTGTTAAATATGTCCATATAGTCCATAATAAAATATAAAATGAGTGGTAGGTTCTATCGGGTGCCAAAACCCTGCTAAAAACTGGAAACACGGGTCTAAAACGCATAATTCGCGTAAAACGCTGAATATTGCGTAAAATTGAGAAAAGTAAAATGTTACTTTTCTAATGTTATAAAAATGATTTAAAATGACTTATAATGTCTAGACTGGGCTCAGTCTAGTGTCGGTTGGTATTAAATGTCTTTTAGACATCAAACCGTAAGCCTAAAAATCACGAAATGACTTATAACATCAAGGGATCATTTTTGGTCAATGGAGGAGGGAAAGAATATGTTGACTTTTTCTAATAAGTTGAAAACTCAAAAAGTCTTAGAAACGCATTTTGTGGTCTCACGGTTAATCGCCCAAATGGTTAAGCGTGCTCATGCGAGAGTAGTACAGGCATGGGTGACCTGCTGGGAAGTTTTTGGTCATGTTTTTCTCAGTCACGATTAATTCTCAAATAAATCATGAGTGTGTCAAACATTTTCCCGATGTGGGGTCACCTGACGGGGTTGAATTTCGTTGTGCGTAGAATTTCTAATTGACGTTTTACCCTAAAACGTGTAATTCCTTAATAACTTTCACGAAAATGAGCTTATGAATGTCAAACTTTTAATTTGCCATGGAAATGATTTATCACTCGATAAAATCAAATAAAAATCAACTTTCGGGAAAGTTTCGGTAAAAATGAATAGTAAAAGTGAATAGTGAAATTTTCCGGGAATAGTAATTATCCTGAAAAATGTGAATTGTTACAGTCTCTACCCCTTACGGGGAACTTCGTCCCGAAGTTCTATGTGTGTCATATGTTGGAGTGGTGTCGATAAAGATGTGTGGTTACTTATGAGGACCAAAGTCTGGGATTTCCGGTAATGTAATTTGATTTGTCATTTCAGTGTATGGTGTAGGATGAGGCTTCCTTTTATGTAGGAAAGGTATGGTAATAGTCGAATATCAAAGGAAATTGATATAGCAGTCGAATATTAATAGGAATCGATATAGTAGTTGAATATCAAATAGAACTTGATATAGTTAAATATCAAAATGAAAATTGATATAGTTGTCAAGTATCAATAGCAATTGATATTACAGTTGAACAACAATAGCAATTTACATAGGAATCCAATAAATGGAAATTGATATAAGAATCGAATCATGGAATAAGCGTTGAACATGTGGTTGGACCAAGTCCTGTTTGAATTGTACGGCTGCCCATGCATATGGCTACATGGCTTCGCAATGAGTTTGGTACGACTGCGCATGCGTATGGTTACATGGCCCCGTAATGAGTTTGGTACGACTGCACATGCATATGGTTACATGGCCTCGCAATGAGTTTGTTTGTTATTGCACTATCATTATGAAAACCAAAATGTAAACCTCGTACTAATGGAAATTGGGATAGTCGTTGCAATCATAGCCTAGTAGGTAATCGGTTGTTGTACCTAGTGTTTATGTCATGGTTTGAAGCGATGTCGGTGAAAGATAGGATTTCTTGTGGCGAATAAAATGTAGGTATCATGCCATACCCGAGCAATGTAATGTAGGTATCAAGCCATACCCGAGCAATGTAATGTAGGTATCAAGCCATACCCGAGCAATGTAATGTAGGTATCAAGCCATACCCGAGCAATGTAATGTAGGTTTCAAGCCATACCCGAGCAATGTAATGTAGGTTGACTTCATACTTATGTTATTTCGGATATAATTAAGCCCACTTGTTTATAATTCTTTATTTACATAGAGAGGCATCCCAAACAATGTAACTAAAGGAATATAAACGTATGGTTCGATGATTTATAATTTCTTTATTTAAATGAAAAGGCATCCCAATCCATTCAAATAAGGACATTATAAATTGTAACACCCCCAATTCATGGTTGCAGCGGAATTCGAACTGGGTGTTACTCGACGGCACAATAGTCACAATAATAGAAAACGAACTCCAATTGAGTCGTTTTAAAAGATTTATCATTCAAATTATATAAATATCAGAGGTTACAAAATGAGGTCCCAATTGGTTCCATGTTTACAAATCACATTAAGTGAGTTTTTGAATGATAAGTAAATTTATAGCCCTCTTGAGTATCCGTGTCCTTCCGTGCCATCCTTGATCGTCATGAACCTGAAATACATGCTTGAGAGGTCAACACAAAGGTTGAGTGATATTCATAGAGTTTGTTAAATCGTTTGAACACAATGTGTTGGTAGTTAAATCGTTTGAACACCATAATCGTAGTGTTTGTAGGTAAATCGTTTGAACACCATAATCGTAGTGTTTGTAGGTAAATCGTTTGAACACCATAATCGTAGTGTTTGTAGGTAAATCGTTTGAACACCATAATCGTAGTGTGAGCTGTAGACTCACACCAATGTTTGGAAAACAAAACAGGTAGGCTACGTTATTATATGCCCATAAAATGTATTATACACTAAGCTTATGAAACCAAAACGTTAACGTGTACCAATATCGATCGGTGGTTTTTATCCCGGTAGGTACTTTGCCGTCATACCTAATGTCTCAAATATTAATGCATTTGTTTGAACTAATCAAAACAAATGGGATTCGTCAATCCCAATAGGCCTATTCACAATATTCGCGCTCACTTGCAAGTAACCCTCGCAAGTGATTAAATGGTTCATACTAAGGGATCTTGGTTTGGCAAGGATGTTACTTAGTGATAATAAAACATAGTCGAATAACATACAGTAGAAAGCATTGTGTTCGAGTAGAAAAATAATAGCATGTATTCCCCCCAAGGGTTTGTAAAACATTGAAGTAATGTAAAGTGGGGCTATGAACTCACCTTAAGTTGGATAGCAAGTAATGAAGGTGATGGTTGGATCGTGTAGGTTTCTACGAGCAACCTATAATCGAATGTCGCGACTTAGGATTTGAGTAATGAATATAACGGAGTGCCTATATATATATCTTGCATTATAGTCCATGATGTGGTATGATGTATATTGTAAGTCTTTGAAAGTAATGATTCATGAAACATGTATGTTTGGTATATCGTTTACTACCGTTCGGGCCGACATAATTCAGAAGTCATGTTAGTAAGCGTTCGAGGAGCCAGGACACTTTAACTCGTAAATCCACAACTCAACTCGACGGCTTACATAATGAACTCCTCACATGAGGCTCCCTACTATTGTAGTAGTTGATGAAATATATAGATATAAGTTTTGATCCGAAAGGTTACATGTCCGATATTTGAATAAACTTAGGAAAGTTTATTTGTACATGAAGATTGTTATTAGGGGTAGCTTCATAAGCCTTAAATGACCATGTTCTCTTGGTAAAATCTCATGGTTTCCTTTTAAGTGAAGTAGATCCAAATTGCTTGTTCAAGTTATTGCCTAACTCATTGTTTCATGTTTACGCCTATGTGAGTTGTTATGGTCATTTCGTCATGGCCTAGCCATGACCTTTGGTCCTTGTTCCAAGGTCATGAGACTCAACCTTGGTTCTAGTCATGTTTGTGGTCTTGATTATAGGTCATAAGACCTCTTGTTCCTTTCAAAATATAACCATAATCTAGTGACTTTCGCCTAAAAATGGGCTGTTTAGAATTTGAAGAATTTTATCACTCGGAAAGCGTTTTTAGGGCTCGAGCTTCTTTGTTCCTGAACGAAAACGTCGTTTCGGACAACTTTCGTGTTTTAACTTTTTGATGAATCGGACCAGAAGTGGGACTTTCAAAACCCAAATTTGATCAGGAAGCTATTTGGCAGTTTTGCCGGAAATCTTGGTAATTTCAAATGGGCGTAACTTTTGACTCGTATACTCGTTTTGGGTGGTTCAAATTGCTATGGTTTCCTTGTTAGGTCCTCTACCACAATATGTAATAATCAAATATCATATTTTTACCATTTTGGTCGTGGTTTTCCAAGAAAGTCACTAGTTTGCTTGTTTTAGTAACTTGTTGTAACAATCAATAACAATAACTTGTTTTGCTCACTTTTATACATCATGGACATAACTACAAGACATAATATAGCAAGAATAACATGTAAATAACATGAACATGATTATTTAACAAGAATCAAGTTAGGGTTTGGCTCACAACTTTTGGCTTTCAAAGATGAAAGGAAGTTAACATGTAAGGATAGGACATTGATAGACTTGCTTCAACCCTTTTTCACTTCATGCAATCTTTCTACCCTTGGTATTCTTGAAAGATGGATGATGAAGGTTTAGGTGAAATGAGTGGATTTAAACTCAAGAGAAATCACCAAGTATATGAGGTTATGGAAGTGTTTGATGAATGATAACCTATCTAGGGTTTCTACCTTGTTTAAGCTCTTGATTCTTTTGGATAATACTTGGAGTGAATTAGAAAATGGAATGGTGTTTGTGTGTGTGTTGTGGACGTTCATGGAGAGGCAAGGAGGCTTTATATGGCCTTGAGGAGGTTAGAAGTGTTGACTTGTCAACACTTGATCACCAAGTTTAACACATGTTCTCATCTAAGGCCTCCTAGCATGAGATTGAGCCACACAAGGCTGAATTCCCCCTCCCTAGGTCGTTTCCTAAGCTTGGAGAGCAAGGGTTGGACTTTGGATGATATTATCCAAGATATCTAGTGTGTTTTGACTCCGGGAAATGCCAATCGTAAATGATTAAGCCTCAAAACGTAAAACCGGGTGTCGTAAAATTATGGAACTTGAAAGTATTGATAAACATGTCAATAAGTTCCATAATAAAATATAAAATGAGTGGTAGGTTCCATCGGGTGCTAAAACCCTGCTAAAAACTGGAAACACGGGTCTAAAACGCGTAATTCGCGTAAAACGCTGAATATTGCGTAAAATTGAGAAAAGTAAAATGTTACTTTTCTAATGTTATAAAAATGATTTAAAATGACTTATAATGTCTAGACTGGGCTCAGTCTAGTGTCGGTTGGTATTAAATGTCTTTTAGACATCAAACCGTAAGCCTAAAAATCACGAAATGACTTATAACATCAAGGGATCATTTTTGGTCAATGGAGGAGGGAAAGAATATGTTGACTTTTTCTAATAAGTTGAAAACTCAAAAAGTCTTAGAAACGCGTTTTGTGGTCTCACGGTTAATCGCCCAAATGGTTAAGCGTGCTCATGCGAGAGTAGTACAGGCATGGGTGACCTGCTGGGAAGTTTTTGGTCATATTTTTCTCAGTCACGATTAATTCTCAAATAAATCATGAGTGTGTAAAATATTTTACTGATGTGGGGTCACCTGACGGGGTTGAATTTCGTTGTGCGTAGAATTTCTGATTGACGTTTTACCCTAAAACGTGTAATTCCGTGTAATTCCTTAATAACTTTCACGAAAATGAGCTTATGAAAGTTAAACTTTTAATTTGCCATGGAAATGATTTATCACTCGATAAAATCAAATAAAAATCAACTTTCGGGAAAGTTTCGGGAAAAAAATGAATAGTAAAAGTGAATAGTGAAATTTTCCGGGAATGGTAATTAACCTGAAATTGTGAATTGTTACAGTCTCTACCCCTTACGGGGAACTTCGTCCCGAAGTTCTTTGTGTGTCATATGTTGGAGTGATGTCGATGAAAAGGTGTGGTTACTTATGAGGACTAGAGTCTGGAATTACCAGTGATGTAATTTGATTTGTCATTTCAGTGTATGGTGTAGGATGAGGCTTCCTTTTATATAGGAAAGGTATGGTAATAGTCGAATATCAAAGGAAATTGATATAGCAGTCGAATATTAATAGGAATCGATATAGTAGTTGAATATCAAATAGAACTTGATATAGTTAAATATCAAAATGGAAATTGATATAGTTGTCAAGTATCAATAGCAATTGATATAACAGTTGAACAACAATAGCAATTTACATAGGAATCCAATAAATGGAAATTGAGATAGTCGTTGCAATCATAGCCTTGTAGGTAATCGGTTGTTGTACCTAGTGTTTATGTCATGGTTTGAAGCGATGTCGGTGAAAAGATAGGATTTCTTGTGGCGAATAAAATGTAGGTATCATGCCATACCCGAGCAATGTAATGTAGGTATCAAGCCATACCCGAGCAATGTAATGTAGGTATCAAGCCATACCCGAGCAATGTAATGTAGGTATCAAGCCATACCCGAGCAATGTAATGTAGGTATCAAGCCATACCTGAGCAATGTAATGTAGGTATCAAGCCATACCCGAGCAATGTAATGTAGGTATCAAGCCATACCCGAGCAATGTAATGTAGGTTGACTTCATACTTATGTTATTTCGGATATAATTAAGCCCACTTGTTTATAATTCTTTATTTACATAGAGAGGCATCCCAAACAATGTAACTAAAGGAATATAAACGTATGGTTCGATGATTTATAATTTCTTTATTTAAATGAAAAGGCATCCCAATCTATTCAAATAAGGATATTATAAATCATCCTACTCAAGAATTCCCGACACAACATTCATACTTAGCCGGTGAGTTACAAGGTAGTGTATTACGAGATGATACTGGTGTTCCAAAAGTACAAGATGAATATTCAAACTTGTAAAGCTGATGAGGGTACTTGTGGTGTAACTAAGGATGATTTGAGCTTTAAAAGTGCATCAAAATCTGTAAATGAGCTTGTGGTTCCAACGGTTGTGAAGATAATGTTATGATATGTTGATGAATAAAAGTGTGTAGTGTATGCTTAACATTAATACTCTTAGGTATAGATGTTGAGTTTGCTTTAAAAATCTTAAGAGATTTTAAAAGTTTATGATGGAATGGTATCCTAAACAGGATGGTACTTCTACAGGATGAAGAGAATAATTGATAACTATCCCAAGATAGTAGTTTGGATTATCTCATAAATGAAAAATTTCAAGAATGAAATTAGGTAACACAAATAAGGTGTTAAGATTTCGCTGAGTGGTAAGACATTATCGTGTCTCTAGATTGTTTTAATGTATTCTGGTGGTTTATCATGTTCATGTAGGAAATCAATCTAAACATAACCCTAGTACAACTATTCTCAGTATTTGAAAATTCTAAGTCGAATATAGTTAGTCAGACTATATTCCACTGTCCCTAGGTTAAATATAGGTGACTAGTCTATATTTAGCCAAGGTTCGATAAAATTTTCAAATACCTAAACTAGGTATACTTTTGATATGTCCGTTGCTTTCGGGAAACTGTCCACTAAACAAAGGCGATGTCAAACCCTTAAGTTGCAAGTCCCGTCCATACAAGACTTGTAACGTATGTTTTCATATTCCATTGCATAGAAGGTAGTAAGGGTAGATACGTATGGAAAGGAAGTTTTAAGTAGTTCTAAAATAGAACATACTTGGCCAGGATCACGAACTTTTAATAATGAAGGTTTCATCAGAAAACCTTAATGAATGTAGAGAAAGTTCAGCTTTTGTCGACGATGGATTAGTTTGTCCTTTAGAAATCTCATATTTCTTGTTTGGAAATCGTTAGATTGTGATGGATTTTTGATATCATAAGAAATGATATTGATGAGGTCGTGAAATAATTCCAGAGACCATTGCACAAATCACAATGTCTCGGAAGTAGGTTAGACCATTGTGCAATTCACAATGTCTGGGAAGTAGGTTAAACCATTAGGTGACTCAAAACATTTGAGAAATGATTAAGACCATTGTATCATACAATGTCTTGGAAAATGAATCAGACCATTGTATCTCACAATGTCTTGGAAAATGAGACCATTGTATCTCACAATGTCTTGAAAAATGAATGAGACCATTGTATCTCACAATGTCTTGAAAAATGAATGAGACCATTGTATCTCACAATGTCTTGAAAAATGAATGAGACCATTGTAACTAGTTACAATGTCTTGGACATATAATGTTGGAGTAGGAACATGATTGGGAGAGTGTGGCTGTGCCGAAATGCCTTAGAATAGGCATACACAGATATGTTTAGTCCATTGTTTAGATAAATGATTGAAAATAAACCGAGTTTATATATCAATATACTAATATGTTCATGTAGCATAAAATGCCTAGTGTGTATATATCAATATACCTATATGTGTTCATGTAGCATAAAATGCCTAGTGTGTATATATCAATATACTTATATATGTTCATGTAGCACAAAATGCTTAGTGTGTATATATCAATATACTTATATGTGTTCATGTAGCATAAAATGCCTACGGGGAAACGCTCAATTATGTTTAGGGTACATATATTAATATGCAATTATGTTTGTGTAGCATAACATGCTTACTAAGTCCATAATCGTCTGGAGGATGGAAGACACGGAGAGCGGAAGGCTATAAAAAAATGGTTTTGCTTGTAGTTGTAGTTATAGTTTAGGTCTCAATTAGACCCGTTTCTCTATAACCATGGCTCTGGTACCAATCTGTAACACCCCCAATTCATGGTTGCAGCGGAATTCGAACTGGGTGTTACTCGACGGCACAATAGTCACAATAATAGAAAACGAACTCCAATTGAGTCGTTTTAAAAGATTTATCATTCAAATTATATAAATATCAGAGGTTACAAAATGAGGTCCCAATTGGTTCCATGTTTACAAATCACATTAAGTGAGTTTTTGAATGATAAGTAAATTTATAGCCCTCTTGAGTATCCGTGTCCTTCCGTGCCATCCTTGATCGTCATGAACCTGAAATACATGCTTGAGAGGTCAACACAAAGGTTGAGTGATATTCATAGAGTTTGTTAAATCGTTTGAACACAATGTGTTGGTAGTTAAATCGTTTGAACACCATAATCGTAGTGTTTGTAGGTAAATCGTTTGAACACCATAATCGTAGTGTTTGTAGGTAAATCGTTTGAACACCATAATCGTAGTGTTTGTAGGTAAATCGTTTGAACACCATAATCGTAGTGTGAGCTGTAGACTCACACCAATGTTTGGAAAACAAAACAGGTAGGCTACGTTATTATATGCCCATAAAATGTATTATACACTAAGCTTATGAAACCAAAACGTTAACGTGTACCAATATCGATCGGTGGTTTTTATCCCGGTAGGTACTTTGCCGTCATACCTAATGTCTCAAATATTAATGCATTTGTTTGAACTAATCAAAACAAATGGGATTCGTCAATCCCAATAGGCCTATTCACAATATTCGCGCTCACTTGCAAGTAACCCTCGCAAGTGATTAAATGGTTCATACTAAGGGATCTTGGTTTGGCAAGGATGTTACTTAGTGATAATAAAACATAGTCGAATAACATACAGTAGAAAGCATTGTGTTCGAGTAGAAAAATAATAGCATGTATTCCCCCCAAGGGTTTGTAAAACATTGAAGTAATGTAAAGTGGGGCTATGAACTCACCTTAAGTTGGATAGCAAGTAATGAAGGTGATGGTTGGATCGTGTAGGTTTCTACGAGCAACCTATAATCGAATGTCGCGACTTAGGATTTGAGTAATGAATATAACGGAGTGCCTATATATATATCTTGCATTATAGTCCATGATGTGGTATGATGTATATTGTAAGTCTTTGAAAGTAATGATTCATGAAACATGTATGTTTGGTATATCGTTTACTACCGTTCGGGCCGACATAATTCAGAAGTCATGTTAGTAAGCGTTCGAGGAGCCAGGACACTTTAACTCGTAAATCCACAACTCAACTCGACGGCTTACATAATGAACTCCTCACATGAGGCTCCCTACTATTGTAGTAGTTGATGAAATATATAGATATAAGTTTTGATCCGAAAGGTTACATGTCCGATATTTGAATAAACTTAGGAAAGTTTATTTGTACATGAAGATTGTTATTAGGGGTAGCTTCATAAGCCTTAAATGACCATGTTCTCTTGGTAAAATCTCATGGTTTCCTTTTAAGTGAAGTAGATCCAAATTGCTTGTTCAAGTTATTGCCTAACTCATTGTTTCATGTTTACGCCTATGTGAGTTGTTATGGTCATTTCGTCATGGCCTAGCCATGACCTTTGGTCCTTGTTCCAAGGTCATGAGACTCAACCTTGGTTCTAGTCATGTTTGTGGTCTTGATTATAGGTCATAAGACCTCTTGTTCCTTTCAAAATATAACCATAATCTAGTGACTTTCGCCTAAAAATGGGCTGTTTAGAATTTGAAGAATTTTATCACTCGGAAAGCGTTTTTAGGGCTCGAGCTTCTTTGTTCCTGAACGAAAACGTCGTTTCGGACAACTTTCGTGTTTTAACTTTTTGATGAATCGGACCAGAAGTGGGACTTTCAAAACCCAAATTTGATCAGGAAGCTATTTGGCAGTTTTGCCGGAAATCTTGGTAATTTCAAATGGGCGTAACTTTTGACTCGTATACTCGTTTTGGGTGGTTCAAATTGCTATGGTTTCCTTGTTAGGTCCTCTACCACAATATGTAATAATCAAATATCATATTTTTACCATTTTGGTCGTGGTTTTCCAAGAAAGTCACTAGTTTGCTTGTTTTAGTAACTTGTTGTAACAATCAATAACAATAACTTGTTTTGCTCACTTTTATACATCATGGACATAACTACAAGACATAATATAGCAAGAATAACATGTAAATAACATGAACATGATTATTTAACAAGAATCAAGTTAGGGTTTGGCTCACAACTTTTGGCTTTCAAAGATGAAAGGAAGTTAACATGTAAGGATAGGACATTGATAGACTTGCTTCAACCCTTTTTCACTTCATGCAATCTTTCTACCCTTGGTATTCTTGAAAGATGGATGATGAAGGTTTAGGTGAAATGAGTGGATTTAAACTCAAGAGAAATCACCAAGTATATGAGGTTATGGAAGTGTTTGATGAATGATAACCTATCTAGGGTTTCTACCTTGTTTAAGCTCTTGATTCTTTTGGATAATACTTGGAGTGAATTAGAAAATGGAATGGTGTTTGTGTGTGTGTTGTGGACGTTCATGGAGAGGCAAGGAGGCTTTATATGGCCTTGAGGAGGTTAGAAGTGTTGACTTGTCAACACTTGATCACCAAGTTTAACACATGTTCTCATCTAAGGCCTCCTAGCATGAGATTGAGCCACACAAGGCTGAATTCCCCCTCCCTAGGTCGTTTCCTAAGCTTGGAGAGCAAGGGTTGGACTTTGGATGATATTATCCAAGATATCTAGTGTGTTTTGACTCCGGGAAATGCCAATCGTAAATGATTAAGCCTCAAAACGTAAAACCGGGTGTCGTAAAATTATGGAACTTGAAAGTATTGATAAACATGTCAATAAGTTCCATAATAAAATATAAAATGAGTGGTAGGTTCCATCGGGTGCTAAAACCCTGCTAAAAACTGGAAACACGGGTCTAAAACGCGTAATTCGCGTAAAACGCTGAATATTGCGTAAAATTGAGAAAAGTAAAATGTTACTTTTCTAATGTTATAAAAATGATTTAAAATGACTTATAATGTCTAGACTGGGCTCAGTCTAGTGTCGGTTGGTATTAAATGTCTTTTAGACATCAAACCGTAAGCCTAAAAATCACGAAATGACTTATAACATCAAGGGATCATTTTTGGTCAATGGAGGAGGGAAAGAATATGTTGACTTTTTCTAATAAGTTGAAAACTCAAAAAGTCTTAGAAACGCGTTTTGTGGTCTCACGGTTAATCGCCCAAATGGTTAAGCGTGCTCATGCGAGAGTAGTACAGGCATGGGTGACCTGCTGGGAAGTTTTTGGTCATATTTTTCTCAGTCACGATTAATTCTCAAATAAATCATGAGTGTGTAAAATATTTTACTGATGTGGGGTCACCTGACGGGGTTGAATTTCGTTGTGCGTAGAATTTCTGATTGACGTTTTACCCTAAAACGTGTAATTCCGTGTAATTCCTTAATAACTTTCACGAAAATGAGCTTATGAAAGTTAAACTTTTAATTTGCCATGGAAATGATTTATCACTCGATAAAATCAAATAAAAATCAACTTTCGGGAAAGTTTCGGGAAAAAAATGAATAGTAAAAGTGAATAGTGAAATTTTCCGGGAATGGTAATTAACCTGAAATTGTGAATTGTTACATAAATCATCCTACTCAAGAATTCCCGACACAACATTCATACTTAGCCGGTGAGTTACAAGGTAGTGTATTACAAGATGATACTGGTGTTCCAAAGGTACAAGATGAATATTCAAACTTGTAAAGCTGATGAGGGTACTTGTGGTGTAACTAAGGATGATTTGAGCTTTACAAGTGCATCAAGATCTGTTAATGAGCTTGTGTTTGTAACGGTTGTGAAGATAATGATGTGATATGTTAATGAACAAAAGTGTGTAGTGTATGCTTAACATTAATACTCTTAGGTATCGATGTTGAGTTTGCTTTAAAAATCTTAAGAGATTTTTAAAAGTTTATGACGGAATGGTATCCTAAACAGGATGGTACTTCTACGGGATGAAGAGAAGAATTGATAACTATCCAAAGATAGTCGTTCGGATTATCTCATAAATGAAAAATTTCAAGAATGAAATTAGGTAACACAAATAAGGTGTTAAGATTTCGCTGAGTGGTAAGACATTATCGTGTCTCTAGATTGTTTTAATGTATTCTGGTGGTTTATCGAGTTCATGTAGGAAATCAACCTAAACATAACCCTAGTACAACTACTCTCAGTATTTGAAAATTCTAAGTCGAATATAGTTAGTCAGACTATATTCCACTGTCCCTAGGTTAAATATAGGTGACTAGTCTATATTTAGCCAAGGTTCGATAAAATTTTCAAATACCTAAACTAGGTATACTTTTGATATGTCTGTTGCTTTCGGGAAACTGTCCACTAAACAAAGGCGATGTCAAACCCTTAAGTTGCAAGTCCCGTCCATACAAGACTTGTAACGTATGTTTTTCATATTCCATTGCATAGAAGGTAGTAAGGGTAGATACGTATGGAAAGGAAGTTTTAAGTAGTTCTAAAATAGAACATACTTGGCCAGGATCACGAACTTTTAATAATGAAGGTTTCATAAGAAAACTTTGATGAATGTAGAGAAAGTTCAGCTTTTGTCGATGATGGATTAGTTTGTCCTTTAGAAATCTCATATTTCTTGTTTTGAAATCGATAGATTGTGACGGGTTTTTGATATCATAAGAAATGATATTGATTATGTGATGGAATAATTCTAGAGACCATTTGCACAAAACACAAAGTCTCGGAAGTAGGTTAGACCATTGTGTAATTCACAATGTCTGGGAAGTAGGTTAAACCGTTGTGTGACTCAAAACATTTGAGAAATGATTAAGACCATTGTATCATACAATGTCTTGGAAAATGAATGAGGCCATTGTATCTCACAATGTCTTGAAAAATGAATGAGACCATTGTATCTCACAATGTCTTGGAAAATGAATGAGGCCATTGTATCTCACAATGTCTTGAAAAATGAATGAGACCATTGTATCTCACAATGTCTTGGAAAATGAATGAGACCATTGTATCTCACAATGTCTTGGAAAATGAATGAGACCATTGTATCTCACAATGTCTTGGAAAATGAATGAGACCATTGTATCTCACAATGTCTTGGAAAATGAATGGGACCATTGTATCTCACAATGTCTTGGAAAATGAATGAGACCATTGTATCTCACAATGTCTTGGAAAATGAATGAGACCATTGTATCTCACAATGTCTTGGACATATAATGTTGGAGTAGGAACATGATTGGGAGAGTGTGGCTGTGCCGAAATGCCTTAGAATAGGCATACACAGATATGTTCATGTAGCATAAAATGCCTAGTGTGTATATATCAATATACTTATATGTGTTCATGTAGCATAAAATGCCTAGTGTGTATATATCAATATACTTATATGTGTTCATGTAGCATAAAATGCTTACGGGGAAATGCTCAATTATGTTAAGGGTACATATATCAATATGCAATTTTGTTTGTGTAGCACAAAAATGTCTACTGGGAAATGCTCAAAATGGGTATATATGTGAATATACTAATATGTTTGTGAAGCATAACATGCTTACTAAGTCCATAATCGTCTGGAGGATGGAAGACACGGAGAGCGGAAGGCTATAAAATGTTTTTGTTTGTGATTGTAGTTATAGTTTAGGGCTCACTTAGACCCGTTTCTCTATAACCATGGCTCTGGTACCAATCTGTAACACCCCCAATTCATGGATGCAGCGGAATTCAAACTGGGTGTTACTCGACGGCACAATAGTCACAATGATAGAAAACGAACTCCAATTGAGTCGTTTTGAAAAGGTTTATCATTCAAATTATATAAATATCAGAGATTACAAAATGAGGTCCCAATTGGTTCCATGTTTACAATGTATAATAAATGAGTTTTGAATGATAATAAAATTTATAGCCCTCTTGAGTATCCGTGCCCTTCCGTTCCATCCTTGATCGTCATGAACCTGAAATACATGCTTGAGAGGTCAACACAAAGGTTGAGTGATATTCATAGAGTTTGTTAAATCGATTGAACACAATATGTTGGTAGTGTGAGTTATAGGCTCACACCAATGTTTGGAAAACAAAACAGGTAGGCTACGTTATTATACGCCCGGAACATGTATTATACACTAAGCTTATGAAACCAAAACGTTAACGTGTACCAATATCGATTGGCAGATTTATCCCGGTAGGTACTTTGCCGTCATACCTAATGTCTCAAATATTAATGCATTTGTTTGAACTAATCAAAACAAATGGGATTCGTCAATCCCAATAGGCCTATTCACAATATTCGCGCTCACTTGCAAGTAACCCTCGCAAGTGATTAAATGGTTCATACTAAGGGATCTTGGTTTGGCAAGGATGTTACTTAGTGATAATAAAACATAGTCGAATAACATACAGTAGAAAGCATTGTGTTCGAGTAGAAAAATAATAGCATGTATTCCCCCCAAGGGTTTGTAAAACATTGAAGTAATGTAAAGTGGGGCTATGAACTCACCTTAAGTAAGATAGCAAGTAATGAAGGTAATGGTCGGATCGTGTAGGTTTCTATGAGCAACCTATAATAGAATGTCGCGACTTAGGATCGGAGTAAAGAATATGAAGTAGTGCCTATATATATATCTTGCATTTAGTCCATGATGTGGTATGATGTATAATGTAAGTCTTTGAAAGAAATGATTCATGAAACATGTATGTTTTGTATATCGTTCACTACCGTTCGGGCCGACATAATTCAGAAGTCATGTTAGTAAGCGTTCGAGGAGCCAGGACACTTTAACTCGTAAATCCACAACTCAACTCGACGGCTTACATAATGAACTCCTCACATGAGGCTCCCTACTATTGTAGTAGTTGATGAAATGTATAGATATAAGTTTTGATCCGAAAGGTTACATGTCCGATATTTGAATAAACTTAGGAAAGTTTATTTGTACATGAAGATTGTTATTAGGGGTAGCTTCATAAGCCTTAAATGACCATGTTCTCTTGGTAAAATCTCATGGTTTCCTTTTAAGTGAAGTAGATCCAAATTGCTTGTTCAAGTTATCGCCTAACTCATTGTTTCATGTTTACGCCTATGTGAGTTGTTATGGTCATTTCGTCATGGCCTAGCCATGACCTTTGGTCCTTGTTCCAAGGTCATGAGACTCAACCTTGGTTCTAGTCATGTTTGTGGTCTTGATTATAGGTCATAAGACCTCTTGTTCCTTTCAAAGTATAACCATAATCTAGTGACTTTCGCCTAAAAATGGGCTGTTTAGAATTTGAAGAATTTTATCACTCGGAAAGCGTTTTTAGGGCTCGAGCTTCTTTGTTCCTGAACGAAAACGTCGTTTCGGACAACTTTCGTGTTTTAACTTTTTGATGAATCGGACCAGAAGTGGGACTTTCAAAACCCAAATTTGATCAGGAAGCTATTTGGCAGTTTTGCCGGAAATCTTGGTAATTTCAAATGGGCGTAACTTTTGACTCGTATACTCGTTTTGGGTGGTTCAAATTGCTATGGTTTCCTTGTTAGGTCCTCTACCACAATATGTAATAATCAAATATCATATTTTTACCATTTTGGTCGTGGTTTTCCAAGAAAGTCACTAGTTTGCTTGTTTTAGTAACTTGTTGTAACAATCAATAACAATAACTTGTTTTGCTCACTTTTATACATCATGGACATAACTACAAGACATAATATAGCAAGAATAACATGTAAATAACATGAACATGATTATTTAACAAGAATCAAGTTAGGGTTTGGCTCACAACTTTTGGCTTTCAAAGATGAAAGGAAGTTAACATGTAAGGATAGGACTTTGATAGACTTGCTTCAACCCTTTTTCCCTTCATGCAATCTTTCTACCCTTGGTATTCTTGAAAGAGATGTAATGAAAGTTGAGGTGAATTGAGTGGATTTAAACTCAAGAGAAATCACCAAGTATATGAGGTTATGGAAGTGTTTGATGAATGATAACCTATCTAGGGTTTCTACCTTGAACTAGCACTTGAATCTTGCATGAAACTTGGAAGGAAAAGAGCAAAGGGTATGGTGTTGGTGTGTGTGGAAGTGGACGGCAACAAGGGGGAAAGGGAGGGCTTTATATGCCTTTGAGGAGGTTACTTTCCTTGACTTGTCAAACCTTGTTCACCAAGTTGAACACATGTAAGGATCTAAGAGCACAATGCATGAGATCTTGCCACAAGTGTGAAACCCCCCTCCTAGAGGCGGTTCACAAGGCTTAGGGAGCAAGAGTTGGAGTTTGGATGATATTATCTAAGTTACTAGATGAGTTTTGACTCCGGGAAATGCCAATCGTAAATGATTAAGCCTCAAAACGTAAAACCGGGTGTCGTAAAATTATGGAATTTGAAAGTATTGTTAAATATGTCCATATAGTCCATAATAAAATATAAAATGAGTGGTAGGTTCTATCGGGTGCCAAAACCCTGCTAAAAACTGGAAACACGGGTCTAAAACGCATAATTCGCGTAAAACGCTGAATATTGCGTAAAATTGAGAAAAGTAAAATGTTACTTTTCTAATGTTATAAAAATGATTTAAAATGACTTATAATGTCTAGACTGGGCTCAGTCTAGTCTCGGTTGGTATTAAATGTCTTTTAGACATCAAACCGTAAGCCTAAAAATCACGAAATGACTTATAACATCAAGGGATCATTTTTGGTCAATGGAGGAGGGAAAGAATATGTTGACTTTTTCTAATAAGTTGAAAACTCAAAAAGTCTTAGAAACGCGTTTTGTGGTCTCACGGTTAATCGCCCAAATGGTTAAGCGTGCTCATGCGAGAGTAGTACAGGCATGGGTGACCTGCTGGGAAGTTTTTGGTCATGTTTTTCTCAGTCACGATTAATTCTCAAATAAATCATGAGTGTGTCAAACATTTTCCCGATGTGGGGTCACCTGACGGGGTTGAATTTCGTTGTGCGTAGAATTTCTGATTGACGTTTTACCCTAAAACGTGTAATTCCTTAATAACTTTCACGAAAATGAGCTTATGAATGTCAAACTTTTAATTTGCCATGGAAATGATTTATCACTCGATAAAATCAAATAAAAATCAACTTTCGGGAAAGTTTCGGTAAAAATGAATAGTAAAAGTGAATAGTGAAATTTTCCGGGAATAGTAATTATCCTGAAAAATGTGAATTGTTACAGTCTCTACCCCTTACGGGGAACTTCGTCCCGAAGTTCTATGTGTGTCATATGTTGGAGTGGTGTCGATAAAGATGTGTGGTTACTTATGAGGACCAAAGTCTGGGATTTCCGGTAATGTAATTTGATTTGTCATTTCAGTGTATGGTGTAGGATGAGGCTTCCTTTTATGTAGGAAAGGTATGGTAATAGTCGAATATCAAAGGAAATTGATATAGCAGTCGAATATTAATAGGAATCGATATAGTAGTTGAATATCAAATAGAACTTGATATAGTTAAATATCAAAATGGAAATTGATATAGTTGTCAAGTATCAATAGCAATTGATATTACAGTTGAACAACAATAGCAATTTACATAGGAATCCAATAAATGGAAATTGATATAAGAATCGAATCATGGAATAAGCGTTGAACATGTGGTTGGACCAAGTCCTGTTTGAATTGTACGGCTGCCCATGCATATGGCTACATGGCTTCGCAATGAGTTTGGTACGACTGCGCATGCGTATGGTTACATGGCCCCGTAATGAGTTTGGTACGACTGCACATGCATATGGTTACATGGCCTCGCAATGAGTTTGTTTGTTATTGCACTATCATTATGAAAACCAAAATGTAAACCTCGTACTAATGGAAATTGGGATAGTCGTTGCAATCATAGCCTAGTAGGTAATCGGTTGTTGTACCTAGTGTTTATGTCATGGTTTGAAGCGATGTCGGTGAAAGATAGGATTTCTTGTGGCGAATAAAATGTAGGTATCATGCCATACCCGAGCAATGTAATGTAGGTATCAAGCCATACCCGAGCAATGTAATGTAGGTATCAAGCCATACCCGAGCAATGTAATGTAGGTATCAAGCCATACCCGAGCAATGTAATGTAGGTTTCAAGCCATACCCAAGCAATGTAATGTAGGTTGACTTCATACTTATGTTATTTCGGATATAATTAAGCCCACTTGTTTATAATTCTTTATTTACATAGAGAGGCATCCCAAACAATGTAACTAAAGGAATATAAACGTATGGTTCGATGATTTATAATTTCTTTATTTAAATGAAAAGGCATCCCAATCCATTCAAATAAGGACATTATAAATCATCCTACTCAAGAATTCCCGACACAACATTCATACTTAGCCGGTGAGTTACAAGGTAGTGTATTACGAGATGATACTGGTGTTCCAAAGGTACAAGATGAATATTCAAACTTGTAAAGCTGATGAGGGTACTTGTGGTGTAACTAAGGATGATTTGAGCTTTACAAGTGCATCAAGATCTGTTAATGAGCTTTTGCAAAAGATTATATGGAACTTTAATCTTATGTGGTACGTAAAAGTTTGGAACAGACATATATACATGCTTGTACATGAAGGTAAGAAGAAAAGGAACACAAACACGCTATAATGGAAGTATCATAAGTGCTTTCTATCGGGCAACTATCCCTGATAAGGTTAAGTCATTGCTTGAACTTGTTGGATAAGACGTTGAAGAGAAACCAGTACCAGGTAAGTTCTTATCTGTGAAAAATGCTGGCAGTTTAGGTTTTGGCAATGCACCTTCATTGCCTAACATGAGAACCACCGACGACATGTTTGGCCTGTCTTCTGGACTTTGTTGTACACATAATAAGCCAACTTCTATCGATCTTAAAACTTCCGATGGATTGCTTGCCTCAGCAAAACTTGAATCCAGGAGTTCCATTGACTTTCCTTCACTATGCATCCTCCATGCCTAAATATAAATGCGGAATTAATTATTAGGCAGTAGAGTGTCATGCCGGATAAATTTGAAAATAAAGCAACTTACATGTCCAATAAGATTATTGTTATGCTCAGAATGAACAAATCCCCTGTTTCTCTTCCCACTCACAATCTCCAGCACTAATACACCAAAGCTGAAAACATCTGACTTTATTGAGAAAAGACCATCTAGCGCATACTCTGGTGACATGTAACCGCTATATATAGAATAATGTTTACAAGTCTTAAATAACGAACCTAACAAAAAGTGAATGAAGATAAACCAGAATGTTGTATCTTACTAGGTACCAACAACTCTCTCGGTGTTAGCTTCAGTTTCATTTCCTCCAAAGCTTCTAGCTATCCCAAAGTCTGATATTTTTGGGTTCATATCCACATCTAGTAGAATATTGCTAGCTTTAAGATCTCTGTGAATGATTCTTAATCGTGAATCTTGATGAAGATAAAGAAGTCCTCGCGCAATTCCTTTGATGATGTCGAATCTCTTTGTCCAATCAAGGAGTGTGCTTTTCCTTTTATCTGCACATCATGTAGGTTTAGTTGTTCAAAGTATCTTACCGTAGTAAGTTATTATTGTTGATTTAATGGAAATTATATGATACTGACCAAATATAAACTCGTCTAAGCTTCTGTTTGGCATGTATTCATATATAAGCAACTTCTCATTCCCCTCGATGCTACATCCAAGGAGCTTGACAAGATTCCGGTGTTGAAGTTTTGAAATGCATATAACTTCATTCATGAACTCATTAATTCCTTGACTGGAAGTCTTTGAGAGACGTTTAACTGCAATTTCTTGCCCATCTTCTAGCATACCCTGAAGATTACCAATTTTTATGTGAAACTGTCCAAAATTCGAAGGCAACTATCATTCATATTTTTTTGTATCAATGGCACACTTGAAACATTTTAGCTTCATAATTTTGTAATCTATAATGAATTAGAATGTTGCTCTAACAATTATAATCAATTGGACGAATCATAATGTGTCGCTATACTCAGCAAACTGAATTCAAATAAATAAGATTCTTCATTTACCTTATAGACTGGTCCAAATCCGCCCTCTCCAAGCTTATTGTCGAGTGAAAAATTAGCAGTAGCTTTAGCTACTCTAGAGAAGCTAAACAATGGTAGCTCCATGGCTTGTATCCCACTTTCTCCTACATTTAGTGACCCCCCTGTGCGTTAATAATACAAAACCCGTCAAACTGGTTGAACCTGCTCAAAGAATAGTGACTATTCTGAACCATTTAACATACTTATCGCTAAAACTCTACAAATATCTTACCTTCCTCAGTTTGTGGTGAAAGATGTCTTTTTCTCCAAGCATACCACAACCATGTGCTCAAACTTATCACAAAAATCGCCAAAAAGACTCCAATCAAGATGATTTTGATGTTTGTTCCTCCGTCCTTTTTGAAAACCGATGGAGCACGTGCATGATCTTAACACAAAAAGTCAAAAACAACATCGCCAATCAACTTACAGACTCATAGCAACCATGAAAGTAACCAAAAAGATTACATGATAGTAGATGTATATAGTTTTTTTTTTTTTTTTTTTTTTTTTTTTTTTTTTTCCATTATTTGAAACGAACATGAACTAAGCATAACGTATTCAAGTAGTTACCTAATTCAGAGGAAGCCATTCTCACAAGTATATCTTGACCACCCATCGAGGATACCCTGATATCTAATAGGTCATTGAACCAAAGCAAGCAACCACTTCCTTCGCCTCTGATATCGGTATTTGCATATGCCATACAAGTGCAGTTCTGTAGGCATATTGCTTTACATTCCATTAAAGACATTGTATTGTTAAACCACGAAGTCTGTGTATCTGGCAATTTTACATTAGAATACTTGATAAACCCATCTGTTCCATTTTTGCAATCCAACGGTATTCTCCTCACACAACCACCTGTCCAATCTCCTGTTACCCAACCCTTTTTGTTTATCGGCTCAAATTTTGCCTCATCTAAGCACGAACATTTCTGCGCGTCTTCAGTGTTGCAGCTTCCATAAGGGCCACAGATTTTGTACGTGTCACAAATATCTCTTGGTATTGTCCCAGTAACCTTCCATATTTTCTCATCTTCTTGCCACACTGAAAGTTCTTGAATCCCAGGAGAAGTCAAGGTGATCTTGGATATGGCAGAATTGGTTACAAGATTAGAAGAAAAAACCGCCTCTTTTTCATTAATAACCATATTGTATGAAATGTACGTGTTGTTGGGAGCCAAGGGTGACCCACTAAACCGTTCACCATTCCATGGTCCATGCCGAAACTTGACCTCCAAACCATCTCTTAGTACGAATTGAGGATAACCACGTGTGTCAACGCTCCAGGTGAAATCCCCTGTAGCTGGATCATGAATACTCTTCCATGATGTTAAATTCCATTCGGCGCCTGTTAAGTAATTTTTTCCAATCTTCATGCCAGGCAGATAAGTATCTGTTAGATAGTCAAAACTCTCCCACAGAATCTTCATGCTGTTTCCATCCGTGATGACTAGATTTCCAGAGTCATAAAGCTTTGCAGTTGCATTTCTTGATGACGTTGAGTTGGATGACCACACTACATGATCGGTATAGTTCTTGAGAACAAGATTTCCCACACTGTCAATCCTTAATATGCTTGATGATACATTGGTGAGGGGGTAGTCTCTGTTGGCAACCCAAACCACTGTTTTAACAGAAATTTTCTTATACCAAATACCAACGTAAGTGTTATCCGAGCTACCTGGCTTGAAGAATCCCAGTTCAAATGTTCTACCAGGAGATACCAGCGTGTCATTTTCTGTCAAGAAGCTTGAGCCTGAGATGATGTCAATTTCGGTTGTGTATATTTTTTGCATGTGGAGTGAAAAAACTAGAAGAACAAGTATGGTTGCTTCTTCCATTAAAATCATTTTCTTCAAGCTTCTCATTTTTTTTTAAATCTAATCTCTAGAATGGAATCAAAGTCTTATTATCACCTACTGTATGCTCGGGGTCAACAAGTCTTCTTGACAAAATGTCAATTCTCAAATGAATACAGCCACATAAGTTGTCAAAGAAATTAATACCAAACAATATATATCACAGTTTCTATCCACAATACGTATTGTCAAATCGAAGTATTATTATCACCTACCGTATGCTTGGGGTCAACAAGTCTTCTTGACAAAATGTCAATTCTCAAATGAATACAGCCACATAAGTTGTCAAAGAAATTAATACCAAACAATATATATCACAGTTTCTATCCACAATACGTATTGTCAAATCGAAGTATTATTATTACCTACTGTATGCTTGGGGTCAACAAGTCTTCGTGACAAAATATCAATTCTCAAATGAATACAGCCACATAAGTTGCCAAAGAAATTAATACCAATCAAACAATATCACAGTTTCTATCCACAATACGTATTGTTGAATCGAAGTCTTATTATCATCTACCGTAATTCGTATGCTTGGGGTCAACAAGTCTTCTTTACAAAATGTCAATTCTCAAATGAATACGGCCACATAAGTTGCCAAAGAAATTAACACCAACTATCGTATACACTTAGCTAGTTAGCTTTGTGGACTGAAAAGACATTCACGTATAAAACCGTGGACAATAAAATACGGAGTACACATTTATGGTAGTGAAATATAAAATAAATCTTAAACGCAAAAAACCATAGAGAAATATAAGGACTGATATGTAGATATTTCACAAAGAAAACCATGGACATTTGAAAAATAAATTAAATAAAACTAAAATAAAATAAAAAGAAAGTGACACACATGAGCGTGTACTTTTTTTCTAAAAAAATGCATAGAGGACTTTGAAAAAAGAGTAAAATACATTGTACTTCTTTGAACTTGTACCCAAAATACACGTAGAATTATTTTTAAAAATTAAATACACCCAATGTCCATACTGTTCACATTTTGCATCACCCAAAGTCCCTTTGATAGTGTTCCGCCAGTCAATGTCCGTTATCTACCAAACGCGCCTTTTTACTTAGAGGACATAATGGTCATTTCATATATCAAATAATTTAGAGTATACCCATTAGCCTATGCTGTTGCATAAGCTGAAATGACAATTATGCCCTCAGATTAATATTATTATCCAACACAGAAGCTTGCTTTACTATGGGAAAAAATGAGGCATCCCAATATTCGGAAAGGAAGATAGATCCAAGTATGTATATTGATGCAGGTTTTACGTGGGGTACAATTCTTAATTAAAGTTTTAAAATTTGTTAACAAGTTTGAATATTTTTGAAGGTTGGTGAGTCAGGCTCAGACGAAGATGTAGGGCAAAGTTCATGTAATTGCCAGCTCCCATGTTTCTTGCCGTGTGCTATATATATTTGCAGAAGAGAAAGAAAATTATAAAAGGAATGAAGGATCATGTCACTAACATAGCTTTAGATAAATTTGGCAGTATGGTAAGCATGAACAATCTTCTTTAAGCTCTCTGTCGTGGTGACAGAATTGATTTGAGTGAGATAAAAAGTTGGAATATCTTGTCTCTTGTTAAAAAAATTTCCTTGTACTAGGTGCTTGCGTGTATTCTCTCTGTTGTTGATGACGCACAGTTAGTAAAAAAGGCCATCCTTCGTGAACTCCAGGCAGTGCCAAAGGAGTTGATTTTAGATAAGGTTATTTTCTCATGCCTTGTAAAGTTGTAATAAATCTTAATCCATATAAGTTTTGATGTTATATTGTTTATTCCTAAATTTAAATGAAGGTAATCTTACTAATTGTGAATTTTAACGTAATATTAGAATGGAAGACGTACTTTATTGCAACTTCTTCATCCAAATTTCTCACGTTATCTTAGTCCAGATTATTTGTCTTTGTTGGATTCATCCGTACCTTCTTTAGTTGCAACGGTAAATTTTTGTTAGATGCCCTTTAATTTTTGTAAAAGAACGTGACATGGCTTTTTAGTATTTAATAATTGCTCTCTTTTATCATTGGAGCTGTAACACCCCAACCCGATAAGGGTAGAAGTGCCACATTATGGTGACATATCAAAGCAAGCACAAGCATACATCTCAAGTAATACAAATGAGTATCAAGGTTACAAGGGAGACTAAAGAACAAGTACAAAAGAAAGTAATACAAATACTAAGTCTGGCATGTACAAAAGTTCCTACTAATCCACAAGCTATCAAGGTAAAGTCTTCTAAGTCCAATGCACTCTCCACTCATAACCCAACTTCCTACTAAAACCTGCCGCAGAAAAAGAAATGCGGCTGAGCTACGAGAGCCCAGTGAACAGATATGGAAGTAACAAGCAATATAGAATGATATTCAATGCAATGGAAAGATAATGGAAGTAAAAGGAAGTGTAACAGAAGTAAAAGGAACCTGGGTCCAAGTTGTAAAGGTGTAAAGGTATAAAGGTCAGGTCAGTTATCCACCACGAGCACAAGTCAAGTCAAGTAATCAAGTAACCATGCATCCGGAGGGGAGACCTCGGGATACCAAGTATAATATGAGGGGATACCTCCAAGGGTTGGAGTAGCTAGCTCCCAAGAAGTGAGGGGTTGCAATGCACGCAAGCCCGATCACCAAGTAAATATATAATGTAGTCCAAGTCATAATCATAATGGCCGTAGCGCAAGCAAGTATCAAGTCAAGACAAATCTAGGATGCATCCATACGCCCCTGCAGGCCAATAACAATCATAGCAGTAGTCGATAACAATATCAGGGACGGTGGGGGACATCTCTCCGGCCCCACTAGAGTACATAACATTGGTGCATTAATGCTATGGTTGTGGCTACTCCACAACAAGTAGTACCAAGTATAACAAGTGGTGGCTCGTAGTCTCAAACTGTGGGTCAAGGGTCAAGTCAAATATCAAGTATACAAGTACAAGGTTCATATCAAGTGGTTCAAGTCAAGAGTCCATATCAAGTGGTTCAAGTCAAGTTTCATATCAAAGGTTCAAGTCAATTTTCAAATCAAAAGGTTTATTATCAAGGCCCATAGTAAAAAGGTTCAAGATGGAAAGGTTTATACCAAAGTTCATACTGAGAAGGTTCATGTGGATTTCATGTTTAAGGTTCAAGGTAAGGTTCAATAGTAAGAGAGTACGTAGAGTTTAGTGTAAAGGTTCATGTCATAAGTTCAATGTAGAGGTTTATATTAGGTTCCAAATAAAAGTTTATGGCAAGGGTTCAATTCAAATGTTTATATCAAAGGTTTATTTAAAGAAATCTTTTAATAATGGTTCTCATGAAATAAAGGTTTTCAATAAGGTAGTCCTTAAAATAAATATTCATAAAATTAGTGAAACTTCATATAAAAGTGGTGTTACATAATGTTCATAACCCTCATTTTAAAATAGTTTTTCCTCAAAACATTTTCATAATATAATCACTAAAAGTTTTCACATCCGGTTATAATATTAAAAGTACTTTCAAAATATCAAGGGTTATATCAAGTTCAAGTCAAGGTTTGAATCAAGTATCATAGTATAGGTTTTCAAGACAAGGTATAAGTCAAAGATCGAAGTATGTGATTTTAACATAGGGTTCAAATCAAGATTCAAGTCAATATTATCATATCAAGTTTAATATATCAAGTGTATCATGACAAGGTTATTTCAAGGTTCAAGAATCATAGTGTAAGTTTCAAGCAAGGTTCAGTTTTAAAAGGATCATAGCAAGGTTCAATAACCCAGGGAACATAGCAGGGTTCAATAATCAAGGGAATATAACAAGGTTCAATAATCAAGGGAACATAACAAGGTTCAAGATATCAAAGGAATAGGAAAGACAAGAGTGCATGAGAAACCTGTAGATAAGTCAGAATATCTGTACCTTAACCGCGAGTGCAAACACATCAAAAGACCTAAAGATCAAAAGTTACTCCTTCAACGAATCTACACGAATTAATGATCGTCTTATTATTAAAAAGTTCACTTTAATCAGATTACTCCTTTTTGGGTTTCTTTCTATTTTTTTAAACTTTCCCTTTTTAGAACTTTCCATTTTTAGTAACTTGCCATTAATAATATTAGCCATAAATGATTACATTAACATTTAATCAAGTTAAAGTGCTCAAAATGATCATAATTATAGATTATGGTTCAATTATGACAATTTATAATAGTTTAGGGTTATAAGCGTAATTTACCAATTTATAAGGTTTATAAATGTCAAATACTTAACAAGTAGGATTGGATCAGTTGGAAAACCCCTTGCCTCTCAACCAAGCGGTCAAGGGTTCGATCCTCACTCCCTACAAAAATGTTGGAGGTCCTTTTCTACCTTAGGTAGAACCGGAAGCAGCCTCTTTACCTTATGTAGGGGTAAGGCTGTCTACATATCAACCTCCCCCATACACCGTGGAAGACGGTATTAGGACCCATAACCCGTGAAAAACGGTATTGGGAGTTACTTTACTTTATAAATGTCAAATACTTAAACTTAACGTTTGTATTGTAAAATACTTTATAATGACAAAAATTGCACTTAGCGGATTTAACAAATTATATTCAGTGTATTTCCGACCTTATTTACCACGACTAAGTTACTACGTTATAAAACTCCTTTTAAAGTGCATACTTATAGACTAGTTTAAATGTAATCCGACACTTGACACACACCGTGAGACAAAATCAAGCAAGACAAACTGGGTGTGAGGGATTTAGCGAGCAGCAACCAATCACGAATCAAGCTCCACTTAGACACGACTTAAGCAACATATTTAACACACATACATGAAATATTAGATGGCCGACCCATCACTACAAAATTTATGACATTTACTCACTAAAACTTTTGCCTACTAAAATCTATAAAAGTAACCAAATAAAACTTTTACCCACTAAGTAACAAATACCAAAATAAAAACCCGCTTTCCAAATCAAATTTGTCTAAAAATAACATTTGCCTACTAAAAGAGTATAAAAGTAAGTAAATCAAAAAAATAATAAAAAAGCAGGGTAAATAAAAAACTTTTAACACACTTTTCTCAAATTAATAAAAACGACTTCTTCCCAAATCTCACCTCATCCCAATTCCCAAATGTATAAACCCTAACTCCGGCACCATCTCTGGTCGTCGATTGATACCTCAACTCCGGCACCGTCATCACCAGCTCCACCGGCGTCCCCACCACTGGTCGTCGATCAATACCCCAACTACGGCACCGTCATCACCAGCTCCACAGTCGTCACCACCTCTGGTCGTCGATCAATACCGTAACTCCGGCACCCTATTCACCGTCGTTAGGTATAATACATATTCTTTTGAGTTTTCGTGTTAATTAAAATTTTATCATATTATCGATATGTTGTGTATAATGCTTATTAGGTTTTAGTACTTTATTTTGTGTATAATGGATGCATATGGAATTTTAATAGTTGAATTAGTAAGAGATTAAAGTAAATGTAGTGAAACATATTAACGAGAATTTGAGCTAATGTAGCGAAATAGAATTAACCGGACTAAACTCGATTGCTGGTTTGTCGAAAAATGAAAAATCGATGACTTGAAGTGAATTTTGGTTATAATATTTGATTAGGTTGATTTTTTTTTGGTTAAAATGACTAGTAGTAACTGTTTGAAATATCTCTGAAATCGTCCTCGTACGCTAAGCGATATGAGGTAAAAAAACCAAGTTTAAAAATGTGCAATAAGTGTGAGACGTTGTTGAGACACTGGTATTCTATTTCAACCTCTTGTACAGTTTAATCAAATAAACAATGAGGCGATTAACTTACATGATTAACCATTGGTCCTATTCTCCAACGATTTCATGGCATCACCCCTTTCCTTAGCCTCTCGTTTCCGTCGCTTCTCATCACACACCTCATCTTTAGCACGCCAAGGCTCACAATTTCTCACAGCTTGAAACTCAACAGTATGTATAATCATAGTTTTGAGGGTCCATCTTCATGGTAATCTCAGTTGAACACTTCTTGCACTTTAAATAGAAACTGTATTTTCGAATTTTATCAAGAGATGTCTCTCCAATAACATCTTTCCGCGCATATTGAACTTGGTACCCATGTTAATATAATCTCCACATGTTTTACACTGTATTTTCATTGGAAGCATGTTTCTAACCTTCATTTCCTGATTCTTTAGCCTAGGCTGCTTTGGTATATTAGCTGGATCAAAATCTGGTGGATAGTACTTATTCAACGCTTTTCTTTCTGCCATCTATCTCTTCTTTCTTACTGACCTTAAAAGTTTTTAACCTTCACAAGTTCAATATGTGGGTACTTATTCTTTGGCAAAAGTTTTAGTAAGGAAATGTCATAATAATAATACCCACTTGTGAATGGGTTGGTTTTTGTTGTGAATTGTCCCAAATAGGTTGACACTATATGATTCTATTGTTAATGTATCTATTTATATAAACTTTAATATGGACAAAAATTTGTTTGCGGGTCAACCCTTCCCGTTCAATCTGTTTACTGTACAAAAATGTCTAAATCCACCCATCTTGCCAATTTTACTCTTTTATGATCTTTGCTTTAACGAAGCATGATTTATTGGTGTTTTACTGAATCTACTGTATTATTGGATATGATACCAGGACCCGAAATTGAATAGTAATTCTCCGGTATGTCCGGAGGAACTTCTTCGTCCACCTGATGACTGCAATATGAATGCTTTATTGTCCTTCACTCTTTAGGTGATTTCAGTTTACAGCTGTTACTAATTTAGATGAAAGGTGGGCATTTTCTTGTGTTATGTCAGGTTTGATATAAATATATGTTTTTTTTCCAGATATATCGTGTTGAAGATATACTGATTGAAGGTGTTATACAAGGGTTTGTTGTGCATTTTCATAGGGCGAGGACTGTTACTGTTTCCCTAACGGGTAGAGTCCGCACATCTAGGATGGGTATGTATGCTAACAGACTGCAATTTCTCCTTTTGTAGTAAAATGAATGTAAACTGAGGATTGAGTTTGTGAACAGGTTGCACAGGAGGTTTATCTCTTGATGAGGGCCAGTTTTTTGTGAGGTTTATCTATGTGAGTACCGCTTCACCATTTAAAGATATGTCCTAAATCTTTTAGTTTTGTCTGACTTTTATGTACATTTGTACAAGATAATGAGTCGACTAATACATGGTTATGCTCCAACAGTCTGGCTTAGGTGGTTTATCTCTTGATGAGGGCTAGTTTTCTGTATTCGGGTATGTCTTCAAATCCTTTGGCATTCACTATATATAGTTGAATAGATGACCATTTTGACTCATTTTCTTTCTAATGGGTCAGTTTAGAGACTGAGGGGTTAAAAGAAACATGTGAAATGATTCAAACAGTTGAAAGTTGCCCAAAGTGTAGATTGAAAAGGTCTATTATCAATGAAATGGCATTTATTTTGCAACAAAAGGTATTTTCTTGTGTTATGTCAGGTGGGCGTTTTGATGAAAGGTGGGTGTTTTCTTGTGTTATGTCAGGTCTTCCATACAGTGTGATGCTGAACTGCCTTTTCAACTTGGTAGTGGGGGTGGGAATGACTCAACTGCTGGCGGTGGTGTTCTAGGTGTGTGCTAGTCGTTCAATCACATTGTATACTCCAAAATGTTATGTGCAGTGATTTGTTCGCTAGAGCATCCAGTATCAAGTCTTTCTGTTGATGGATTACTTGATGCTACTGGAGGAATGGCTATGAGCATCTGATAGGATAATAGGATGTTTACTGATGCAACACATTGTTCTTTATAATCTTGCATAGAAGCTGTATCAGATTATGAACATGTGTTTCCAGCAATAAATTTAGGGAATATCATCGCTGCAGTTGCAGCAGAAAACTTATCTGCTTTTCTTTGAAAAATTGATTTTAATATTTTCACATACAGCCCTCAAGTTTTATGATTTTACACTATTGATCCCCCATGCATAACCTTGCAGCAGACAAGTTCCCTGCAGTTTACTGCAGGGATGATTTTCCCATAAATTTATTAGTTTCATTATATTGTTGAGTTTGTAATTGTGCAGATTTGTGTATGATAGCTGAAATAAAGTAAAATGTAACTGCATCCTAATTAAAATGGTTTTAGGGACTTTTGCTGACTGAAAATTGGCTATAACTTTCTGTCATTTTAGTGATTTTTATAAAACTGGGTGTATCCTTTATTGACTAAAAAGTTTAAGTAACTGAATCTTTTGGACTTTTCCTCACTAAAAGTTTAGTAACAAAATATTTTTAGTGATCCCTTTGTTACTTACTATTTATTTATTTATTTTATTTTTTTTTAGTGAGAGTTGATAAAATAGCTTTTAGTTACTGTTTTCTTATCTTTTGCTAACTCTTGCTTTAGTGAGCATATGTCATTTATTTTGTAGTGAATGCTCTAACATATACAACCCAAGATTTCTTTTTGTATTATAAAATCATTTATTTTCTTGTAGGTTCCTATATCAGTTTTTAATTGAGTTTCTTACAGCTCATGAGTTTACACACAAACATAAACATGTATTTACACCATGCGCATGCACCCCATCACACACAATTATGCCCCTACTCACCCAACTGATACGTAAGCCCCATAATGAAATCACATCAAAATCAAAACCTGCTTCACGTATATACACTTGCATGCCTTTCTTCATTTCTTGTGTTTTTAATCCAGTTTTTGTACGAAGGTATATCAAAGGTTATACAAATATTTCAAAGACCAAAAAAAAAATATATATATATGTATATCGACATATTCGAAAAGCAAAATAGAATAGAGATCGACACATAATTCACACCAAAACAAGCCATCGTTCATGTAAATCGACACAGTTTAGGATTTAGAGATCATTATTTCATGTGCTTCGTTGTGAGTTGTTATTGTTTATGATGAGTTACATCATACGTATACATGCAAGTTTAAACTGATTTATATAAGTTATTATGCGAGATGTGATGAGCGTATACTGAGATCAAAATCAAAGAAGTAGAAGTAGGGAATACAAGGTACCCTTGTCGCTTGTTCGGATGGAAGGAAGACAAAGATCAAAACTAGGACCCATTTCGTAACCAAAGCAAACCCACACCTCCTGAATTCAATACCCCGCTCCAGCACCACCTCCTTTAAACGAAAACCTCACAATCAAACACCCACCTCGAACCAGAATCAACACTCACAAATTCACTGAACAGAAAAATGCCAACGATCTTTACTACCACCTTCTTCTACCCTTCGTACAACCTTCTTGATGAATTGAAGAGAAGAAACAAGATTATGCCGCCACTCTTGTTTTAGGGTTTTATGTGGGATATTGTATGTGAGATATACGGTTGTGAAATGAGATTTGAAGGGGAGATAAAATGGGATACTGGTCGAGTAATGGGGGAAAGGTCAAAGACCTTTTTTATTTTTTTATTTTTTATTTTTTTTAAAGTTTCCAAATCCAAAAAAAAAAAAAGATTACTTAGTCTCTTATTCGGTTATATATTGTGTATAATTTTATTTATGTTTTGGTTCTATGGGTAAGGATCCAGTGAGAAGAAAACTTATAATGAGAATGATGAGAAATAACTATAATTACATATTTGAGATGCGTCGACTTGAATTAGATGCATCTCTATTCATTTAGATGCATCCCAATTAGTTTCGAAAGTAATTTTGAAGTAAAAACGATGCAAAGTAGTACTTGCAACAAATTTGACCCGCAGAGGACGAAAAATACATAGGATTTTCCTAACTTGCTAAAATGCATCTAATATATGTATATCCATCTAATTTTTAGCTAGAAAATATATTAGGATGCATCTAAAAGATTAGGGATGCATCTAATTTAAGTCGATGCATCTCTAATATGTGGTTATAATTATTTCTCATCCTTCTCATTTTAAGAGTTTTTCTCATTTGATCCTAACTCTTGGTTCTATATGCATTGTGTACCACGATTACATAAAAGTGGACCCGTATGTGACATTAAAACGTGTAAAAATTCTTGGCTAGGAAACATGTATGACGACTTTTATCATATCACATGTTATATGCTTAATATTACGTAGCTTTCCAAATTTTAAAGTTTCATTACTTAGGTTATGCTCACAAAACTTAGAAAAAATTCAAATTATACGGAAATTTAGGAGAAATAGATTTTAGGGTTTTACAGGAGCTTTAATCCAATGATAAGGGTGCTTGTGCTTGAGTCAATAGACCCGGGTTCAAGTCTCTTCTTGGCACTAAAGTCTAGTGATATCATTCCCCCACCGCAAACGCTCAGTTGACCGGACCAAGGAGGGCCTATTAGAGAAAATGGCCTAGGGTTAGATCCTAACTCCCGACTAATTAGGTCAATTAGAACAGATGCTCATCGCATGGGGCCGGGTCCTTGGGGAAGGGTCCGGTTGGCATCAAAAGATGCATGGGATCAGGGTGTTCCCACCGATTTACACCTTTTGGAGAATAATTGCTCTCTTTTGGCATCAGGGTGGCGCAGAAGCAGAAACTAAAGCTAAGTCTTCAGATGCTGAAGGTGATGGCAGATGAAACTGTACAATCAGTAACTGGTGGGAAAAAAGATCCTGCATTAAGAAGACGAGAGTTGTTGGTTGATAGTGGACTTGCTGAGGTACCGATGCTAAAACAGATTCTGATCATTTGATATTTTGTGGTTAAATATGCAGTTTTGTACGAGCTGCGACACTACTGCTTATTTAAGGATAAACTAACATTTAATTATTTATCCTTGCAATTAATATGATAAGAGATACTGTCACTCCCATTTCACAAATGTTGTCTTTTTTACAAAGTAATATGTTATTTTGGTCATTTTATTTGATTAATTTTTTCTAAAGTTAATTTTCAAGATGCTCAAATGTCTGATAACTTAATTTCTACAATTTTAGACGAACAAAACACATCCTAAAACTATCTTCTAGTGTCCTTATTGTTATACGACTATACATGTAATTATAATGTTTACATCTGCTTATCTTTACAGAGTCTCATTAATGCATGTACCGATAGTGCAGAGGAATTGCTTAGATCAAATCATGGAAGAGAGGTCTTGTTTGAGGTAATAACATCAACAAATAACTACATGTGTCTTTAAAAAATGTATTTGCTAATTTACACATAACTTTAATTTAATATTTTTTCTTAAATTAACATGTAATTAAATGTTTTTTTTGCTGCAAAGGTGAACATATATTATTACTCACAAAGAATAATACAATAGTGACATAGAGTATAGACATGCCTATACTTCTATAACATAAATACATCATAGAAACATACTAGAGCTAACAAGCTATCACACAACAGACTAACAAGAGACTGAATACACTTAGGCCAGCAGCCAAGAATACATCCACTGCATACAGGCAAACTACCTCCAGTTTGTGACATTTGATGAGGCGAAAAATGATCCGTTTTTAGGGGGTCATTTAAGCCCGAATCCGACTTTATTTGATCAAATATTGCCCTAAATCGTTCCTTTTGTGATTTTAGGTGTTTGGAGTGTGAATTCTGGAAAAGAAGCCATTTTGGACGTTTTTGGAGCATAAAGGTGAAGAAAACGGCAAAGTACTAAATTTCCATGCTGAAGATACAAGGTGACGGCGTCAAGACCACCATCTTGACGGCATCAGACATTAGGAATTAAACACCGAAGGTGGTGACGGCGTCAGAAGGCTTCATGACGGCGTCAAAGTGGCAAGAATAAAATACCGTGGGTGGTGACGGCGTCACATAGGCCGTCATAAGTGGATCAAGGCCGTCCGAGGAAGTATATGGCGGCGAGGTGACGGCGTCACAAGTAACTCTTGACGCCGTCAGCCTGTTTTTCCTATATATAGTTTTCTAGTTTTTTCATTAAAAAAGAGAGAAGTTTTGGTGAAACCCTAAAGACGATTTTGGTGCCTCTTTTACAGGTTTTTCAAGGGTTCCAAACCCTTGAGACCTTGCATTGTAATTGAGATAAGTGTACTTTCAATTCAATCAATATGTCTATGTGTTGGTTGTTTATATCTTGTTCTTGTCTCAATTCCATTATGCTAGGCTAGATCTCTTTTGTGTTTGCTTAGATCTAATGAAACCTAGATGTTGATTATGTGTTGATTACTTGTCTATTCTTGTTTTGAATGAATGATTTATATGTTAGGCTTAAGAAAACTGGCAGATCTCCAAATGGTAACATGCTTGAACGTCTTAAGAAACATGAACCGAGGCGTACTAGGTCTTTATTGGTTGTATTTAATGCATGAGCCACTGTTTACAATCCCTATAGTTGTGCTGGGTCATGGTGTAGGAGGAGATAAGAGCTCATAGAGTTGGGGAGTTATGTATGCCACCCCACGAATGGTATTAAGGAATACAATCCGTCATTCATACAAGTGTAACAAGTAATTAACATGTAAAAGATATCTAGGGAGTAATGAAGTCTAAGTAAACACAATTTCTCCAATTACTGCTCACAACCTTAGTATAATTTAGTTTATTTTCATTTTCATTATTTTATTTTAATTATATAATAGCTTTGGGTTAGTTGAATAGCAACTAATTCCGCCCACTCTTCCAAAACCCGAGATTTTACTTGCTTTCATAAAATATAAAAAAATACAAAAATAATCATCTTTCATCTCTAGAACTATTAATTAGGCTTTCTAATCCTAGCGACACTATTCCTAAGCTGAACGATCAATCCCCCGGTACTTGTCACTATACTATACTACAACGATCAGGTACACTGCCTGGTGGGGGTTGTAAGCTTCTCGGGATCCCTCGAGAGGTAAAGCAAGGTGCGATTCCCACGCATCAAGTTTTTGGCGCCGCAGCCCGGGGAAATAGTTATTGTCTAGGTTAGGATTTCTTTTTATTAGGTCTACTTGCTAGATTCCTTTCTAGTAAGATTTTTATTTTTATTTTTTAGGTCTTCTTTAGTCTATCTTATTTCTTCGTGCCTTTGTTCGTAACTCTTTACCATCCGACATCATGGAAGGTGGTAACATCTTTGAACCCATCATCCCACCACAACAAAACCCACCATTAGAACCCCTTAGGCCCCGAACCTTAGGAGAGTATTCCCGACCTAGCCACCAAGGCTACCGAAACACCATTGAGCTCACCGGAGCCAATGTGACCCCCTTGCGATCCGACACCATCCGGTTGGTGCAAAGCGGATGTGCATTCCATGGACTTCGACTTCCTCAAAATCGTAGATTCCATAGACCTAGGTGTTGAAACTAGAGAGACTACCCGTTTACGCCTATTCCAATTCTCTCTACGGGATCAAGCTAGTCAATGGCTTGAGCGTTTACCCGCGGGATCCATCACCACATGGGATGATCTCACCACTCGTTTCCTTGCTCAATTTTTCCCACCGGGGAGAACTACTAAACTTAGGAATGACATCTTGATGTTCCAACAATGTCAAAATGAATCTCTTTATGAAGCATGGACTCGTTTCAAGGACTTACTCCAAAAAGTCCCTCATCATGGCATAGATCTTTGGCTCCAAGTCCAAATCTTCTATGACCATATCGACATCTCCACGAGGTGAACCATTGACCAATCGGCCGGTGGTAAGCTACGTGATCTTAGTGCGGAAAAATCATGGGAACTCATAGAAGATCTTGCTCTCTATGACAACGAAAGTTGGAATGATCCCCGTGATTTGAACAAAACGGTCAAGGCAATATCTTTGCCTTCGAATAATTCAAGCACTCCCGACCGTAGGATCATGGAACTTGAGGACCAAGTCAAGTTTCTCATGAAATCTTACGAAGCTCCGAAGCATTCAAGCCAAGTGAATAAAATCACTTCTTCATGCGAATTATGTAGTGGTCCCCATGACACTCGTGATTGTGTGGAACTCCCCGGAACAGCTTTTGCGGACTACACATCCACGCGTACTGACGAAGCGGGAGATAAGTGGTACACTTTCAAGCCCGAGCCAAACACATACGGTGATTCATACAACCCCTCATGGAAAAATCACCCAAACCTTAGGTGGAAACAAAATCAACCAAATTCTTCCAATCCGCCTAATCGTTACCAATCAAACGGTCCCCCATCCAACCGTACCTTCAACAACAATCCTTCTAACAACTATGGTAGTACCAACAATCTTGAAGGATTGATGTCAAAGTTCATGGCATCTCAAGAAGCCCGCATAGCTAAGTTTGAAGCCGATTTCAAACAAAATCAAAGCGAGATGACCAATAGAATTGACGCATTGTTGAAAGTTCTCAATGACCGAGAAATGGGAGCACTCCCAAGCGACACAATCAAGAATCCGAAACTAAACGTTAATGCCATATCTTCAGTTTCGTCACCCACTTCGTGTCCACAATACTACTCGGTTAAATCGACGAGCACGTGTTTCAAACAAAACCAAGTTCCCCAAAAGGACCAATCAAATAAAACACCCACTATAGAGCCGGTCAAAAGCATAGTTGAAACACCTCTCACGCAAGACCTTGACGATGAATTCAAAGAACTTCACCTTGAACGCCCCGTCATTGATGTCTTAGCGCGTGCTCCTTACTATAATGCCCTCCTAGAAAAATATGAGAAGTATAAGCTAGGTAAAAATGGGACCGCCTTCGTTCAAAACAAGTTGCCTAAAAAGCTTGATGATCCGGGTATATTTGTTTTGCCTTGTAAGATAGGAAGATCCGAAGCTTTCGACACACTAGCCGATTTAGGGTCAAGCCTCAACTTGATTCCCTTATCCTTATTCACCGCTCTTAAGCTAGGAAAGTTAGAGGAAACGGAGGTATTGATAGGGCTAGCGGATGGAAGTATTGCCCACCCGGTTGGAATGATTAAGGATGTAGTTGTTCACGTAGGAAGGTTAACTATATTAGCGGATTTTCACGTCCTAGACATGGTTAGTGACACTACATGCCCATTATTGGTAGGAAGAGGATTTTTAGCAACTGCTAGTGCCATGATAGATTGCAAGGAATCTAAGATAGCGGTAGGAGAAGGCGATACTTGGTCGGTGTATGATGTTAAGAAGCATAGTTATGATTGTGATGATGAACCAACACCGCATTGGGTAGAGATGAATAGGAGACCATCTAGATATGGACCTTGGATAGAAAGGAACTTCATAGGACCTCAATGCCCATTTTATCTAGAAAAGGATTTCGTTGAGAAGACACATTCGGTAGAACAACTCATAGCTAGGGATGAGGAGCTAGATCCCTTTGAGGACCCCTTAGTCTTTAGAAAGATGATTGAGTTCTTGAGCGTAATGCCTATTAATATAGAGTTGAATAAATGGAAAAGAGATGGAGATAAGTATAAATGGAGGTGGGACAAGCCACCTAAAGAAGGTGACGGGTCATGGCATATTAGAATGACCTTGTATGATCCGGATGGAGAAAAGTTTGAAAGGTCATACCACACTAAGGGAACCGATAGAAAGTTGAAACCTAAGTTCGATCCCAAAGATGTCCTCAATGAGGAACTCACCCGAATCACGTAGTAACCCATGACTTTGAGTCTAGCTACAAGACTCGTAAATAAAGAAAAGCGCTTCTTGGGAGGCAACCCATGTTTGTGTGATTTTATTTGTTTGATTGTTATTTGCTTCCGTATGCATGTTTTATTTTTATTGTTGGTTGGTCATGCTTCTCAAATAAAATGTGGAAATACTTTACTATGTTGTTTGGCCTAGTCTTAACTCCAACCTAAAAGTATTTTTGCAAAAGATAAGTGTAAGGGGAAACCCCCAAATATGTTTTTAAGAAACAAACCGATCATGATTCTCCACAATAATAAATGAACATGTATACTCGTATTTGTTAAAGTCAAATGCTTGTATTGAGTCATAATGAAGTTTTGTAGGATTTTCCAGGAAGTAGGACAAAGTTTTTCCAGAAATTTTCTGGAAACTTAACATAAGAATTTCTGCAGGTCCATTCTGACGGCGTCAGGGTATTGCTCTTGACGGCGTCAGGAGTTAAAATCTGGAAATTTTACCGGTTTTGTTTTTCTAACGGAGTCTTATGGTTTTTGTGAATTATTAAGTTTTATAATCTCCAGGAAATCTGCAAACTTCATTCCACAAGCATTATATCTTACTTTGTTTTCTAGGATTTAGTAACTTATATAGGATGCCGCCGATTTTACGCGAGGTTGCCTTGTCTACTTTTGTCAGGATTTACAGGTTATTTATGACAAGAAGATGATTTATATTCTGGAAGGGAAGCTTTGATTGTTCATTTTCTTGGAGGAAGATTTAACCTGGCCAACCTATAATCCATACCGAGCGAATCAGGGGAGTATTTGATTTCATTCTCTTTACTTTTTAACTTTTACATTCTTTACTTGAACATTGGGGACAATGTTCATCTTAAGTGTAAGGGGAGGGTAAAAAGATGATACCTTACATATGCACTTTCACTTGAGTTTGTTTTGTTTGATAGTAGATGAGTAATAAAACTACGAGAAATACTTGTTAGTGTAATTTTAGCGCCAAATTTAAAATTTTTTACAACATTTAGGAGTGAAACTTTAGCCATAGCAAGCGTCTCATGGATAGGAGGTTGTATGACTAGCACATAACCGTATATTCAAAAAAATTTTCCACCAAAAAATGTGAGGTTCGCCTTTAGTTTTGATAGGAAAAGCATTTATTATTGGTGCTTATGAGTGTACCGGTAGCATTTAGATTCTAGAACTTGCGTTAGTGATGCATCCCGAGACCGCTAGTGAGACTACATTCGTGTAGTAGGATTTACTACATGATAAGAGGCATTAGGATCACCCTTGTGTTAAACCCATATTATAATTACTTGACCCTTTAAGTCATATTACTTGGCTAGTTAAGTCAACTAATTTTTCCCACACCCTTAGCGTTGTACTCATTTTTAGTACACGAAACCCCTAGTACACCCCTCCGAGCCTATCTTTTCGTTTCTAACTTTAAGCATTTGACTTAAAGGAAGAATTTGTTACACCCCACTTAAATGTACAACCAAATCGCCTTAGCCTTCCGTGTATGCGCTCATTTTTAGTGCATTATTGTTATTTGTTAAACCCTAAGTTAACTTTCTAATTGATTACATGGTTGCTAAGTCGAGTCATATCATTGTACATATTATTTTGGGATGATTGGGACTCATGGGTAAGTACTTATTTTATGGAGTAATGGGGAAGAACATAATATATTACCCCCATATGTACGTTAATCTTAAAAGTGCTCCAAGTGTTTTAATTTTCTTAATTCGAGTCATTAGATTAGTTAATTGTAAAGTATGTAAAGATTCAAGTGTAAGGGGAATGCTCAAACCCCTATGATGTATTATTTTGGATGGTAGGGTAAGAGTGTATGCAAAAAAAAAAAAAAAAAAAAAAAAAAAAAAAAAACATACGGACTACCATCCCGTTTTTATTCTATGTTTATTTTATGTTTTTGTTATTTTTCATTTATTAGCTTAAGTCGAGTCTAGTCTTGGCTTAGCAACGCCATATTGTACATGTAATTAACCAAGATTGTTAACTCGCCACCAGTAAAACTTCCTTTATCCAACAAAACCGTGTAATTCATATCCCTACACCTAATGTTATAACCCTTTAAAAGACCTCTTTGATAGTTTATCCTAGGTGCTTACGCCATGTGGTGGAGGTTTGATCCTTTCCCAAGCCTATGGTAATCTATTTTGTTATGACAGGTAGTGAGAGATATCTTCCATTTCCATAATGTTATATTACTTTATTACACCCGAGAGATGTGAGTATCTAAACACTATTTGTGAGGTGCTTGTGTATGACCACCGTGCTTGTCTATTGGTCTTTAGTGGAACGATTATTTGTTGTAATTACTTTTATATTAGTGTTAAATGACCCCTAACTTGTCTTTTGAGTAGAATAAAAGCTCATTTGCTTGAGGACAAGCAAATCTCAAGTGTAAGGGTATATGATGAGGCGAAAAATGATCCGTTTTTAGGGGGTCATTTAAGCCCGAATCCAACTTTATTTGATCAAATATTGCCCTAAATCGTTCCTTTTGTGATTTTAGGTGTTTGGAGAGTGAATTCTGGAAAAGAAGCCATTTTGGACGTTTTTGGAGCATAAAGGTGAAGAAAACGGCAAAGTACTAAATTTCCATGCTGAAGATACAAGGTGACGGCGTCAAGACCACCATCTTGACGGCGTCAGACATGAGGAATTAAACACCGAAGGTGGTGACGGCGTCAGAAGGCTTCATGACGGCGTCAAAGTGGCAAGAATAAAATACCGTGGGTGGTGACGACGTCACATAGGCCGTCATAAGTGGATCAAGGCCGTCCGAGGAAGTATATGGCGGCGAGGTGACGGCGTCACAAGTAACTCTTGACGCCGTCAGCCTGTTTTTCCTATATATAGTTTTCTAGTTTTTTCATTAAAAAAGAGAGAAGTTTTGGTGAAACCCTAAAGACGATTTTGGTGCCTCTTTTACAGGTTTTTCAAGGGTTCCAAACCCTTGAGACCTTGCATTGTAATTGAGATAAGTGTACTTTCAATTCAATCAATATGTCTATGTGTTGGTTGTTTATATCTTGTTCTTGTCTCAATTCCATTATGCTAGGCTAGATCTCTTTTGTGTTTGCTTAGATCTAATGAAACCTAGATGTTGATTATGTGTTGATTACTTGTCTATTCTTGTTTTGAATGAATGATTTATATGTTAGGCTTAAGAAAACTGGCAGATCTCCAAATGGTAACATGCTTGAACGTCTTAAGAAACATGAACCGAGGCGTACTAGGTCTTTATTGGTTGTATTTAATGCATGAGCCACTGTTTACAATCCCTATAGTTGTGCTGGGTCATGGTGTAGGAGGAGATAAGAGCTCATAGAGTTGGGGAGTTATGTATGCCACCCCACGAATGGTATTAAGGAATACAATCCGTCATTCATACAAGTGTAACAAGTAATTAACATGTAAAAGATATCTAGGGAGTAATGAAGTCTAAGTAAACACAATTTCTCCAATTACTGCTCACAACCTTAGTATAATTTAGTTTATTTTCATTTTCATTATTTTATTTTAATTATATAATAGCTTTGGGTTAGTTGAATAGCAACTATTTCCGCCCACTCTTCCAAAACCCGAGATTTTACTTGCTTTCATAAAATATAAAAAAATACAAAAATAATCATCTTTCATCTCTAGAACTATTAATTAGGCTTTCTAATCCTAGCGACACTATTCCTAAGCTGAACGATCAATCCCCCGGTACTTGTCACTATACTATACTACAACGATCAGGTACACTGCCTGGTGGGGGTTGTAAGCTTCTCGGGATCCCTCGAGAGGTAAAGCAAGGTGCGATTCCCACACATCAACATTCCTATAGCTTTATTCACCTTAAGGAGTCAGGCGTCATTGGAAACCCATACCCTTCCAAATCAAGAGCTATACCAACTATGCTACATTTCCATCTCAAGAATGGCTTCACATAGTTCGGAACACATACCTTGAGGGAGGACCAACCTTACCTCCTTAGCAATGTATAACTAGGACCATGTAGGTTCATCTTTCACTCCTCACAATTCCTAAATGATTTTTGGAATAGATATCATATACAAATAAAGTTTGGAACAGACATATATATAAGCTAGTACATGAAGGTAAGAAGAAAAGGAATGCAAGAACGGACATATCATAAGTTATCGGGCAGCTATCTCTATAAAAGTTAAGCCATTGCTTGAACTTGTTGGATAAGAAGTTTGAGAGAAACCAGTACCGAGTAAGTTCCTATCTATGAAAAATGCTGGCGGTTTAGGTTTTGGCAATGCACCATCATTGTCTAACATGAAAACCATCGACGACATGTTTGGCCTGTCTTCTGGACTTTGTTGTACACATAATAAGCCAACTTCTATCGATCTTAAAACTTCTGATGGATTGCTTAGTTCAGCAAAACTTGAATCCAGGAGTTCCATTGACTTTCCTTCACTATGCATCGTCCATGCCTAAATATAAATGTGGATTTAATTATTAGGTAATAGAGTTATGCCGGATAAATTTGAAAATCAAGCAACTTACATGTCCAACAAGATTATTGTTATGCTCAGAATGAACAAATCCCCTGTTTCTCTTCCTACTCACAATCTCCAGCACTAATACACCAAAGCAGAAAACATCTGACTTTATTGAGAAAAGACCATCTAGCGCATACTCTGGTGACATGTAATCGCTACATAGAGTAATGTTTACAAGTCTTAAATAACGAACTTAACAAAAAGCGAATGAAGATAAACCAGAATGTTGTATCTTACTAGGTTCCAACAACTCTCTCAGTGTTAGCTTCAGTTTCATTTCCTCCAAAGCTTCTAGCTATCCCAAAGTCTGATATTTTTGGGTTCATATCCACATCTAGTAGAATATTGCTAGCTTTAAGATCTCTGTGAATGATCCTTAATCGTGAATCTTGATGAAGATAAAGAAGTCCTCGCGCAATTCCTTTGATGATGTTGAGTCTCTTTGACCAATCAAGGAGTGTGCTTTTCCTTTTATCTACACATCTTGTAGGTTTAGTTGTTCAAAGAATCCTACCGTAGTTAGTTGCTATTGTAGATTTAATAGAAATTATATGATATTGACCAAATATAAACTCATCTAAGCTTCTGTTTGGCATATATTCATATATCAGCAACTTCTCGTCACCCTCGATGCTACATCCGAGGAGCTTGACCAGATTCCGGTCCTAAAGTTTTGAAATGCATATAACTTCATTCATGAACTCATTAATTCCTTGACTGGAATTCTTTGAGAGACGTTTAACTGCAATTTCTTGCCCATCTTCTAGCATACCCTAAAGATTACCAATTTATATGTGAAAACTGTACAAAATTCAAAGGTAACTATCATTCATATTTCTTTGTATCAGTGGCACACTTAAACATTTTAGCTTCATAATTTTGTTATCTATAATGAATTAGAATGTTGCTCTAACAATTAAATCAAATGGACGAATCATAATGTGACGCTATACTCAGCAAACTAAATTCAAATGAATAAGATTCTTCATTTACCTTATAGACCGGTCCAAATCCACTCTCTCCAAGTTTATTATCGAGTGAAAACTCAGCAGTAGCTATAGCTACTCTAGAGAAGCTAAAAATTGGTAGCTCCATGGCTTCTCTCCCACGTTCACCTACATTTTGTGACCCCCCTGTGCGTTAATAATGCAAAACCTATCAAACTGGTTGAATCATTTAACATACTTATTACTTTAGGTAGTTTTTTAAATCGATGCTGAACACTTTATTGTTAAAACTCTACAAACATCTTACCTTCCTCAGTTTGTCGTGAAAGATGTCTTTTTCTCCATGCATACCAAAACCATGTGCTCAAACTTATCACAAAAACCGCCACAAAGACTCCAATCAAGATGATTTTGATGTTTGTTCCTCCGTCCTTTTTGACAACCGACGGAGCAAGTGCATGATCTTAACACGAAAAGTCAAAAACAACATCGTTAATCAACTTACAGACTCATAACAACCATGAAAATAACCAGAAAGATTACATGATTGTAGATGTGTGTGTGTGTATATATATATATATATATATATATATATATATATATATATATAGTGTATCTTTATTTTCAGAACCCTGTTAAGTGCGGGAACTGCGAGAACTTCAATTTTGCATTAGAAAACATGCATGTTCATATAAAAATGTATGTTTTCTTACATACACCTTAATACGCAGGCATGTGTATGTAAGAAAACATACATGTTTTATATGAACACGCGTGTTTTCTAATGCAAAATTGGAGTTCTCGCAGTTCCCGCACTTAACAGGGTTCTGAAAATAAAGCCCCCTATATATATATATATATATATATATATATATATATATATATATATACATATATATATATATGTATATATATATATATATATATATATATGTATGTATGTATGTATGTATGTATGTATGTATGTATTTTTCATTATTTGAAACAAACATGAACAAAGCATAACGTATTCAAGTAGTTACCTAATTCAGAGGAAGCCATTCTCACGAATATATCTTGACCACCCCTCGAGGATGCCCTGATATCTAATAGGTCATTGAACCAAAGCAAGCAACCACTTCCTTCGCCTCTGATATCGGTATTTACATATGCCGTACAAGTGCAGTTCTGTAGGCATATTGCTTTACATTCCGTTAAAGACATTGTATTGTTAAACCACGAAGTCTGTGTATCTGGCAATTTTACATTAGAATACTTGATAAACCCATCTGTTCCATTTTTGCAATCCAACGGTATTCTCCTCACACAACCACCTGTCTAATCTCCTATTACCCAACCCATTTTGTTTATCGGCTCAAATTTTGCCTCATCTAAGCACGAACATTTCTGCGCGTCTTCAGTGTTGCAGCTTCCATAAGGGCCACAAAATTTTTACGTGTTACAAATATCTTTTGGTACTGCCGTAATAACCTCCCATATTTTCTTATTTTCTTGCCACACTGAAAATTCATAATTTCCAAAAGAATTCAAGGTGGCTTTCGATATGACAAAACTGTTTAACAAATTATAAGAAACAACCGCCTCTTTTTCATTAATAACTGTATTGATTGAAATGTACGTGTTGGTGGAATGCCAGGATGCCCCACTCCACTGTTCACCATTCCAAGGTCCGTGCTGAAACTTGACCTCCAAACCATCTCTTAGTACGAAGTGAGGATTGTTAGATTATGGACATTATTTTAGTAGTCGTATGTTAGGATCGAACTCGAGATCACGGGATTGCACACTTTATGTATGAGAGTTAAAGTTTAATAATTAAATGTAAAAGTTTATATTTAATTATTTATTACACAAATATATATAATGATTATTTAGTATTTAAGATAAATGACTAATGATCATTAGACGAATATAAGGAAAGAATGTGTATGATTAATTGGTAAGTCAAGAAGCATCCGGAAGCCCCCTTGGGCCTAGATCCGATCGGCCAACCCAAAAGGAGGGCACCTCCTTTGTTTTCTTGAACTCCAAGTTTCATACACTATATATACAAGGCTAAGGGTATAAGGTTTGTATCTCTTGTGCATACACACAAACCCTAAACTTGTTTTTCTTCTCCTTGTTTTCTTGTAGTCGATCAAACAAACACCCCCAAAGGTTTGATCGATTTCCTTCATTAAACAAAAGGTTTTGGTTTAATTTTGTGTTCTAAAAACTAGCATTACTTTAACTTGTTTTAGTACGTGTGTACAAGAACGTGATTCAAACATACTTTTGTTTGATTCTTGGATTGAATTACAAAAGAGATAAGAGGTAATTCTTATAATCCACATAAACCCTAATTAGGGTTCATAAGTTGAAGATTGCATTAATTGATTCTTGTTCGGGCTAGAATCACAAAGGTATGTTTACTATTTATTATTGATTAATTAATTACATGTTATATGATCTTGTTATAACGTTTCCGCATATGTTTACTTGATGTGTTTGGTTTATTTAATGATTGTCATGATATTATAATTCCAACAGTGGCATCTAGAGCCGTTATAATGTGTAATTAATTATCGAAACACATAAAAATTGGATCTTGATACGTTTAGTTACATGTTTTTAGGGTTTTTAGATTCCTAACCCTAATTTTTTTTATGGGTCGATTAGACCTTAAAGGGTTTTAGGGTTTTGGTTTTTGATTTTTTAATATGATTAGAAACCCTAGGATGTCATGTAATTTGTTATGCGTTTTAGTAAACGATCTTGGTGCAATATGTTAATTGTTAAGCTTAATCCATGAAAAAGTGCATATTTCCATGGATTTTATATTGTGTGAAAATTTAAATGGTTTAAATTGTATATATATATATATATATATATATATATATATATATATATATATATATATATATATATATAACACGAGGCGTTACACGTGTATTGCCACCTCATTGCCCAGTCATTGCTATGTAATTCAATTTCTGCCATGTCATCAGCCATGTCATCACATTCTTGCCTATTTTATTTTTTTAGTAAAATTCGGTTTTGATTTATTCTATTTTTGGTAAAATTCGTTTTTAAAAAATTATGGTCTTCACAAGATTTGAACCTTAGACCTTTATATTATTATGAAAGCCCCTAACCACTAGACTAATCAATTTTTTTGAATTATATGTTACAAATTAACATATATAAGGACATGTGAAAATCTGTTTTCCTAATTTCTTTTATTTTAAATTCGACATATAATTTTAATGTAGTTTTTAGATGGTTTTTTCTAATATACAGAAAACAAATTAGGATATACGTAAATCATCAGGGTTTTGTTATTAGGGTTCCAGATTAGAAGAGGTTTTTGTGGTTGCATTATCTATTCACCACTTCCTGGTGAGACACAGTGGTTCTACTGCATAATTTTGTATTTTTTGTTGTAATGTTGAAGATTTGGTTATATGTGTTAAAAACAACCAAACATCAATGATATATGCTACTATAATGTGACGTAACTTATTTCAGATTGCCTTAACTGCTCTTTTTCACGCACAACTGTACATCATTATGAAACTTGGTCGTACATTTGACAAGATATGCAAGAAGCACGATGGTTGATAAGAATTGTTCCTTGAATCTTACATTAGTTTAAGATTGGGAATGGGTCAATTTGGATACGATAACTTAACATCCTAACTGTTTATTCATAAAAATTAACCTTTATATCAGTAGATATGTCCTGTTATGATGTTCAATATATTTAGAGTAAACTGCTTTGTGGAGATCGTTGCATTGCTGAATTAAATGGCTATGGGAATCTGTTTTTTGCGGTATACATATTTGACACAGTTTTGGGGAGTTTGAGAAACGAGCTTAATGGTGGTGGTCTGCAAATCTGTAGCTACTTCAGTAGAAGATGCAATAAAAGATACGAGTGGTAATTATAATTCACTCTTGAACGTTTATTTTCATCTAATTCTATGAGGGCATTAAATTTACACTATTCTTCTATGTATGCACTAGATTAACTGAATACTAAACTTGAAATTAAGTATGCCAGATACAGAAGAAAAAAAAATGCGATACTTTTATCCCACAACTTATAATGGCCACTTTCTGATACTGAATTTAGAAACTGGCACGGGGTCATATGAAAATTATTATACAAATCGTTATAGAAGTATAAAGAGCATATATCGATTTTGATTTTGAAAGTGTTGTCTGATACGAAGCATATAGAGGATTATGAGGTGTTGTGTTTTGTTTAGAAGGTAACTGATTAAGATGATCATTCAATATTTTTTTTTATTGTTTTGCTTAATAGTTTTTAAGGTTCGGATGTAAGATTATCTTATTCTTGAAGTAAATTTTGGGCTTAATTTAAGATGTACTTTTATTTGACATTAGTTTCTTCTTGATCATTTAAATCATCCATTGTCTGCATCAGGGATAATAAATATGAGAATGCATGTGTGGATGGTGATCATACTTGATCAATATTACTGAAATTCAAACAAAGCATGTCCAAACAATGTACATATTACCTGAGTACCTCTTTTGTTTTTGCCACTTTCAGTGTGTTTGGCACTGTTAAGACTCCTGGCAGTCATTGATCTGTGGGCAAATACGAAGTTCAAGGCAACAAATGAAGTAGGTGGTTCTAGGCATTAATTGAACGTACACTTTGGACCCACTGGAGACAAGACTTACTGAAGTGACCCATTCATTACTGAAGCATGCTTTTTGAAATTCTTAACAGGTTTTATCCAGTTTGCAACTCTATATAGTTACCAATAAACAAGTAATCCTTTTGTCCATATAAATATTGCATTTTCCTTTTGGGGATGTCGAATATCTAATGCAAATTTTCAATATTGCTTTGTTCCATTTTTAGCTAAATCATAAGCTAAGATGATGTGTATTTGCCTGTTGGTTGTCGCCTTACAAACTTCTGATGATATTGTAAGTCTTAAAAGGTATTTTTAGGAATTTCAATCTTTCAAATACTACGTGTATGAAATTCTGCAAATAGTGCCCGACTTGGGTTCTTATGTGACACGATGTTGCATGGTGTTATGAACATCTTTTAAAAAGCCGAACATCGTTTTTTGGGATGGTTCATTGAATCAAACCAGTTAACTCCAGTTGTCCATTTTTACACCTACAAATTTCAGTTTTGCCCTATTATTTCATATATGAGTTGACGAATAATTTGCACATGTTTTATCTCGGTTATCCTTTTCCAGGGTTGGTTCACTAATGCATTACTATGAGAACATGTGGAATTATCATACCACCCAAAAGAATCTATGGTCTTAGGACTGGGTAAGTGGTCTTTACAAAACTATAGTTGTATAGATCCACGTTTTTATATCTTTAACCAGATTCTATTTCTTCCATCTTTAACTATCAAAATTAGTCCGAAACTGGAAGTGCTGAAGAAGCTTCAAAAGCAACCCGAACACCAAGGCCTCACCCTACAGTAAGTCATCCAATTAATGTCTCATTGGTATTACCTGCATCATTTAAATATGGTACACAACATGATAAACTGCCATATTAGTTTTCTTAAATTTTTCTATTTTTTTCTCATTTTTACCATCTTTGTGGAAGATCGATAAGCAACACTGAAAAACGTCATCAAAAACCCGAATAGTAAACGTGAAGATACTAACTAATTTTAGTTAACCTAATCTATCATTCACTAAATCACAGAAATCCTCCCAAAAGCCACGGCATTAGTTTCATTCATTTGATTATTTTTTGCATAACGATTTTACTTATTCATGATGATAAAGTGCACTTATTTTTTTTGTGAGTTATTGTTTGACCTGTAGGATTTGTATTGTTACAGGAACTAACAAGGCACCAGATAATCAGATATGATTCCTCTGTCTCACCGCATACTAATGACAGATTCGGCCATTCAGCTGCTCAAGGTAAATGTGGTCATCAGTTTCTGTATTGTTGGATAGTTGCTCGCATGATGAAGTTAATACTTTAAATTATACTAATTTTTGCTAAACTATTGTTGTTACAGTAATCAATGGACACATACATGTCCCGGTGATCAAACCCTTTTTGTAGCATCGTGCGAAGTGACTAACAACCTCCCTCTCCTCCTAACAGGTTTTAATGCTCATTTTAAGCTATAAATTAAATTTTCTAAAAGTCACTGGGTGCAAGGGGCTATAAGATGGGGACTGATAGTGAGTATGTGAGTCTTTGACTCAGTTTTATGCAGCCTAGCCGGGGTATCCCAGTGACTATTTCCAAACCCTTTCCCTGGCCACCCCTTAAATGTTTACTTAGGGATTTGAATTTGAGACCTCTTGTGAGGACATTAAAATGCTTGACCACTAGGTCACTTGGTGGTGGTTTGATGAAGTCACTAAAACTTTTCAACAAAGATGCAATTAAATGGCTATTTGGCAATGTTTTGAAGTCTTTTTTCTGGGCCTTTGTATGATCTGTACTTTGTTTTTGTTTGACTGCAGTATATGTACCTGGATTGAATTTTAGTTTGTTAGTGTTCTTTGAATCCAATGTGGCATAATCAGCGTCTACTAAGCTGTTTGGAATTTCTTATTTTGTATAGTAGTATCATAGTCAATTCCAGGTGTATCTGTAATTATTAGTTATTACATATTCATGTGATTGACAGACAAGAGCTGGCTAAGGAGGTAGTGGAGCTTTTGACTGCTGCAGCAGATGGAGCAAAATCTTTGATTGATGCAAGTGATAGACTGATATTGTATGTTGAGATAGCCCGTTTCATATGCAGGTCCAGCTGCATTTCGTCCTCTAGAAAATGTTTCTTTCTAAATCCGCTGCTTCAATAAATTAGCAAGTAGGATTCGTGATCAATTTGACCAGGAAGCGTGTCTATGTCAATACAAAAATAAATTAAAATGGGTATGAAGTACCACATTCTACCGTCACATAGCTTTAGGATGTGTAAACATCAAGGCATTGTTAGATGATGAGTCATTTGAAGTTGGAGGAAAGCTATTGCTAGATTTTAACGAATCAATGAGCGACTGGATATGCGTAATAGCTACACATTCGCCAGATACTCTAAGGATATTAGGAGGGCAAGCGACATACGAACGAAAAATACTTGGCGCTTTTATTTACGCCTATACGTATGTGATCGATGCCTTATACTTTCACTCATGTAAATAACTTTCATAATTAACTTATGTTGTTGCTCGGCCTCACAGCTTTCCACGTGATATTTTGATTTAAACATAAGTAATATGATATCAGTTAAGATTAATCATATGTTGTAATATGAAAGTAATAGTTTGTTAAATTTATATTATAAAATTACAACAACATAAGGTACTAATGCATTAACTTTTGAATACTGTTTACTGTTTGAAAGAAGCAAAATTTATATAAAATGGATATATAAAATGTGGTATGTATGTAGGAAATTTACCACAGGCTGTTTACTTCTGATTTATAAGGTTGCTTATTGCAGTAAAATGAAAATGGTTGGTATGATATAGTTATTGTCGTGTATGCTATTGTTAAACTATATTAAGAAAATGATTTTAATTTCATATAATTATTGTATAAATGCCTTGGTATAAGATTATGTTTCTATTGTGAAATCAGAAAGTGGTGATGCCATCCAAATCGAATAAAGAAATAGCCAAGAAGTTAAGCTGAATCCAAACACAAAGCATCAGTGGAAGGTGGAGTAACAAACAAGGAATAGGCTGGACCTCCCATAAGATATAATGACAAATATACTCTTCAAAATTGGCGTGAAGGACATGCTTCAAAATGCCCAGAAAGTGTGCACCACTCGGCAAAAAATCTGCAAGGGCCCTTCTAGATGTAGCGTCTTTCATGTGGACAGTTCTACATAAGCCAAGGCCAATATCAAGAGCCACTGAGTATGATGTTTAAGCATGCTGTGGACAAAAGCCAAGGCCAATTGATTGATTTGACAATGGTAAATTTTGATGATTATAGACTTCTTACCTATGTTGCTGATAGGTACGAGACCTTAATTTTAATACATATTTTGTAAATTTATGATTAGTATAAACCTGGATGCACAGTGATCTAGAGTTACTTTCTGAGTAATTATTGTCGAACCACACTATATATTTGATATCTAATCTCTTTGCATTAGATTTCAGAATTTGATAGAATATAGTAGCTTGAAAAGTAGCACGACTGGATCTTATGTTATATAATTGTTTATGCTCTTCAAACAGATCGTCGGCTAAGACGTCTTGAAGTTGCATGTTGTGATGGCTATTTGTATGAAAGCATGCTCACATGTTTCAAGAAATTTTCATTATTGGGGGAACTCAGCCTTTAGAGTACAGTAATCTCTGCAAGGATTGTTGAAAAACTTGGACGTTATTGCCCCTGCTAAAAATACTAAAAGGCGTGCTCAATTCAGTAGCTCGTGCAAGGAGAAGGTATTGCTGTATCAATATAAGTGTAGTGTTTACATTTAATGTCCGCTATTTTAATGGTGACCGGTTCATTTGCCTTTTTATTCATTTTATGTGTTTATGCTCAATAGTCAAAAGGACCAAGCTGTTAATAGCCGGTCGTTAAGTTCTTGGATAGAGGTCTAAGAGTTTCTAAATCACATCCATAAAACAAGGTTAAGATGGTTCATTGGGTATATTGAAGTTATATCTTTTAGCAACGATTTAAGTTTTATTGAGATTTCTTTGTTATGCGAATCATGCTACTTGTATGAACAATATTGATAAGAGTATGCACAAGAATCTGTTATGCAGTGACTCGTTTGACAACAGAGAGAGTGGGAAAGATTCTGATAAACACACAATACTAATATTTATTCCACCATACTAAAACGTTTACAATACATGAGTATATATAGGAGATCAATCGGTATGAATGAACCGATGTGACTCTTCCTAAGAGATATCTTCTAAACGTTATACCCTATCACTAATATACAGAAATACAGTTATTAACTATCTATAATACATATATGGTCCTTATACTTTAAAGACTTATGATTCTTGATTATTTCAAGTCCAACATCACTTCCCTAATCAAGAAATCATAATCTTCATCATGATCTTCACTCTGTTCCTTTGTTCATCCAATTTACAGCCTTGCTCCTTCTTCCTTCTTCTATAATTGATCGCCTTGTTACTTCTGGTCTAATCGTGTTCTGTTGCCTTCTATTTCGTTCCATGGTTGATCTTCTTGATCATCTTTACTTCTTCCATTTCAATTCTACTTCTTTTCTTTGGTGATTCATCCATTGTATCTATTGCATCTTCCAAATCTGCATCCGGCTGTGGTCTAATGTATGCACCAACATCATTTTCATCACTTCCTACCTTCCCTAGATTTGCTCTAATTGCATCTTCATAATAGGTTTTCACCATGCCTTCTTCTTGCCATCTGCAAATACATCCTTCTTTTGGAACTTCTCTTCTTGCAACATCTTCTTTCTTTTCTGCCAAAAAACTTGTAACATCTCCATGATCATCTTCATGCTTTGTTTTGGGTTTTCTTCTTCTCTATTGGCGATAACTTTCTTGACTGCAAATGATCTCGCAAACATTTTTCCACAGGTTTCTTTGTTTTTCTTCTTCCAGGATCTTTAAACCATGGGCTCTGATGCCATATTGAGATTTCTTTGTTATGCGAATCATGCTACTTGTATGAACAATATTGATAAGAGTATGCACAAGAATCTGTTATGCAGTGACTCGTTTGACAACAGAGAGAGTGGGAAAGATTCTGATAAACACACAATACTAATATTTATTCCACCATACTAAAACGTTTACAATACATGAGTATATATAGGAGATCAATCGGTATGAATGAACCGATGTGACTCTTCCTAAGAGATATCTTCTAAACGTTATACCCTATCACTAATATACAGAAATACAGTTATTAACTATCTATAATACATATATGGTCCTTATACTTTAAAGACTTATGATTCTTGATTATTTCAAGTCCAACAAGTTTCTCGGTTGATATTGAGCTTCTTTTTATATGCAGTTCCCTCCCCTTTATATTCCACACGGTCTGCATAAAAATAGTGGCCATATGCACTCCACCAATGCAAGTGGATTTTACCTTCTTTTTGAACATATATATGGAGCATACGTTAGCGAGTGACTAATGCATTCACAGTTATTATCGTTACAGGAATGCCTAGGCGAGTTCTACAATATACTACTGATTTACAAATCAATGGCAGGTGCGAAAGTGCGAATTTGAGGCCTTTATCTTTTGTCTACTATCCATCTTCTGTTGCGATTACATGTATTCATCATCATCCAATCTTTAAATTTCTTTTCACTTACCTCTCTTTTATTTTTCGATAAACGGGAAACCTATGTTTTAAACTTCAGATGAGATGACGAAGGTGTGAAGGTGAGTATCCGTAGATGGTTCAGTGGCTTGGATCAGTCGTTCAGTGGCTTGGTTCAGTGGCAAGTTGAATTACTTCGTCACATAAAACAGACGTGGCAATATGACATAAATAATCAAGGTTAGTAACACGTCCTGTTACTAAAACATACTGGCATTATTACTATTAATTTTGCAACTTTTTGTAATGAAATCGTGATGGGAGGTGGTGCAGGTGCTTCAATGATTTGGGTAAACTACAAGACGGGACAATGATAGCAGTGAATAATCTGAATTTTAGACAGTTGTCAGCTAAATCTAATAAGAGCTTTGATAGGGAGAAGAAGATATTAGCAAAACTGAGGCATACGATATGAAGAAACTGATTCTTTGGGCCTTTAATTTGAGCATGAAGAATGACCCAATTATGAAACCACATCTAACAGTGAAGCACAAAGCAAATTTATGAGGTACAAGTACTATTATAGGAAGGAAAAATACTAAATCCTATAAAGATGAAGAACACTCCAGATGCAAGAAAAGGTCAAAATACACGAGAGCTTTACCTAATGGGATATTACTGAAGGTTGATTGTAAATTTTCTGGTAAGTTACTCACTTGCCTAGATACCCTAAAAAAACCATATATTATATAATAACTGTTTCTCAATCAATATAATAGCAAGTCCAAAGAGTGATTAGCACAAATAGTCACAAAACCACGTATAGCATTGCAAAAGGACAAGGTATCAAGTTGTAATTTTAAGTTGCTGTTAAATACATAGCTAATTGAAATATTGGAACATAAACTGCATTCAAAGGTTATTACATTTCTGATTACTATTATATAAGTTTACGCTACTGCTTGCAGTATAGCTAACACTACATTTCATGTTCAAATTAAGATCGTCATTTGCAATTCCCTAACGTATCCAAATATGTGGGGCTACAAACGTGTATGGTCTTTTGCACTTTCACCATGAGTGGTAAGCATTTTGAACATTTATCAATACAAAATTACTAAGTTAATCATGACATGAAGCTCATAACTAATATAATGAGCTAATGACCATGCGATATTGGTATAGACAGTTTGTTGTTTATGTTAAAATGGGCTAGAACCAACAGTTGCAGACCAAATCATTAACTTATGCAATTGGTATAGGCAGGTCCAACGATTACTCCTTATGATAGGCACATGAAAGAAAATGCAGCTGAGCTAAGCTCAGTGAACAGATATATCAACAAAGTAAATGAAACAGAAATGGAAACAAAAGTATGTGCATTGGGAGATACATAAGGTATAATAAGAATGATAAGAATAAGATAAAGGTTAGGTTATATCAGCATTCTACCACGAGCCAAACAAAACAAAACAAAGTCTTCATCATAGTAACCATGGAGTGATCAACTCCCAAATAATGTGAAAGGCATGTATCGCACACAGTACCAGACACCAAACCAAATGTAGTAGCAAATCAAATCAAATCTAGGATGCATCCATACGCCCCTACCCAAACCAAATGCAGATGAAACAAAGGGACGGTGTGGAACATCACTCGACCACACTAGAGTCATGACATTGGATGGAAACAGGTCAAAATTTGCTTAATGCATAAAACATAATGAATCTTTTAACACTTATAATATATGACACAAACTTATCATTTGACCAAAAAGTTAAAGGTGAACCACTTCCTACCCGGCCATTTCGCCACCGTCCTAACAAAATTTCATGTGGACAAATAATTATGTTAAAAGGGTTGAATTCAGTAATGGTTTGACTTTATGTTCGTAAATCTCTTTTTTCTCTTAATTGATAGAAATTAAATGTATAAAATTGGGATTTGAGGTACAAGTGGCTATGACATACCTTTGTCAGAGTTAGACAAGCAAGTGGTTACATTTTAGTTACATTTACCAAGGTCAGTAACACACTTGGGAAGATTTTAAAAAAATGAATTTTCGCTACACTTGCCAATAGCATACCTGATTTACAAGTGCATGTATTGTATGAGTTTAGCCACTGTTGTAAGCACCAAAAATTGAGGTAGCAATATGATTTGTTTGAAATGGGTAAAAATGGGGTTTGGGCCAAACCAAGTTATGAATCTGCTATTTTGTAATGCAATATGGGAATGATGATTTTTATGTTGATTCTTTAGTTTATGATGTGTATTCTCAAGAGTTGTTGAAGAACATGTGACATCAAGGTACTTTGACAAGGAAACACTACTCCAACTTTTAGGGAAAGTGGCTGACCTGGTTGTAACTTCTAAGATGGAGTTATGGGTCTCATAAAAGGATATTTGCAATTTTGGTTTTCCTGTCATAAAAGGTTGTTTGGACATGCTGTTTGATGTCCTTAAAGGCTGTTTGGACAGCTTACATTACGTAGTAAAATGACCGTTTGATTATTTTTTTTTATTTTCTTTTATAACATAATGAAATTTGATTGGTTTTATAGTCAAATTAGTTGACTTTGATAAGTTGATTCTGTTTCAGTGGCGCTTCAAGTTTTACAAGGAGAAGTTGTCAAACAGTGCTTACAGCTCATTTGCTCCTGATAGTGATAGTAATTGCTCCAATTCTACCTCATTTCTCTGAAGACGTGTGGCAAAATCTTCCTTTCGAATATAGCATTGACAACACTGATGTAGCAAAATTTGTTTGAGTCAAAATGGCCTGAAGTCAATGAAAGGTGGCTTGCCTTTCCTGAAAATGATATTGATTTTTGGGTAAATATACTTGAGGTAACTACAATTATGTCTTGCTGATAACGAATCTGTAAATTTTTGATTATTTTTTACGATCATCTATGGCAGAGTACTTTTGAAATTGTATGTGCATCTCATTTATAAATATGGTAGTTGAGAATTGAGGTTAATAAAGCTTTGGATACTGCTCACACCGGCAAACTCAGTAGTCCTCCCCTGGAAGCAAAGGTGTACCTACATAGCTCTTATGATAGCCTTGTAGAGAGATTAAGGAATATGCATGCAGCTAGACTTGATGCCGCTGTGAATTGCATATTCATAACATCTCAGGTATTACCAATCATTATTTAGTAGGAGTGACGAGATGGGCTGGTTGGACGGGTTGGGTCACTGGTCACAACAGATTTAGATGGAAACGAGCCACATCGGTTTGGTGGACCTGTAAACGTTTTTTGGTCCATAAGTTTTTAGGGCAATAAATTTGTTAATTGTGAAAAGGAAAATAAAAATTGTTACAATATTAATCTAAATTTTTGAATGAAGATGATTTTTGTCCACTTTGAACCTGCATGACCTGTTTTCCTGACTAATATAGTATCCAGATCTGATATATTGCATATGAGACAAGTTTGTGTTCATATTAGTTCTACGGTATGTTGTTCTTACATGTCAAAAATGTTGTGTGTTTTTGTTGGTGCTTGTGTGGGTGTTTGTGGTGTTGGTGTTGACCCCAAGCTACACTGAAAGCTTGACATCCGTCTTGACAATACAACAAATTCGACCTACATACACCAACATTTCTGAGATAAAAGATAAAGGAGAATCAATAGGATACCAAGAGGGTTCATTGTTGTTGATTTATTGAATAAGATGATTTTTGATGATAGCATGTTGAAAAGCTACAACACATTTGAGCAGATTGACACCGCCTTCAAAAAAGGAAGTCAAAATGGAGGAGCTTTCGCTATTTTGGACGAGCTCCCTTATATCAGGTATTTCTTATCTAAATAGTGTACTAAATATACAATAACCAACCCCATCTACAAAACTGCAGACTTTGGTTTCATGAGTTAGCTTTTGACCATCATTCTACTGTTTAATACAGGCATTTCCAAAAGGGTCGCTTTTAGTATCCGATTTTTCTAGAGCGGTCCTAAAGTGATAGAAGAGCAGATGATGAACATTTCAAAACAATGGTTTGGGGAAGTAACAAGTTTTATTCAGCAGGTGGAAGCTACAGTGACATCTGATAGACTCTCGCTCGATAGCTTCAAGGGCCTTTTTCTCATTGCTGGTTTATCGTTAACTTCTGCTCTCATGATTTTCATCTTTAAGTTTTTGTATAAAAACAAAAACTTATTAGTGTCACAAGGTTCAATAAGCCAAAAGCTCGCTGCAAATGTAACAACATTTGATGGGTTTAAGGATAATGAGTCCAAAACACGGTCCCAGAGCAACGGTAGATGAATTCGTCGGTGAGGTCAATCTTAACAATGCTCCAGAATCACAAATTGCTAGAATAATGACGAAGACATGATGAAACATTACTATCGGGTTGTGACAATTCAATAAATCCCTTTTCAAATGGGTATTGGTGACTGATCGTAAAAAGGTAGTAACCAATCTCAATTTTGTAACTGCACATGGTTTTAATTGGTAAAGATTAGACAAAAATTATATTTTTGATGAAATGGTTGTGACTTTACTATAATTATTGTTGATATTAGTGAAATTTTTTTGTAAATTTAATTTGCAAATTATTTCTTATCTAAAATCTAAATACCATAAAATAAGTACATAAAAAAAATTCAACAAAAAGAACTTCATCGAATAACATTTCGTCTACCGTGTATCTCTAGATGCTAACTTATTATTTTCTTATTTTTCGATTTCACTTTTTCAAATACAATTATGTGCATTGCACGGGTCATAGAACTATTATATTAAAGGTTGTTTCATTTTCACACACCTATTCAATATCTAATACTTACATTATTATATCACTCCGATCAAACATACAATTTACTCATATATTTTCAAAAATCACTCATTTATGTGTTAAATGTCTTTACAGTTTACATAATACATTCACTATCAATTTTACGGGATGATGGTTTGCATAGTGAAGTTTTTGTTCTTTTCAATAACTTGAAAGTGAAGGTCTTTGAATTATAGTAATTTAAAGTTTTTGATAATGGGTCACAAATACATCTACCATGTCTAGAAACCGCTATGAAATAATAACATAGTAATGTACTCAAATAATTTATTTAAAATAAGCTTTAAAAAATTATAAATATAGTATGTTTACTTATATTATCTGAAAATGATTAGAAAGTTTGTAGTAGAAAGTTTCCAAAAATGACACAAAAACATTGCACCACTTCCCCATTTCGATTCATGTGCTTTGATAAATTGAATTTAAATTAAATAAATACTAATCAGCTTGAATTTAGTAGTTAATCATCACATCATTTGAATTATTTGTTTGTTTTTGTGAGGGGATGTCTATAGGTTGTGTACTTAGGTGTTGACCAAGTATTTATGTACAAATTAGTGTAAATTGTATTAAAGTCGATGAACTTTGTCTAATGGTCTCTATTTTCGATAAATATTCTATAATGATAAATGGAAAGATCAACATAAGTTTTTAAAAGGAACTCATTTACGTCAAATACAGTTACTAATTATGTGTAAAGTTTGACACATATATTAGAAACTATTATGTGTTAAAATGCTTCACTTGCCCATGCTAATAATACTATGCTAAACATGTCCACCTATTACTCTCATGCTTATTTAGCATGCGTAGTCGGTAGTTGACTAATAATGTCTTACTAACTTAATATCAAGTTTCAGTGACAAATGACTAATAATTTCTTTTTAATTTTCTTTTTTGTTTTGGTGTTTCAGATTTTTGTTGTTGGGTAAAACAAAGACATGCAGGTTGCTCTAGGCCGCTTTGATTACGCAGCGATCGGGCTTCACAAGGTTTCGAAGGTATACTATTTACTAGCACCTTGAATCACATAAGATACTCGTGTATAATTTTTTTTCATTTCATTGCATTTAAGGTACCTTCATTTGGGTAGCTTATCTGTTTATTGTCTGCACCGTGATTCTGGGCTTTGTGTTGCCTACGGAATAAGCTAAAAGGTATCACGATTAGTCATTTACCTATTTGGTATTTTTCACACGGACAACTTTATGTGTTGTTTCAAGAGTCAGATGACAAAAGGTAAGGTTCTTTGTTGTGACAAAGACAACGAACACACAAAATCCGCATCCAACATTGTTAACAAAAAATTGTGTTTCGTATAGAATAGGCCCATCTACTTTATTTTTTATCACACTTTTTACTGATCTTTTTACATATGAAAACTTTTTCCTTTTTTATTCAAATTTTGTGTTTTAAGATATTTGACGTTATTCATTACTTATTTACGTTTTGGATAGAATTCGTCGAGTAAAAAGCGTTTTTTCGATATTCAAATATATTATCCACAACATCTTTCCCATAAGAATATGCGTTGTCTAATTATATAAATACTCCTTATGTTTGTCTACTAATCATAACCAATATTCATATATCTAACGATTAACAATAACTTCCTAAAACATTATTTACACACAAATACAACCTTTGTATGCATATGTCACATTATTCGAAATTAATACGCTAAAGATCACTGATATCCGTACAAAACTAAACTAAAATGTAAATTACAAAGCATGCCCGCCCATCGGGCGGGCTTCGAAATCTAGTATATATATATATATATATATATATATATATATATATATATATAGATATACATATACATATATATATATGTATATATATATGTATATGTATATCTATATATATATATATATATATATATATATATATATATATATATATATGTATATATGTATATATATATATATATATATATATGTATATATATATATATATATATATATACATATATATATATATATATATACATATATATATATATATATATATATATAGATATACATATACATATATATATACATATATATATATATATATATATATATATATATATATATATATATATATATATATATATATATATATATATATACATATATATATATATATATATACATATACATATATATATATATACATATATATGTACATATATATATATATATATATATGTATATATATATATATATATATATATATATATATATATATATATATATATATATATATATATATATATATATATATTAATTGTTAAGTTATATCAAAACATGTAAATTTATTAATAGATGTCGAATTGGGGAAGACTCCAATATTAAGTAATCAATTATGTGCTATGTGGTATTTGTTTAGTTTTGGCTTACGCAATCGATTTATTGATGTATGTGGCTCTTTTTCCTAGAAGAAGAAAGTCTTAATTGAATAAATACATTATACACCTAGATTTGATTATTAATAGGACTATTGAATAAGATTTGCATGTGGCTACATGTTTTATATATATTTAATTGTTATGATTATGTATATGTTTATGTGGTTATTTTATTTTTTTATTATTATGTATTACTTGTTTTTTGTTTATTATTATGTTAGACATGTTTATAAACGAAAAACGGTAATTTTTGAATAGAAAAATAATATGGACTAAATAAATGGCGAAATTGTTTTGGTTTTAATAGTAAATTTCAAAGGATTGGTTGATTGATGTTTTTGTACATAGTGTGCGAAAGGCGGACCGAAGGTTGCCATCCAATGTACTTGTAGAGAGGGGTTTTTAAAGCTCATGCACCTATCGGTTCTCTACAACTGCTTGGTTGCCGACTCTAGACTTACCTATATCACTATATTACGTACATTGTCATCTTAAGGGTGAATTCACCACAATTCCACAATGATTATCCGAAACACTAAGCCTTAGGGCTTATGCAAAAGTACGATATAGTGGACGATAATTGTTGGTAATTCTTTAATTGGCGAACCCGATACCTCAATCAAAACTTTGTTATTTTACTCTTAGCAAATTGGTAATAAAAATGTTTTGTAAAACCAATGTTATGAAGTTGTATGCATGCTTCTTCATACATTATTTTGATTACGTCAAAATTAATACCCTTATAAAATTAAGTCAAATGCCATCTAATTAAGAATACTTGAAGTTGTAATTTACGTCATGAGAGAACTTGGCGAGATTGCAATGGAGAGGTAAATTTCAAAAATTCATTACTAGCAGATCAACTGATATGATGGATTTATGAGTTTGCAGTTCTTAAGTTAGACGACTTAAATTGAGTAGGAAGTGAGATCTTGGACTCAAGGCATTAAGATGGGGATCAAACATGCTTACATTACAAAAGTTTTATGATTGTAAATCCCATAAATCTAGGAATTACAATATGATATTGGCAATTATTGTTCGACAATTACCTTGTTGAATACTATCATTACTAGCAGATCAACTGATGTAATGGTACTATATCAATTAGGATCCTAGCTTTAAGAAAATACTATGGTTTATATGAATAGTTACCAATGGGTATTTTATTTTCTTAAAGATCTAATTATCAAAAATACTGAAATTGAATTTTGTAATTCGTTTTAATGTATTAATGCAACGTTCAAACCATAAACACACTTTGGGCTTTGGTAAATTGATCTAGTTCTGTTTTCAAACAAATGTTTGATTAAGAAATATTTACATAAAAGACAAAAGAAGTCTCCTTTCTATGAAGGAAGAGTGAGACACAATCCTATTTCTTTTCATGAAGGAGAAAGGATAATAGGAATATTAGATATGTCTAAATTCTAATATAACTCATAGCAAATTTTTAATAGTTAATAAAATTGCGTACATTTTTCATAGGGATTTCATCATCCTCATTCGGTGATTAAATTCTTAGTAACAAATATGATATTTGGTTAACAGAAAATTATGTATGACATTTTATGAGTTATTATAATTAGAAGCTAGACTAATTACCGCAAAATGTTTAAAAACAAACTAGTTGTTTTGACTATTTTAAAGGTACTACATACATTGTAGGATGGTAGACCTATTAAGGAAGAAATTGCATGCCCAATTTTTCAAGTTAATAGCATTTGGTGGATAGTCCATCATTTACGTAGTAGAATACACTCTTTAGTACATAAGTAATTGTTACGTCTGGACATTCAAAGGTGTAGGAAAGTTAAAAGCACACTATTTTCTTTCACTGGATATGAAACATTTACAATGTTGTCAAATTCAGTGGGAGTATTGTGTACTTATTACTGAATAAGGAATTATTGCAATGATCTTTAATTCAGTGGGAGTTACAAGCTTTGACATCTTGGTAGCTAAAGATAATTACTTTCCAAGTGTAGACACTCATACTTTTAAGGATAGTCTTGTACGTTTCCTTACTAGACATTGTTGTTCTACATCTACTTGTTATGCTAAAATCTATGACACAATCATATTGATCACATAAACAAATGCATGGCGTGTTGTTTATCAACTATATGAGGTTGTTCCATGCACAAGTGGGATAAATGTTATCTTTAATGTGTGCAAGAAACAACTCATAAAGATATGATTTAATGGATTCTCTTGACTACAAGGTAAGAGAATAATGTTCTAATATGAATTATATTAAGATAATTCTAGAAACACTTGGTGTTACAATTTATGTTATGTGAGAGCTTAGCTAGATTGCAACAACAAGGTGAATTTCATATTTCATTACTAGCAGATCAACTGATGTAATTGAACTATGAGAATTTGCAGTTTCTAAATTAGAATAATGATCAAATATGAATTATACTAAGCTAATTCTAGAAACACTTGGTGTTACAATTTATGTTATGTGAGAGCTTAGCTAGATTGCAACAACAAGGTGAATTTCATATTTCATTACTAGCAGATCAACTGATGTAATTGAACTATGAGAATTTGCAGTTTCTAAATTAGATACCTATTAGAACATGTGTCAATATGATATCAAGACTACTTTAATTAGTATATTTATGAATTCAAGGAATGACATAACTTAATTAAGTAATCTAATGCTACTTCAATCTGAATATTTATGTGTTCTTTGAATGACATAAATAAATGAAGAAATAATGTTATTTACATTATTATGAAGTAATAAATTAACTTGAAATTACTATTGAAACCAAAAGATGGTGTTCATAATTACTTTAGTTAAACATGTTTATGTTTCATTGTAAAGATATAAACATAAAGTCTTTTAATTGTTACAAGACTTATAATAAAGTAAGACGTTATCTTGTTATGTGTTTTAATTAAGACATATACATGAAGCCATTAAATTGTTAAATGACTTATAACTTATAGTGGGATTATAATAGTTTATGTTTTCTTGTAGAGACATGGACATGAAGTGACTTTATTAAAAGTACTTGTGTTATAAAGCATGCAATTGGCTTGAAAATTATTATACCATTAAAATGAATTAGTTGGTAAATAGACAAGTCAAAAGGAATATGGTTATCTTAAATATTGTTAGATAGTCTTACAATATTAATCTTAATGAAATGCCAAATGTTTATGGTATGTTCAGTTAGGAAAATCAAACTCTAGTTATATTGTTTGATTAAAGATAACTATGACTTCTTTTCTTCCAAAAGTTATCAAGGTTAGAATGTTGAGTATGACTTGGACATATTTAAGTAAACTCCAACATAGAAGATTAATAAGACATTATCATATGATGGAATGTGATGAATATGATGAATCACATTAAGTCTTAAATTGAAGTTCTAAATTGTTTAACTGCTTATGAAGAGGTTATTAACAAAGTAAAGTCAGGAACTGTCAAAATGTATTTGTAATATCCCAAAAGAGAATATTGTATTGTTGCTTTATTTGCTAAGTATTTAAAGATAATCTTTAAATTGCTAAAAGCAAGTGGGAGTTTTGATCTTTAAAAGATAAAATTACAAGATACATAATCTTCTAAAATACACTAGTAAATATCATGATGAAGTTTGACATTTGAATGTTAAATCTCAACATGATAATAAAGTTTGACATTTAAATGTTAAATCTCAAGATGATGGAATTATGATATATTACCAAATATGAAATTGGGTAAAATATGCATGATATGAATGATCAAGATGCTGTCCATAAAGATAATCAATTTTAGAAACCTGGTTTATCTTAATAGTTAGACTATAAAATGAAGATGAGTTTCTTCAAAGATAAGGTAACCATTGTGGTTTAAATCTTTGTGTAGAAATCATATGGACAATACTGTACACGTATTTAATGCATGTCTTATGACAAGATTATTAATCTCACTTAAGCAATTAACTGTGATTGAATATTTTTTTCTAAATACATTAAATATATAAAGATTATAATTTTCATATTTATGAAATTGACAATGGAATATCAAAAGTCTTTCTTGATTGATTACTTGAGCGAGAACGATAAGTAATCAAAAGGAGTTTATGAATTCAAATAAATCTTTGAAAGTGTACAAAGTGCAATAATCCATGGATGGATAAATGCATGCATCTAGAAGATTACTCTTGTGTTTAATTATTAAATCCATATTTTGATTTATAATTAAAATAAGATAATTTCTAAGTATTCCTAAAAGCTAGTGGGAGTATTACGTTTAAATTCTTAAATCATATATGTTGTGGAACATATAAAAGTAACATTTCATATAAGTTAAAAGTTAACTATTAGTTTGGAATGAAACTTTACTTGTAAGATTTAGAAAATAAGACATATAACCTTGGAATGAATGTTTATTGTTGAAACATGTGCGGTAAATGAATCTAATATAACATGATATATTATTTAGAAAGTCTAAATGGATATGAATGACATGAATAAAATCTAAGTATGACTCAAAGATCTTTCATGAACATCTTGTTTTGTTTTATCATGCTTGATTACAAGATGATTTGGCAATATTAATATCTAATTAAAAAGTTATTAGATAACTTGTGTAATATTCTAAAGGGAATATGTTTGATTATAGAATCACATCCTAAATCTGGAACAGCTTCCAAATTCTATAGATGAACAATTTTTCAATTGTTGAGAAAATTGTCATAGCCAACAAACTTGAAAGTTTGAAGGGGATCAAACATTACATAGATATTAATGTTTACGGAAAGTTTTAATAGTATATTGTTGTTGCATACAATGATGCTAAATGAAATTGAGATGACACTCAATACTAGTTATGGTAAGGATTTCATCTTTGGCTATATGTACTAGTTATGCTTACTAAAAGCATAGTTGCATTATACATTAAAAGAATAAGAATACTTTAAACTTTAAAATGTTTGGAAGTTTGATTATCATAAATTGGTGGTTAAAGATGTCACACATTTTATGAAATATGGCATTATCAAAATAGTTGAGTATGCACATACAAGAACTTCAATAGTTGAATTCTTGAAATAAGTATTCTTAAAATTCCGATAGATCAAAGTTGGATGATTTATGTCTTGTCAACAAGTATGAATGTCATTACTTGAGACATGATTCATCAACAAGAGTTACATGCATTGATCTATTTAGTATTTGGATAAAGGATGTTAAACAATTATTATAATAAATTTAAATACATGGTATGTTTAATTTATAATAAATTGTATCCTATATTTGTATGTTTAATCCATGAATAAATGTTATTCTTAAATTGTCCGTTGTCAGTTAATAATATGGGAATATTATTAAATCAAGACAAATTTGAAGGTTGGTATAATATACTTACGTATATTGATGCGTAGTCATGCCATTTCAGATGATATTCAATCATACCAAATATAGGACTTATCCCAACTACATGATGTTACTTTATGGATTTTGTTATTAAGTAAATCATGAGAAGTTATACTCAGACTTGAGATGCAAGATAAGTGTCATGAATGTAGTACACTTTTGTGGAACAACTTAACGCTATACGTAACTGGTAGTCATAAGGGTTGTTTTCGGAAGTGTTACAAAGTTTATGGGTTTTGCTTGTAGTAAAAATAGATTTTGTTCCTTCAAATTTATTTTTGGAGTTTAATACTGCTGGGCCCCTCGTAGGGTTGGTAAGATGTATGTGTGGCCACACCCAAGATCTCCCCTGAATATGTTCAGAAGATTTGGTAATCTTGCTCAATCACAAACAACGAGAAACAGAATGGTTAATTAAGGAATTATTTTGATCCATATCCTTATTAGCGTGGTATTAGAAACAAAAGGATAATAATAATGAGAAATCATTAAAAGGTTTTTCCAGGAGCCTTACTCGAGATTGTACTAGAGGCATCGAAGTGTTGCTAGACGCTAACCGATGTGATTACACTATTAAAATATGTCCAAGTGGGAGCTGTTAGATTATGGACATTATTTTAGTAGTCGTATGTTAGGATCGAACTCAAGATCACGGGATTGCACACTTTAGGTATGAGAGTTAAAGTTTAATAATTAAATGTAAAAGTTTATATTTAATTATTTATTACACAAATATATATAATGATTATTTAGTATTTAAGATAAATGACTAATGATCATTAGACGAATATAAGGAAAGAATGTGTATGATTAATTGGTAAGTCAAGAAGCATCCGGAAGCCCCCTTGGGCCTAGATCCGATCGGCCAACCCAAAAGGAGGGCACCTCCTTTGTTTTCTTGAACTCCAAGTTTCATACACTATATATACAAGGCTAAGGGTATAAGGTTTGTATCTCTTGTGCATATACACAAACCCTAAACTTGTTTTTCTTCTCCTTGTTTTCTTGTAGTCGATCAAACAAACACCCCCAAAGGTTTGATCGATTTCCTTCATTAAACAAAAGGTTTTGGTTTAATTTTGTGTTCTAAAAACTAGCATTACTTTAACTTGTTTTAGTACGTGTGTACAAGAACGTGATTCAAACATACTTTTGTTTGATTCTTGGATTGAATTACAAAAGAGATAAGAGGTAATTCTTATAATCCACATAAACCCTAATTAGGGTTCATAAGTTGAAGATTGCATTAATTGATTCTTGTTCGGGCTAGAATCACAAAGGTATGTTTACTATTTATTATTGATTAATTAATTACATGTTATATGATCTTGTTATAACGCTTTCGCATATGTTTACTTGATGTGTTTGGTTTATTTAATGATTGTCATGATATTATAATTCCAACAAGGATAACCACATGTGTCCATGCTCCAGGTGAATTCCCCTATAGCTAGATCATGAATACTCTTCCATGATGTTATAAGCCATTCGGCGCCTGTTAAGTAATTTTTGCCAAGCTTCATGCCAGGTAGATGGGTATCGGTTGGATAGTGAAAACTCTCCCATAGAATCTTCACACTGTTTCCATCCGTGATGACTAGATTTCCAGAGTCATAAAGCTGTGCAGTTGCATTTCCTGATGATGTTGAGTTGGATGACCACACTACATGATCAATATAGTTCTTGAGAACAAGATTTCCCACACTGTCAATCCTTAACAAGCTTGATGATACATTAGTGAGGGGGTAGTCTCTGTTGGCAACCCAAACCACTGTTTTAACATAAATTTTCTTATACCAAATGCCAACATAAGTGTTATCCGAGCTACCTGGCTTGAAGAATCCCAGTTCAAATGTTCTAGCAGGAGATACCAGCGTGTCGTTTTCTGTCAAGAAGCTTGAGTCTGAGATGATGTCAATTTCGGCTGCGTATATTTTTTGCATGTGGAGCGAAAAAACTAGAAGAACAAGTATGGTTGCTTACTCCATTAAAATCATTTCCTTCAAGATTTTCATTATTTTTACCTAATCTCTAGAATGGAATCAAAGTCTTATTATCACCTACATACACAGTGAAGACTTGGGGTCAACGAGTCTTCTTGACAAAATGTCAATTCTCAAATGAACCCACAAAAACTTGTAATGCCATAAAGCCGAGGTTATCGTGACTGGTTAGTCACATGACAAGTGCCAAAGTAATTAATACCAGTCAAACAATATTATACGGTTCCTATACTATGTAATTAGCTTTCAATTAATATCCACAATAGCTAAATCAATGGATGAACTATATGCGAACCAAGGTTTTGAAACCCGGGTCGACCCGGCCGGGTTAACCGGTTCGACCTGTTCCGGCCGAAAAAACGGGTCAAAACAACCCGGGTTTCTAAAACCGGGTTAACCGGTTTGACCGGCCGGGTTTTGAGTGACCCGGGTCAACCCGGTTCTCGAAACGCGGCCGGGTTTCATTTTTTCAAAATATTTTAATAAAAACCCGGGTTGACCCGGTGGTCGAACCGGTTGACCCGGTCAAAAAAATAAAAAAATTGAAAACCGGGTTGACCCGGCGGTCCAACCGGTTGACTCGGTGCCCGGTGACTCGACTGGGTCGATTTCGAACCCGGTTTTCAAAACATTGATGCGAACCATAGTCATCAAGTGTGTATATATATGGATGGTTGCATATATGTTTACGTGGTGGCACATTATAATATTAAATTTTCAAATTTCTTTAAAATAAGATTTTGAATTGTTTGAATATGTTCTAAGGTTGGTGCGTCAGGCTTTATTGAAAATGAAGGGCAAAAGAGCCGATATTGTTAGAAATTGAGGTTAGTGTGTGACAATAATCTTAGGCGGGGGGGGGGGGGGGGGGGGGCTTATGTCGGGGGCATAGCTATTCGAAAAGGTTGAGATTTTAGCGTAATTTTTTTTTTATAATTTTGACCATTTTTTGAAAGTGCCCCCTACTCACATGCTAAACCCGACATTTAACACTTTAAAATCTTATAAATCTTTCGTCTCTAACTAACAATACTCTATTTATCATTTCGGTCTTAGTTTTTTCTTCCACATTTTTTTTGCTATTATCGAAAGAAAAAAAAACTATTTTCCTGGTTCCGCCACTGATCTTAGGTATTTGATTGAATCGTGTATAATCCACTTTTCAAATAAAGTATTTCGAACATGTTGCATTGGTTACACAAAATCTGGGATAAGATAATCAAAGCACTTTGTTCTAGGCACAGATAGAGCAAAACAAATAAAATTGTGTATTTTTTGTGAATGTCAAATCAGACCAAACATTTGTTATTAAACATATAGCAGTTAGAAGCACTAAGAAGCGATTGTATCCTAACAGTCATGACTATTGGCAAACAGTCACATCAGTTGGTTTTGGTGGGAAAGCGGGCAAGGTGGACTATCCCAAAAAAAAATTCATGGTTATTAGTGTAAATGAAGTAGAAGTTTAAGGATAATATATGAAAAAAAACCATTACCGCGTCTCAAATATTAGAAAACGAGTTATATTTTTTGATGTTTTATGAATATTTATTTTCTTCTTTTACAATTCTTATCATTTGATATATTCAATAATATTAATTTATGTTTCGGCCCTCCTAATAAAAATGTTAAAGTTCCGTCACCAAAAACATATAACTCATTTAGAGCACCAACAAGGGGCGCTACCCTTTGATCCACAAGCCTTTGAGCCGTGCATCTTTGTTGTGGTTGAAAACACATTATATCACCGAGTGTGCACTCCACACTTCCCTTACTCATATCACATAATCAATATATCCATATTCTCAAATCATCTCAAAATCTCATTTCAAATCATTATCTCATAATATCTCAATATAATCGAAGATGCTTCGGCTTGGCGGGCTGGCGGGCTGTAACACCCCCAAAATACCGCAGCGGAAGACTGAGTCATTGGGATGCTACTTCTGGGCACAAAGTACAAGATATAGAAAACGAACTCTAAATGAGACGTTTTTGAAAAGTTACCATTCGAATAGATAAAAGTCATAGTTTACAAAACAAAGATCCCAAGGTAGATTAATACATAAGTTTTTAAACTGTATCGAATGGTAAACGATAAAAGTGAAAGTCTCCAAAAGCATGCCCTAAGACTCTCAGCTCCACATATCTGCTATCGCCTTTCTAACCTGAGATAAACATGCTTAGAGTGTCAACACAAAGGTTGGTGAGTTCATAGAGTTTGTCTTAACACAGTTGAAAAGCCTATAAAAAATGTTCACACAGCAAAGGCATCGTAAATCCACTCAGTTACAAGTCCCGCCATAAGAGACTTGTAACCTGTGTGTTTACAACCCACTGCTACAATATAATAGGATTAAGATACGTATGAGTTCATAACAACAGTTAAGCAATTAGTAGTGAGTCTACACTTCATCTCCGAAGACCTCATGTTTGTATGTATGTCTCAATGGTTGTGTCCAGCAACTTAATCTGGGGCCATTGGAAGTCTGTATGTATGTATGATTACTGGGTGCCATTTCCCAAAGTATAATAGTAAGTATGTGTGCATGTATCAATCATGTATGTATGTAATCAAGAATAATGAAACCAAGTATAATGTAATCAAGTATAATGTTATGTGAATCCGTACAAGTAAGCAAGTAGTAGCATGTATCTCCCCCAAAGAGTTGATAGAACAATTAAAAGAGTAGGGGCTATGACTCACCTTACGTGATGATACTTGAAATGAAATGAAGTGAATAACAATGATCGGTTAACTGCCGCAACCTAATATAAATGATGAACGATCTAATTTAGATCGTGAAATGATGTTATGAATGTCCATGCTCATGTTCCTATACCACTCATCTCTTTGGAAAAACACTTGTGTTATCAAAAATATATAATCCAAGAATTTGGAAAATATTGCTATTATAAAATATAATAAGCTAGTTGTAATATATATATACTTATATATATATCGTATGTTTCCATGTTAGCGTTGAAATACTCGGGTTGTAATCCTTGAAATGATGAAAATATACTTGTAATAACTAATACTTCATTAGTTATAAAGCTTAGTACTTAATATTATTTCTAGCTTATAAAAGTACTTCGTAGTTTTAGTGTCCATTTTTATTAAAAGCTGTCAAAATAAAAATGGGTTTAGCCGATATTCAAACGTGAATATCTTTGTCGTTATAAGTCCGTTTTACTTGTTCTTTATATCCACGGTTACGTCTTAGTATGTAGTAATATATTTTGGAAAGCTCGGCTCCTCCGGGTTACGTCTAAAGCCTCTTTTTGACCGACGAAAAACGTCCAACAGCAACTATTTTTCAGAAAAATACTTTTCGTCGACAATCTTGCAAAAATCATAACTTCTTCGTTATAAACTCTTTTTAATCCGTTCTTTCGCCTACGGATTCGTTTTTGAAAGTATTTTCTAAAAATTTTGCCAAAGTTTACTTTGTATTTATTGATTTTCCTGGATTTCACAAAATGGGACAGCATGTCTAAAGCATGCTCCAAATCAAGTTTTCAAGGTTTATAACTAATTTCTAACATCACCAAAACTCTTGTAATCACCACATAGCTAATCTAATCCTACCATACACCTTCTTAGGGTGCCATGGACTCCTAACCAAGTTATTATAGCAAGGGGATTCATAAATAAAAAGTTAGGGTTTGTATGTTCCATTTTTGACAAAATAAGTGGTCGTATAGCTAGTTGTACATGGTTTTTAGCATGGAAATCATGAAATACAAGTAAATATAAGATGTTTCATGTAAAAATAAAGTTGATAACTTACTTGATAAAATGAGATGATTAGATGATGATTATGCTTGGATTACTTGTGTTTTTCTTGATTGATTCTTGATTAGGCAAGTAAAAGGAACAAGTTTGGTGTTATAACTTTTGAAAAATGATCACTTGATCTATGTATGGTGGTTTGGTCGTGGGTTTGCAAGATAGGAAGAAGGAGATGAGATGAAAATTTATCTTTCTAAAAGTGAGGATTTTGATTCATGAATTTTGGTAAAGTAAGGTTTTAAGGGTTTATTAGTTAAATAATAGAAATCAATGCATGAGGTTAAGGGTGTGATCATGTGGCTGGTTTTTGATGAGCCAAGGGGGGTTAGGGGTGCTTGGTATTTAATTAGAAATCTAGTGTATCGTTAAGTGTTATTACGTGTTATTCGTTAAAATCGGGTACCGGGTTTAATAGAAATAAACGTTCACAAAGTTAACCGGGATGAAATAATGTTATAATAATGATAAAAACATATTAAAAATATGTTGGGTACATTTACTGAGTGATCGGGTGATTATTGTTTAGTTTTGACGAAAACCGTCGTTATATTCATAAGCGTACGTTATAAATAAAATAAATTTCCAAAATACTGGGTAACTGAATGTTATAACTTTTATGATGTTAAAATGGATATAAAAATATGTCGGGACCATTGTGGGAATATTTAGATATATTCGTCGTGTATAAACCGGGTGTTAACGTTTACTATAAATACCTATACGTAAAAACGTTAAATGTACTGAATATAATAATTTGAAAATCCTGAGAGTGGTATAACATGAAAATGCTGTTATGATGATATGCAGACTATCTCCAGTCCGTATGCAGTGTCCTTAACACCAATGAAATGAATTCGCACCTAAACCAATCCGGTTACGCGAATTTGAATACCCGTAAACTAAATTTACGATGAAATGAGTAATGCAAGTGAATGATGAAAACTTTTCCGGAAATGAATAGTGTTTAGTGAATAGTAAATTTCCCAAATGTTTCTCAGAATATCAAAATGACCTCGAAAATGATGAATAGTAAAACGATGAATAGTGATTTATGAATAGTGTTTTTCCAAAGTTCCCGAAATGACCTGAAATGGTGAGTTGTGACAGTCTTCCCCTCTAAAAAGAACTTCGTCCCGAAGTTCAGTTAATGTTAATCAGTTAAATGTGTCAAAGCTTATGTATGTGGGTTTCCTATCCAAATAGGTACGTTCTCGTGGTCAGACTTGATGAGGCAAACCTTCCCAATCCCGAGCATAGTCCTCAAAAGACCTCCTTTAGGTTAATCATTTAGGTAACCGATTTTCACTTAATCCCACAACCCAATCAAACAAGAACAGTCATGAGATTAGGCTAAATCGGTTTGAGTGATGACTTTAACTTTTAGCTTGATTTTCGCAACCCAATCAAACAAGAACAGTCACTAGAACCAAGCTAAAAATCAAGGTCTGGATTCAACATCCTTGAAAAAGATCTTTTGAAAGATTTGCTCGACTTTGGAATTGCTTACACTAATAAAATTACTAATGTTAGTATGACTAAGGTTAATGCTGCTAGGTCTCAGAACTGTGTATAGGTCCTATATTAAGACTTAAGTGCTACAAAAATACGCTAGTTGTTCAAGAGAATGTACCCGTTGTGCTATCGCGGACATGTTGGGTGATAGGATTTCCTAGGAAGTAAGCTCTGCCAATTGCGGGTGGAATCTCATTGGCCTCATCTCGTGGCCCTTCAATTGCTACTGCTAAGTTTGGACGATTGCCTCCTTGGTTAAGATTTCTTTTCAACTTAGGACAGTTGTTTCGAAAGTGATCCGGGCTGTTACATTCATAGCATGTCCTTTGGTTGTTCGTCATATTGCCCACATTTACTAGTTCTCTACACTGGTTTGTAAAATGACTAGACTGTCTGCAAAATGCACACACACGGCAGGGCGCAATCTTTTGATGATGAAAGTTACATTTCGTACATTTAGGATGCGGGCCTAAATACTCTTTCTGACCAGGATTAGTTGCCGCAAAGGTCCTTGCCCTTTTGTTGTCAGCTATTGTGCCCATTTGCTTGTTTGACTCGCTTGTTCCCTTCCTTTTATCACTGTTCCTCAAGCTTCCATTTCTAACCATCTCATCTGTTAGAGTCCCTGCTCTCAATATTGCACTCTGAATTGTAGAAGGCTCAGTTGTTTTCACAGTCCCACGAATTTCTGGGACAAGACCATATATGTACCTCTCGATCCTCTTGGACTCAGGGGTAACTAGGTGTGGAACTAGTCTGGCTAATTCATGGAATCGATCTGTGTAGGCTGCATGTCCAGCCCCTATCATAGAGTGATGATAGAGTTCATCCTCCAGCTTCTGCATCTCGTTATCCGGGCAGTATTCCTCTTTCAATAATGCCTTAAAATCGTCCCATGTCATACCTACAGCTGCCGCTCTACCCCTAGCTTGAATCTGCGTATTCCACCATGTCAATGCCTTTCCTGATAGTAAGCACATGGAATACTTCACCATTTGATGTGCTGCACAGTTACTAATGTCAATCACCGTCTCCATCTTTTCAACCCATCGAGTATACGCCAACGCGCCTCCTACACCATTGAAATCAATTGGCTTGCATGACGTAAATTCCTTATACGTACATCCAGTCCTAATGATGTTGTTGCCATTACCATTCTGGCCTATACCATTGGTGTTGTTAATTCTGCTTTCGTGGTTTGCCAAGTTATTCATATGATCGCCAACTTGAGTGACAATAGTGGGGAGAAAGTTTTCAAGTTGTCGAGCGATGATGGCTTCAAAATCAGTATTTCCACCGTCGTTGTTATCATTGTTTTCAACTCCGTGACCACCTCCTCTATCTCCACGTCCACCAGTTCTTCCACCATCGTTACTTGGTTTACTAGTGTCATTAGCAGCTCCTCTACCTCCTCTACCTCCACGTCCACCAGTCCTTCCACCCCTTGGTGTTGCGCCTCCTCGACCAGAGCTACGAGTCACTCTCTTTGGTGCCATGATTTCCTGAGAGGAAGGACATTTAGTGAACATCAGAGATGAGGGAAAACCGTTGATTATCCAAAGTCTATACTTCACATCCTCATATATAATACCGTGCTACCAGTTGTTTCCTAAGTTGTGCCAACACTGATCTACATCTGCATAGTCATATGTCCACGTGTGTCGTGAAGCACTTATAATTATGTTGGCCACCACAATTATAAATGTTTCCTTTCACAAGTGTACATATCACCAGGCACACATATCTCAGTGGTAGACGTTGCTTAAATGGGCATTTAGGGAATGTCACGCTTAGTACAAAGGAACAAAGGATTCTCCCTTAAGTGTTAAAGTCACTGGGAAGTCTAGTTTCTAACGGTTTCTACAAAGTATCTAATAGCGTGGGTCCAAAAATAAATAAATTACCAGCAAGCGTATGTGTATGTAAAGTGCAAGGCGATAGGGAGGAGAGTCTACATGTATGTAGTTATAGTCTAGACTCTAAAACAACCTAGTTCTCTATAACCAAGGCTCTGGTACCAATCTGTAACACCCCCAAAATACCGCAGCGGAAGACTGAGTCATTGGGATGCTACTTCTGGGCACAAAGTACAAGATATAGAAAACGAACTCTAAATGAGACGTTTTTGAAAAGTTACCATTCGAATAGATAAAAGTCATAGTTTACAAAACAAAGATCCCAAGGTAGATTAATACATAAGTTTTTAAAGTGTATCGAATGGTAAACGATAAAAGTGAAAGTCTCCAAAAGCATGCCCTAAGACTCTCAGCTCCACATATCTGCTATCGCCTTTCTAATCTGAGATAAACATGCTTAGAGTGTCAACACAAAGGTTGGTGAGTTCATAGAGTTTGTCTTAACACAGTTGAAAAGCCTATAAAGAATGTTCACACAGCAAAGGCATCGTAAATCCACTCAGTTACAAGTCCCGCCATAAGAGACTTGTAACCTGTGTGTTTACAACCCACTGCTACAATATAATAGGATTAAGATACGTATGAGTTCATAACAACAGTTAAGCAATTAGTAGTGAGTCTACACTTCATCTCCGAAGACCTCATGTTTGTATGTATGTCTCAATGGTTGTGTCCAGCAACTTAATCTGGGGCCATTGGAAGTCTGTATGTATGTATGATTACTGGGTGCCATTTCCCAAAGTATAATAGTAAGTATGTGTGCATGTATCAATCATGTATGTATGTAATCAAGAATAATGAAACCAAGTATAATGTAATCAAGTATAATGTTATGTGAATCCGTACAAGTAAGCAAGTAGTAGCATGTATCTCCCCCAAAGAGTTGATAGAACAATTAAAAGAGTAGGGGCTATGACTCACCTTAAGTGATGATACTTGAAATGAAATGAAGTGAACAACAATGATCGGTTAACTGCCGCAACCTAATATAAATGATGAACGATCTAATTTAGATCGTGAAATGATGTTATGAATGTCCATGCTCATGTTCCTATACCACTTATCTCTTTGGAAAAACACTTGTGTTATCAAAAATATATAATCCAAGAATTTGGAAAATATTGCTATTATAAAATATAATAAGCTAGTTGTAATATATATATACTTATATATATATCGTATGTTTCCATGTTAGCGTTGAAATACTCGGGTTGTAATCCTTGAAATGATGAAAATATACTTGTAATAACTAATACTTCATTAGTTATAAAGCTTAGTACTTAATATTATTTCTAGCTTATAAAAGTACTTCGTAGTTTTAGTGTCCATTTTTATTAAAAGCTGTCAAAATAAAAATGGGTTTAGCCGATATTCAAACGTGAATATCTTTGTCGTTATAAGTCCGTTTTACTTGTTCTTTATATCCACGGTTACGTCTTAGTATGTAGTAATATATTTTGGAAAGCTCGGCTCCTCCGGGTTACGTCTAAAGCCTCTTTTTGACCGACGAAAAACGTCACACAGCAACTATTTTCCAGAAAAATACTTTTCGTCGACAATCTTGCAAAAATCATAACTTCTTCGTTATAAACTCTTTTTAATCCGTTCTTTCGCCTACGGATTCGTTTTTGAAAGTATTTTCTAAAAATTTTGCCAAAGTTTACTTTGTATTTATTGATTTTCCTGGATTTCACAAAATGGGACAGCATGTCTAAAGCATGCTCCAAATCAAGTTTTCAAAGTTTATAACTAATTTCTAACATCACCAAACCTCTTGTAATCACCACATAGCTAATCTAATCCTACCATACACCTTCTTAGGGTGCCATGGACTCCTAACCAAGTTATTATAGCAAGGGGATTCATAAATAAAAAGTTAGGGTTTGTATGTTCCATTTTTGACAAAATAAGTGGTGGTATAGCTAGTTGTACATGGTTTTTAGCATGGAAATCATGAAATACAAGTAAATATAATATGTTTCATGTAAAAATAAAGTTGATAACTTACTTGATAAAATGAGATGATTAGATGATGATTATGCTTGGATTACTTGTGTTTTTCTTGATTGATTCTTGATTAGGCAAGTAAAAGGAACAAGTTTGGTGTTATAACTTTTGAAAAATGATCACTTGATCTATGTATGGTGGTTTGGTCGTGGGTTTGCAAGAGAGGAAGAAGGAGATGAGATGAAAATTTATCTTTCTAAAAGTGAGGATTTTGATTCATGAATTTTGGTAAAGTAAGGTTTTAAGGGTTTATTAGTTAAATAATAGAAATCAATGCATGAGGTTAAGGGTGTGATCATGTGGCCGGTTTTTGATGAGCCAAGGGGGGTTAGGGGTGCTTGGTATTTAATTAGAAATCTAGTGTATCGTTAAGTGTTATTACGTGTTATTCGTTAAAATCGGGTACCGGGTTTAATAGAAATAAACGTTCACAAAGTTAACCGGGATGAAATAATGTTATAATAATGATAAAAACATATTAAAAATATGTTGGGTACATTTACTGAGTGATCGGGTGATTATTGTTTAGTTTTCACGAAAACCGTCGTTATATTCATAAGCGTACGTTATAAATAAAATAAATTTCCAAAATACTGGGTAACTGATTGTTATAACTTTTATGATGTTAAAATGGATATAAAAATATGTCGGGACCATTGTGGGAATATTTAGATATATTCGTCGTGTATAAACCGGGTGTTAACGTTTACTATAAATACCTATACGTAAAAACGTTAAATGTACTGAATATAATAATTTGAAAATCCTGAGAGTGGTATAACATGAAAATGCTGTTATGATGATATGCAGACTATCTCCAGTCCGTATGCAGTGTCCTTAACACCAATGAAATGAATTCGCACCTAAACCAATCCGGTTACGCGAATTTGAATACCCGTAAACTAAATTTACGATGAAAGGAGTAATGCAAGTGAATGATGAAAACTTTTCCGGAAATGAATAGTGTTTAGTGAATAGTAAATTTCCCAAATGTTTCTCAGAATATCAAAATGACCTCGAAAATGATGAATAGTAAAACGATGAATAGTGTTTTGATGAATAGTGATTTATGAATAGTGTTTTTCCAAAGTTCCCGAAATGACCTGAAATGGTGAGTTGTGACACGGGCATTGGTCGAGGATCGTGTTCTATAAAAATTAGTTATAGTTTAGGTGTTTATTTACCTAGTTCTCTATAACCTTGGCTCTGATACCAATCTGTAACACATCCAAAATTTGGTACAGCGGAAGACTCAACAAGCTTTCGGGGTGCTACGGGGATTGGTATCCAATACAAGATATAAAAGAACGAGATAAAGTAAACGAAAGAAAAACACAACCAAACGAGGTTTTAAAGTTTACATTTATCCCAAATTCATCCAAAGTCATGCCCAAAAGAAATAAATATAGGTCCACAATTATTTATCAGAGTTTTAGAAAATAGATCCATAACCAGGTGCCATAGCCAAGCCTCCAATCCAAGCATCCAAGGGCATCACTTAATTACCTGAGAAAACGCGCTAAAAGTTAGCTTTCGCTGGTGAGATCATAGGTTTAAATTCATAACTAAATCAAGTGAATATATACGCAAAACGCTTGCTACCTAGACTAGGCCTCAATCATCCAACCAAAACAAACCAACCAAATCTAACCAACCCTATAGGTGCATACTATAGCTCAAATCAATCAAATCAATAGCTTACCTAGTTCATGACTAGGCCTCGCTCCATAACCAATCCAATAGCTTACCTAGTTCGGGACAAGGCCTCGCTCAACTACTAATCAATAGCTTACCTAGTTCGGGACTAGGTCTCGCTCTATAACCAAATCAATAGCTCACCTAGTTCAGGACTAGGTCTCGCTCTATAACCTACCTAGTTCTATAAGCATAGCAAGTTTTTAAAATAAACAAAGCGATAATAATCCACATAAAACAATTTGCACGTTTCTCACCCCAAGTATTGAAAACAAAGTTCAAGAGTAAAAGTGGGGCTATGACTCACCTCAAGTCCAGCAATCAGCAAAAGAAATCGATAGATGAAGGACGTAAAGCAACTCGACTAACGGCAACTACAGACTCGGCACTTCCTAACAATATAAACGCGTTCAGAATCATTTCCTCAAAATCAAATATTCCCAATCCCGAACGTATTCCATTTTACTTTCCAAAAATTCATTTCTCGTATTTTCCTCATATTAGTTTGAAGTTTGGTATCCATGCGGGTGGAGGGTCGACACAACTCACAACAAGAAGCCACAACGAAAAAGAAAAGTAAAACAATCTATAGGTCTAATATTAGTCCAATATATTATTTAAATAAATCATCGAAGCTTATCAAATCCGTCGATTTGATAATCCACCATATTTATCCACGTAATATATCGTCCTAAGATTATACCCAAAACCTAAGTCAGATAGCATGTAGAGTACTATATGGTAAGTATCGAGGTTTAATAAATTCCCTATATATATCGTCAAGTTTACTAAATTCGTCAATTTAGCCAACTCCACGAGATATTTAGTAATTCATTATTCCTATACACATACCACAACCTATGGGCGTCGTAGGATACAATGCCCATTAATATATTCGTTTCATGTAACTAAATAGATCCTATTTAACCCGTCGATTAAATAAGTTACGTAGTTTGTTGACATAAATAATGTATGAAAACGTTATTTATATTTTTCGATATCTCTATATTTTGACGATCACAAAATGTAAACTCGTCAATCGTTTGATTACTACGTAAACAAGTATTAAGCTAGTTTATATCATTATATCCAACTTAATCACTTAAGGTATGAATAAACAAGTGCTTAATACATCTCATGATCAAAGGGGTATTTAATTAACTAATACAAAGTTTATTTAATTATATAATCTTATTATATATTTTTGAAAAACACTTTTGGTATTAAGGAAAAATGTTTTAATCATACTAAATATATGATTTCAAATATTTAACCAAAATCAGTTAGTTTTTCACCAAATAAACTTTCCCTACTAAAAGACAAGTTTTCTGGCCGTTACAGTTGGGCGGCCCCCTTAATTATAAGGGGCGGTCCCCTTAATTTTAAGAGGGCCGGCCATGCTTTAAGGGGACCGGCCAGGCTCCCCTGTCAGAAACTGTCAGATTTCTTCCCCTATAAATACCACCTTAATTCTGGAATTTTTCCTTACCTTTTGCACGAAATTTTCAGATCTACAATCATCTAAAACTCATCAAAAATCCTTTGATCATTTGTATATTAATCCTTGTTTCAAGTGATTCAATCCCTCATCATCCATTCTCATTCTAAGTGCAAAAGAAGAACTCTCTACAACCAAGTTCAAGAAGTGTTGAAGAGTTGTTGTGTATAGTGTATATATATATTCATTTGTGAATATTGTGTTGTGCTTGTTAATATTTGTTTAGAAGATATAGAAGTTGTGTAGATAGTAGAAGTTGATTAGTAGTGAAGTAGGATAGTTGTGAGGATTGGTGTGTAGAAGAAGGTGTGTAGAAGATTGGTGTGTAAAAGCTAGGTGTGAAGAAGATTGGTGTGTAGATTGGTGTGAAGATTGGTGTGTAGATTGGTGTGAAGATTGGTGTGTAGATTGGTGTGTAAATTGGTGTGTATATTGGTGTGTACGGCTTTCTCCGCCATAAGGGAGTTTGTTGACATAGTGAAGAAAACTCTCGAGTAGGTGACTCGGGGAGTGGAGTAGGAACAAGGAAGGTGTCCTTGTAGCCGAACCACTATAAATCCTTGTGTTGTGGTTTGATCTTTCTAACTCTTCTCATTACTTATTTATTTATCTTTACTATATTAGTTTTGTTAGTTAGTTATTATACAATTGTTCATATAGTGCAAGTATTGAATTCACATAAACTAGAATCGAAGTTTTTTAAAACAAACTTGTGCTTATAAATTTTAAAAGGACGTAAAACTATTCAACCCCCCTTCTAGTTTTCCACAATTGGTATCAGAGCCACGTCTAGCAAGATTTTTAAAATATATTGTATTTTAAAACTTGTAACGATCTATGGAATCTGAAAAATATTTAGAAGGGCAATCTATGCAAAGACCACCACTATTTGAAAGTGATGGATTTTTATATTGGAAAAATCGATTCGAAACTTATGTGAAATCAAAAGATCTAGATCTTTGGCATATCATTACCAATGGTGATTTTTTACCTATTCAAAATAACCCTGAAACTAAGAAAGATGAAATTGTACCTTTTGAAAAACAAAATGATGATTTAAAAAGAAAACTTGCTAAAAATAATGAAGCAAAAATGGTTATTTACAATGCGCTACCACGTAAAGAGTACGAAAGGATCTTTATGTGTGAAACCGCAAAAGAAATTTGGAACTCTTTATTAATAACTCACCAAGGTAATAATCAAGTCAAAGATAATAAAATTGATCTACTTGTTCAACAATATGAACAATTCACGATTCCGGAAGAGGAATCAATTGATAATGCTTTTGCTAGATTTAACACTATCATCACAAGTTTAAAAGCACTTGATGAGAATTTTTCTAGTAAGAATTTTGTTAGGAAATTTCTTAGAGCTCTTCACCCAAAATGGCGAGCTAAAGTGACGGCTATTGAAGAATCAAAGAATTTGTCAACACTACAACTTGATGAATTAATTGGAAATCTGAAAGTCTACGAAGCAATTATAAAGAAGGACTCTGAAATGGTTAAAGGAAAACGTGAGCAAAGCAAGTCAATCGCCTTGAAAGCTAGAAAGGAATCCAACAACGAAGATAGCTCATCTTCCGAAAGCGATGACGAAGAATATGCCATGGCCGTAAGAGACTTCAAGAAATTCTTCAAAAGGCGAGGAAGATTCGTTAGACAACCACACGATGAAAGAAGAACATCTCAAAAGAATAATGATGACAAGTATAGCAAGAATGAGAGAAAGTGTTTCAAGTGTGGTGATCCGAATCACCTCATTGGAAAATGTCCAATGATGACAAGAGATCAAAATCAAAGAGCATTCGTTGGAGGTGCTTGGAGTGATAGTGATGAAGATGAGAATGAAACAACAAAGGATGAAAAGTGTCTCATGGCCAAATCATCAAGTGAGGTACGTTCCAAATCCGAATACTTTAGTGATGAAAATCTATCATTAGATGAAAAAGATTTAGATAGTGAATACAATAGATTATGTAAAATAGGACAACTAGTTATGGCTAAAAATAAATCACTAAAATACATAAACAACCAACTAGAAAATGAAGTGCTTGAACTAAAAATTAAAATACATCAACTTGAAAAAGGAAAAGAAATTGTTGAAGAATGTAAAACATGTCAAGAGCTTAAAAGTGAAAACAACATACTTAAGGATGAAATTTGCAAACTTGATAAATTTGAAAATAGTAGTAACTCACTTAGTAAAATTATAAGTATTCAAAGAATATCAGGAGATAAAACCGGACTAGGATTTAACTCAACTGAATCTTCAACAAGTGGAGCTAAAAATGTTAAATTTGAAAATGAACCAAAACCTTCAATACTTAATCCTAAACATTTACTCATAAAAAATAAAATAATACCTATCGCTAGTAATGAAGAAATAAAACCATTTTATAAAACATCTTTAAAAACCGAAGTTGGATCATCTAAATCTAAAACAAGATCTAAAACTCCACCACCTAGGAAACCAAATAATTCTTATCCTAGACCTAAAACACCTCAACCAAGAACAAACCATAATAGACGAAACTTTAACTATAATCAACAAATGTGGAACTTCAATCCGTGGGGAATGTTTCCACCTTATATGCATCCAAGTCAAATACAAAACATGTTCGGACCAAATAACTTTGGACAAATGAAACAATGGGCACCAACGTAAATAATATTCGCCATCCAAACATGGAACTTTTCATTGTCACCTCTTGTCCGATTTACTTCTTGAAGACCTTGAAGATTAACGCATTAAAGACAAAAGGTACACATTTCCTTTTAAGTTCCTTGTCTAGAAATGCATGCTTAGTTTAGTGTGTTATATTTATGTGGCTTTACTTGACTTATTAATCTCTATTTTTTTTAAACTATATTATATCTAAATATACATATATACATATATATATATATATATATATATATATATTTATATACTTAGCTATATTTAGGATCTTATAACCTAGGAAATTCATTTGTTGATTTTCTAGAACTAGAGATTGTTCGTTTACGAACATTTCTTTTCCCCATTTGCCTTATTGAACTTTAATGTTCAATCAACACTCATGCTGATGAAGTGAGATGAGTCGAAAAATCTATGGATGAAACAAACTCCCGGCTTCCGTTGCATACGTCTCCCTCCTATGTTCTCGTCTTATAAGCCCATACTATATAAATTATTTATATATATATATATATATATATATATATATACTTATAAACCTTCCACAACTTTCTCGTTTGCTTGACAACTTGATGAATTTCATCCGAAACGATCAAGAAAATTTTATTGACAAAATGTCAAGTAAAAATGTCAAGTAATTCCTCTCGTGCGTATACTCCTCAACGTATTTTTGATTAAATATAAATCTAGTATATATATATAAATATTTTCTTGTTTGTTCCAGAAACCAAAACTTGAAATATCAAATTTTTAAGGGCGGCCCCCTTAATGTTTAAGGGGACCGGCAGCCAATACAAGGGCGGCCCCCTTAATGTTTAAGGGGACCGGCCCTCTGAGAGCTCAAGCCTGCTTTTCCCTTTCTTCCTTTTGCCAAACACTCCACTTTTTCATCCCTCTCTTTCCCTGCTTCTGCTGTGACGAAAACCAAAACCCAAAAACCTCTCAAATCACTTCCAAATCACATAATTCGGGTTAATTCGCAAAGGGCAAATTCATCTAACATAATCACCATTACTTATTGTAAGTTTTTCATAACACATTTCATCTAATTTCATCTTATTTGATCATACTCATGATTATGCATGTTTTATAAAATTCGTCAAATTTCATAATTTCTTTCGAATTAAGCCTTAAAACTCCATAACCAAATGCTTCCCCTAGGATTAGGATGATTAATCAACACTAGATACTAGTTATTATAAACTATCATGTCGAAAATTTTTGAAAAATTTCATACACTCCTTTTCAAAAATTTTAGTAAGCTCATTGTTGAATAATGATTTGAAAACGTGTTAAAACTAATCACATTATACTTTTGTAACTTGTAAAACTTGAAATTACATTTTTCGACTAAGAAAAATTATATTGGTTCACAATATAGGGGTGTTTGGATTATGTCCAAATAATATCAAAACATAGTTTTTATAATTTTTATAAAACTTTATTATAATTATAAACCTTAAAATTGTTTATCGAACTCGTCAAGATATATAATTCATATGTATATTGACGCACTTGAGTTATAAGTCACTAGTTAAGGAAGCGTTTGGTTTATTACTAAAAATGACATTTTTATTGAAAAATACAAACCATTTTTTTTCAAAAACAAATTACATGCATAAGAAACTCGCAAGAAATAGCTAGTTTTACAATCTAATGTAAATCTAGTAAATTTCATGATATATTAAGATGTTTAAAGGGGCGTTTGGATTTGTCCATAACTACTAATTAAACATCGTAAAGTATATCTAGAACGAGTTAAAAACAATATTAAGGAACATGGTAATCTACTTCTTAGGATTAGTAACGAAGTATGTTTACGTTCCAACATAAGCCTTGACAATAAACATATATTTTTATCTTTCTTTATATTTATTTTGGTCTTTTTGAATTGTTGATGTGTTTAGGTGAAAATGCCCAAAGCAATTACCGAAGATCTTTCTCACACTAAAAACTACATTCCCAAAGTTTCTCAACTCCCTACCACATCTCCTTCCATTGGACTTATCTATCGTCAAATTGAAGATAGAAATATTCATGAGGGACGTGTAGTAGATCTTGCTTTTGCTCAATCCGACTACATAAATCGCGTGTTTACAAGCATCAACTTCAATTGTCTTTATGAAATAAATGAACCTATCATTCCTCGTTTCATAATGGATTTCTATAGCCAAGTCACCGTCCAAACCAATGATCTTGGTTTCATCACCATCTCCTTCATGATTCAAAATGAATTTATCACCCTCACTCTCGAACAATTTGGTCATATCCTTCAAATTCCTTTTAGAGGTCAAGCCGTTTTCACAAACGAGTGGGACCTCGAATCTCTTAATCGCTATCGACCAACCTTCGGTCCTTATTTTGACGAAATTCCTCATCCCGACGAAATTCGTCAAATCCTTGGTATAGATCGTGCCACCACAAGTCGAAAAATAAAATCCAAAAACGTTCAAATTTCTCCATACCAACTTCTCCTTAAAGAATTAAGCCCACACATGAAGCGTTGGGAAGAACTCATTCGTGAGAATGCGTTTGGTACTGGAGGTCACCGGGACCATCTCCCGGCTAGCCTTGCTCACATGTTGTATTGTATAGCTGTCGAAAAGCCGTACAATTTGGCCTACTTCTTTATCAAACGGATTGAGTGTGCTAGAAAAACTCCCAAAGCCAACCTTCCATATGGAATGTTCCTTACTCGTATCTATCGTCATGTTATCGAGTACTACCCCGATCTTGACAATAGTATTTATGAGTCCATCTACCCCACTCTGCGTACTCTCGCTCTAAAACAAGCTCGACGAACTCGAAGTGACAAGGGTAAACCTCGTCGTCATAGCTTTCATGGATCATCCTCAAGGCAAGATGATGATGATGAGGAGGAAAACATCGATGATGCTAGTACCCCTTCATTTTCTGAGTTCGTTGACAATTTAGAGGATCTTGATTATCCCAACTATTCTACTCCATCTCCAAGTGATCAAACTGAAGAAGTGCTTCATGAACGAACTACCGAGATGCTTAGAAGACAAAAGAGCTTGCACGAAGAAGTTAGAGGTGGCTTCAAATCTATTGGGAAGACTTTGAAGGGTATCTTCGGGAAGAAAAATAAATGATATGGTCGGATTATGTTTGTTTAACAATGTTTTATGTGCTATTTGTCCGAAGTTTATTCGGAAATACTTGTTATTTGAATATGTGTTTAGGATGATAACTTGATTGTCTTTGATATTTTTATGCATGTTTCTCTTGATCTATATATATGTTTGCATGATTAGTTAATGGTTATATAACTATATGACATATATGCTTTCTAATAAACCAAAACAAATGTGAAATGTCCAAATTGAGCTTGCTGCACATTCAAACCAGAACATAACATCTTTCCAGAAAATTTTTGAAAATTTTTGATTTCTGGGTCGTCAGATGGGCGGCCCCCTTAAATCATAAAGGGCGGCCCCCTTAAAATTAAGGGGACCGGCCACCATTTAAGGGGACCGGCCATCTGAAACAGTTTTTACACTGTTTTCTTTTGCATCATGTGATCCCTTTTGCTAGTCCCAGCTATCATTACTCTTAAAAACCAAACTGATTTTGGAATATAACATTACAATTTCAAAATAATTCCACTTCTAAACATGTTTTCCCACTATATAATCCCCATGCATGTTTAATTCATCATTCATCATCCTCATCACTCATAAACCATCATCATGTCATCACCAAGAACCACCCATTCAAACAATGCCAAGAAACAAAAACTTGTCATTATACCACCCAAACAACTCTTCATTGATCTTACAAATGAAGACAACACCACCCCATCACCACAACCTCAATGTTCATCTCCTAGTGCACCAAATGCACCCTCCAAAACACCCTCAACAAATGGACATTCTACTTCCTCCATACCATCCACTTCATCCATTAATGACTACATAAACACCCACTTATCCTCTCCACCAATGGTTCAACCATCACAACCTACCAATGAACACTCCACCCTTGCACTCACTCTCTCATTATCACCATTAACACCTCTTGATGCACATTTCTCATCATCTCCTATCAACCTACCAACCTATAACCCCGTCCCATGGAGCTTACTTGAAGCTCATGGAGACACTTGCCTTTGTTGCATTCACAACCGAACAATTGTGTTCGGATTAAGAGATGAGATCCAATACATGTTTTCTCATATTGAAAACATGTTGCATCAACCACCAACAACAAACACAACACCTCCACCACCATCAACAAACACTCCTCCTCCATCACCATCTCCATGATTCACCATCCATTCCTCCCAATTAAACATGTATGGTGATTCACAAATAAAATTGTGTTAAACCCTTTTGGATGGCAAGCTCTAGAGAGGACTCTCATGTTTGAGACTTGGTTTATTATTTCTATGATGATTGTAAGCCTTTAAAGGCTTTTGTTAGTTGTAGCATTACTTGTTCCTTTTGTTGATGTAATGCTTGATGTATTATTTTCCTTGATTAATGAAATGGTTATGTTTAGTCTATATTTTTACATGCTATATACATATATATGTTGCTTGCTACTAAATATTTTTGCAAGATATCCATTTCTCGATTCCTTTTGGCCTCAAAACGAGGGGGAGCTTACATCAAGGGGGAGCTTCCATTAAAACGGGATAACCTTTTTGATGCTCACAAAAAGGGGGAGAAGTGATATAAACTCACTCTAATACTTGTATATAGACTAATTTTCGACTAATGAGTTTAAATTTTGTAATCATCAAAAAGGGGGAGATTGTTGACATAAATAATGTATGAAAACGTTATTTATATTTTTCGATATCTCTATATTTTGACGATCACAAAATGTAAACTCGTCAATCGTTTGATTACTACGTAAACAAGTATTAAGCTAGTTTATATCATTATATCCAACTTAATCACTTAAGGTATGAATAAACAAGTGCTTAATACATCTCATGATCAAAGGGGTATTTAATTAACTAATACAAAGTTTATTTAATTATATAATCTTATTATATATTTTTGAAAAACACTTTTGGTATTAAGGAAAAATGTTTTAATCATACTAAATATATGATTTCAAATATTTAACCAAAATCAGTTAGTTTTTCACCAAATAAACTTTCCCCACTAAAAGACAAGTTTTCTGGCCGTTACAGTTGGGCGGCCCCCTTAATTATAAGGGGCGGTCCCCTTAATTTTAAGGGGGCCGGCCATGCTTTAAGGGGACCGGCCAGGCTCCCCTGTCAGAAACTGTCAGATTTCTTCCCCTATAAATACCACCTTAATTCTGGAATTTTTCCTTACCTTTTGCACGAAATTTTCAGATCTACAATCATCTAAAACTCATCAAAAACCCTTTGATCATTTGTATATTAATCCTTGTTTCAAGTGATTCAATCCCTCATCATCCATTCTCATTCTAAGTGCAAAAGAAGAACTCTCTACAACCAAGTTCAAGAAGTGTTGAAGAGTTGTTGTGTATAGTGTATATATATATATATTCATTTGTGAATATTGTGTTGTGCTTGTTAATATTTGTTTAGAAGATATAGAAGTTGTGTAGATAGTAGAAGTTGATTAGTAGTGAAGTAGGATAGTTGTGAGGATTGGTGTGTAGAAGAAGGTGTGTAGAAGATTGGTGTGTAAAAGCTAGGTGTGAAGAAGATTGGTGTGTAGATTGGTGTGAAGATTGGTGTGTAGATTGGTGTGAAGATTGGTGTGTAGATTGGTGTGTAAATTGGTGTGTATATTGGTGTGTACGGCTTTCTCCGCCATAAGGGAGTTTGTTGACATAGTGAAGAAAACTCTCGAGTAGGTGACTCGGGGAGTGGAGTAGGAACAAGGAAGGTGTCCTTGTAGCCGAACCACTATAAATCCTTGTGTTGTGGTTTGATCTTTCTAACTCTTCTCATTACTTATTTATTTATCTTTACTATATTAGTTTTGTTAGTTAGTTATTATACAATTGTTCATATAGTGCAAGTAGTGAATTCACATAAACTAGAATCGAAGTTTTTTAAAACAAACTTGTGCTTATAAATTTTAAAAGGACGTAAAACTATTCAACCCCCCTTCTAGTTTTCCACATAGTTATAGAAAATAGATATATTAATCGTTACATATCCGTGACAAACACAAAAGTCACGCATCAAAAATATAGTGCTCTTGGACTCAAGTGACCACAACCCCGTATAACTCGATAGTTTTCCTCGTTTATTAAAAGACATATTTTATTTAATAATTTACCCAACGTAAGAGATTTCGTCATTATTTATAGTAACGCTCCTGACGTTTATTACACTATTCTCATAGTATAATAATTATCGTCACGTTATTATAATATATTACTCATGATCGTTTTATTTTTAATATACGCATTTATATATATATATATATATATATATATATATATATATATATATATATATATATATATACATTTTTCACGTCTATATACTTATATAAACGATTATATTACCAATAATATTATTACGAGTTTTATTATTAACGTTTGATTATAATTATTTATCGAGTAATACGAGTTGGTCACATGTCCGAGTCATCACTCTCGGCTCATTGTCCAAGTCCAAAATAAAATAATCCATTCAAAGTCAAACAATCCAGCTCCGTCCAAATCAAATCCCAAATCACGTGCTACAACAATAGGGTCCGACTACGGCACCCGACTAACCTATCTCCGTCAATCTAGTTTAACCATCTCACAATCGGTTCCCAATACCACTTCGTCAACACAACTCCATAATCAAATGCACAAGTCCAAAAGTACCACTTCAAGCTCAAAATAACCATGATCAAATAATAACAACACGACAACAAAAATAATCCGACAATTATAAACGACAACCAAATAACATAACACACTTACGGGTTGATTTACCAAGTCAACCCGGGTCAAAAATTAAACCACGTGAATTGTGATCTCACCCGAGACCTCTTGGGTCTCGGCTTGCTCCATACGAGCCAAACCAATCGGACCATAGTGGTCGAATAACAACACAAGTCACAATAATATTCGACCGGACCCAAAGTGTCACGGTCTTGCTCATAACGAGCCAAATCAAACCCCAAACGGACCCTTGGGTCGTCAGCCAATCCCAAACAACAACAACAAGATGCAACGAGGGACCCCTTGGGTCTCGGCATGATTAACGAGCCACAAAAACGCGACCCCGAGACCTCTTGGGTCTAGATTATGCTCAATCCGAGCATAAAACCCTCCAAGAATCATCCATCAATCAAATCCTTCCACAAATTCGAACCCAAATCGACCCAACCCGGATACCAAACCATAATTTTATCAAAAATCTTTCCCATTAACTTTCTATTCTTTAAATCTTGCCCCAAAACCAATATTCAAAACGAGTTTGACTCAATTTAGTCAAACCCACGTGTAAAAACGTGTTTTCTCACCTTCAAACTCACGGATCTATATTAACTTCAAAGAAATGATGGTGTGGGTGTGGTGTACGCGCGGCGGTGAACCAAATCGAGAGGTGGGGGGTTCACTTTGAGGCGCGTGTGTTACAATACGAGGTAGAGGAGATTACGGGGAGTATTTTGGTGATAGTAGTGATGGTGGTGGTGCGGCGGTGAGGCGGCAGCAAGTGGCGACTAGGGTTTGTTGATGAACAAGAGAGAGAGAGAGAGAGAGATGTGAAATAGTGAGGGTGATGGTTATGTTTGTGTTTGTGTTGTGTGTGGTGCGTGGGTGATTATACCCAAAAGCCAAAACCGGCCCTTTAAGCCCAAAAAAAAAATAAAAATTAATAATAATAAGAATATTATTATATAGGTGGGTGAGGTAACCCGATGTAATTAACACGGACCAAACCCGAAACTTTATTAAAATAAACTGACTCTCTCGAACCGAGATCATTCCCAAATATTTAACTTCTCACGATACGTTCCAGAAATATATAATAATCGAACCAAACATTTAAAATATATAAAAATTTTGTTAGGTTATCCTAGTGCCGGAGTCAATGTAGTGCCAAATAATTATCTCAAAAATAAATCACCACGAATAATAATAAACCAAACCAATAATTAAAACTCAACTTCCATAAATATCATAAAGTTTAAAATCACGTTTTCAACGTTTACAAATCCATCATGAATAAGTTTTTCAAATATTCCAAAAATCATGAAATTCAAAGTAATGCGGGTTTGAAATTTGTTTCCCTAAATTGCCAGTTGTCACATGTAACTAAGCGATAGTTTAATTATAATGTGCAGGATCCTAGTTTTACATAGTGGTTATATGTCATTAGGCACAAATGGTCATTGTGACCAAACCTATAACCCCTAGACCCAACCTCGATTGTCACGATGGCCAAGGGTCTAGTTTTAGTCATTACGCACCAGCTATCTTCTAGACCTATCTAGTGGTTTAAACACTAAACCCTTGTTTGGTCCACGTAAGGTTTCTACCGCACTTTTTATGCATATCTACTAGTGTAGGTAGTCATATGGTCAAGTCCTACACAAGGATGATGGTCACACCTCAAGCAACCTATAGGCTAGTGTTCTAATTGTCATATTGTAGGACCATAGATCTAGCTTTATCACCTAAGAATATGATGTTAGAGAGAGATGGAAGATCTAGAGAGAGAAAGTAGAGAGAGAGGTGGAGAGCACTATGTGTAAAATAAACCTTGAATAAGCATGAACTCCCACCCTTCCTAACAAGCTTAGGAGGGGTATTTATACTTTTACATAAGCCACCATGGGCTTTCTCATGGGCCTTCTTTTGGGCCAAGCCATTAAGGCTTTTACTTAAACTTAATGAACTAGCATTTTACTAACTATTACATGAATATATTTAACTAACTATTTGACTCAATAATGATCGTCACTTTTAATCCTAACAATCTCCCCCTAAGGGACGATCATTGAGATCTCACTTTGATTTCATAAATGATCAACACTTCTAATGCTAACAATCTCCCCCTAAGGGTGATCATTGAGATCTCTCTTTTGTGACTTTGATCTTTGATCTTTGAAGCTTGTTCTCTTGAACTTTGAGTCCTTGTGTAATAGTTTTGCTAGTTCCTTTGTTCCAATCATGCTTTGTGATCTTTCTTGCCTTTGATCAACATCTTTACTATGTTGTCTTTACGTCTTTTCCAACATGCTCATACTTTGTTTGACTTTGAATCTTTGTGAAGTTCTCTTCTCTTTGACTTTAATCTTTGTTTCTTTAGTTTGAAGATTCTTTGACTTTGACTTAGAAACGTTCTGAACTTTGCTTTGCGTTGATCTTTGAAGAGAGCTTTGCAGGGTATAAGCATGTGGATTTTTGAGTGATGGTAACGGTCTTTCTCCAAGGAACATTTATGAGTACCTGCATAAAATAGTTAGCAATAAATCAACCAGTACTTATAGGTTCAGAATTAGAGACCGTCAACAGCATAGTGTGAAGACTCCTTCTAAGCCTTACCAAGGCCGTTCCTGAATTAGATACCCCTGAAAGGGCTTACTAGATCCACCGAAGTACATCAATGATTCAGGTGAGTTGCTGGAGATCACCCCACAACTGTAGACCGTTTGAGACATAGTAACCATCATGATAGAGGCAAGATCCATAGATCTCATAAAGACTCTTACAACTTGTGTCCTTTTTGGCGAACACAAGTGTATTCATAGGAAGTGTATCCTAAGAGTTTTCTTAATGAATCTCATGGCTCTAGACTCGATAAGTGCATAATTTGGTTTTCCTATGCGGAGACTAGGGAGGGGTCTCCTGCTTCAATATCAACCATATCTAAGAGATAGGTCGATAGATTACACCGGTTCCCCGTGAGAATGAAACAAGCTCTTTTAAGAGAACTTGAGTGGCTAGAAGGTTAAGTGCAGTGCGTCACTGGGTCCATGACGTCTTTATCTTCAATACTAGTGTCACCTTGGTAACAACCAGTAGCATATGAATTGAACCCGGTGTCTGCCCTAAGGTTGAACATTTGGAGGGCTATTTCTTTTCACCCTTTCATTTGCTTTTCTTTTTAATTCTTCAACCCCTTCTTTCTCGTTTCATTCTTTTCTCCTTTTTTCAGATCATACCTAAGGACTTCTAATTCTAATCTATTGGAATTGTCCTTGGGTAGATCCCTCCGGCTCTGGCAGATCATAGGACGGTTTTTCCTATCCTTAGTCACCTTATAACTTCATGACTATCCTATTGTTGCCATCAAACCATTTGTGAAAATCTCTCCAAGTGTTTATAATAATAAAACATACTTTGTTAACACTTCGAGAGTTTTGCATTTCATTTGAAGGACTCCCCCTTCACATGTGGTCATGGATTGTTAAGAAATTTGCACATGCGTGAGGAGTTTGCACTTTTTGAATTGATCCACTTTCAATGAACATGACCGATTCGAGACACGCTTACATCACTAGTTAGACTAGCTTGAAGTTATTACCCAGCCTGGTCAAGTCCACAGTCTCGAAACGGTACATCTCTACTCAAACAAATCCTTTTCGAGACACGCTTACGTGGCTAGTTAAAGAGTTCCATTGTCAGCTTTTAGGTGACAACTAGCTCTAGTAACTAACTTGATGTTATTACCCGTCGAGGATAAGTCTTTTCGATTACTAACTTTTGTTGTTTCATCAATTCTTGGGTCATTTCTAAGTCGAGCTCTTTTGAGATTCAAGACGATCACATTTTAATCACGTCTTCTCCCCCTCAAAAATAGCATATCCATGGTATTTTTGATACCAAATGATTAAACCCTTTCTTTTTGGATAGCTTATGGGAGAAACAGATGTTTGTAAATTCCGTATTCGATTCCTTTAAGCATGATCTTTTTGGAACAAGTTTATATTACTCCCCCTCAAAAATAGAACATTTTGATAAAATTTAAGCTTTTAAGGATTGAGGGAGTAATATCTTGAGCTAAAAAGTTTTGAAAACCTTTTGAAACATTTTTCAACATTTTGCTCAAAAAAATTAAGAAGACTTTGATAAGATTTTTGGAGAGAAGTCTTCTTATCTTTCAGGATTGTCGTACATAAATGTACAACATGGTCCTTTCTTTGAAAATCACGGGTTATACACTATTATGTGTGCATAGGCCATAATATTTTTAGGATAAGTGCTCAAAGAATATGTAAAACCTTTGTTTTGATTTAAGCACTTTCCTTTCTTTGAAGAACGAGTCCTTAGCTGAAATACTAATAAGTCATTATGTTTTTGGATTAGACAACAACTTTTGAAACCCATTTAAGCACGGCGCCAATGGGTTTACCATATTTTGAAATCCATTTGAAAGTTGTGTCAATCCGAGACAAAGAAGTTGAATTCCAACGAGGACTGAAAACCGGTGTTTCATTTTGAAATAAAGCTCGTGGAATCAACGGTGATTTAAAACTCTTTTGCTTGTGAAACTTGTTTGAGAAACTCGGTGTTTCTCTTGGAGTTTTAACACTTGAAGAAGAAGTTTTCCATCCATTGTTGAAACTCGGTGTTTCATTTCGAAAATTCATTTTTGAGATGAATGGAAATCTTCCAGAATTAGGATTTTTCAAATCATAGCCATTCTTTTGTTGTAGCGGAAGCATTTCAGAGTATGAATATTTCAAATGTTTTGAACGATTTTGCTTTGGTTTCCACATTGGCTTTACCGGAGTAAAACGAGATTATGGAGTTTGAAAACCTTGATTCTTTTCTTTATGAGCACTTGCATGTGAAACCTTTTGAGGAGTAAATGTTTCAGAAAAATTTGGTCTCTTTGAAAATTTCCTTCCTTTTTGCAAAGAATAGGTGGTAAATTGAGAAACCCTTTTTGAAAATGGTTTTGAGGATTCACCCGTGTAAACCGTTTCTGAAACACTTACTTGTGGTTTAGACTCGTTTGAAACTTGAGATTTTCCTTTTGACCGGTTAAGAACATCAAACTTCGCTTTTAAGGCATTGTATGACGTTCTCAAATCATTGTATTCTTTTTGAAGAGAAAGATGATCTGATGATGCCAGTTGTTCTTGAAAAGAAGCATTTTGATTTTCAAGATGTGCAAAATATTTTTCATATTTGTCTGTTTCGATTGAAAAATCATTTTTGGCATCACCAAAATCGTTGGTTTGTTGTGCAATTATTTTTTCCAATTCAACAATTTTCTTTTGAAGCACAGATTTTTCTTTTTCAAAAAGATGATTTTGTGTGATCTGAGAGTCAGATTTGTTTGAAGTTTGTTTCTGAACTCTTGACCGCTTGATTGAATCAAACAAGTTTTTGTAAGTCTGTTTCAAATGCTCATTTTCTTTTTGTAATGATGCCACAGTATGTTCCAATTCAAAATTTTTTGTATCAAGTTCGTCGAAATCAAACTTGATATTGGTATCATCACAATTTTCTACAAAAATCTTTTCTTTTTCTTTAAGCACTGATGTCAAAGAGTTTTCAGAAGACATTTTCTCATTATTCTCTTGCATTTTAAGTTGGAAAGAGATACTTTGTGCTTCGAGTTTTGCAAGATGTTTCTCAAACTGAGCTGTTCTTTTTGACAATTCTTCTTTGACATCAGCTGCTTCTTTTGAAAGCTCGGTGATTTTCTTTTTGAGACAAAGATTTTCAGATTTCAAGGAAGATGTTTGTTCAAAATTCTCATTCTCATACTCATGGCTGACAGATGCTGACTTGAACAACTCTATTTGATTTGTGAAAAATTCTTTTTGGATGTCCAGAATTAAGCATTTTTTATCAAATTCGTCTTCAAGAGAGTGAACATACTTTAGATCTTCTCTCATTTCAGTTACAAGATGTTTTTCAAAGTACTCAAAACATAAGTTGATATCTTTCACACGAGGTTCAATTTCATCTTTCAAAATCTTTTTGACTTCTAACTTAAGGCGTACATCTGAAGAAAGAGGATTAGAGAAAACGTTGTTTGTGATGTTTTCTTGCTTAAACCAAATGACCTTTAACGTTTGCTCAATGTGATGTTTAAGATTACAAAATTGTTTCCTTGCTCTATTTTGCCATAACTTAGCATCATAGGTAGCAAGTTGAGCTTCTTTGAAAAATCTTTTCACATTTGTGTCTTTTCTTTTGAAAGGTTCTTTTGGTATATCTGTCAATTGTAGACAACCATACACAAAGCCGTGGTAAGAGAGTGGGTTTTTTGTTTGTTTTACTTTCAAACGTTTTTCCTCTTCAGATTTTAAAATATCTTGAGACTCAAACAAAAGATCATCTGACAATTCTTTTCCCATATCATTAGCGTTATACAAAATAGGTGTCAACTTTTGCACTTTGTTTAAAAAACATGGTTTTTCATCTTCCACATTTGCATTATTCACAAAACCAATCCCAGATGTTTGTTTCTCAACCTCCTCATCTTTAGTAGGGAGCATGTTGATAGTCTGAGAAGTCTGTCCCAATTTTTGAAGTTTGTTTTCAAGATCGTTTGTTCGTTTCAAAAACTCTTGGTTTTCATTCTTAAGTTTTGTGTTTACAATCTCAAAATTTGATGTGGTTTTCTGAAGCTTTGAATTTTTTCTTTTTAAATCATTGTTCTCTTTTAAAAGCGCTTGAACCTTTCTGTTGTTAACAACCATTTGAGGATCCAGATTTTGAATGGAACGTTTTTCACGAAGAACGGCTTCTCTATAACTAACTTCAAGTTCTTCATTTCTTTTTAGAAGTGGTTTGACAGACTCTCCATACATTTCAAACTTTTGAGCGTGAGATTTAAGGTTTGAGATTTCAATTTCAAGTTTAGCATTTCTCGTTGTTGCATTTTCAAAACGTTTTTCCATTTCTTTAAATCTCTCAAGCTCTTTGTTTAAAAAGACATTCGCTTGCTTAGCTTCACGATTGTCGTTTTTGCACTTCTCAAGTTCATGTTTGAAATTATTGATTAATGATGCAAATAAGGCACGATCTTATTCATAAGAAGATCCATCCTGGGCAGGCTCACCTCTATTAGGATCCATATCTGGAGTAGCAAAAGTGACATTACTATCATTTGTTCCACCACATATGTGTCACTAATAGACTCAGGATGCTCAGGATGTGTCTGATCATGAACAAACATATTCTCAAATATATCAACATTATCATGAGCATGTGAATGTTGTACCATAGCCAATATCTCTGTGTATGATGAAGGTCTGATTTGATCATCTTCGGTGTCCCAAACAGCTTCATTCCTTTGTGTACCATCAGTATCTGAATCATAGCTGGGACTGCTGCTTTCAACCCGCTGTTCTAAAGATGAATCACTTCCCGTGAAAACCAAACTATCATCTGATGCATCACCCTCATTGACCGTTTCCTCTTCTGTTTGAAAATCTTTCTCTGTCTCTTTCTTAATCACCTCTGTTTCCTTAAACTGGTATCTCTCTTTCAATTAGCTCTCTTACTTTTACCTGCATATCTTTTTCAATCTGCTCTCTTTCCTGCATATCTTTGTCAATCTGCTATCTTTCCCGTTTCAGCTTCTCAATTTCATTTAACTCAGCTTCCTCAGCATCAAGTATCTATTTGAGTTCCCCCATGTCATTTATGCATTTAGTTCTGAAGGTCAAATAGCCTACCCAAAATTGTTGGTAAAATGCATCGATAAACTCTGACTGGTTCATTATCCAAGGGTTAAAGATACGCTGAAATTGAGTTTGGATCACTTTAAAAGCTTCCTTGCAGTTACTCATATCAAGTTCTTCTTTATTAAGTGGCATCTCAAGTTGATTCAGGCTTTTGTTGAGTTTCTCTTTGAAATAATGAAATCGGTCTCTGACGTGGTATTCAAATGCTTGTTCGAACCGTGAATCATAACCATAAATATTGATGACCTTTACTACATATGACTTGAACACTGTAAACACTTTCTTTGAATCTCTCTCTTTGATTTGCATTTTCATTTCCATTGTTAAGCGATGTGTGATAAAGTTGATCTTGGATCGTTGAAGATAACAAAGGTTGTTGTTTGAAGATTAGGTGTTTTTGGCGAAGTTTGAAAAGCGTATATGGTAGATTCTAGTGATTTCGAATTTTCCTCCAAAAATATTTTTGAAAATTTTCTCTCCCAAAATTTGAAAATCACTATGAAAGGCACTTCTAAGGATACCAGAAAATTTTGAGTTTTGAAAATTTTTACGTCAAAATTTACCGAAAAAATTTGAATTTTGGCCTAAAAATTTGAATTTTCGGCCGAAATTTTCAACGTTATACCAAACTTTGAATCTCGCGTAAAAATTGAACGTTTAATCTCCTGTAAATATATATATATATATATATATATATATATATATATATATATATATATATATATATATATATATATATATATATATATATATATATATTTTGCAAACTCGGTAAGATTATATTTGAGGACTAACTCGGTAACAAAGAAAATCTCGATAAGCGCAGAAAAACCTAACTCGGTAAGTCCTTAAAAGCTTTAAACTCGGTATGTCTTAAATACTTTCAAACTCGATATTTCTTATAAACTTTCAAACTCTGGAAGTTTAAAAAATTTTGGCAGAGTTTCGCCTTGATATGAGCCACAATGAACCTTACTCGATGTACGATAAGGTAATAGGCTAACTCGCCAAATTGTAACACGAAATTTTTTCAAACTCGGTAAGAAAATTTTCAAACTCGAAAATATTTCTCAAACTCGACAAAAAATTTTCCAAACTCGGTAAAAAAAATTTCAAACTCGAAAATTTTTTCTCAAACTCGGTAAAATTTTCAAACTCGAAAATTTTTTTCTTTCCAAACTCGGTAAAAACAATTTCAAACTTGAAAAGTTTTTTCTCAAACTCGAAAAAATATTCCAAGCTCGGTAAAAAAAAATTTCAAACTCGAAAAAAAATTTCTAACTCGAAAACTACTTTTCTAACTCGAAAAGATTTTTCCCAAACTCAAAAATGACGATGAACAGTATAGATCCGAGATTTTCACAAAAAAACATGATTTTTCACCCAAAAACAATCTAAAACAACCTAAGATTATCCCTAGGCTCTTGATACCACTTGTAGGAACATAGATCTATCTTTATCACTTTAGAATATGATGTTAGAGAGAGATGGAAGAGCTAGAGAGAGAAAGTAGAGAGAGAAAGGTGGAGAGCACTATGTGAAATAAAACCTTGAATAAGCATGAACTCCCACCCTTCCTAACAAGCTTAGGAGGGGTATTTATACTTTTACATAAGCCACCATGGGCTTTCTCATGGGCCTTCTTTTAGGCCAAGCCATTAAGGCTTTTACTTAAACTTAATGAACTAGCATTTTACTAACTATTACATGAATATATTTAACTAACTATTTGACTCAATAATGATCGTCACTTTTAATCCTAACCATCTCCCCCTAAGGGACGATCATTGAGATCTCACTTTGATTTCATAAATGATCAACACTTCTAATGCTAACACATATACTAACTAGCATATGAGGCATTACGTAGCTTTAATGCTACCGAAACGCGGAGATTCAACGATAAGCTAGAAAGATATCTATATAAAGAAGCAAAAAGACAAAGAACACAACCAAAGCATAGATTCACACCAACACTGAATTCACATAATGATTAAGTGAAAAAAAAAATCATTTTAATTCAAGGTATAATTAGTAAAATAGCCCGGTTGCCCTGGGTCTAGGCATATTTAGCCATTTTTTGAAAAATTCCCGTTTTAGCCCGGGTTGCCCTGGGCAACTTTCGTATAGCCAACTACAGAGTGCCTCGTCGGGGCAACTTTTTTGTATTTTGGGCAACTTTTTTGTATTTTGGGCAACTTGAGGACACTTGTCATCTTTCGGTTGGCTATACGAAAGTTGCCCAAGGCAACCTGAGCTAAAACGGGAATTTTTCAAAAACGGGCAAAATATGCCTAAACCACAGAACAATGGGCCATTTTGGTAATTTTCCATTAATTCAAACTACAGTGATACTAGAATAATATCTAGTTTTATGAATCAATCGGCTTTGACTACAAAGATTGTTTCTCTTCATCCTTCTACTCTTCTCTTGTGTTTTAGGGCTTTCTCCCCAAACCCTAGCTGGGATTTGGGAAAGGGGAGGTAATCTTTTAATGTTGAATTCGTATGTATTTATACGCTTCACTAGTTACGACCTGGTTACGGCGTAACCGTAAGTATGAGGTTACGCTGTAACAATCTTTTATGCTTGATTCATTCTTAAATTATAATATTACTTACGACGTAACTTTGTCAACCAGGTTAATCCGTAACCTTCATGCTTGGTCAACAGGTTTCCCCTTCTATGCTCCTTCTATGGCGTGGTGCTTACATCATCTTCTATGGCGTAAGTACCACGACAACGTTATGTCGTAACCCTTTTTCTACCTTGTTGATTATTCCTCCTTGATGTTACATTTCTTCGAATAGTTATACCTACAGAAAAACAAGCGTAATTTAGCTCATTTTTATGTGAATCTGTCGTAATCATAAGCTTAAACATGAGATATTGGTGTTAAGATAATCAGATTATTTGATTTCATCAAATATCCCCCCACTTAAACTCTACTTGCCCTCAAGTAGACCTTATTAGAATCATTTCCAAAAAGATTACTCCCAAGTTAGCTTGGAAGATATGAATTTAAAAACTACCTATGCTAGAAACATCAAAGCCGAACACCTCAGGGAAAGGGAAACAGAAACACTAATACACTCTCTAATCTACATGTTTCATGTTCCGGGTGATTACTCAAAGCACAGTCATAACATGTATTCTATCATAGGTTTGGCGATTACACAAATCTCTACCACTAGAGCTAAGGTTAAGGCAATCCTTAAAGACAATATCGGGTGAACAATTACTAAGGCTAGGGTCGAGTTATTCATTAAGTCATTACAAGCTATAGCGAAGGTGACAAAAGCAATGATACATGACCAAATTCATGGCCAAGACACCAATGATTGCTCAACTCCCTCACCTAAACTTGAAGTATGCACATTAAGAACAACGAGGGTAGGAAAAGACATGGGATACACATTTTAAAGGTGTAAAAAATGAAAAATACATAAACAAATAGTCTTAATCGTTAATTAAGTCATTGCCGCCTACCATTTACCCCAATTCCAAGCATCAAGATGCGAAAACTGGATCATCACATAGCAAGTTAGTGTGCTAAGGTGCATGGGTAGATATCATCCAATGATAAGTGCACACTAACTTGACCTTCATTAACTTAAATAATCCGCTGCACGCGCATGAGTTCTTGTCTTCCCATGAATAGTTATGGCATAACCTTCATTAAATGGTTATGCCGTAGAACTCTCGTAGTCATTTTTGGAACAAATTTACACTGTAACCTATTTTATGCGGTTACGTCGCAACCTACATAATCACCATTTTTTTATTTCATAAAATATAATGCCATCCCCCACTTGAGATGAATCATACATATTAAAAATAAGTGGGAGTTCTTCAATGATCTTCATAGATTTGTCTTTAACTAAAGCGTAATTCCGGAACCTCTCAACTTGAACCAAGGACTTAGGCACACGGTAATTCCCCAACCATCGACTAAAGACTACACGGTAGGTTAAGGTAATAAGGTGTAAACGAAAAAACACGTAAGTGGGTTAAGAAATGAAAGATTGGTTAGGAAAGGTGTATCTAGGAGTATCTTGCACTAAAGGTGAGTTCAGCAAATGGGTTTATCGCGAAAGGTCAACAAGTCGAGGTGACTAGTTGAAAAACACACACAATTAAACAGATATGGGCTATTTTGGTGTAAATCCTAAAATACTGCCTTCTCAGACTATCTATCCCAATTGTATAAAGAAATCTTAATGCAATACTCGTCTATGGTCTCAAAATGATATAAAGGCCAAGTTCTAAAGTCTACAATACTACCGGCACACTCATTATTTGGTAGATTATGTAATATGAGAAAATGGATGAAAAGTTAAATCTCACCAAAGGAAATCAAGGGTTGTTGTGTGCTCGGCAAAGATCTACTCTAGTTAGGTTAAGAAAAATATGTCAAAATTTTTGAAAAATGTGATAATTTTCAAAATAAACTAGAGAATCGAGGGCAAGTTGGCTAAGTAGTATTATTTCTATATTTCTATTCCCCTCCCTCTACTTAAGTTGTACAAAGTCTCATTCGTACCAAATAATAAAAAATGGAATAACAGAAATAAGAAATGAAAAACAACCCTAAAAAACTCGTGCCTTTGAAGCCCAAACATAGAAAACTCCTCTCAGAAACATGTTAGAGCGTAGGTCCATTGACCTGGTTACGCTATAACTCTTGCCAACTCTCAATTCTCACATGCCCAGAACTGGTTACGGTGTAAGTCTGAGGACAGGTTACGCTGTAGAATCCCTTTGTAACAAAATTTTGAAATCTAAACACGCAAATGATCACAACCGCAAAGTACTAAATATTTCATTAAAAATATGTCCTAGAAGTTAATTATTACAGACATAATCTGATATTTAAATTGTCTTAAGAGCACACATGAGAATTGTTCATAAAAAGCAACAAAGAGGAGACATCACTCCACCCATAGGATCCCATGTTGGGAAGTGGAGGGCATGCTAGAGAATATGTTAAAAGGATCGGAGGTGGTGGCTGAAGTGGTTCCTGGAAAAGATTGTTGAGCAGACATGAAGTTCACCCCCTGTTGGACCCTAGATCAGGCATATCAGGTACCTAGACATACGGGGGTCCATTGAAGTGAGGATGATCAAGGTGCATGTGGGCAAGCATCTGACTTGTGCAGTCTGCACAAGTACCTCTGCTGCTCCAGCTGCATCTGTCTGAACTCATCATAGAAACCATCATACCGGATGTTCATGCCTGACATCACTGCGGTCATGTCATCCATATCCTCCACCACATGAGATATGTCACCCTCCATATCTCCCATCCTTTCGCCCATTGCCCTGAGCCTATTAGAAATGCTCCTAATGGGGCGCTGCCTAGCATGCCCCTCACCAACATTCCCTTAGCTACCACTAGCCTGGGAAGACCTAATCGCCACAGACCCATCACCTGAAATGGCGGGCTCCATCTCTGCCTCACCAGCCCTATTGATCCTATAGATCCTAAACTTTACCAGCTTTACAATACTAATCAAATCAGTTTCCTGCCCCCTAGTCACAATACTCAAAGCAGTTGGGCTCATCAAACCCAGGTTCCTAGCCAACCTACCAATCAAGTGAGCCCGGTGAATGAAGATCCTCTTCTTTTGAAACCCCTTCGCCCCACCTGACATAAACTTGGCCAGGTGCCAAGGGACATCAACTATCTCACCCCTATCCATGCTAAGCAACAAATAGATGTCACCAACCATAACCTTCTCTCTCCTTGAGTGCCTAACTGTAATAGAAATGGAAATGATCCTATGAACCAAATGGCAGAGTGGGCTCCTGATAGTGGTGTGGGAAGCAGGGTTGGAAGTATCTGCCACCAGCTGTTGAAATCTGCTCAAAGTAGACTCTTGGGTTGTAGTTGTAGGATCTTGTTCTCCCACAAGCAGCATAGAATTCTTCAAACATATCTGAGTTCAATTCCCTCTCAATGTATATCCCCATGGCCAAGATAAACTCCTTCATTGTCATAGATCTTCTCACCCCTCCAAACTGAAAGGTGACTGTTCCATTGGTGTTGAGATCAGTGATAGGATCCCTGAACTTGTCAGTGGCTAAAAACTCTAAAACATATTCATGAATCAAAGGTTCACGAATTCTGAACAACTTCAACCAAGCATTGGAGAAGAACCTCCCATTCTCACTTTCATAAGTTACTTTGCAAAAAAAATCAAGGCTTTCATTGCATCACCATTGTTAACCGTCTCAAAAGTTAGAAAATCAAGGGCTTCGGCCCCTCAATATCCTTTTAAAGAAGGACCTTAAGCTCGTCCTTGAAGTCTTTCCTAGACTCCCTCAAGTACTCATGATCATTGAACCTGAACCAATCCATAGGATTGCCTGCAAAAGATGATAATTGTTTGTCATTATTCGTTAAATCAAGCACAATAATTCTAAAGATTGCTTTACAGATAAAAATACGGCGTAACCCTGTGTATTGGTTACGCTGTAGGTTCTTTCTGACACCCAGAACCCCATGCTTCCGTTCAAAGTTACGGCGTAACCCTATCGTTATGGTTACGTCGTAAATTCCTATTGGGAAATCTTACCAACCATGGTTATGTAACAATCAATCATCATATATATGCCGCAATCATAAAATTTTACCAAAATCTTTTTGTGTTCCAAATTACATGCCTTGATTATTAGGTAAAAGTTTCGACCAAACCCATTATCATAATCTCAAAATTAATCAAAAGCCCTAATAATCAATTGATTCTCTAATAAATTCCTAAAACTTGTAATCACATAAGTAGGGAATATTCGGACTTCTTATTCAAGTAACACGAACAATTAACTCAAACACCCTAATTATCAATTCAAAACCCCAAGGGAGAATCAAACCTTAACAAAAAAAAAATGAATTAAAAATCAAAAGAAGGCATAGGAATGATTACCTGCCATGTCGGGATCCTTGGGTTGATTTAGAAATCGACAGTAAAAAAAATTTCGTTTTTATTTTTACTGTAGCGACAGCGGTTATAATTTTAGTGCAAAAAATGAGTTTACGCCAGAACTCCAGTTTTTATACTTCCTTTGGAAGTTACGGTGTAACCTTGTAAGTCTGGTTATGCCATAGCCCAAATTGAAAAAGCCCTAGAATTTTGAATTTTAAATTTCTACGCCGTAACCCCATCATTGTGGTTACGCCGTAAGTTTCTCTGACCACGGATTATTTCCTCTTCTAATTTTTACACAATGAGAGAGTTAATTGCATACCATTGAATCCATGCAAGCTTGAAATATCATCCTACAATAGTTTTACCTTAAACATGGGATTTGTATGAGTCCTCTCTCCCTGTGAGCAAGTTCCTAAAATTCCATAGAAATGTATATTATCTATAATGAACAAACTTGAAAAGTTGAGTTTTGAAAGTTGAGTATTGAAAGTTAAATGTGAGAGAAAATTAATGTAATTAATACTCTAATTAAAACACCTCATTACTTAAAAGTACAATAATTTATTCACATTGTACAACCAATTAAAAACATATCTATCAAATTAAATACAACAATTAAAACACAAACCGGGTAGACCCGGTAATTTGACCCGTTTTCGACCCAACCTAGCAAGTTGACCCGGTTTAAATCGACCCATTTTTCGACCGGAGCGGTTCAACCGGTTGAACTACCCGGGTCGAACCGGGTTTCAAAACATTATTCATTACTTAAAGTACAATGATTTATTCACATTGTACAACCAATTAAAAACATATCTACCAAATTAAATACAACCAATTAAAACACAAACCGGGTTGACCCGGGACGCTTCAAACCCGGCGGATTGACCCGGTTTAATTTTACCCGTATTCGACCCAACCTAGCAAGTTGTCCCAGTTTAAATCGACCCATTTTCGACCAAAACGGTTCAACTGGTTGAACCACCCGGGTCGAACCGGGTTTCAAAACATTATCCTTTACTTAAAAGTACAATGATTTATTCACATTGTATAACCAATTAAAAAACATATCTACCAAATTAAATACAACCAATTAAAACACAAACCGGGTTGACCCGGGACGCTTCAAACCCGGCGGATTGACCCGGTTTAATTTGACCCGTTTTCGACCCAACCTAGCAAGTTGACCCGGTTTAAATCGACCTATTTTTTGACCGGAACGGTTCAACCGGTTGAACCACCCGGGTCGAACCGGGTTTCAAAACATTATTTTTCGTTTATAACCTATAAACTTTTTTTATCAATAAACTATTTGTCGCTATAAAATCCCGTTGCTATGCACGGGTACTCGTCTAGTATAGATTAGGAACCAAAACATGAAAGTCGAAAACACATTAAATTTACCAAATTAAATTGCTCCCTGGTAGCGGTACCAAAAACTTGATGCGTTGTATCATGTTTTAAATTTATAAACTTAGAAGTACTTAAGGCCTAACACATTCTAACGAGCACCCGGTCATGTGTGGTATAGCTTAAGTAAATCCGAGAGTCGTCCCAAGAGCTGTTGGCATGGTGAATAAGGTGTTGGTTTGTTTTATCAATTTAGGGAGTTGATTGTTAGAACTTAATAATGAGCTAAAAGAATTAAAAGTATAGGGAGAAGTTAGAAAGGAAGTGATGGTTTAATTATAATGTGGAGTGTCTAGATCCTAGATTTATCTAACGGTTATATATCATTAGGCATAAATGGTCATTGTGACCTAAACTATAATCCCTAGACCTAACCCCGATGGTCACGGTGGCCAAGTGTCTAGTTTTAGTCATTACGCACCAGCTATCTTCTAGACCTATCTAGTGGTTTAAACACTAAACCCTCATTTGGTCCACGTAGGGTTTCTCCCGCACTTCTTAAGCATATCTACTAGTGTAGGTAGTCCTATGGTTAAGTCCTACACAAGGATGATGGTCATACCGCAAGCAACCTATAGGCTAGTGTTCTAATGGTCATGTACTAACTAGTATATGAGGCACTACCTAGCTTCAATGCTACCGAAACACGGGGATGCAATGATAGGCTAGAAAGATATCTATATAAAGAAGCAAAAAAACAAATAACACAACAAAAGCATTGTTCCTCACCACTTCTACTTGTAAATTAAATTTAAAAAGGTTGATAGGATAAAAAAAATGTTTTGTTAGATTTTTTAATAAAAAAATCATGACTCGTTTGGGTTTATCAAACCGGGTTGACCTGGGTCAACAAAAAACCGGCGGTTCAATCTGGTTCTCAAACAAGCAAAAACCCCGTCACATCCGTCCCGGTATCTGAGCCGATTCTATCTGGTTCTCAAACAAGCAAAACCTAGTCACATCCGGCCCGGTCTTCATTCAGGGCGCTCACTAAATTGTACCTGAACTTTCAAAGCGTACTGCCCGGCTAACACTTCCCTTTTAAGTGCTCATTCATACTCATCAATCTCTTTAAGCTTTTCTAAATCTGTAAAAATAAAATACTCGACATTTTTTTATCTGCTTTAGTCATAACAAATTATTTTTAGAGTGAACCGTTTCCATCGTAGCAATAAAAGCTACTCAAGGGTGTTTGGCATTAATTATAGTATTTTTAAAACGGAAAAGCATGTTTTAAGTATTTGAATGAAACTGTATATACACTCATTCTAGAGTAAAAACACGACTTGAAGATAAGCATGTTCCAACTTACTTATTTCTAACCCAGATAAGCATGTCATCATTCACGCGAACGGAATACCCACCCATATATAAATGATCGTTGTTTGTTACTTAAATAACCAAATATCTAGAATCATTATCTTAGGTCAAGACTTCTATCAAACACCTAGTATGCAATATTGTACCAACAAAAAAAACAACCAATAAAAATGAAACTAAACTATAGCATACGTTTGATGTTTTTACCTTTAAATTGTTGCATTTAGGACAATAAGTGTCAATAACAAAAAAGCCAATAATCACGAACTTGCACAAAGTAATTATATTTATTAAACATCTGCCTCTTCCTTAATATCTTTTTCTCTTAAGTTTATCAAACATTTGGTGACCCCATTCATGATCCACCTATCATAAAAAGAATGATTATGATTAATCATATAAAACTCGAACTGAACAAAAAACTCGTGATCAAAATCATGATTAATTGTATAACAAACTTACCCATTAAACTAAATGTGTCTGTCAATCATCTACCATTAAAATCGATTGTTAAAAATGGGTTATATCATCAATTCATTCGATTCTGGAGATGTTCTTAATTGCATATTTTTAGGATAATTTGCTGTGGTTTTGAATTTGTGATTTTGATCTAAACATAGAATTACGATTTTTTGATCTAATCATGGAATAAACCAATGTTTGATTTGGTGAGTTTAAGGTTATGAATTTAGACTTCTTTTTTATTAAGGATTCATAAGAATCGTCACTGATATTTGATTTGGTGAGTTTAAGATTATGAATCTAGACTTCTTTTTATTAAGGGGTGTTTGTTTCGGCTTATTAAACGTAAGCCCATTTGGGTGTCTTATTTTTTATAAGCTCCAATTTTGTGGCTTATTTTGAGATTTGTCGGCTTATATAAGTTTATTATGATATGGTAAACTTATAAAAGCCGACATGTCTCAAAATAAGCCATAAAATTGGGGCTTATAAAAAATAAGCTGAAATTTCATTACGTTTCGGCTTTTTTTTAAGAAGCCCCAATTTTACGGCTTATTTTGAGACTTGTCGGCTTTTATAAGTTTATCAAATCATAATAAACTTATATAAGCTGACAAGTCTCAAAATAAGCTGTAAAATTGGAGCTTATAAAAAATAAGCCCAAATGAGCTTATGTTTAATAAGTTTAGTCAAACAGGCCCTAAGGATTCATAAAGAATTGTCACCGATTGTCTTGGTGTAATTTTGGTTTGATTTTGAATGTAAATGGGATGTGCAGAAAATCAGGCTTGAAATTGGGTGTTATAGGAGCGAGTGTGAATGGAGCATGTCTCATTGCCAATGGAGCGTGTCTCATTGCTACATGGGGTTATCTCGCAAAACATGAAGACTGCATACAACGCGTATCAGCACAACCATAAACTCAAAAAACAATGGGATTTGATTATTAATCGTATATTATTTATGAGAAACTAGTTGTGCGAATACTCGTTTTTATTGGAAAAATTATTTGGAAAACAATGGAATAATTTCTATGTCTTGGATTGATCGTTATCGAGTCTAAACGGGTCCCGAACCTAAACTTCACAAAAACTACAAGAATAGCCCCTGCTATATATTTACACCGCCCACCCCTAAACTTTTATAAAAATGTCACTTAGATTTTATAGCCTTGGGTATATAAAGGTAAGTAATTAGGGTTTCTCCCATTTTTCCTAGCACACACAAACAAACCCTAGCCACTTTTTGCCATCTCCTCCATCCGGCCACCCACCCTCTTCTGCCACCTATTCAGGCCATCATCACTGAGTCACGCCACCACCACCAACGTTTGAAGACAAGAGGAGATCGTGTAATTGTTTTGTGTTTGATTAGTCATGTTTCTAAAACCGAATGTATGGAAAGACCTCTGCAGCAGATGTTATTCAACATGTATCGAGTGCACTTCTTGTGCGAATGATACATACAAAAGATGGATTTAAGATTGGGATTCTGATTTGCATCATGCATGGCAGTGCCAAGCAAGGACGGACCTACTAAGGGAAGGGGGGGGGGGGCTGTGGCCCTCCCAAACTTCGGGGTTGATAGTGTACATGTCTTAAAATTAAGGGGTACTTTTTGAAACTTTTGTGTTTGGCCCTCCCAATAAAAGTTTGATCGGCCCTCCCATTCTCCCAAAATATTTAGAAACCAAAGGTCAGTTGGTGGCAGATGAGCAGATCTTATGGAGACATGGATCATTCATGAATAAAAAAAATTACACAACAACTCAAGAAGTATAACAAATGGTCTTTCTATACTTCAATCACAATTCACAAATTAAACTAAGGTTTGAACTTTGAACTTCTTATTAATTTACTCTCTAATCTGTTATTTTATTTTTATGTATGCCATTTGCTATTTTGCATTTTTGCTTCACTGCGAGGGGATTTTCGCCATGAAAATGTTCAAGAATCAACTTCGAAACAAGATGGCAAATAAGTTTCTTGCAGATAGCTTGGTCGTTCACATAGAAAAGGAGATTGCTGATACTTTTGACTCAAAATCTATAATTGAAGTATTCAAAAACCTTAAAGGCCGTCGAGCCGAGTTGTAACTGTTTTTTTTTTTTTTTTGTTTTTTTTTTTACATGATTTCCTTCAATATATAAGACTATGTTGATTTTCGTTTTAATATACTTGTCTAGTTTTTACTTTCACTTGTTTCGGACTTTCGCCCCCCCCCCCCCACCCACCCACACACACACACTAAAATTGTTCAAGTTGTCTATGGTGTCAAGGTTTGCGAAAGTCTTTTCCATTCCTTTATTTTTCATCTTGAGTTTGCAGAATTTTTGGTTTAAATGTGGCACATTTTGTTATTCAACCAAGTGTTTAACGTCAATTTGACCCACTCACTAATGGTTGACCCGGTACCCAAATATGTTTGCTAATTTTGTACTCACGCAATCTTTAAAAACTGTATTTCAGTGCAAAGGTAGTAAGTGCATACTTGGAAACTTCGGATACTAAGGTGCTTAAGTTAGCAAAGAAAGAGTTGCAGCCATCAGTGAAAGAAGGTGTATGAAAATTACCCGAGCAAAATCAGGCTAAACAACTGAGCCAGATGACAAGACGTAGACACGTATATTGCGGTTCTGCTTGCTTCACAAAGTTATAGACTGAACTAGGTGCCATAACAAGATGGTTGGTTTAAATTTGTAATCGACATGGTTATGCTATAATTTTCAAGTCAAAGTTTTGTCGTTTATCATTAATTTACGATATGTGAACTTATTTCATGTTATCAACACTGAATGTTATTCATGGCTTTTTGTAGATAGGTTACATGCTTATTAGTTATTACTACTAAATTAGTGATGAACTAATAACTGTCTTCTTTTTTTATAAAGGTGTTATATGTCTGCGAAAATTACTGTACTACCCCTGTCCAAACCTCTGTGTCGTGCAGAGCCCAACCTTTTTCCACCTTTACAATTCTACCCAAGCATCTCGTGTAAATATATACCCGACATGCCCGAGACAAACGTGTCTCCTTGTTATTGGACGAAGAGCAAATAAAAAAAAAAAATAAATAAAAAAAAAATAAAAAAAAAAACCCTAGGTCATGTCGCGTATATACATAGACAACACTACCCGACATTGTAGTATATGCATACTTGGAAACCACCGATCCTAAGGTGTTTAAGTTAGCAAAGAAAGAATTGCACCCTTTACTGAAAGAAGATGTCCTCAAGTTACCCGAGCATAATCAACCAAAAAAATCAGGCTAAACAACCGAGCCAGATGAGTCCAGAACTAGGCGTTTATTGCGGTTTTACTTGCTTCACAGAATTATAGTCTGAACTATATGTCATAAGAAGATGGCAGTTTAAGTTTGTAAACAGCATGTTTATGCTATAATTTGCAAGTCAAAGTTTTGTTTTTTCTTAATCATTATTTCGATATGACCTTATTCCATGTACTGAACATTTAACGCCATACATGGTTTTTGTAGACAAGTTACCTCACTCCGGCAGGATTTAAGTATTGTTCTAGTCATGGACTAGCAACTGTCTTCTATTCGCTTTTTTTTTAAAAGCGTTTTGGGATAAATCAAAAGAGAGGTTGACATTTAATCTGGGACCAAATTGCATTTAACTGTGAATCTCTTGACATTTTAGCAGTAGTTGTTTCTTATTTTTGTAAATTCCATTCAATTACTAATACTGTATGAGATTAGTCCATGTTTATTGTCCTCTTAACTTTTCAAGTGCTTAACATGTTTGATGCCACGTTAATTACAAATTCTGACTCCGTCCCAACGTCCTGCATAATTCTTTGTATGGTAGCAATTAAGTCCCCCTTTTTCTCAGGGAGACAGCAGGGATTGGTAGGTGAAATTGATTATCTAGTGAATAAATGTCACATTATCCCACTATAAACGAGCAAGGTAACTTTAAAGTAACTTCGATTTATTACTATATATGATATGATGTCCCTTTTAACTTATGTTTTATTGGCTTTTGCAAAAGATTATATGGAAATTTAATCTTATGTGGTACATAAAAGTTTGGAACAGACATATACACAAGCTTGTACATGAAGGTAAGAAGAAAAGGAACAAAAACACGCTATAATGGAAGTATCATAAGTGCTTTCTATCGAGCAACAATCCCTGATAAGGTTAAGTCATTGCTTGAACTTGTTGGATAAGAGGTTGAAGAGAAACCAGTACCAGGTAAGTTCCTATCTGTGAAAAATGCTGGCTGTTTAGGTTTTGGCAATGCACCTTCATTGCCAAACATGAGAACCACCGACGACATGTTTGGCCTGTCTTCTGGACTTTGTTGTACACATAATAAGCCAACTTCTATCGATCTTAAAGCTTCCGATGGATTGCTTGCCTCGGCAAAACTTGAATCCAGGAGTTCCATTGACTTTCCTTCACTATGCATCGTCCATGCCTAAATATAAATGCGGATTTACTTATTAGGCAATAGAGTTAGGCCAGATAAATTTGAAATCAAGCAACTTACATGTCCAATAAGATTATTGTTATGCTCAGAATGAACAAATCCCCTGTTTCTCTTCCCACTCACAATCTCCAGTACTAATACACCAAAGCTGAAAACATCTGACTTTATTGAGAAAAGACCATCTAGCGCATACTCTGGTGACATGTAACCACTATACATAGAATAACGTTTACAAGTCTTAAAATTAACGAACTTAACAAAAAGGGAATGAAGATAAACCAGAATGTTGTATCTTACTAGGTACCAACAACTCTCTCGGTGTTAGCTTCAGTTTCATTTCCTCCAAAGCTTCTAGCTATCCCAAAGTCTGATATTTTTGGGTTCATATCCACATCTAGTAGAATATTGCTAGCTTTAAGATCTCTGTGAATGATTCTTAATCGTGAATCTTGATGAAGATAAAGAAGTCCTCGCGCAATTCCTTTGATGATGTCGAATCTCTTTGTCCAATCAAGGAGTGTGCTTTTCCTTTTATCTGCACATCATGTAGGTTTAGTTGTTCAAAGTATCTTACCGTAGTAAGTTACTATTGTCGATTTAATGGAAATTATATGATACTGACCAAATATAAACTCGTCTAAGCTTCTGTTTGGCATGTATTCATATATAAGCAACTTCTCATTCCCCTCGATGCTACATCCGAGGAGCTTGACAAGATTCCGGTGTTGAAGTTTTGAAATGCATATAACTTCATTCATGAACTCATTAATTCCTTGACTGGAAGTCTTTGAGAGACGTTTAACTGCAATTTCTTGCCCATCTTCTAGCATACCCTGAAGATTACCAATTTTTATGTGAAACTGTCCAAAATTCGAAGGCAACTATCATTCATATTTTTTTGTATCAATGGCACACTTGAAACATTTTAGCTTCATAATTTTGTAATCTATAATGAATTAGAATGTTGCTCTAACAATTATAATCAAATGGACGAATCATAATGTGTCGCTATACTCAGCAAACTGAATTCAAATAAATAAGATTCTTCATTTACCTTATAGACTGGTCCAAATCCGCCCTCTCCAAGCTTATTGTCGAGTGAAAAATTAGCAGTAGCTTTAGCTACTCTAGAGAAGCCAAACAATGGTAGCTCCATGGCTTGTATCCCGCTTTCACCTACATTTAGTGACCCCCCTGTGCGTTAATAATACAAAACCCGTCAAACTGGTTGAACCTGCTCAAAGAATAGTGACTATTCTGAACCATTTAACATACTTATCGCTAAAACACTACAAATATCTTACCTTCCTCAGTTTGTGGTGAAAGATGTCTTTTTCTCCAAGCATACCACAACCATGTGCTCAAACTTATCACAAAAATCGCCAAAAAGACTCCAATCAAGATGATTTTGATGTTTGTTCCTCCGTCCTTTTTGAAAACCGATGGAGCACGTGCATGATCTTAACACAAAAAGTCAAAAACAACATCGCCAATCAACTTACAGACTCATAGCAACCATCAAAGTAACCAGAAAGATTACATGATAGTAGATGTATATAGTTTGTTTTTTTGTTTTTGTTTTTTTTTTTTTCCTCTTTTCTTTCCATTATTTGAAACGAACATGAACAAAGCATAACGTATTCAAGTAGTTACCTAATTCAGAGGAAGCCATTCTCACAAGTATATCTTGACCACCCATCGAGGATGCCCTGATATCTAATAGGTCATTGAACCAAAGCAAGCAACCACTTCCTTCGCCTCTGATATCGGTATTTGCATATGCCATACAAGTGCAGTTCTGTAGGCATATTGCTTTACATTCCATTAAAGACATTGTATTGTTAAACCACGAAGTCTGTGTATCTGGCAATTTTACATCAGAATACTTGATAAACCCATCTGTTCCATTTTTGCAATCCAACGGTATTCTCCTCACACAACCACCTGTCCAATCTCCTGTTACCCAACCCTTTTTGTTTATCGGCTCAAATTTTGCCTCATCTAAGCACGAACATTTCTGCGCGTCTTCAGTGTTGCAGCTTCCATAAGGGCCACAGATTTTGTACGTGTCACAAATATCTCTTGGTATTGTCCCAGTAACCTTCCATATTTTCTCATCTTCTTGCCACACTGAAAGTTCTAGAATCCCAGGAGAAGTCAAGGTGCACTTGGATATGGCAGAATTGGTTACAAGATTAGAAGACAAAACCGCCTCTTTTTCATTAATAACCATATTGTATGAACCGTATGTGTTGTTGGGAGCCAAGGGTGACGCACTAAACCGTTCACCATTCCATGGTCCATGCCGAAACTTGACCTCCAAACCATCTCTTAGTACGAAGTGAGGATAACCACGTGTGTCAATGCTCCAGGTGAATTCCCCTGTAGCTGGATCATGAATACTCTTCCATGATGTTAAATTCCATTCGGCGCCTGTTAAGTAATTTTTTCCAAGCTTCATGCCAGGCAGAAAAGTATCTGTTAGATAGTCAAAACTCTCCCACAGAATCTTCATGCTGTTTCCATCCGTGATGACTAGATTTCCAGAGTCATAAAGCTTTGCAGTTGCAGTTCTTGATGACGTTGAGTTGGATGACCACACTACATGATCGGTATAGTTCTTGAGAACAAGATTTCCCACACTGTCAATCCTTAAAATGCTTGATGATACATTGGTGATGGGGTAGTCTCTGTTGGCAACCCAAACCACTGTTTTAACAGAAATTTTCTTATACCAAATACCAACGTAAGTGTTATCCGAGCTACCTGGCTTGAAGAATCCCAGTTCAAATTTTCTAGCAGGAGATACCAGCGTGTCGTTTTCTGTCAAGAAGCTTGAGCCTGAGATGATGTCAATTTCGGCTGTGTATATTTTTTGCATGTGGAGTGAAAAAACTAGAAGAACAAGTATGGTCGCTTCTTCCATTAAAATCATTTTCTTCAAGCTTCTCATTTTTTTAAATCTAATCTCTAGAACGGAATCAAAGTGTTATTATCACCTACCGTATGTTGGGGTCAACAAGTCTTTTTTGTAATGCCACAAAGCTGAGGTTATCGTGGCTGGTTCAATAGCCACATGCATGACAAGTTGCCAGAGTAATTAATACCAGACAAATAACATCATACAGTTTAAGTGAGAGAATTTGTACATTATGCTTCAACTGTTTCAAAACTTATCTTAAAATCCCAACAGTTTATACTATGCAATTAGCTTTCAATTAATATCCACAATAGGTAAATCAATGGATGAACTATATGGGAACCATATATAGTCAATTATATGTATATATAATTGGCCGAGGGACTATTAAAATATTCACTCGGGCTTCCTGGCAAGACATAGTCCAATAACTCTTGATAGTTGGCCCAAGAACAGACCAAATTCTACTACCTTCGCCATTTGATATCTTCGGTCCGAAGAAAAAGTGACTTTCATTTTGGATAAGATCCGGTATTCTTACCATAACTTCCACCGCCTCCCTCATTTTACACAACCAAATCCAAAAAGTTTCGCAAGGTTATCATTAAACGTTTGTAAGTTTTTATTAACCTTACTTCATATTCTATATGTTTTTTGAAGGATTATAATTTTTGCGCAAGTGTATCATTTTGTGGTATTCAGTGATTGATTTCAATGTGGATGTTGATTGATAGTTTGAAGAAGTGTGGAGAGGTGGGACAGCTCCTGGAAGAGTATTTGTTCTGTCACAGGGTGTGCATAAATTAATAAATAAAATTTTGATTTGGCTTTATTTTTTGAGTCAGGTTGGTTCGGGTTTTTTAATGGTTTTTACATCTATCTGTTTATTGACCGTTCTCTTTGTCTTAATTTTTTTAAACTGGTTTTTACATCAATTTGTTTTTTGACCGTTCTCTTTATCTTATTATTATTACTTTTTTTTTTTAACTTTGTTTTTGTTGATTGATTTGGACCACTTCAGATTTTTGTCAAAAATCTTACATTTGGTTAAACAGATAGTCATTTTGGTACACGAACCAATATATGCTACTAAATGTAAAAATATAAAAATGAAAGATAGTACTTTAAGAGTAATGCTAGTGGTGACCAGTTCTCACCCAAGTAGCCCCGCCAAGTCAGCCTCACCTCAGTCTTCTCTCTCCACAACTCCACCCAAAACATAACTAGCTAGTGGTGACAAAAAAACAACCCCTAATTCTAATTTTTTTTTTATTTTTTTATTTTATTTTATTTATTTATTTTTTACCATTTGTAGCAAAAATATTTCAAACATGGGCTGAAACCGTTATTTTGGTAAATCATCTGGCACTTATTTTGACTTGTATAAGTACTAAAGTTAGGACAGAAATGTAATTACTATAAATTTTGAGGGTGCAAAAATGAAAATGGCCCAAAAGCATCTTTTTCCTCCTCGTTACAAACCTCTGTTTCTTCAAATACATAAACCACAAAGAAAAAGGGTGCAACTGTTGAAAACAAGCCACCAACATTCAAAAATTAAATGCATTTACTCCCCAACGTTCCAAAATTAAAGGCTTTATCATTCAATTGTTTCGGTTGGGAGTGCAACCGAGTTTTGGAAAAGTCATGGGGGACGCGTTGCTTTTGGGGGAGCTAGGGGAGAGGCGCGTTGCATTGTAGGGTTGTGGTTGCCAAGGAACGCCCACTAGCATCAGTCTAACAAACAGTCTAACCACAAATTCATCTAGAGACTTGAGAGATATAATATATTACTAATGTATATAATAAGGGACATACTTATCTACACCTACAAATTCACAAATCTATCTCAAAGACTCTCTTTCTTCTAACCTCTGCAACTTTAAAACGTCATTGTTGTTTCTTAAATATTCATTATTTAGATTTTGGTTTCATTTGTTCTAGTTGAGAATAAAAAGGGTATGCACTTAATTTTTACTGGGTATGCAATCTATGTAAAATAATCAAGTAAAAGCACAAAATTAATTTTTTTTTTAAACTAAACTGAGAATTCATAAGGTATGCAAGTGCATACCCTGTCTAACATGTAGATCCACCCCTAGTTCAACACGCTAAGAGAAATTCTTCAAGGTACATTGTATTTTTGGTTTGTGAAATTAGTTATTTTATTATTGTATAATTTATGAACACTTTTTTTTAATGTTTTTGGATTAGCTTATTCATATGGCTTAAGGGATTATGATGCAATGAAAAATGGTTCGGTTTTTCAGGTATTGTCATTTTATCTTGGGGAGAGTGAACATCAGCGGTTTTTTTATACGGGGAAATTCAAATTGATTTTGAAAGCTCTTGATGTCAACCAAGCGGATTACAATGTAAGAAAAAGAACCCTCAGTTATCTTTTTTATTTATATTGTTAATAAACTGAATTAAGTGTGGAAAAGTTGTATACACACCTTGAAACTGCTTTTGGCAAGCGTATATGCTTGCACCTTGAAACTGATTTTGTTTTGGTTTTTGAAAAAGTTAAGTACGGTGTTGAGTTAGTCTTTTCATGATAAGAAGATGGCTTATTCTATAATTCTTAGTTTGTGTAGAAACTAGAAGGGGAGGTTGAATAGTTTCATCGTTTATTATTGCTTATTAAAATCGGTTTTCACTTTATTAGGTCCGTTTATGTTTTTATTGCAAAGTTGATAGATTTGCTAGTTATGTGATATCAAGTTAACTAGATGCATAAACATAAATTGTGTAAAGGAAATAGTAGAGGAAAGAACATAACCGAAGGAGATGCCGAGATTGATAGTGGTTCGGCACGAAGCTCAGTCTTCGTCCTACTCCACTCCCTGAGTACCGCACTCGAAAGTTTTCAAGCACTATGTCAACACACTCCTTCAGGCGGAGCAATCCGTACACAAGCTTACACCAAGTTTAATGACACTAAGCAGAATGTTGAGTTCTAATCCTAGCTAGAACCAATCTACACCAAAGCCCAAGTGGCTACACGAAAAAGTACTCTTATCCCTCTTGGGTCGAAACACAATCCAAGTCTTCACACGAACGAGAACTCCCATTCACTTGAACCTTCACCCAATTCAAGGCTTCACACACGGACTTCACTAAATCCTAATCTTCACACTAGAACTCCACTAAGTTCTACCCTTCACACCACAACACACAACTATTACAAAGTCTAATCTAGATACAACACTTCTTGGACTATCACCTTTGTCCAAGTTCACCGTAACACATCTAGTCACGACTCACACACAAGTCGGATTCACAATATTACAATATTTATAAATGAGAGAGTTGGAGGAAGGATAGAATCGTAACACTTCTCATCAGCAACCTTCCTAGCATGCGCAGTGGTAGACTCTACCTCTGCTCGTGCATCAGCTAACTACGCCCTGAGCAAGGCAATCTCCTCATCCTTCTGAGCGAGACTGCTACCTTCTCCAACATACCGCGCCTTCAGCTCAACAACTAACTCAGCCTGACGCTCAGCAACAGCCCCCAGCTACTCCATCAGCTGTTGCGCAGACATCCCTTCATCAACTCTCACCGGCTCCTCCACATGAGTATGAGCCGCCTGAGGTGGCACTGACCCCTCTACGGACGCTGCATCACCCCCTACAGCATCGTCACTACAAGCAAACATAATCAAAGTTAGATAATGGCGATGCGCAAAAACACGTATTAATATAGATATTCAGCTTACTTACATAAAGGGAGAAGTCTGAGCATTCTTCTGTGCAGCAACAGACACCGACGTCTCCTCATCTGTGGATTCATCCACAATAGTGGTATGACGCCTGCGCTTAGAAGTCCCTTCACCATCATCAACAACAGCCTTGCGCTTCACACCCTGACGCTCCTCTTCAGAGTCCGTGTCCACTTTGAGAATACCAGCACTTGTGGACGACTCAGCGCGCGCAATTTTAGGCGTCACCACTACCTGCGCAGGCACCGTCTGAACTGGGGTCGCATTCACCACAGGCTGTGATACGTCAGAAGGCTCCTCTTGCGCAATCTCCAGCAAGCGCCCAGCAGTAGCCTCCAGAATAAGCACCTCACCTTCCCTCAAGGGGCGCACGCCCACAGTTACCTGCGTCGGCTTTGTTAGCTTCACCACGGAGAATAGATCCATCTTTGCGCAACATATAAACACACAAAAGGAGGAACAAGTTAGTGCATAAAATCATTATATACAAAGAGGCTTACATTATAAACGCAAGGACAAGAAAGGACGAACACCCACCCCAACCACTTCCATCCAAGAACGTTGGCACTTCGTCACTTCCCCCGAAGTAGTTACGACTTAGCCCCATGTACACCAAGAACTCCTCGGGATAAGTATTGATGGGGATGCGGTTCTCATCAATAGTCTCCGCATCCCCCGCATTGTACATACCGGGATCTGGGCGCTCATCCTTTGGAAGCCCCCCTTGTGTATAAAACTCAGAGAGCGAAGTGAATACCCGATCATCTATCAAAAAAAAAACCTTTCCCTCCATCCCCTCAGGGAGTCCACCTTATCAGTATAGCACTGATAACCCCCTGGGCACTTGGATAATGTTACCCACCCGTTCGACCACGACGTGTGGTAGAACGTGCGGAATAAATTGATGGTTGGGTTTATCGCCAGTAAACGGTAGTTTACCTCGAAATTTATTATTTTGGCCGCACCTATACAGTGCAGCTGCGAAATGTGCAGGCGATAAAAGTTTAGCACATCGCTCAGGAATCGGGATATAGGTACACGCTGGTTGGCGAATTCAAAGAAGCGCGTATACACCCCTATTTTCCCCTCAGGGAAGTCCACGATACATGCGTTGGCATCCGGTACCTCCGGATGCACTACAAGTGGAATGAAATAGTCGGAGGTGAACTGACGTAGTTCATCCTCGTCCATTTCAAAGTGAAACTCTTCTAACTGACGAACCATTTTTAAGGAAAAATAAGATTAACTATGGAGCGCACTCGCTGTTTCCTAATAGAACAGGTGATTCTTAAACAAGCTTTGAGAATTTTAAAAATGGCGGAAGAAGGTATTTTACTGTGATGTCTTTAGTAAAAAGGGAGGCGGTGACTTATATTGGGTCAACAAACCCTAAATGTTCGCCACGTGGATCCCACTATGTTAATCGTGTGGCTAGAATGCAAAAGGGTACAAGCACTTTTTCACATTTCCCCAAGGACACGTGGATACACTCCCCGTTTCCCGAGGGATCCTTGAGATATTTTGGGACCGGATACATGGTTCCAAATAATGGGCGGTGAATATTCGAATTTTTTCTCGCCACGTTTGCCACTGATATTATTAGTCTAGCGCACACGGCCCCGACCCGCGCACACTAGACTGGGGGGACATGATGACGTATAGTTTATATTTGGGCCACGAGCCCAAATGATAAACACTACTAATGCCCAAGCCCACTATGAGTGGGCTATCATGACAATGATTGGGGCCACACCATTAACGGTTTGGACTCACGATAGCCCAAGCCCAACCAAACTATTTATAGCCTAGATAAGGATCTTCTATTTATGGATAAAGATCCATAGGCCGGATAAGCACTACGCGTGCGAAGAGTGAGGAGCACGAAATCCACAAGGATTTCGTGCCTATATAAACAATGCCGTAACTCTCGTTAAAGGTACGACTCACAACCCTAATTCATATACATAACCCTAAAACCGATTACTTAGTCTCACGCCTGAGGATAATCGTGGGAGACAATCCCACGATAAGTCTAACGGTGTTTGTTTGCTTTCTTAGTGCGCAGGTCTCAAGCATTAAGGTCTAATTGGTACGAGAGCAGGAACCCAAATAAGGAACGCCCAACTTTTGTATCAACAAAAAGAGGGAGAAGTTAGAAAGGAAGTGATGGTTTAATTATAATGTGAAGTGTCTAGATCCTAGTTTTATTTAGTGGTTATATATCATTAGGCATAAATGGTGATTGTGACCTAACCTATAATCCCTAGACCCAACCCCGATGGTCACGGTGGCCAAGTGTATAGTTTTAGTCATTACGCACCAGCTATCTTCTAGACCTATCTAGTGGTTTAAACACTAAACCCTCGTTTGGTCCACATAGGGTTTCTCCCGCACTTCTTAAGCATATCTACTAGTGTAGGTAGTCCTATGGTTAAGTCCTACACAAGGATGATGGTCACACCGCAAGCAACCTATAGGCTAGTGTTCTAATGGTCATGTACTAACTAGCATATGAGGCACTACCTAGCTTCAATGCTACCGAAACACGGGGATGCAATGATAGGCTAGAAAGATATCTATATAAAGAAGCAAAAAAACAAATAACATAACTAAAGCGTTGTTCCTCACCACTTCAACTTGTAAATTAAATTTAAAAAGGTTGATAGGATAAAAATAATGTTTTGTTAGATTTTTTAATAAAAAATCATGACCCGGTCGGGTTTATCAAACCGGGTTGACCTGGGTCAACAAAAAATCGGCGGTTCAATCTGGTTCTCAAACAAGCAAAAATCCAGTCACATCCGGCCCAGTTCAATCTGGTTCTCAAACAAGCAAAAACCCAGTCACATCCGGCCCGGTCTTCATTCAGGGCGCTCACTAAATTGTACGAAATTGTTCATGAACTTTCAAAGCGTATTGTCTGGCTAACACTTCCCTTTTAAGTGCTCATTCATACTCATCAATCTCTTTAAGCTTTTCTAAATCTGTAAAAATAAAATACTCGACATTTTTTTATCTGCTTTAGTCATAACAAATTATTTTTAGAATGATCCTTTTCCATCATAGCAATAAAAGCTGCTCAAGTGTGTTTGGGATTAGTTATAACAAACTTACCCATTAAACTAAATGTGTCTGTCAATCATCTGCCATTAAAATCGATTGTTAAAAATGGGTTATATCAACGATTCATACGATTCTGGAGATGTTCTTAATTGCATATTTTTAGGATAATTTGCTGTAGTTTTGAATTTGAGATTTTGATCTAAACATAGAATTACGATTTTTTGATCTAATCATGGAATAAACCAATGTTTAATTTGGTGAGTTTAAGATTATGAATTTAGACTTCTTTTTTATTAAGGATTCATAAGAATCGTCACTGATATTTGATTTGGTGAGTTTAAGATTATGAATCTAGACTTCTTTTTATTAAGGGGGTGTTTGTTTCGGCTTATTAAACGTAAGCACATTTGGGTGTTTTATTTTTTATAAGCTCCAATTTTTTGGCTTATTTTGAGATTTGTCGGCTTATATAAGTTTATTATGATATGATAAACTTATAAAAGCCGACAAGTCTCAAAATAAGCCGTAAAATTGGGGCTTATAAAAAATAATCTGAAATTTTATAAAGTTTCGGCTTTTTTTATATGCCCCAATTTTACGGCTTATTTTGAGACTTGTCAGCTTTTATAAGTTTATCATATCATAATAAACTTATATTAGCCGACAAATCTCAAAATAAGCCGTAAAATTGGAGCTTATAAAGAATAAGCCCAAATGAGCTTATGTTTAATAAGCTTAGTCAAACAGGCCCTAAGGATTCATAAAGAATCGTCACCGATTGTCTTGGTGTAATTTTGGTTTGATTTTGAATGTAAATGGGATATGCAGAAAATCAGGTTTGAAATTGGGGGTTATAGGAGGGAGTGTGAATGGAGCATGTCTCATTGCTACCTGGGGTTTCCACGTAATTAAACTTGACAGCATTGCTTTTTTTCCTGCCAATTGGCATATGTGACTTGTCATGATCTTTTATTATATATATGGGGAGATTATACATTTTCGAGCTTTTTCGAACTCATTTGATTTAAAAACGAGAAGTTATCTCACAAAACATGAAAACGGCATACAACGCGTATCAGCATAACCGTAAACTCAAAAAAAACAATTGGATTTGATTATTAATCGTATATTATTTATGAGAAACTAGTTGTGCGAATACTCGTTTTTATTGGAAAAATTATTTGGAAAACAATGGAATAATTTCCGTGTCTTGGATTGATCGTTATCGAGCCTAAACGAGTCCCGAACCTCAACTTCACAAAAATTACAAGAATAGCCCCTGCTATATATTTACACTGCCCACCCCTGAACTTTTATAAAAATGTCACTTGGATTTTATAGCCTTGGGTATATAAAGGTAAGTAATTAGGGTTTCTCCCATTTTTCCTAGCACACACAAACAAACCCTAGCCACTTTTTGCCATCTCCTCCATCCGGCCACCCACCCTCTTCTGCCATCATCACTGAGTCACGCCACCACCACCAACGTTGAAGACAAGAGGAGATCGTGTAATTGTTTTGGGTTTGATTAGTCATGTTTCTAAGACCGAGTGTATGGAAAGACCTCTGCAGCAGATGTTATTCAACATGTATCGAGTGCACTTCTTGTGGATGATCCATACAAAAGATGGATTTAAGATTGGGATTCTGATTTGCATCATGCATGGCAGTGCCAAGTTTTGCGAAAGTCTTTTCCACTCATTTATTTTTCATCATGAGTTTGCAGAATTTTTGGTTTAAATGTGGCACATTTTGTAATTCAACCAAATGTTTGTAACACCAAGTGTTTCACGTCAATTTGACCCACTCACTAATGGTTGACCCGTTACCCAAATATGTTTGCTAATTTTGTACTCACGCAATCTTTAAAAACTGTTTTTCAGTGCGAAGGTAGTAAGTGCATACTTGGAAACTTCGGATACTAAGGTGCTTAAGTTAGCAAAGAAAGAGTTGCGGCCATCAGTGAAAGAAGGTGTACTAAAATTACCCAAGCAAAATCAGGCTAAACAAATGAGTCAGATGACAAGACGTAGATATGTATATTGCGGTTCTGCTTGCTTCACAAAGTTATAGTCTGAACTAGGTGCCTTAACAAGATGGTTGGTTTAATTTTGTAATCGACATGGTTATGCTATAATTTTCAAGTCAAAGTTTTGTCGTTCATCATTAATTTACGATATGTGAACTTATTTCATGTAATCAACATTGAATGTTGTTATACATGGCTTTTTGTAGATAGGTTACATGCTTATTACTAAATTAGTGATGAACTAATAACTGTCTTCTTTTTTTATAAGGGTGTTATATGTCTGCGAAAATTACTGTACTACCCCTGTCCAAACCTCTGTGTCTTGCAGAGCCCAACCTTTTTCCACCTTTACAATTCTACCCAAGCATCTCGTGTAAATATATACCCGACATACCCGAGACAAACGTGTCTACTTGTTATTGGACGAGGAGCAAATAAAAAAAACCCTAGGTCATGTCGCGTATATATATACACAACACTACCCGACATTGTAGTATATGCATACTTGGAAACCACCGATCCTAAGGTGCTTAAGTTAGCAAAAAAAGAATTGCACCCTTTACTGAAAGAAGATGTCCTCAAGTTACCCGAGCATAATCAACCAAAAAAATCAGGCTAAACGACCGAGCCAGATGAGTCCAGAACTAGGCGTTTATTGCGGTTTTACTTGCTTCATAGAATTATAGTCTGAACTATATGCCATAAGAATATGGTAGTTTAAGTTTGTAAACAACATGTTTATGCTATAATTTGCAAGTCAAAGTTTTGTTTTTTCTTAATCATTACTTCGATATGACCTTATTCCATGTACTGAACATTTAACGGCAGGATTTAAGTATTGTTCTAGTCATGGACTAGCAACTGTCTTCTATTCTCTTTTTTTTTGAAAAACGTTTTGGGATAAATCAAAAGAGAAAGGTTGACATTTAATCTGGGACCAGATTACATTTAACTGTGAATCTCTTGACATTTTAGCAGTAGTTGTTTCTTATTTTTCTCAATTCCATTCAATTACTAATACTGTATGAGATTAGTCCATGTTTATTGTCCTCTTAACTTTTCAAGTGCTTAACATGTTTGACGCCCCGTTAATTACAAATTCTGACTCCGTCCCAACGTCCTGCATAATTCTTTGTATGGTAGCAATTAAGTCCCCCTTTTTCTCAGGGAGACAGCAGGGATTGGTAGGTGAAATTGATTATCTAGTGAATAAATGTCACATTATCCCACTATAAACGAGCAAGGTAACTTTAAAGTAACTTCGATTTATTACTATATATGATATGATGTCCCTTTTAACTTATGTTTTATTGGCTTTTGCAAAAGATTATATGGAAATTTAATCTTATGTGGTACGTAAAAGTTTGGAACAGACATATATACAAGCTTGTACATGAAGGTAAGAAGAAAAGGAACACAAACACGCTATAATGGAAGTATCATAAGTGCTTTCTATCGAGCAACAATCCCTGATAAGGTTAAGTCATTGCTTGAACTTGTTGGATAAGAGGTTGAAGAGAAACCAGTACCAGGTAAGTTCCTATCTGTGAAAAATGCTGGCTGTTTAGGTTTTGGCAATGCACCTTCATTGCCAAACATGAGAACCACCGACGACATGTTTGGCCTGTCTTCTGGACTTTGTTGTACACATAATAAGCCAACTTCTATTGATTTTAAAACTTCTGATGGATTGCTTGCCTCGGCAAAACTTGAATCCAGGAGTTCCATTGACTTTCCTTCACTATGCATCGTCCATGCCTAAATATAAATGCGGATTTACTTATTAGGCAATAGAGTTAGGCCAGATAAATTTGAAATCAAGCAACTTACATGTCCAATAAGATTATTGTTATGCTCAGAATGAACAAATCCCCTGTTTCTCTTCCCACTCACAATCTCCAGCACTAATACACCAAAGCTGAAAACATCTGACTTTATTGAGAAAAGACCATCTAGCATATACTCTGGTGACATGTAACCGCTATACATAGAATAATGTTTACAAGTCTTAAAAATAACGAACTTAACAAAAAGCAAATGAAGATAAACCAGAATGTTTTATCTTACTAGGTACCAACAACTCTCTCGGTGTTAGCTTCAGTTTCATTTCCTCCAAAGCTTCTAGCTATCCCAAAGTCTGATATTTTTGGGTTCATATCCACATCTTGTAGAATATTGCTAGCTTTAAGATCTCTGTGAATGATTCTTAATCGTGAATCTTGATGAAGATAAAGAAGTCCTCGCGCAATTCCTTTGATGATGTTGAGTCTCTTTGTCCAATCAAGGAGTGTGTTTTGCCTTTTATCTGCATATCATGTAGGTTTAGTTGTTCAAAGTATCTTACCGTAGTATGTTACTCTTGTCGATTTAATAGAAATTATATGATACTGACCAAATATAAACTCGTCTAAGCTTCTGTTTGCCATGTATTCATATATCAGCAACTTCTCTTCCCCCTTGATGCTACACCCGAGGAGCTTGACAAGATTCCGGTGCTGAAGTTTTGAAATGCATATAACTTCATTCATAAACTCATTAATTCCTTGACTGGAAGTTTTTGAGAGACGTTTAACTGCAATTTCTTGCACATCTTCTAGCATACCCTGAAGATTACCAATTTTTATGTGAAAACTATACAGAATTCAAAGGTAACTATCATTCATATTTTTTTAATCAATGGCGCGCTTAAACATTTTAGCTACATAATTTTGTTATCTATAATGAATTAGAATGTTGCTCTAACAATTATAGTCAAATGGACGAATCATAATGTGACGCTATACTCAGCAAACTGAATTCAAATAAATAAGATTCTTCATTTACCTTATAGACTGGTCCAAATCCGCCCTCTCCAAGCTTATTGTCGAGTGAAAAATTAGCAGTAGCTTTAGCTACTCTAGAGAAGCTAAACAATGGTAGCTCCATGGCTTCTCTCCCACTTTCACCTACATTTAGTGACCCCCCTGTGCGTTAATAATACGAAACCAGTCAAACAGGCTGAACCTGCTCACAGAATACAGACTATTCTGAACCATTTAACATACTTATTACTTTAGTTTAGTTTTTAAATCGATTCTGATCACTTAATCGCTAAAACTCTACAAATATCTTACCTTCCTCAGTTTGTGGTGAAAGATGTCTTTTTCTCCAAGCATACCACAACCATGTGCTCAAACTTATCACAAAAATCGCCAAAAAGACTCCAATCAAGATGATTTTGATGTTTGTTCCTCCGTTCTTTTTGAAAACCGATGGAGCAAGTTCATGTTCTTGACACAAAAAGTTAACAACAACATTGTTAATCAAGTTACAGACTCATAACAACCATGAAAGTTACCAGAAAGATTAGATGATATATAGTAGATGTATATATTAATATATATATTTTTTCATTATTTGAAACAAACATCAAAAAGCATAACGTATTCAATTAGTTACCTAATTCAGAGGAAGCCATTCTCACAAATATATCTTGACCACCCCTCGAGCATGCCCTGATATCTAATAGGTCATTAAACCAAAGCAAGCAACGACTTCCTTCGCCTCTGATATCAATATTTGCATATGCCATACAAGTGCAGTTCTGTAGGCATATTGATTTACATTCCGTTAAAGACATACTATTGTTAAACCATGAAGTCTGTGTATCTGGCAATTTTACATTTGAATACTTGATAAACCCATCTGTTCCATTTTTGCAATCCAACGGTATTCTCCTCACACAACCACCTGTCCAATCTCCTGCTACCCAACCCCTTTTGTTTATCGGCTCAAATTTTGCCTCATCTAAGCACGAACATTTCTGCGCGTCTTCATTGTTGCAGCTTCCATAAGGGCCACAGATTTTGTATGTGTCACAAATATCTCTTGGTACTGTCGCAATAAGCTCCCATATTTTCTTATCTTCTTGCCACACTAAAAATTCTAGATTCCCAGAAGAAGTCAAGGTGACCTTCGTTATTACAGAATTGTTTACCATAATATGAACAGCCTCTTTTTCATTAATAATCATATTGTATGAAAAGTACGTGTTGATGGAAGTCAAGGGTGACCCACTAAACCGTTCACCATTCCATGATCCGGTCCGAAACTTGACTTTCAAACCATCTCTTATTACAAAGTGAGGATAACCACGTGTGTCAACTCCCCAGGTGAATTCCCCTATAGCTGGATCATCAATACTCTTCCATGATGTTAAATGCCATTCAGCGCCTGTTAAGTAATTTTTTTCAATCTTCATGCCAGGTAGATTAGTATCCGTTGGATAGTGAAAACTCTCCCACAAAATCTTCATGCTGTTTCCATCTGTTATGACTAGATTTCCAGAGTCATAAAGCTGTGCAGTTGCATTTCCTGATGATGTTGAGTTGGATGACCACACTACATGATCGGTATAGTTCTTGAGAACAAGATTTCCCACACGAGATATGCTAGATAGGCCTAATAAATGGACCTAAAGATAGACCTAAGGCATAAAATGACTTGTACAATGCATCATTGTACAAATCATTTATGTATTAGGTCTATTATTAGGTTCACTTATTAGGTCCACTTATCATTTTTGTTCCCACACTGTCAATCCTTAACAAGCTTGATGATACATTGGTGAGGGGGTAGTCTCTGTTGGCAACCCAAACCACTGTTTTAACAGAAATTTTCTTATACCAAATACCAACGTAAGTGTTATCCGAGCTACCTGGCTTGAAGAATCCCAGTTCAAATGTTCTACCAGGAGATACCAACGTGTCGTTTTCTGTCAAGAAGCTTGAGCCTGAGATGATGTCAATTTCGGCTGTGTATATTTTTTGCATGTGGAGTGACAAAACTAGAAGAACAAGTATGGTTGCTTCCTCCATTATAATCATTTCCTTCAAGCTTCTCTCTCTTTTTTTTTTTAATCTAGTCTCTAGAATGGAATCAAAGTCTTATTATCACCTACCATACACAGTGAAGACTTGGGGTCAACAAGTCTTCTTGAAAAAATGTCAATTCTTAAATGAACCCACAAAAACGTGTAATGCCATAAAGCCGAAGTTATCGTGACTGGTTCGATAGTCACATGACAACTTGCCAAAGTAATTAATACAGTACCAATCTAACAATATCATACAGTTTCTATATATACTATGTAATTAGCTTTCAATAATATCCACAATAAGTAAATCAATGGAAACTATATACGAACCGTAGTCATCAAGTACGTATATGCATGGTTGCATTAATTGCATGTTTTCGTGGTGGCACATTATAATACTTATTAGATTGATAAAAATAAGATTTTCATTGTTTGAAAATGTTCTAAGAAAATGATAGGGTAAAAGTGCCGAAATTGGGGTTAGGATATTATAATAATCTTACATATTTGACATAAGAGCTTGTTTGAATATATGTCTACCTTGAATAATCAAATAGAAATCGAAAAACCAAAATCAAAAGAAACCAAAAATCGATAAGCCGAACCTAGATAAACCGAAACCGAACGGTTTCTAAAATGCAAAAACCGAAAACTTTTGGTTCGGTTTTCAGTTTTAGCCTAAAACCAAGCCAAACCGAACTGTGCTCACCAATAGAAGAGAGCAAAACGAAAAGAATTGTGCATTGGATCCCAACAGTCGCGTCGGTTGGTTTTGTTTGGTTTTGGTGGAAAACGGTAACTCATTTGGAGCACCAAATATACCGTTTGGATCGGGGCACTACCGACACCCTAGCGAGTGACAGCTTCCCCTTGACCCCCTCCCGCTCACTTGAGAGCGGGACCCCAACAAGGGGTGTTGTCCCTTGACTCGTGCGTCTTTGTCGCGGTCGAAAAAACATTAGCTCAAACGAGTGTGTACTCCAATACTTCCTTCACATATAAGCTTTATATGAAATCATATTGATCTCTAGTAAATCACACTTACCTAAAATAAATGATGGCACTAAAATCACCAACAGAAATTATAGCCTCTCATGTTTATTGCCGCGTACTTCAAGTGAAAATATAAGGGTTTTCTTTTCTTCTACGTAGTATTTTTTTTGTCATGTTTTTCCTTTAACGCAAGATATTTTCTTTCTTGCTTTAGTCTTGTGCTAAGTATTGTTCACAAGACAAAAGGAATGTTGTTTATGTGGAGCTTGAGCCACATTTCTATCACCCTACCTTGCAACACACGCAGTGCATTTTGTTTGTTAGTTTGCCGAAAATATGGTTTAAATGCAGCACATTTTCTAATTGACCTACCTAAAATGGATTAGATTAGTAATTTTCTCAAAATTTGTAACCCCAAGTGTTTCACGTAAATTTGACCCACTCACAAATGGTTGACCCGTTACCCAAATTGTACAATACTAAATAGAGATTTTATTGATTGTGTTTTTTTGTGATTTACATAATGAAATATCATCTCTATTTATAATAAAACATATCTTAGAGAATAATCCAATTAACCCTAAACCTAATGGACTAAAACCCACAACCGGGTTTGAGCCATAATCTAATCATCTAATACCCCCTTGCAGTTTGAACGGTAGTATTGTGGACGAACAAACTGGAATGAATGTTGAAAGCCGCTTCTTCTTTTCTTCATCATTTTTTTTTTGTTCGAGCGAAAGCATAATTGTATTTGGCGGCATAGTTGTGTATTGCTTGCAGCATCCTTCTTTGCGTGACGATTGCTTTTACGTCATGGCAACGAGCCATGTTCCTAAAAGGAGTGACCATCTTTCTTTTCTTCCCTTTCCTTATCACTTCAAAGCCCGGTTGGGCGCTAGCGCTTGACTAATAGAAAGTCAGGCTCTTCTGGTGAGCGAAGCTACGAGCCTACCCATCTCGAGCCTACAACAATAGCTTACGCTTCTTACCAAGCCTAAAAATAGGGCTATAGCAAGCAAAGCAAGCTTTCCCCCTTCGTAACAAACTACGTGATCCTCCCAACGAAGCCAACATAAATCTGATCCGAATAAAAAAAATAAAAGGCAGTTTCATTATGGTAGTATACCAGCCACCTGTTCTGGAACTGGAAGTTCCAATGAGAGCATATAGATCCGTAGCTTTGCCTTTAGAAGGGAGCGCCAATTTGATGATCAACTTTTGTTGTCAAGAACAATGATCTTCGACAATAAAAACAAATAGATGATGAAGAAAAAAATATAGTGGATCGATGGTAACTCAACATTTTTTTTACGGCTAAAGTTTAGGGTTTATAAATAAAATACGAAAATAAAATCCTAAATAAAAAAACAATAAAGCGGAAAAAAAACATGATCCCTCCGGATCACCGACAAGTAGCCGATGACCGGAGGTTAACAACTTTTATTGGTGGAACTTACCTAGAGCTGTGATACCATGTAAAATACTAAATAGAGATTTTATTAATTGTGTTTTTCGTGATTTACATAATGAAATATTATCTCTATTTATAATAAAACATATCTTAGAGAATAAGTCAATTAACCCTAAACACACGAACCCACAACCGGGTTTGGGCCATAATCTAATCATCTAATACAAATATGTTTGCTAATTTTTGTACTCACGCAATCTTTTAAAACTGTTTTGTAGTGCGAAGGTAGTAAGCGCATACTTGGAAACTTTGGATCCTAAGGTGCTTAAGTTAGCAAAGAAAGAGTTGCAGCCATTAGTAAAAGAAGGTGTCCTAAAATTACCCGAGCAAAATCAGGCTAACCACCGAGCCAGATGACCAGACGTAGACATGTAATGTGGTTCTGCTTGCTTCACAAAGTTATAATCTGAACTATGTGCCATAACATGATGCATGGTAGGTTTAATTTTGTAATCAACATGGTTATGCTAAATTTTCAAGTCAAAATTTTGTCGTTTATCATTATTTTTACGGTATGCAAACTTATTTCATGTTGTAGACAGGTTACATGCTTATAATTACTAAATTAGTAAGCTAACAACTGTTTTCTTTTTCTTTTTTTTAAAGGTGTTATGTATTGATGTGGATGTTAGCTTTAAATAACATGTTTTATAGACTTATGTTTAGGTATACCTTTTATCATTGAATAACTTGCACCAGTATATACTAATATTGTGGTCTTAATGTGATGAAAGAATATCTGATATCAAAGTTTTATGACTTATATTCAAGTTTACATTTAAATATTTTGGTTATGGGCTTATGGCCAAAATATTACTAGTAGTTTATTTAATCGTAAATTTGTTGTCATTGATATTTAATCGTAAATAAGTTTAGAGTGATCTGACTATGATGCCATATTGCCATTACCCATTGTCAATCTGGTGACACATAATTAGATTTTATAAATAAAACAAATATAGAAATATACTTGATTTTGAGAAGCATTAAAGATTGGAAGTTGACCAAATAAAAGTAAACATGTATGGTTCAACCACTACTATGACACTATCTTTGACAATCTTCACTACTCCGCATTTTATAAGATTGCTCCGCATTTTATAAGATTGCTAATAAAGATCCTCATTTACCTTTGTAGGATTAACGAATACACAACAAATACAGCATACGAAATACCTTTTGTGTTTGCTATTATTTTTCGTACTCAACTTAGAGAGTTTTTTTTTTTTTTTTTTTTTTTTTGCAAAAGGTGAATATATATTATTAAGCTCAAAAGCAATTTACATCGATATAACAAGAGTAATAGACATGCCTATATACTCTTTTTAGAACAAAAACCATACTGAACAAATACAAATCAATTATCTCAGATAACCAATGCTTTATCAGATAGCATATAGTTTCATTCCTCAAGTAACAAAACAATCCAGAAACTGCAGGCAAATTAACTCCAATTTGCAAGCATTCAACAGTTTCAAATTCACCTTTTAAGCACCAATACAATCTAACTACATTTCCATATCACCTTCCCACCAAGATCATTCAACCAACATCCAGAATGATCAAGGTAGGAAAAGGTGTATGGCTTCATTAGGAACCCATTCACTCATCCAGTCAAGGGCTCTTCTAGGATTCCTACATTTCCCTCTTTACAAAGGGCTTCAAAATCCTAGAAACACTCACCTTGAGGGAGACAACCCCTTACCTCCTTACCTCCAATCTCATTTTACCCTTCACAAGCTCGAAACCTACTTTATGAAATTTGAATTATATTGTTTTCTGTTAGTGACCAAAGAAACACTCAATACCTAACAAAGGCCAATTGATGTTTAGAATGGTCATAAACAAAAGAAACAAGACAACCAAATCCAAGATACAAGGCCATCAGCTTTAAGTGAGATTAAAATCATCATAATCAGTTTTCATGAGATGAGAAATCTGAAAAGGAAAAGGGACTAAGGTATTAGCCATCTAATACTGTATTAATCTTCCAATATCTAAATCCAGCTCATATTTTCATATCCAAACACCCCTTAAGCCATCATATACTGTATTAGAACCAGCCATTTTGTGCACTTCAGCCTTTCACACTTATCAAGGTTTTGGATCAATATTTAACTTGATATTCCATTTTGACTGAGTTGCATACACAGCTCTTGAAGGCTTGACTTTCAAACTTAATAATCTCAGTCTAATGGTTTCTTCAAAAATCTTGTATAATTCTTCCCATCCTCTCTTTTCTCCCTTAAACATTCTAAAGTTTCTTTCTTGCCAAATCAAGTATACACTTGCCGCCAATCCTAACCTTTTGATAATACTAGCAATATTATTTCCATAAGGTTGGTTCTCAAAATAGTTCACAATCCCATTCCAACTATCACTAACACATCTGACATCTATTTTATCCATGATTCTTTCCCAAAATGATTTTGCATACTGACAGTTAAAGAACAAATGGGAATGAGAGTCTAAATCAACATGGCATAGAGAACATACCATCATGTCATAAGAGCCCCATTTTTTAAGTCTATCTTGAGTCATAAGCCTGTTCTGCACAGCTAACCATAGCACAAAAGCATGTTTTGGAATATTTTGAGAGAACCATACTACCTTATGCCATGTAGCTTCATCAGACATATTTTGAAGGTCTTCATAAACTTGTTTAACAGAGAAGTTTCCCAATAGACCATTATTCTTTTTCCACATCCAAGAGTCCTTTTGCAATTCCTCCAATTCAGGTATTGGTAACTGTGTAATCATTGGGAACCTTTCATACCATTCTTGTGGCCAACTCCAGTTGCCATTCACCACCATTTCTTTGACGGTTATATCAGATGCTAGTCTTGCATCATACATATCTCTATAGGAAACAAAGTTACTAAGCATACCAATACTGCTCCAGTTATCAAACCAAATTGATGCAGACCTACCCTCAACTTAGAGAGTTTAGGTATACACGAAAGCAAATTGTTCATCAATAAATTTTTTTTTTTCTCATCACGACAATTGACTATTTCTATCACCACTTTAGAAAGTAAAATAAAACGTTGTCTCTTATTTGAACCACTGACTCATCCACAAATGACAACTCGATATCTTAACGAATGACCAATGTTTTAAAATCCAGGTTGACTCGGTCGGTTCAACCGGTTGAACCGAAAACCCGCTCAGAGACCGGGTCGGATATGACCGGGTTTTTGCTTATTTGAGAACCGAATTGAACCGCCAGCTTTCATTAACCCAGGTCAACCCGGTTTGATAAACCCGGCCGGGTCATGTTTTTTTATTAAAAAATCTAACAAAACATTTTTTTATCCTATTAACATTTCTAAATTTAATTTACAAGTTGAAGTGGTGAGGAACATTGTTATAAAAAATTTGTAAGACATTAAATTAGAGTTATAAACTATCTTAGAAAAACTAACTAATATATAGTTTTAGTTATAGACTGTTATACTTTAAACAAAGTTTATCATTAGAGTCTCAATCTTTTATATTGGTTCAATCGAATGTAAGAATAAAGTCAGATAAATCATGAGATTGTTAGATTTATGAACATAAATTAATAGTTGTGTGTTAGGATCGAACTCGAGATCACGGGATTGCACACTTTACGTATGAAAAGTAAATGAATAATAATTATATATAAATGTTATATTAATTATTAGAACGTAAACACGTAACGATCGTTAACATTTAACGGAAAAGGCTAATGACCGTTAGACGAATAAAAGGAAAGGGACTGTAGATGAAAATTGGAATGTCAAGAAGGCTCTAGAACCCCTTGTGGGTTGGTTGGGCCAATCGGCCAAGGGATCCCACATCCCTTGGTGAAGCTTTTGTTCCAAGTTTTCTATTCTATTTAAACACACAAGGTTTCATTGTTTTCTCATAACTTGAACACCTAATCTTGTGTGTTTTTCTCTCCTCTTCTCCCCTAGCAAGGATTTCGACACCCCATTAAAGTTTAAGGGAGTCGAATACTTTGTTATTCTTCTAGTGTTTGTGCTCGCTTTACTTGCATAAACGTTTACTTGAAGTAGTACGTGTGTACAAGATCGTGAATCAAACACATCATTGTTTATTTCTTGGATTTGTTCTTGATTAGAAGATTTGCATACTGATTCTTGTTCGGGCTAGAATCACAAAGGTATGTTTACTATTTATTATTGATTAATTAATTACATATTATATGATCTTGTTATAACGCTTCCGCATATGCTTACTTGATGTTATTGGTTTATTTATATGCATGTCATGATTATATAATTCCAACAGTTGCATCATGAGCCGTTATAATGTGTAATTAATTATCAAAACGCATAAAAATTGAATCTTGATTCGTTTAATTACATGTTTTTTAAGGGTTTTCATATTCCTAACCCTAATTTTTATTTAGGTCGATTGACCTTATTAGATATTTAGGATTTTTGGTTTTGATTTTTAATATGATTAGAAACCCTAGGATTGTCATGTAATTGTTTGTGCATTTAGTAAACGATCTTGGTGCAATATGTTAATTGTTAAGCATAATCCATGAAAAGTGCATATTTGCATGGATTTGATTGTGTGATTAATTTAAATTGTTTAAATTGAATAGATGAACATGTAAATTTATTAATAGATGTCGAATTGGGAAGACTTCAATATTAAGTAATCAATTACGTGTTATGTGGTGTTTGTTTAGTTTTGGCTTACACAATCGATTTATCGATGTATGTGGATCTTTTTTCTTTAAAGAAGAAAGCCCTAATTGAATAAATGCATTATACACCTAGATTGATTATTAATAGGATTATTGAATAAATTTGCATGTGGCTACATGTTTATACATATTTAATTGTTATGTTATGTATATGTTTATTTGGATGTTTTATTTTTTTATTATGTATTACTTTTTTTGTTTATTATTATGTGAAACATGTTTATAAACGAAAAAGGATAATTTTGAATAGAAAAATAATATGGACTAAATAAATGGTGAAATTGTTTTGGTTTTAAGAGTTAAATTTCAAAGGATTGGTTGATTGGTGTTTTTGTACATAGTGTGCGAAAGGCGGACCAAAAGTCGCCATACAATGTGCTTGTAGAGAGGGATTATTAAAGACCATGCACCTACCGGTTCTCTACAACCGCTTGTATGCCGATTCTAGACTTACCTATATCACTATTTTACGTACACTGTCATCTTAAGGGTGAATTCACCACAATTCTACAATGATTATCCGCAACACTAAGCTTTAGGGCTTATGCAAAAGTACGATATAAGTGGACGATAATTGTTGGTATTCTTTAATTGGTGAACCCGATACCTCAATTAAAACTTTGCTATTTTACTCTTAGTGAATTGGTAATAAAATTGTTTTATAAAACCAATGTTATGAAGTTGTATGCATGCTTCTTCATACATTATTTTGATTACACGTCAAAATTAATACCCTTATAAAATTAAGTCGAATGTCATCTAATTAAGAACACTTGAAGTTGTAGTTTACGTCATGTGAGAGCTTGGCTAGATTGCAATGGAGAGGTAAATTTCATAATTTCATTGCTAGCAGATCAACTGATGTAATTGATTTATGAGTTTGCAGTTTTTAAGTTAGACGACTTAAATTGAGTAGGAAGTGAGAGCTTGGACTCAAGGCATTAGATGGGGATGAAACATGCTTACATTGCAAAAGGTTTTGTGAATGTAAATCCCATAATGATCTAGGAATTGCAATATGATGTTGGCAATTATTGTTCGACAATTACCTTGTTGAATACTATTATTACTAGCAGATCAACTGATGTAATGGTACTATGTCAATTAGGATCCTAGCTTTAAGAAAATACTATGGTTTATATGAATATTTACCAATGGGTATTTTATTTTCTTAAAGATCTAATTATTGAAAATACTGAAATTGAATTTTATAATTCGTTTTAATGTATTAATGCAACGTTCAAACCATAAACGCACTTTGGGCTTTGGTAAATTGATCTAGTTCTGTTTTCAAACAAATGTTTGATAAAGAAATATTTACTTAAAAGACAAAAGAAGTCTCCTTTCTATGAAAGAAGAGTGAGATACAATCCTATTTCTTTTTCATGAATGAAAAAGGATAATAGGAATATTAGATATGTCTGAATTCGAATATAACTCATAACAAATTTTTAATAGTTAAGAAAATTGCGCGTATTTTTCATAGGGATTTTATCATCCTCATTCGATGATTAAATTCTTAATAACAAATATGATATTTGGTTAACAGAAAATTATCTATGACATTTTATGAGTTATTATAATTAGAAGCTAGACTAATTACCGCAAAATGTTTAAAGACAAACTAGTTGTTTTGACTATTTTAAAGGTGCTACATACATTGTAGGATGGTAGACCTCTTAAGGAAGAAATTGCATGCCCAATTTTTCAAGTTAATAGCATTTGGTGGATAGTCCATCATTTACATAGTAGAATACACTCTTTAGTGCATAAGTAATTGTTACGTATGGACATTCAAAGGTGTAGGAAAGTTAAAAGCACACTATTTTCTTTCATTGGATATGAAACATTTACAATGTTATCAAATTCAGTGGGAGTATTGTGTACTTATTACTGAATAAGGAATTATTGTAATGAACTTTAATTAAGTGGGAGTTACAAGCTTTGACATCTTGGTAGCTAAAGATAATTAATTTCCAAGTGTAGACACTCATACTTTTAAGGATAGTCTTGTACATTTCCTTACAAGACATTGTTGTTCTACATCTACTTGTTATGCTAAAATCTATGACACAATCATATTGATCACATAAACAAATGCATGGCGTGTTGTTTATCAACTATATGAGGTTGTTCCATGCACAAGTGGGAGAAATGTTATCTTTCAATGTGTGCAAGAAACAACTCATAAAGATATGATTTAATGGATTCTCTTGACTACAAGGTAAGAAAATAACTTTCTAATATGAATTATACTAATCTAATTCAAGAAACACTTGGTGTTACAATTTATGTTATGTGAGAGCTTAGCTAGATTGCAACAACAATGTGAATTTCATATTTTCATTACTAGCAGATCAACTGATGTAATTGAACTATGAGAATTTGCAGTTTCTAAATTAGATACCTATTAGAACATGTGTCAATATGATATAGGGCTGAGCACCGCAGGTTCAAAACCGAACCGGACCGACGAAACCGACCGAACCGACAAAAACCAAACCGTAAAGTCAGGAATTTCATGAATTTCGGTGTCGGTTTTTCATGAATTTCGGTTTCGGGTCGGTTCGGTTCGGTCCGGTTCGGACCAAAACCGACAAAAACATGCCAAAATACACATGGACCGACAAACCCGAACCAAACTGATGAAAACCGAACCGAACCGACGGCCCGTCGGTTCGGTTTCGGTTCCGGTTTTTCATGAATTTCGGTTTTTGGTTTTTTCGGTTCAGGTCGGTTCCGACACGATGCTCAGCCCTAATATGATATATCAAGACTACTTTAATTAGTATATTTATGAATTCATGGAATGACATAAATTAATTAAGTAATCTAATGCTGCTTCAATCTGAATATTTATGTGTTCTTGGAATGGCATAAATAAATAAAGAAATAATGTTATTTACATTATTATGAAGTAATAAATTAACTTGAAATTACTATTGAAACCAAAAGATGGTGTTCATAATTATTTTAGTTAAACATGTTTATGTTTCATTGTAAAGATATAAACATAAAGTCTTTTAATTGTTACAAGACTTATAATAAAGTAAGAAGTTATCTTGTTATGTTTTTTAATTAAGACATATACATGAAGTTATTAAATTGTTAAATGACTTATAACCTATAGTGGGATTATAACACTTTATGTTTTCTTGTAAAGACATGGACATGAAATGACTTTGTAAAAAGTACTTGTGTTATAAAGCATGTAATTGGCTTGAAAATTATTATACCATTAAAATAAATTAGTTGGTAAATAAACAAGTCAAAACGAATATGGTTATCTTAAATATTGTTAGATTGTCTTACAATATTAATACTAATGAAATACCAAATGTTTATGGTATGTTCAGTTAGGAAAATCAAACTCTTGTTATATTGTTTGATTAAAGATAACTATGACTTCTTTTCTTTCAAAAGTTATCAAGGTTAGAATATTGAGTATGGCTTGGACATACTTAATAAAACTCCAATCTAGAAGATTGATAAGACACCATCATATGATGGAATGTGATGAATCACATTAAGTCTTAAATTGAAGTTCTAAATTTGTTTAAATGCTTATGAAGATGTTATTAACAAAGTAAAGTCAGAAACTATCAATATGTATTTGTAATATCCCAAAAGAGAACATTGTATTGTTGCTTTATTTGCTAAGTATTTAAAGATAATCTTTAAATTACTAAAAGCAAGTGGGAGTTTTGATCTTTAAAAGATAAAATTACAAGATACATAATCTTCTAAAATACACTAGCAAATATCACGATGAAGTTTGACATTTGAATGCTAAATCTCAAGATGATAATAAAGTTTGACATTTAAATGTTAAATCTCAAGATGATGGAATTCTCATTCATAGAATAGCAAAATATCTCAGATATTTGATTAAAATGCTGAGGGCTATGATTTACAGGATTATTGTAAACCTGATAATCATTATGATACATTACCAAATATGAAATTGGGTAAAGTATACATGATATGAATGATTAAGATGTTGTCCATAAAGATAATCAATTTTAGAAACTTGGTTTATCTTAATAGTTAGACTAGAAAATGAAGATGAGTTTCTTCAAAGATAAGGTAACCTTTGTGGTTTAAGTCTTTGTATAGAAATCATATGACAATATTGTGCACGTATTTAATGCATGTCTTATGACAAGATTATTAATCAAACTTAAGCTATTAACTGTGATTGAATATTCGTTTCTAAAAACATTAAATATATAAAGATTATGATTGTCATATTTATGAAATTGACAATGGAATATCAAAACTCTTTCTTGAGTGATTACTTGAGCGAGGACGATAAGTAATCAAAAGGATTTTATGAATTCAAATAAATCTTTAGAAGTGTACAAAGTGCAATAATCTATGGATGGATAAATGCATGGATCTAGAAGATTACTCTTATGTTTAATTATTAAATTCATGTTTTGATTTATAATTGAAATAAGATAATTTCAAAGTACTTCTAAAAGCTAGTGGGAGTATTATGTTTAATTTCTAAATCATATTTGTTGTAAAACATATAAAAAGTAACATTCCATATAAGTTAAAAGTTAACTCTTAGTTTGGAAGGAAACTTTACTTGTAGGATTTAGGGAATAAGACATACAACCTTGGAATGAATGTTTATTGTTGAAATATGTGCGGTAAATGAATCTAATATAACATGATATATCATTTAGAAAGTCTAAATGGATATGCATAACATGAATAAAATCTAAGTATGACTCAAAGATTTTTCATGAACATCATGTTTTATTGTATCATGCTTGATTATAAGATGATTTGGAAACATTAATGTCTAATTAAAAGTTATTAGATAACTTGTGTCATATTCTAAAAAGAATATGTTTGATTATAGAATCACATCCTAAACCTGTAATAGCTTCCAAATTCTATAAATGAACAATTGGTCAATTGTTGTGCAAATTGTCATAGCCAACAAACTTGAAAGTTTGAAGGGCATCAAACATTACACAATAGATATTAATGTTTACGGAAGTTTTAATAACATATTGTTGTTGTATACAATGATGCTAATGAAATTGAGATAACACTCAATACTAGTCATGGTAAGGATTTCATCCTTAGTCATGTGTACTAGTTGTGCTTACTAGAAGCATAGTTGTGTTAATACAAATATCGCCTAAAAACGTTATTTATATTTTACGATCTTTGCTAAGTTTTGTTAATGACAAAGTATGAAGTTTAGCTATAAGAAAATCATCACTTTAAGTGTTTAAGTCTTGTTTAACTAAGGCTTTCATTTCCTTTTAAACAAAACATTGTTTTTATTTCTTAAACTAGAAAGTGTCTTGTCACATCACATTTATTTCTTAATATAGTAAGGTCACATCACATTTAGGGCAAGCTTTGTCAATATACATTTATGGTAAGAAGTGTGTTTGACTCACTAAGTGGTAGCTTGCAAGTTTAGTGTTTGACTTGATATTATGTGATGTGACATTGTTTGGTTTGCAAGAGTAATGAGATGTGACTTTGTTTGGTTTGCAAGATTTATTGCAAAAACCAACTGCAGCCCTGGCGGTACCCTGGGGGTACACGGGCGGAACCCTTTTGAGGGGTCCGTCTGATCCGCCAGACCTGTAGAATGGTTTGCTATAAATACCAAACCATTTTTTAGTTTTGTGTAACCCTTTTAGGACATATTTTCACATACTCTCTCAACTAACTCACTAACCTTTTGATTTGTGTGATTCTCTTATGTAGCAAGGGACTTCACAAGATCATTCAAGAAGTTACAAGCTTCAACTCTAAAGTTGCAAGTCTTGGTAGCTTGGTCATGTATAAGCTTTGATAGTTTATACTTCATGTGTGTCATGTATATAGATGTAAGTGGTTAGTATTTTAGGCCTCAAAATACGTAGTGTGTCGGGAGTTGTTGTACCCTTGTAAAAGAACTAACGGGAGTGGTTGTACCCTTGGTAAAGAACTCGACATCTAGCTTAGTGTCGGTAAAAGTGTAAGTGACGAACGGGAGTGGTTGTACCCTTGTAAAATAACTCGACATCTAGCTTAGTGTCGGTAAAAGTGTAAGCGACGTTGTAAAGGTTTTCTCCGCCGGTGAAAGGAGCTTGTTGATTAGTGCTTATAACTCTCGAGTTGGAAACTCGGGGCGTGGATGTAGGGCAAGGAAAAAGAGTCATTGTAGCCGAACCACGATAAACAATCGTGTTGTGGTTTGATCGTTTCTTTCTTTATCTTTGCTTATTACATGTTGTTCTTTAGTTAAAATAGCTAGTTACATATAAAGCGTTTCAAAGAACTAAACAAGTAAAGATGTGTTTATATCTTCAAACAAAAGTAAAGCTTTTCAAAGAACTAAACAAGTATAGTTAGGATCATCACAAGCAAAGCTTTACAAAGTATGAAACTAGTAAAGTTAGAATTGTTATTCATATGAAAAGCTTTTCAAAGAATCAAACATATAACATTGTGTTTATATCTTTAAGCAAACGTAAATGTTTTTAAAGATATTCAAGTTAAAAAAAATCGAAAAAGCGGTAAACTATTCAACCCCCCTTCTAGTTTTCCACAATTGGCATCAGGAGCTACATTACTCAAGATCTTTAAAATAGAATGTATTTTAAAACTTGGATCGATCCATGGATTTTGAAAATCTCAAAGAAGGGCAACCTATTCAAAACCAACTGCTATTTGAAAAAGAAAACTTACTTGAATGGAAAAGTAATTTTGAAAACTATGTGAAATCAATTGATCAAGATCTTTGGCATATTATTTCTTTTGGTAATTTCAAACCAAAGAAAACAAGTTTTTAAAAACCAAGATAACTATCTTAAACTTGATAAAAATACTAAAGCTAAAACAATGCTTTACAAATATTTAGTACCAAATATGAAAGAATGTATTTTTGTCAAAAGGCTAATGATGTTTGGAAAAATATGGTAAACTTTCATCAAGGAATATGTCAAGTCAAAGATGATCAATTTGATCTTACATATGAATTAGAAGTTTTAGAAAAACTAATTGATAGACACTTAGTAGAAGTTAATACATGTGCTACTAGTTTAAATGTTTTAAATGAAGGTACTAGTGAAGATGAGTACGTGTGTTTTGATGAACCTGCTTGCGTATCTTGGAATGTAATGGATGTTGACGAAGACAATGATCCGGTAGTTAGTTGTCAATTTATTGTAACAACAAGCAAGGTGTAAGTAAAGGTGATTACTCGTTTCAAGCTCGTAGTAGTCTTGCTTGCGATTCATGGAATAACTCGGATGAAGATGAAGTCAATCATCCGGTTTGTGATTCTAAACTAGATAAAACATCAAGCAAGGTACACTTTGAAACCAAACTCTTTTGCTTTGATTAATTTATCCTAGAGTTTTCTAAACTAGAAAATGAGTCTAAACGTTTATGCAACATGGACCTAAAAACTATCTTCAAGAATGAGTCTTCAAAATCTCTTAAGAATATCTTTGAAAAGGAAATCTTACTAGAAGATAAAATGTCTAGAATTGAGAGTAATGTTAAAATTGATCTAGAATGTAAATTATGTCTAGATTACAAACATGAGATTAAAATGCAAAATGAGAAAGGAAAAATTATTAGTTAAATTTGATGAAAGCTCAAAATCTCTTGAAAGATTGTTGAGGAGTCAAAGGTTGTTTAAAGATAAAACCGGATTAGGATTTAACTCAAAAGCACCATCAAATAATAAAACAAAGCAAGTAAAATTATTCAAACCTAGAAGAGTGATTTAGAGATAATTCAATCTCTAATAGAAACTCATGATAAAAGGATTAGGATTATCATTCTCTATGCTTTTATATGATTGTCTAACCTTCTTGGATACATGAGTTATTGAGTTTCAAAGTGTGTCGCCAAACCAAGATTTTACGCGTAATGCTTATCCGCTTGATAGCATCTCTATGCAATTTAAAAGGTATGTATTACTTCAACTTGACTTTGATTGTCTCTTGTTTCTAGCATTATGTGTTATTTGTAATACTCTAGAGTGTCTACCTGCTATTTGTAAATAACTAAGATTAGATTCTATGCAACAAGGAATTTAGTCTTTAATACTAGTAGGAGATATAAGGTGTTTTGGTTCTTTAACCATCAAGAGATAAACACGAAAAACTCTTGAGTAAGTCTAACTCAACTCTTGCTTACAAGTGAGATAACTAAGAATTTCCTAAATGTTAAAATGTCTAACACTTTTGTGATGCTTGCAAAACAAACCTTTGTTAAAACAATTTTCTCAAACACCATACATTGAGTCTTTAATTGTGTTTTTCTTCAATCACTCCTTTATGATAATCTCACATAAAACACACAAGGTGAAATAAATCACATTAGCATATATTAGGATGTGTGAAAGAAAATGAGTTTTCAACATCTAGGATTTACACATCAAATGTGACACATAGTCTCATGTTGTTGTACCTCTTGGACTTTTTCAAAATAAATAGAGTTCATAAGCTTAAACATGAGATATTGGTGTTAAGATAATCAGATTATTTTATTTCATCAAATATCCCCCCACTTAAACTCTACTTGCCCTCAAGTAGACCTTATTAGAATCATTTCCAAAAAGATTACTCCCAAGTTAGCTTGGAAGATATGAATTTAAAAACTACCTATGCTAGAAACATCAAAGCCGAACACCTCAGGAAAAGGGAAACAGAAACACTAATACACTCTCTAATCTACATGTTTCATGTTCGGGGTGATTACTCAAAGCACAGTCATAACATGTATTCTATCATAGGTTTGGCGATTACACAAATCTCTACCACTAGAGCTAAGGTTAAGGCAATCCTTAAAGACAATATCGGGTGAACAATTACTAAGGCTAGGGTCGAGTTATTCATTAAGTCATTACAAGCTATAGCGAAGGTGACAAAAGCAATGATACATGACCAAATTCATGGCCAAGACACCAATGATTGCTCAACTCCCTCACCTAAACTTGAAGTATGCACATTAAGAACAACGAGGGTAGGAAAAGACATGGGATACACATTTTAAAGGTGTAAAAAATGAAAAATACATAAACAAATAGTCTTAATCGTTAATTAAGTCATTGCCGCCTACCATTTACCCCAATTCCAAGCATCAAGATGCGAAAACTGGATCATCACATAGCAAGTTAGTGTGCTAAGGTGCATGGGTAGATATCATCCAATGATAAGTGCACACTAACTTGACCTTCATTAACTTAAATAATCCGCTGCACGCGCATGAGTTCTTGTCTTCCCATGAATAGTTATGGCATAACCTTCATTAAATGGTTATGCCGTAGAACTCTCGTAGTCATTTTTGGAACAAATTTACACTGTAACCTATTTTATGCGGTTACGTCGCAACCTACATAATCACCATTTTTTTATTTCATAAAATATAATGCCATCCCCCACTTGAGATGAATCATACATATTAAAAATAAGTGGGAGTTCTTCAATGATCTTCATAGATTTGTCTTTAACTAAAGCGTAATTCCGGAACCTCTCAACTTGAACCAAGGACTTAGGCACACGGTAATTCCCCAACCATCGACTAAAGACTACACGGTAGGTTAAGGTAATAAGGTGTAAACGAAAAAACACGTAAGTGGGTTAAGAAATGAAAGATTGGTTAGGAAAGGTGTATCTAGGAGTATCTTGCACTAAAGGTGAGTTCAGCAAATGGGTTTATCGCGAAAGGTCAACAAGTCGAGGTGACTAGTTGAAAAACACACACAATTAAACAGATATGGGCTATTTTGGTGTAAATCCTAAAATACTGCCTTCTCAGACTATCTATCCCAATAGTATAAAGAAATCTTAATGCAATACTCGTCTATGGTCTCAAAATGATATAAAGGCCAAGTTCTAAAGTCTACAATACTACCGGCACACTCATTATTTGGTAGATTATGTAATATGAGAAAATGGATGAAAAGTTAAATCTCACCAAAGGAAATCAAGGGTTGTTGTGTGCTCGGCAAAGATCTACTCTAGTTAGGTTAAGAAATATATGTCAAAATTTTTGAAAAATGTGATAATTTTCAAAATAAACTAGAAAATCGAGGGCAAGTTGGCTAAGTAGTATTATTTCTATATTTCTATTCCCCTCCCTCTACTTAAGTTGTACAAAGTCTCATTCGTACCAAATAATAAAAAATGGAATAACAGAAATAAGAAATGAAAAACAACCCTAAAAAACTCGTGCCTTTGAAGCCCAAACATAGAAAACTCCTCTCAGAAACATGTTAGAGCGTAGGTCCATTGACCTGGTTACGCTATAACTCTTGCCAACTCTCAATTCTCACATGCCCAGAACTGGTTACGGTGTAAGTCTGAGGACAGGTTACGCTGTAGAATCCCTTTGTAACAAAATTTTGAAATCTAAACACGCAAATGATCACAACTGCAAAGTACTAAATATTTCATTAAAAATATGTCCTAGAAGTTAATTATTACAGACATAATCTGATATTTAAATTGTCTTAAGAGCACACATGAGAATTGTTCATAAAAAGCAACAAAGAGGAGACATCACTCCACCCATAGGATCCCATGTTGGAAAGTGGAGGGCATGCTAGAGAATATGTTAAAAGGATCGGAGGTGGTGACTGAAGTGGTTCCTGGAAAAGATTGTTGAGCAGACATGAAGTTCACCCCCTGTTGGACCCTAGATCAGGCATATCAGGTACCTAGACATACGGGGGTCCATTGAAGTGAGGATGATCAAGGTGCATGTGGGCAAGCATCTGACTTGTGCAGTCTGCACAAGTACCTCTGCTGCTCCAGCTGCATCTGTCTGAACTCATCATAGAAACCATCATACCGGATGTTCATGCCTGACATCACTGCGGTCATGTCATCCATATCCTCCACCACATGAGATATGTCACCCTCCATATCTCCCATCCTTTCGCCCATTGCCCTGAGCCTATTAGAAATGCTCCTAATGGGGCGCTGCCTAGCATGCCCCTCACCAACATTCCCTTAGCTACCACTAGCCTGGGAAGACCTAATCGCCACAGACCCATCACCTGAAATGGCGGGCTCCATCTCTGCCTCACCAGCCCTATTGATCCTATAGATCCTAAACTTTACCAGCTTTACAATACTAATCAAATCAGTTTCCTGCCCCCTAGTCACAATACTCAAAGCAGTTGGGCTCATCAAACCCAGGTTCCTAGCCAACCTACCAATCAAGTGAGCCCGGTGAATGAAGATCCTCTTCTTTTGAAACCCCTTCGCCCCACCTGACATAAACTTGGCCAGGTGCCAAGGGACATCAACTATCTCACCCCTATCCATGCTAAGCAACAAATAGATGTCACCAACCATAACCTTCTCTCTCCTTGAGTGCCTAACTGTAATAGAAATGGAAATGATCCTATGAACCAAATGGCAGAGTGGGCTCCTGATAGTGGTGTGGGAAGCAGGGTTGGAAGTATCTGCCACCAGCTGTTGAAATCTGCTCAAAGTAGACTCTTGGGTTGTAGTTGTAGGATCTTGTTCTCCCACAAGCAGCATAGAATTCTTCAAACATATCTGAGTTCAATTCCCTCTCAATGTATATCCCCATGGCCAAGATAAACTCCTTCATTGTCATAGATCTTCTCACCCCTCCAAACTGAAAGGTGACTGTTCCATTGGTGTTGAGATCAGTGATAGGATCCCTGAACTTGTCAGTGGCTAAAAACTCTAAAACATATTCATGAATCAAAGGTTCACGAATTCTGAACAACTTCAACCAAGCATTGGAGAAGAACCTCCCATTCTCACTTTCATAAGTTACTTTGCAAAAAAAATCAAGGCTTTCATTGCATCACCATTGTTAACCGTCTCAAAAGTTAGAAAATCAAGGGCTTCGGCCCCTCAATATCCTTTTAAAGAAGGACCTTAAGCTCGTCCTTGAAGTCTTTCCTAGACTCCCTCAAGTACTCATGATCATTGAACCTGAACCAATCCATAGGATTGCCTGCAAAAGATGATAATTGTTTGTCATTATTCGTTAAATCAAGCACAATAATTCTAAAGATTGCTTTACAGATAAAAATACGGCGTAACCCTGTGTATTGGTTACGCTGTAGGTTCTTTCTGACACCCAGAACCCCATGCTTCCGTTCAAAGTTACGGCGTAACCCTATCGTTATGGTTACGTCGTAAATTCCTATTGGGAAATCTTACCAACCATGGTTATGTAACAATCAATCATCATATATATGCCGCAATCATAAAATTTTACCAAAATCTTTTTGTGTTCCAAATTACATGCCTTGATTATTAGGTAAAAGTTTCGACCAAACCCATTATCATAATCTCAAAATTAATCAAAAGCCCTAATAATCAATTGATTCTCTAATAAATTCCTAAAACTTGTAATCACATAAGTAGGGAATATTCGGACTTCTTATTCAAGTAACACGAACAATTAACTCAAACACCCTAATTATCAATTCAAAACCCCAAGGGAGAATCAAACCTTAACAAAAAAAAAATGAATTAAAAATCAAAAGAAGGCATAGGAATGATTACCTGCCATGTCGGGATCCTTGGGTTGATTTAGAAATCGACAGTAAAAAAAATTTCGTTTTTATTTTTACTGTAGCGACAGCGGTTATAATTTTAGTGCAAAAAATGAGTTTACGCCAGAACTCCAGTTTTTATACTTCCTTTGGAAGTTACGGTGTAACCTTGTAAGTCTGGTTATGCCATAGCCCAAATTGAAAAAGCCCTAGAATTTTGAATTTTAAATTTCTACGCCGTAACCCCATCATTGTGGTTACGCCGTAAGTTTCTCTGACCACGGATTATTTCCTCTTCTAATTTTTACACAATGAGAGAGTTAATTGCATACCATTGAATCCATGCAAGCTTGAAATATCATCCTACAATAGTTTTACCTTAAACATGGGATTTGTATGAGTCCTCTCTCCCTGTGAGCAAGTTCCTAAAATTCCATAGAAATGTATATTATCTATAATGAACAAACTTGAAAAGTTGAGTTTTGAAAGTTGAGTATTGAAAGTTAAATGTGGGAGAAAATTAATGTAATTAATACTCTAATTAAAACACCTCATTACTTAAAAGTACAATAATTTATTCACATTGTACAACCAATTAAAAACATATCTATCAAATTAAATACAACAATTAAACCATAAACCGGGTAGACCCGGTAATTTGACCCGTTTTCGACCCAACCTAGCAAGTTGACCCGGTTTAAATCGACCCATTTTTCGACCGGAGCGGTTCAACCGGTTGAACTACCCGGGTCGAACCGGGTTTCAAAACATTATTCATTACTTAAAGTACAATGATTTATTCACATTGTACAACCAATTAAAAACATATCTACCAAATTAAATACAACCAATTAAAACACAAACCGGGTTGACCCGGGACGCTTCAAACCCGGCGGATTGACCCGGTTTAATTTGACCCGTATTCGACCCAACCTAGCAACTTGACCCGGTTTAAATCGACCCATTTTCGACCAGAACGGTTCAACTGGTTGAACCACCCGGGTCGAACCGGGTTTCAAAATATTATCCTTTACTTAAAAGTACAATGATTTATTCACATTGTTTAACCAATTTAAAAACATATCTACCAAATTAAATACAACCAATTAAAACACAAACCGGGTTGACCCGGGACGCTTCAAACCCGGCGGATTGACCCGGTTTAATTTGACCCGTTTTCGACCCAACCTAGCAAGTTGACCCGGTTTAAATCGACCTATTTTTCGACCGGAACGGTTCAACCGGTTGAACCACCCGGGTCGAACCGGGTTTCAAAACATTATTTTTCGTTTATAACCTATAAACTTTTTTTTATCAATAAACTATTTGTCGCTATAAAATCCCGTTGCTATGCACGGGTACTCGTCTAGTATAGATTAGGAACCAAAACATGAAAATCGAAAACACATTAAATTTACCAAATTAAACTGCTCCCTGGTAGCGGTACCAAAAACTTGATGCGTTGTATCATGTTTTAAATTTATAAACTTAGAAGTACTTAAGGCCTAACACATTCTAACGAGCAGTATACCCGGTCATGTGTGGTATAGCTTAAGTAAATCCGAGAGTCGTCCCAAGAGCTGTTGGCATGGTGAATAAGGTGTTGGTTTGTTTTATCAATTTAGGGAGTTGATTGTTAGAACTTAATAATGAGCTAAAAGAATTAAAAGTATAGGGAGAAGTTAGAAAGGAAGTGATGGTTTAATTATAATGTGGAGTGTCTAGATCCTAGATTTATCTAGCGGTTATATATCATTAGGCATAAATGGTCATTGTGACCTAAACTATAATCCCTAGACCTAACCCCGATGGTCACGGTGGCCAAGTGTCTAGTTTTAGTCATTACGCACCAACTATCTTCTAGACCTATCTAGTGGTTTAAACACTAAACCCTCATTTGGTCCACGTAGGGTTTCTCCCGCACTTCTTAAGCATATCTACTAGTGTAGGTAGTCCTATGGTTAAGTCCTACACAAGGATGATGGTCATACCGCAAGCAACCTATAGGCTAGTGTTCTAATGGTCATGTACTAACTAGTATATGAGGCACTACCTAGCTTCAATGCTACCGAAACACGGGGATGCAATGATAGGCTAGAAAGATATCTATATAAAGAAGCAAAAAAACAAATAACACAACAAAAGCATTGTTCCTCACCACTTCTACTTGTAAATTAAATTTAAAAAGGTTGATAGGATAAAAAAAGTGTTTTGTTAGATTTTTTAATAAAAAAATCATGACTCGTTTGGGTTTATCAAACCGGGTTGACCTGGGTCAACAAAAAACCGGCGGTTCAATCTGGTTCTCAAACAAGCAAAAACCCCGTCACATCCGGCCCGGTATCTGAGCCGATTCTATCTGGTTCTCAAACAAGCAAAACCTAGTCACATCCGGCCCGGTCTTCATTCAGGGCGCTCACTAAATTGTACCTGAACTTTCAAAGCGTACTGCCCGACTAACACTTCCCTTTTAAGTGCTCATTCATACTCATCAATCTCTTTAAGCTTTTCTAAATCTGTAAAAATAAAATACTCGACATTTTTTTATCTGCTTTAGTCATAACAAATTATTTTTAGAGTGAACCGTTTCCATCGTAGCAATAAAAGCTACTCAAGGGTGTTTGGCATTAATTATAATATTTTTAAAACAGAAAAGCATGTTTTAAGTATTTGAATGAAACTGTATATACACTCATTCTAGAGTAAAAACACGACTTGAAGATAAGCATGTTCCAACTTACTTATTTCTAACCCAGATAAGCATGTCATCATTCACGCGAACGGAATACCCACCCATATATAAATGATCGTTGTTTGTTACTTAAATAACCATATATCTAGAATCATTATCTTAGGTCAAGACTTCTATCAAACACCTAGTATGCAATATTGTACCAACAAAAAAAACAACCAATAAAAATGAAACTAAACTATAGCATACGTTTGATGTTTTTACCTTTAAATTGTTGCATTTAGGACAATAAGTGTCAATAACAAAAAAGCCAATAATCACGAACCTGCACAAAGTAATTATATTTATTAAACATCTGCCTCTTCCTTAATATCTTTTTCTCTTAAGTTTATCAAACATTTGGTGACCCCATTCATGATTCACCTATCATAAAAAGAATGATTATGATTAATCATATAAAACACGAACTGAACAAAAAACTCGTGATCAAAATCATGATTATTTGTATAACAAACTTACCCATTAAACTAAATGTGTCTGTCAATCATCTGCCATTAAAATCGATTGTTAAAAATGGGTTATATCATCAATTCATTCGATTCTGGAGATGTTCTTAATTGCATATTTTTAGGATAATTTGCTGTGGTTTTGAATTTGTGATTTTGATCTAAACATATAATTACGATTTTTTGATCTAATCATGGAATAAACCAATGTTTGATTTGGTGAGTTTAAGGTTATGAATTTAGACTTCTTTTTTATTAAGGATTCATAAGAATCGTCACTGATATTTGATTTGGTGAGTTTAAGATTATGAATCTAGACTTCTTTTTATTAAGGGGTGTTTGTTTCGGCTTATTAAACGTAAGCCCATTTGGGTGTCTTATTTTTTATAAGCTCCAATTTTGTGGCTTATTTTGAGATTTGTCGGCTTATATAAGTTTATTATGATATGGTAAACTTATAAAAGCCGACATGTCTCAAAATAAGCCGTAAAATTGGGGCTTATAAAAAATAAGCTGAAATTTCATTACGTTTCGGCTTTTTTTTAAGAAGCCCCAATTTTACGGCTTATTTTGAGACTTGTCGGCTTTTATAAGTTTATCATATCATAATAAACTTATATAAGCTGACAAGTCTCAAAATAAGCTGTAAAATTGGAGCTTATAAAAAATAAGCCCAAATGAGCTTATGTTTAATAAGTTTAGTCAAACAGGCCCTAAGGATTCATAAAGAATCGTCACCGATTGTCTTGGTGTAATTTTGGTTTGATTTTGAATGTAAATGGGATGTGCAGAAAATCAGGCTTGAAATTGGGTGTTATAGGAGCGAGTGTGAATGGAGCATGTCTCATTGCCAATGGAGCGTGTCTCATTGCTACATGGGGTTATCTCGCAAAACATGAAGACTGCATACAACGCGTATCAGCACAACCATAAACTCAAAAAACAATGGGATTTGATTATTAATCGTATATTATTTATGAGAAACTAGTTGTGCGAATACTCGTTTTTATTGGAAAAATTATTTGGAAAACAATGGAATAAGTTCTATGTCTTGGATTGATCGTTATCGAGTCTAAACGGGTCCCGAACCTAAACTTCACAAAAACTACAAGAATAGCCCCTGCTATATATTTACACCGCCCACCCCTAAACTTTTATAAAAATGTCACTTAGATTTTATAGCCTTGGGTATATAAAGGTAAGTAATTAGGGTTTCTCCCATTTTTCCTAGCACACACAAACAAACCCTAGCCACTTTTTGCCATCTCCTCCATCCGGCCACCCACCCTCTTCTGCCACCTATTCAGGCCATCATCACTGAGTCACGCCACCACCACCAACGTTTGAAGACAAGAGGAGATCGTGTAATTGTTTTGGGTTTGATTAGTCATGTTTCTAAAACCGAGTGTATGGAAAGACCTCTGCAGCAGATGTTATTCAACATGTATCGAGTGCACTTCTTGTGCGAATGATACATACAAAAGATGGATTTAAGATTGGGATTCTGATTTGCATCATGCATGGCAGTGCCAAGCAAGGACGGACCTACTAAGGGAAGGGGGGGGGGGGGGGGGGGGGCTGTGGCCCTCCCAAACTTCGGGGTTGATAGTGTACATGTCTTAAAATTAAGGGGTACTTTTTGAAACTTTTGTGTTTGGCCCTCCCAATAAAAGTTTGATCGGCCCTCCCATTCTCCCAAAATATTTAGAAACCAAAGGTCAGTTGGTGGCAGATGAGCAGATCTTATGGAGACATGGATCATTCATGAATAAAAAAAATCACACAACAACTCAAGAAGTATAACAAATGGTCTTTCTATACTTCAATCACAATTCACAAATTAAACTAAGGTTTGAACTTTGAACTTCTTATTAATTTACTCTCTAATCTGTTATTTTATTTTTATATATGCCATTTGCTATTTTGCATTTTTGCTTCACTGCGAGGGGATTTTCGCCATGAAAATGTTCAAGAATCAACTTCGAAACAAGATGGCAAATAAGTTTCTTGCAGATAGCTTGGTCGTTCACATAGAAAAGGAGATTGCTGATACTTTTGACTCAAAATCTATAATTGAAGTATTCAAAAACATTAAAGGCCGTCGAGCCGAGTTGTAACTGTTTTTGTTTTTTTTTTTGTTTTTTTTTTTTACATGATTTCCTTCAATATATAAGACTATGTTGATTTTCGTTTTAATATACTTGTCTAGTTTTTACTTTCACTTGTTTCGGACTTTCGCCCCCCCCCCCCCACCCACACACACACACACACACTAAAATTGTTCAAGTTGTCTATGGTGCCAAGGTTTGCGAAAGTCTTTTCCATTCCTTTATTTTTCATCTTGAGTTTGCAGAATTTTTGGTTTAAATGTGGCACATTTTGTTATTCAACCAAGTGTTTAACGTCAATTTGACCCACTCACTAATGGTTGACCCGGTACCCAAATATGTTTGCTAATTTTGTACTCACGCAATCTTTAAAAACTGTATTTCAGTGCAAAGGTAGTAAGTGCATACTTGGAAACTTCGGATACTAAGGTGCTTAAGTTAGCAAAGAAAGAGTTGCAGCCATCAGTGAAAGAAGGTGTACGAAAATTACCCGAGCAAAATCAGGCTAAACAACTGAGCCAGATGACAAGACGTAGACACGTATATTGCGGTTCTGCTTGCTTCACAAAGTTATAGACTGAACTAGGTGCCATAACAAGATGGTTGGTTTAAATTTGTAATCGACATGGTTATGCTATAATTTTCAAGTCAAAGTTTTGTCGTTTATCATTAATTTACGATATGTGAACTTATTTCATGTTATCAACACTGAATGTTATTCATGGCTTTTTGTAGATACGTTACATGCTTATTAGTTATTACTACTAAATTAGTGATGAACTAATAACTGTCTTCTTTTTTTATAAAGGTGTTATATGTCTGCGAAAATTACTGTACTACCCCTGTCCAAAGCTCTGTGTCGTGCAGAGCCCAACCTTTTTCCACCTTTACAATTCTACCCAAGCATCTCGTGTAAATATATACCCGACATGCCCGAGACAAACGTGTCTCCTTGTTATTGGACGAAGAGCAAATAAAAAAAAAAAAAAAAAAAAAAAAAAAAAAAAAAAAACCCTAGGTCATGTCGCGTATATATATACACAACACTACCCGACATTGTAGTATATGCATACTTGGAAACCACCGATCCTAAGGTGCTTAAGTTAGCAAAGAAAGAATTGCATCCTTTACTGAAAGAAGATGTCCTCAAGTTACCCGAGCATAATCAACCAAAAAAATCAGGCTAAACAACCGAGCCAGATGAGTCCAGAACTAGGCGTTTATTGCGGTTTTACTTGCTTCACAGAATTATAGTCTGAACTATATGTCATAAGAAGATGGCAGTTTAAGTTTGTAAACAGCATGTTTATGCTATAATTTGCAAGTCAAAGTTTTGTTTTTTCTTAATCATTATTACGATATGACCTTATTCCATGTACTGAACATTTAACGCCATACATGGTTTTTGTAGACAAGTTACCTCACTCCGGCAGGATTTAAGTATTGTTCTAGTCATGGACTAGCAACTGTCTTCTATTCGCTTTTTTTTTAAAAGCGTTTTGGGATAAATCAAAAGAGAGGTTGACATTTAATCTGGGACCAAATTACATTTAACTGTGAATCTCTTGACATTTTAGCAGTAGTTGTTTCTTATTTTTGTAAATTCCATTCAATTACTAATACTGTATGAGATTAGTCCATGTTTATTGTCCTCTTAACTTTTCAAGTGCTTAACATGTTTGACGCCACGTTAATTACAAATTCTGACTCCGTCCCAACGTCCTGCATAATTCTTTGTATGGTAGCAATTAAGTCCCCCTTTTTCTCAGGGAGACAGCAGGGATTGGTAGGTGAAATTGATTATCTAGTGAATAAATGTCACATTATCCCACTATAAACGAGCAAGGTAACTTTAAAGTAACTTCGATTTATTACTATATATGATATGATGTCCCTTTTAACTTATGTTTTATTGGCTTTTGCAAAAGATTATATGGAAATTTAATCTTATGTGGTACGTAAAAGTTTGGAACAGACATATATACAAGCTTGTACATGAAGGTAAGAAGAAAAGGAACAAAAACACGCTATAATGGAAGTATCATAAGTGCTTTCTATCGAGCAACAATCCCTGATAAGGTTAAGTCATTGCTTGAACTTGTTGGATAAGAGGTTGAAGAGAAACCAGTACCAGGTAAGTTCCTATCTGTGAAAAATGCTGGCTGTTTAGGTTTTGGCAATGCACCTTCATTGCCAAACATTAGAACCACCGACGACATGTTTGGCCTGTCTTCTGGACTTTGTTGTACACGTAATAAGCCAACTTCTATCGATCTTAAAACTTCCGATGGATTGCTTGCCTCGGCAAAACTTGAATCCAGGAGTTCCATTGACTTTCCTTCACTATGCATCGTCCATGCCTAAATATAAATGCGGATTTACTTATTAGGCAATAGAGTTAGGCCAGATAAAATTGAAATCAAGCAACTTACATGTCCAATAAGATTATTGTTATGCTCAGAATGAACAAATCCCCTGTTTCTCTTCCCACTCACAATCTCCAGTACTAATACACCAAAGCTGAAAACATCTGACTTTATTGAGAAAAGACCATCTAGCGCATACTCTGGTGACATGTAACCACTATACATAGAATAACGTTTACAAGTCTTAAAATTAACGAACTTAACAAAAAGGGAATGAAGATAAACCAGAATGTTGTATCTTACTAGGTACCAACAACTCTCTCGGTGTTAGCTTCAGTTTCATTTCCTCCAAAGCTTCTAGCTATCCCAAAGTCTGATATTTTTGGGTTCATATCCACATCTAGTAGAATATTGCTAGCTTTAAGATCTCTGTGAATGATTCTTAATCGTGAATCTTGATGAAGATAAAGAAGTCCTCGCGCAATTCCTTTGATGATGTTGAATCTCTTTGTCCAATCAAGGAGTGTGCTTTTCCTTTTATCTGCACATCATGTAGGTTTAGTTGTTCAAAGTATCTTACCGTAGTAAGTTACTATTGTCGATTTAATGGAAATTATATGATACTGACCAAATATAAACTCGTCTAAGCTTCTGTTTGGCATGTATTCATATATAAGCAACTTCTCATTCCCCTCGATGCTACATCCGAGGAGCTTGACAAGATTCCGGTGTTGAAGTTTTGAAATGCATATAACTTCATTCATGAACTCATTAATTCCTTGACTGGAAGTCTTTGAGAGACGTTTAACTGCAATTTCTTGCCCATCTTCTAGCATACCCTGAAGATTACCAATTTTTATGTGAAACTGTCCAAAATTCGAAGGCAACTATCATTCATATTTTTTTGTATCAATGGCACACTTGAAACATTTTAGCTTCATAATTTTGTAATCTATAATGAATTAGAATGTTGCTCTAACAATTATAATCAAATGGACGAATCATAATGTGTCGCTATACTCAGCAAACTGAATTCAAATAAATAAGATTCTTCATTTACCTTATAGACTGGTCCAAATCCGCCCTCTCCAAGCTTATTGTCGAGTGAAAAATTAGCAGTAGCTTTAGCTACTCTAGAGAAGCTAAACAATGGTAGCTCCATGGCTTGTATCCCACTTTCACCTACATTTAGTGACCCTCCTGTGCGTTAATAATACAAAACCCGTCAAACTGGTTGAACCTGCTCAAAGAATAGTGACTATTCTGAACCATTTAACATACTTATCGCTAAAACACTACAAATATCTTACCTTCCTCAGTTTGTGGTGAAAGATGTCTTTTTCTCCAAGCATACCACAACCATGTGCTCAAACTTATCACAAAAATCGCCAAAAAGACTCCAATCAAGATGATTTTGATGTTTGTTCCTCCGTCCTTTTTGAAAACCGATGGAGCACGTGCATGATCTTAACACAAAAAGTCAAAAACAACATCGCCAATCAACTTACAGACTCATAGCAACCATGAAAGTAACCAGAAAGATTACATGATAGTAGATGTATATAGTTTGTTTTTTTGTTTGTTTGTTTTTTTTTTTTTTTCCTCTTTTCTTTCCATTATTTGAAACGAACATGAACAAAGCATAACGTATTCAAGTAGTTACCTAATTCAGAGGAAGCCATTCTCACAAGTATATCTTGACCACCCATCGAGGATGCCCTGATATCTAATAGGTCATTGAACCAAAGCAAGCAACCACTTCCTTCGCCTCTGATATCGGTATTTGCATATGGCATACAAGTGCAGTTCTGTAGGCATATTGCTTTACATTCCATTAAAGACATTGTATTGTTAAACCACGAAGTCTGTGTATCTGGCAATTTTACATCTGAATACTTGATAAACCCATCTGTTCCATTTTTGCAATCCAACGGTATTCTCCTCACACAACCACCTGTCCAATCTCCTGTTACCCAACCCTTTTTGTTTATCGGCTCAAATTTTGCCTCATCTAAGCACGGACATTTCTGCGCGTCTTCAGTGTTGCAGCTTCCATAAGGGCCACAGATTTTGTACGTGTCACAAATATCTCTTGGTATTGTCCCAGTAACCTTCCATATTTTCTCATCTTCTTGCCACACTGAAAGTTCTAGAATCCCAGGAGAAGTCAAGGTGCACTTGGATATGGCAGAATTGGTTACAAGATTAGAAGACAAAACCGCCTCTTTTTCATTAATAACCATATTGTATGAAACGTACGTGTTGTTGGGAGCCAAGGGTGACGCACTAAACCGTTCACCATTCCATGGTCCATGCCGAAACTTGACCTCCAAACCATCTCTTAGTACGAAGTGAGGATAACCACGTGTGTCAATGCTCCAGGTGAATTCCCCTGTAGCTGGATCATGAATACTCTTCCATGATGTTAAATTCCATTCGGCGCCTGTTAAGTAATTTTTTCCAAGCTTCATGCCAGGCAGAAAAGTATCTGTTAGATAGTCAAAACTCTCCCACAGAATCTTCATGCTGTTTCCATCCGTGATGACTAGATTTCCAGAGTCATAAAGCTTTGCAGTTGCATTTCTTGATGACGTTGAGTTGGATGACCACACTACATGATCGGTATAGTTCTTGAGAACAAGATTTCCCACACTGTCAATCCTTAAAATGCTTGATGATACATTGGTGAGGGGGTAGTCTCTGTTGGCAACCCAAACCACTGTTTTAACAGAAATTTTCTTATACCAAATACCAACGTAAGTGTTATCCGAGCTACCTGGCTTGAAGAATCCCAGTTCAAATTTTCTAGCAGGAGATACCAGTGTGTCGTTTTCTGTCAAGAAGCTTGAGTTTGAGATGATGTCAATTTCGGTTGTGTATAAAGTTTGCATGTGGAGTGAAAAAACTAGAAGAACAAGTATGGTTGCTTCCTCCATTAAAATCATTTCCTTCAAGCTTCGCATTTTTTTATTTTTTTTTTAAAATCTAATCTCTAGAATGGAATCAAAGTCTTATTATCACCTGCCTATGCTTTGGGGTCAACAAGTCTTCTTGACAAAATGTCAATGTTTATACTATGTAATTAGCTTATACAGTTAATATCCACATTCAATGGATGTAAGGGGAAAAAATTGATTCATCCACATAAAATAGAAAGGAAATTACATATATGCCCTTACATTTTGTTTATTTCATATTTACAATAGTGACCCTTAACAACGCTTTCAATAACTTGTTTTTTTCTTTAATTTGTGGGTGACACGCAGCCGCCATTCCTTTACTATTCCCAATTCTACCTTCGCCAATTACTTATGCCAAGTTAATTATTACTCGTAAAGTATATGAAGAACTTGTATTGTAATCTCTTTTTTTCATTGGGTTTTTCTAACTTGTGCCCTTGCGGAAGCACACCAATAGTACACAATGGCCCACGAAAAAGTACACATAGATTCACATAAAAGTACAGACAAGTGTACTTTTATATAGGTCCCTGTGTACTTTTGGTGTGCTTAACTTGTGCCCATAGGACACAAAGTTAGAAAAACACTTTTTCATTAATAAAAATGATAAATAAGGACTGATTGATGGTCCAAAAAAGAAATTTAAATCATCAAACGACCAACCAAACAAAGGGTTTAAGAAACCCGATACGAGTAATGATGGGCCCAAAACTAAACGAGAGCTTCGTATCCAATCTAAGGTAAAACTTGTTTAATTTGTTATTTGAGTTTATTTGAATTTGGATTTTGTTGGTTTTGTGGGAAAATGTTGTTGAAATGAATATGTATGTATTTAGGAGAAGTTTGTTATTAGAAATCTATGTTGCAGCTTCATTCCGCCTTTAGACGCAGAAAGGCGTGCCTTTTAATGTTACGTGCATCATGGCATTCTGGAAAATGTGACAGATTCTGAAGTCAAGGGTTGTTTTGTGTTTTGAGGGGTGTTTATTTCGGCTTATATACCCGGCGTAGGGCTTATTTGGTTTTTCGGATTATGTTTCATAAGCTCACTTTTTTAAGGTTTTAAGGTTTTTGTTATTTTAGGATTTACATATAAAACGACTTTCAAATATAATCAGATAGTCAGATTTGATATTGTCGCAACTACTTAATAAGGAGTAGATGATTATTAAATGCCTAAATGTGGATAATCAGATATTTTTCACTATACCTATACACCAGAAAGTGATTATGTGACTTAAAAACACAATTTGAAAATGTAATGTCAAATACTTCCTATTATCAAAGTGTGGCGTGTTTAAGACGAGGCGATATTGGGTAGTTCTTTTTGCTTATTTTTTCATATTATGTTAGACTGCGTATGCTATTGCCTAGTGTGAGCCAGCATTCTAACAGCAGAATAAAATTTTCATTTGTAACGAGAATTTTATAATTTGCGATGTTGCAGGAACTTGCTGAAGCTAGGAAGAAAAAGAGAAGGCCTCATTACACGCTTGAGCAAGTGTGTACTCTACTAAATTTATTTATTTCCATATAGTAGTACAGTTCATCTCGCCTTATGACTCAGATCAATATTATTATCCAATGCAGGAGCTTGCTTTACTATGGGAAAAGATGAGGCGTCGCAATATTGGAAAGGAAGATAGATCCAAGTATGTATATTGATGCACGTTTTACGTGGGGCACATGTCTTAATTAAAGTTTTAATCTTCGTTAACAAGTTTTTGAATATGTCTTAAGGTTGGTGAGTCAGGCTCTAACGAAGATGAAGGGCAAAATTCATGAAATTGCCGGCTCCCATGTTTCTTGCCGTGTGCTTCAGGTTAATAACAAAGTTCTATTGTGTTTAACCTTTTGATGTGTTTTTCTTTTACACATGTACTAATATAACCTTTTTTCTGCTTTAGACTTGTGCCAAGTATTGTTCACAAGACGAAAGAAATGCTGTTTATCTGGAGCTGAAGCCACATTTTCTCACCCTAGCTTGCAACACTTACGCAGTGCATCTCATTACAAAGATGTTGGATAATGGTTCGTATTAGACTTTATATAATTCTGTTTTAAATCTATATTAGCTGAAATATGTACCCTCGCTTTTGCAGCATCAAAGGAACAAGTGGCGGAATTCATATCTTCTCTCCATGGACATGTTGCTTCTCTTCTACGACATATGGTCGGTTCAGTTGGTATGACACTTCACTTTCATTTTACAATGGTCTTGTATTTTGTCATTTATCCATTGATCCTTTACACCCTTTCCTTAGTTCCTCATTAAAGATTTGTAAACTACTATTCTTTATTAATCTTTGTATCGTACACCCCACTGTTCTGCTTTATCTATATGTTGTTCTGAAGACACTATTGTTGAATTTAATCTCGTCACTTTCTTTTGTAGTTGTTGAACATGCTTATCAACTGGGAAATGCCACTCAAAAGCAATCTCTTTTAATGGAACTGTATTCTACTGAGCTTCAGTTGTTTAAGGATTTGGGTCAAGTGAAAGAGCGCAGGTAAATGCACCTCTTTTGTGTTACATTTATGGTTGTTACTATATATGTTCTACAAACCAGTGTGTCTCATATGTCTTTTGTATTAACAGATTGGTTGATATTATTGCAAAGCTGAATTTGCAAAAATCAGCAGTAGTGAGGCATATGTCGGCTGTTTTACAACCAATTTTAGAAAAAGGGATAGTCGATCATTCCATCTTACACAAGGTTCTTGTGGAGTACTTTACAATTGCTGATAAGGTATTTAAATTTTTGACTTTCGTTATTTCCTTTTGTTTCATTCATGTTTCTAAAACCAAGTGTATGGATAGACCTCTGCAGCAGACGTTATTCAACATGTATCGAGTGCACTTCTTGTGCGGATGATCCATACAAAAGATGGATCCAAGGTTGGGATTATTTGCATCAAGCATGGCAGTGCCCAGGTTTGTTAAAATATATTCATCTCTTTTATGTTATCTTGATAAGTTGAGCTGTTTATTTATGTGTTAAATTATTGCAGGAGAGAAAGAAAATTATTAAAGGAATAAAGGATCACGTCAGTAAGATAGCTTTAGATAGATTTGGCAGTATGGTAAGGATGAACTCTGACTCTGCGTTAAGATGTATCATCTATGTTGTGGCCATATATTTGATCCAAGTATTATAAAATAATTGGAATGTTGTCTTTTGCCTAAGTTCTTTTTTTCTTGTTTAATAGGTGCTCGCATGTATTCTTTCTGTCGTTGATGACACACAGTTAGTAAAAAAGGCCATCCTTCGCGAACTCCAAACAGTACTAAAGGATTTGATTCTAGATAAGGTTATCTTCTAATAAATTTAAATAATTCAAACTTCAATACGATGTAATATCTTTCTAATCCTTTTATTGAAAGTAATGTTACTAATTGTTATTTTCAATGTAATTTCAGAATGGAAGACGCCCTTTATTGCAGCTTCTTCATCCAAATTGCTCACGTTATCTTAGCCCAGATGATTTGTCTTTGTTGGATTCATCTGTACCTTCTTTATTAACGACGGTAATTTTTATGTTTGACTTTTTGGTCTTTTTTGTAAAACAAAATGATGTAATATTCTCTGAATTACATTCTTTTTGCATCAGGGTGGCACAGAAGCAGAAACCGAAGCTAAGTCTTCAGATGCTGAAGGTGATGAGAACATGAATGATGCAGCAGATGAAACTGTAAAATCTGTAACTGGTGGGAAAAAGGATCCTGCTTTACGAAGACGAGAGTTGTTGGTTGATAGTGGACTTGCTGAGGTTCGGATAACAATTATTTTAGGGTCAAATATGCAGTTTCATACAAGCTGCAACTAAACTGATTATTCAAGCATAAACTGAAGTTTACGTATTACATCTTTATCAAATCTGATTTGACAAACATCTACTCCTATTTCTCAAAAAGACAAATCTTTTATAAATAATATGTTTTTTATTATCCAATTTTGACAGTTTGAAACAAACAACTCACACAATCAATGTTTACATTTGCTTATTTATACAGAGTCTCATTGATGCATGTACCGAGAGTGCTGAGGAATTGCTCAGATCAAATCATGGAAGAGAGGTCTTGTTTGAGGTAATAAACTAATAATATCAACAGCTAGCTACATATATAAAAAAGAAATGTATGTGCTTATTTGCATATATATCTGTTGACAATTTTTCTTTGACGCCATATGTGATTTTATAAATGAGGTTTGACTGTAGGTTGCGTCAGGGGGCGCAGACAACATTCTTAGCCCACATTTGGATGAAAAGTTGGCTTCTTTGCACGAAGCTATAGCATCTGTCGTAGCAACCCCTACATCAGAGGAGGAAGAAGAGGAACACCTTCTAGAAAACTTCCATTCAAGCAGGACAATAAGAAAATTAATACTAGAATCACCTTCCTTTGCATCTACTTTATGGGAGAAAGTTTTCAAAGGGAAGTGTAAGACATGGGCCCGAGGTCACAGGTAACTTAACCATATTTATTTTTCTGAGAGCCTTTATATTTTTCTCTCTTTCTGGTGTATCGTAATGGCCGATTCCATCGGTTATAATCGAAAAAAAAGTCGAAAAGATTTGTTGTCAACGAAAAAGTAATCATGTTTTAAGGTTATTCAAACGCAATATGTTTACTTATCACAACAAGTGTTTCATTTCAATCTGACCCACACACTAATTGTTGATCCGTTACCCAAACTGTTTTACAGTGCCAAGGTAGTATGTGCATACTTGGAAACCACCGATCCTAAGGTGCTTAAGTTAGCAAAGAAAGAATTGCAGCCTTTACTGAAAGAAGGTGTCCTCAAGTTGCCCGAGCATAATCAACCAAAAAAATCAGGCTAAACAACCGAGCAAGATGAGTTCAGAACTAGGCGTGTATTGGGGTCTTACTTGCTTCACAGAATTATAGTCTGAACTATATGCCATAAGATGGTAGTTTAAGTTTGTAAACAACATGTTTATGCTATAATTCGCAAGTCAAAGTTTTGTTTTTTCTTAATCATTATTTCGATATGACCTTATTCCGTGTACTCAACATTTAATGCTATACATGGTTTTTGTAGACAAATTACCTCGCTCCAGCGGGATTTGCTATTCTTGTTGTAGTCATGGACAAGCAACTGTACTATTCATCTTTTTTTTTTTTGAAAAGTGTTTTCATTGTTTGAAACTTAGAAGTAGACACTTGGGGCATGTTTGCTGTGTGGGAAATGGAATCAAGGAATGATTTTTGGAATAGAAATCATACAAATAAAGTTTGGAACGGACATAAATATAAGCTTGTACATGAAGGTAAGAAAAAAGGAATGCAAGAATGGACATGTCATAAGTGTTTTCTATCGGACAAATATCTCTGTAAAAGTTAAGCCATTGCTTGAACTTGATGGATAAGAGGTTGGAGAGAAACTAGTACCAAGTTCGTTCATATCTATGAAAAATGCTGGCTGTTTAGGTTTTGGCAATGCACCTTCATTGGCTAACATGAGAATCACCGACAACATGTTTGGCCTGTCTTCTGGACTTTGTTGTATGCATAACAAGCCAACTTCTATCTATCTTAAAACTTCTGATGGATTGCTTGCCTCAGCAAAACTTGAATCCAGGAGTTCCATCGACTTTCCTTCACTATGCATCGTCCATGCCTAAATATAAATGCGGATTTAATTATCAGGCAATAGAGTCATGCCGGATAAATTTGAAAATCAAGCAACTTACATGTCCAATAAGATTATTGTTATGCTCAGAATGAAATCCCCTGTTTCTCTTCCCACTCACAATCTCTAGCACTAATACACCAAAGCTGAAAACATCCGACTTTATTGAGAAAAGACCATCTAGCGCATACTCTGGTGACATGTAACCGCTACATAGAATAATGTTTACAAGTCTTAAATAACGAACTTAACAAAAAGCGAGTGAAGATAAATCAGAATGTTGTATCTTACTAGGTATCAACAACTCTCTCGGTGTTAGCTTCAGTTACATTTCCTCCAAAGCTTCTAGCTATCCCAAAGTCTGATATTTTTGGGTTCATATCCACATCTAGTAGAATATTGCTAGCTTTAAGATCTCTGTGAATGATTCTTAATCGTGAATCTTGATGAAGATAAAGAAGTCCTCGTGCAATTCCTTTGATGATGTTGAGTCTCTTTGTCCAATCAAGGAGTGTGCTTTTCCTTTTATCTGCACATCATGTAGGTTTAGTTGTTCAAAGTATCTTACCGTAGTAAGTTACTATTGTCGATTTAATGGAAATTATATGATACTGACCAAATATAAACCCGTCTAAGCTTCTGTTTGGCATGTATCCATATATCAGCAACTTCTCGTCCCCCTCGATGCTACATCCGAGGAGCTTGACAAGATTCCGGTGCTGAAGTTTTGAAATGCATATAACTTCATTCATGAACTCATTAATTCCTTGACTGGAAGTATTTGAAAGATGTTTAACTGCAATTTCTTGCCCATCTTCTAGCATACCCTGAAGATTACCAACTTTTATGTGAAAACTGTACAAAATTCAAATGTAACTCTCATTCATATTTTTTTTGTATCAATGGCGTGCTTAAACAATTTAGCTTCATACTTTTGCTATCTATAATGAATTAGAATGTTGCTCTAACAATTATAATCAAAGGGACGAATCATAATGTGACGCTTTACTCAGCAAACTGAATTCAAATATATAAGATTCTTCATTAACCTTATAGACCGGTCCAAATCCGCCATCACCAAGATTATTATCGAGTGAAAAATCAGCAGCAGCTTTAGCTACTCTAGAGAAGCTAAACAATGGTACCTCCATGGCTTCTCTCCCGCTTTCACCTACAATTAGTGACCCCCCTGTGCGTTAATAATACAAAACCCGTCAAACTGGTTGAACCTGCTCACAGAATAGAGACTATTCTGAACCATTTAACATACTTATTACTTTAGGTTTAATTTTTTAAATCGATTCTGATCACTATATCGCCAAAACTCTACAAATATCTTACCTTCCTCAGTTTGTGGTGAAAGATGTCTTTTTCTCCAGGCATACCACAACCATGTGCTCAAACTTATCACAAAAACTGCCAAAAAGAATCCAATCAAGATGATTTTGATGTTTGTTGCTCCTGTTGGTTTTATAGACAAAATAATAATAGTCGTGTGTTAGGATCGAACTTGAGATCACGGGATTGCACACAATACGTATGAAGAGAAAAAGTAATAATTATTTATAAAATGTTATAATTAATTATTAAACACAAAATAAATAATAATAATTAGTATTATTGATTAATGACTAATTATTTATTAAACGAAGATTAGGAAAGTAATACTAGACAAAACATGGAAACAATAGAAGGTTCCGGATACCCCTTAGGGGCTCCAAACCGATCGGCAAAGGGGGGCAACCCACCTCCTTTGTGCCTTGAGCTCCAAGTTTTGTATAGTATATAAGCAAACCCAAGATACATGTTTTTCTCATAACTTGTACACACACATCTTGGTGTTTTCTCCTCTCCTTTGTAACACCCCCAATTCATGGTTGCAGCGGAATTCAAACTGGGTGTTACTCGGCGGCACAATAGTCACGATAATAGAAAACGAACTCCAATTGAGTCGTTTTAAAAGATTTATCATTCAAATTATATAAATATCAGAGATTACAAAATGAGGTCCCGAATGGTTCCATGTTTACAATTTACATTAAATGAGTTTTTGAATGATAATAAAATTTATACCCCTCTTGAGTATCCGTGCCCTTCCGTGCCATCCTTGATCGCCATGAACCTGAAATACATGTTTGAGAGGTCAACACAAAGGTTGAGTGATATTCATAGAGTTTGTTTAATGTTTGAACACAATATGTTGGTAGTGTGAGTTATAGGCTCACACTAATGGTTGAAAAACAAAGATGGGCCATGTTGTTATACGCCCGGAACAGTTATTATCAAATACTAAGCTTATGACACCAAAACGTTAACGGGTACCAATATCAATCGGCGGAGTTATCCCGGTAGGTACTTTGCCGTCATACCTAATGTCTCAAATATTAATGCATTTGTTTGAACTTAGTCAATACAAATGGGATTCGTCAATCCCAATAAGCGTATTCACAATATTCGCGCTCACTATTTCTAGTGATTAAATGGTTCATAATAAGGGATCTTGGTTTGGCAAGGATGGTACTTGGTGATAATAAATCAATTAGGCAAGCATACAATTTAAAAACATTGTGCTCGGTTAAAAATATGTATAGTTTATATATCGTTTACTACCGTTCGGGCCGACATAATTCAGAAGTCATGTAGTAAACGTTCGAGGAGCCAGGACACTTTAATTCGTAAATCCACAACTCATCTCGACGGCTTACATAATGAACTCCTCACATGAGGCTCCCTACTATTGTAGTAGTTGATAAAGTATATATATATATATATATATATATATATATATATATATAAGTTTTGATCCGAAAAGTTACATGTCCAAGTACTTGAATAAACTTAGGAAAGTTTATGATTACATGAAGATTGTTATTAGGGTAAGTTTCTTAGAACTTATATGACAATTTCTTGTAATATCTCATGGTTCTTTAGATGAAGTAGATCCAAGTTGCTTGTTCAAGTTATCGCCAATACTTTGGTTCATGTTTACGCCTAAGTAAGCTTACATGGTTATTTCGTCATGGCCTTGCCATGACCTTTGGTCATTGTTCCATGGTCTTAAGACTCAACCTTGGCTCTAGCCATGGTTGTGGTCTTGATTCTAGGTCATAAGACCCCTTTGGTCTTTATAAACCATAACCTATATATAATGACTTTGGTCTAAAAATGGGCTGTTAAGAATTTGAAGAAATTATCACTCGGAAAGCGTTTTCAGGGCTCGAGCTTCTTTGCTCCTAAACGAAAACGTCGTTCTGGACAACTTTCGTGTTTTAACTTTTTGATGAATCGGACCAGAAGGGTGACTTTCAAAATGGCAGAATGCAAAACAGTAGGTATCGGCAGTTTCGGCGTTTTGGTTTTGCTAACTTCAAATGGTCATAACTTTTGACTCGGGTACTCGTTTTGGGTGATTCAAATTGCTATGTTTTCCTTGTTAAGTCCTCTTTAACAGTAAGTAAGTTTCAAATATCATAGTTATACTATTTTGGTCGTGGTTCTCCATAAAAGTCACTAGTTTACTTGTTTAAATAACATAAGTTAACAATCATTTGTAATAACTTGTTTTACCCATTTTTATACATCATGGACATGATCACAAGACAAAATATAGCATGAATGATATGTAAATAACATGATAATGATATTTAAGCAAGGAAGTGTATTAGAGTTTGCTTACAACTTTGGCTTTCTACAAAGAAAGGTAAGTAGCATGTAAGTAAAAGGACTTTGATTGACTTAAGCTTCAACCCACTTCACTTCAAGCAATCTTTCTACACTCGTATTCTTGAAAGAGAGATGATGAAAGTTGAGGTGACTTGAGTGGATTCAAACTCAAGAGAAATCACCAAAGTCTCTAGGGTTTGGAAGTAGTTTGATGACTCAAAACCAAACTAGAGTTTATGTGTTGTTATGCTCTTGAATCTTGCATGAAACTTGGAAGAGAAAGAGCAAAGGAGATGGTGTTGGTGTGTGGTATATCCCACGGCAACAAGAGGGGGAAAAGGGCTTTATAGGAGCTTGAGGAGGTTACATTTTATTGACTTGTCAACACTTGCTCACCAAGTTGAACACATGTCATGATCTAGGAGCACATAGCATGAGATCAAGACACATGGGTGGTGAATCCCCCCCCCCCCTATGGCGGTTCATGAACTTGGAGAGGAAGTATTGGTTTGTGATGATCTTATCCAAGCTTATGTAGTTAGTTTTTGACTCCGTAAAATGCTAACCGTAAACGATTAAGCCATAATACGTAAAACCGGGTATCGTAAAAATACGAAACTTGGAAGAATGATTAAACTTGCAAAATACTCCATAATAAAATATAAAATGAGTGGTAGGTTCCATTGGGGTGGTAAAACCCTGCTAAAACTGGAAACATGGGTCTAAAATGCGTAATACGTAAAACGTACGAATATTGCGTAAAATTAAGAAAAGTAAAATGTTACTTTTCTAATAGGATAATAATGATTTAAAATGACTTATAATGTCTAAACTGGGCTCAGTCTAGTGTCGGTTGGTATTAAATGTTTTTTAGACATCAAACCGTAAGCCTAAAAAATCAAGGAATGACTTATAAAATCAAGGAATGATTTTTGGTCAAAGGAGGAGGGAAAAATATGTTGACTTTTTCTAATAAGTTGAAAACTCAAATCGTATTAGAAACGCGGTGCAGGTATAGGCTAAGGTTACGGCTGAGTAAAAACGCTTAAAACTGAAAATTCCAGTTTTTCACGGCCGAGGCTTATTTTGGTCATGTTTTTCTCAGTCACGATTAATTCTCAAATAAATCATGAGTGTGTCAAACAATTTTCTGATGCGGAGTCACTTAACGCGGTCGAGTTTCGTTGTGCGTAGAATTTTTGAATGACGTTTTACCCTAAAACGTGTAATTCCTTATTAACTTTCACGAAAATGAGCTTATGAATGTCAAACTTTTAATTTGTCATGGAAATGATTTATCACTCGAGGCCAAGAAACAAAAATCAAGTTTCGGGAAAATTTCGGGAAAAATGAATAGTAAAATTTTCCGGGAATAGTAATTAACCTGAAATTACGAATTGTTACATCCTTCTTTCCTTGGTCGATTTTATCAAAACAAACCCTAAGGGTTTCGATTTTCATAAGATCAAAACAAACCCTAAGGGTTTCGATTTTCATAAGATCAAAACAAGTCTTGTGTTTATTATTTGCATAAACTTTTTCTTGAATTAGTACGTGTGTACAAGAACGTGAATCAAACACACTATTGTTTGATTCTAGGATTGAATTACAAAAAGGTAAGGGGTAATTCTTATAATCCATATAAACCCTAATTAGGGTTCTTGGTTCCGGAAGATTGCTTTGATTCTTGTTCGGGCTAGAATCACAAAGGTATGTTTACTATTTAATTATTGATTAATTAATTACATGTTATTTGATTCTATTATAATTGCTTCCGCTATGCTCACTTTGATGTACTTGGTTTATTAATATGAATGTCATGATATAATAATTCCAACAGTGGCATCTAGAGCCGTTATAATGTGTAATTAATTATCGAAACGCATAAAAATTGGATCTTGATTCGTTTAGTTACATGTTTTTAGAATTTATATGTTAGATTCCTAACCCTAAAATATTTATGGGTCGATTGACATATTTAGGGTTTTTAGGGTTTTGGTTTTTATTTTTTTAATATGATTAGAAACCCTAGGATGTCATGTAATTGTTATGCATTTTAGTAAACGATCTTGGTGCAATATGTTAATTGTTAAGCTAAATCCATGAAAAAGTGCATATTTGCATGGATTTTTATATTGTGTTATAATTTAAATGGTTTAAATTGTTTATATGTATTAATGGTTAAGTTATATCGAAACATGTAAATTTATTAATAGATGTCGAATTGGGGAAGACTCCAATATTAAGTAATGTATTATGTGCTATGTGGTATTTATTTAATTTTGGCTTACGCAATCGATTTATCGATGTATGTGGCTCTTTTTCCTAGAAGAAGAAAGCCCTAATTGAATTAATACGTAATACACCTAGATTTGATTATTAATAGGACTATTGAATAAGATTTGCATGTGGCTACATGTTTTATACATATTTAATTGTTATGATTATGTATATTTGTTTATTTAGTTGTTTTATTTTTTATTGTATATTACTTGTTTTTGTTTATTAATTGTGTTAGACATGTTTATAAACGAAAAGGGTAATTTTTGAATAGAAAAATAATACGGACTAAATAATGGCGAAATTGTTTTGGTTTTTAAGAGTTTAAATTTCAAAGGACTGGTTGATTGATGTTTTTGTACGTAATGGTTAAATAGGCTCGACCGAAGTTTACACACTATAAGATGGGTATAAGGATGGAAACGCATTAAATTGTGGCCTTAGAGAGACAACATTCTGTCTTAACGCTCGTTTGTGTGTAAATTAGACTTACCGAACAACCATTACATGTACATTGTCATCTTAAGGGTGAATAATCCACAATTCCACAATGATTATCCGAAACACTAAGCTTTCGGGCTTATGCAAAAGTACGATATAGTGGACGATAATTGATGGTTATTCTTTAATTGGTGAACCCGATACCTCAATCAAAACTTTGTTATTTTACTCTTAGCTAATTGGTAATAAAAATATTTCGTAAAACCAATGTTATGAAGTTGTATGCATGCTTCTTCATACATTATTTTGATCACATCAAAATACTAATACCCTTATAAAATTAAGTCGAATGCCATCTAATTAAGAACACTTGAGGTTGTAATTTACGTCATGTGAGAACTTGGCGAGATTGCAATGAAGAGGTAAATTTCATAAATTCATTGCTAGCAGATCAACTGATGTGATGGATTTGTGAGTTTGCAGTTTTTAAGTTAGAAGACTTAAATTGATTAGTAAGTGAGATCTTGGACTCAAGGCATTAAGATGGGGACTAAACATGCTTACAATACAAATGTTTTGTGATTGTAAATCCCATATATCTAGGAATTGGACCAATGTTATGCCAATTACTTGTACGACAAGTTACCTCATATTATACTTTCATTACTAGCAGATCAACTGATGTGATGAAACTATGTTTATGGAGGATCCTTGTTTTCAAGATTATTCTATGGATATTATTTCCTTAGGTATTTTAATTTTCTTGAAAAATTGTATTATCAAATATACTAATGTTTTGAACTTTCTTTATCTGTAGAAATGACTCAAACTGATAACACCAACTTTCGTTCTGTGTTCAAAACTTATTTTGAACGAGAAAAATTGACTGGCTCAGAAAATTTCAATGATTGGTATCGTTCACTATGGACTGTCCTGCGAGTGACTGGTCAACTTGAAATCTTGAAAAAGCCTTGTCCTGAAGAACCTGTAGGCGAGGCAGCTACTGAAGCTGCTAAGGCTAAATGGAATCTTGATTGTAAGGAACATATTGATGTGGCCACAATGATGTTAGGGGCAATGTCCACACCTCTTCAAAGGAAGTTTGAAGAGTATTTCCCCATGAACATGATTGATGAACTCAAGAAACTATATGAGAAACCATCAAATGTAGAGATTTACGATTTGATGGAAGCTCTACATGGTTGTAAGCAGGGTGATGGTGAACCTGTGAGTGCTCATGTGTTGAAGATGAAAAGTTTCATGGATCAACTACAAACACTTAAGAAACCCTATGACAATGATATGGCTGTGAACTTAATCAATAGATCCCTTAACAAGGATTTTAATGGTTTTGTGAGGAACTTCAATATGCATTGCGTGGGGAAGACAGTAAGTGAATTGCACGCACTGCTCATTGATTATGAGAAAGGGTTAACACCAAAGGCTCCTACGCCCCAAGTTCTTGCTATACAAGGGGGTAGAATTAACAAGCCAAATGCGAACAAGAAGAAGGGTAAAGGAAAGAAGAAGGCTGATAAGAATAAGCAGGTTATGGCTTATCAACCACCTCAACCTAAGAGGAACCCTCCTGTGAAGAATAATCCAAAGAAGGATCAAGGATGCCATTACTGCAAGGTGATGGGCCACTGGAAGAGGAATTGTCCTCTTTATCTCGATGACTTGCGAAACAATAAGGTTAAGAAGACTGGGCACATGGGCGCCAGCACTTCAGGTAACTTATTTGTCATTGAATTATTTACTTTATCTCATAAATTAAATTCCTGGGTATATGATACTGGATGTGGTATTAATATTTGTAATACACTGCAAGGGTTTAGAGAGGAAAGGAGACTAGCTTATGGGGAGCAATTTCTGCATGTGGGAAATGGAGCACAAGCAGCAGTTGAAGCCATAGGAATGTTTGATTTAGTTTTACCTTCGGGTTTAGTACTTTGTTTAAACAATTGTCATTATGCACCTTCTATAATTAGAGGTTTTGTTTCCTTTTCATGTTTGTTGGATCTTGGTTTTTCTCATACTATTGATGGCAATAAAATTTCTGTTTCTTTAAATGGTGTATTTTATTTTAATGCTGTTGCTGTGAATGGTGTGTTTGAAATTGATATGAATAATTGTATGACTTCCAACAATAATAATAATTCGATGTACAACATAAGTAAGATAATGAAGTATGACTTGAATTCGTCTTACCTTTGGCACTGTAGACTTGCCCATATAGGCAAGACTCGCATGCAAAAGCTGCAACGTGAAGGGCTTTTGAATAATATCAATGATGAGTCATTTGATAAATGCGAATCTTGTATTTCTGGGAAGATGACGAAGAAACCTTTTCATAGTAATATGGAAAGAGCTTCAGATCTACTTGGTTTGATACATACGGATGTATGTGGACCACTTAGACATGTGTCAAGGAGAGGTGCTGTTTACTTCTTAACTTTTACAGATGATTTCAGCCGTTATGGTTATGTTTATTTACTTAAACATAAACATGAGGTGTTTGAAACATTTAAAGTTTTCAAAGCAGAAGTAGAATTGCAATTTGGAAAGAAGATTAAAGCTCTTCGTTCTGATCAAGGTGGTGAATACCTTAGTCAAGATTTTAAAGATTTCTTAACTGAGAATGGAATTGTCCAGAATCTCACATCTCCATATACTCCACAACAAAATGGTGTATCTGAGAGAAGGAATCGTACATTGTTGGACATGGTTCGATCAATGTATAATCTTACTAATCTTCCTTTGTCATTTTGGGATTATGCTCTTGAATCAGCTGTTCGTATTTTGAATATGGTTCCCACCAAGAAGGTTGATAAGACACCATATGAGATATGGACTGGAAAAGCTCCGAACTTGTCTTATTTAAAGGTCTGGGGTTGTGAGGCGTATGTTAAACGTGTCTCACAAGATAAACTCCAACAAAGATCTGTCAAATGCATTTTTGTAGGATACCCAAAGGAAACAATAGGTTACTACTTTTACTACCCACCTGAGAACAAAGTGTTTGTTGCAAGATATGGTGATTTTCTTGAAAGTGATTTTGTGACTCAAGAAATCAGTGGGAGAGTATATGATCTAGAAGATGATCTAAATAATGCATTGCCTTCAGAAAACACTAGCACACTTCCTATAGAACCGGAAAGCCTGGGTCCTCCACCGGAAGTTGAAGTAATTCCCATTCGTAGATCTTCGAGATCTGTGAAAGCTCCTGACCGTCTATGTCTTAATGTGGAGGTCGATGAGCATACACTAGGGGATCTTAATGAACCTACTAGTTATAGAGCTGCCATTAATAGCCCTCAAAAGGCTAAATGGAAAGCTGCTATGGATGGGGAAATACAATCCATGCATGACAATGAAGTCTGGGAAGAAGTTGACTTACCTCCTGGTGCCAAGGTAGTTGGGAGCAAGCATCACGACAATGGAACAAGAGGTTTGATGCTGAGATCAAAAAGTTTGGATTCACTCAAAATCTTGATGAGCCATGTGTGTATCACAAAGCTAGTAGGAATGATAATGTAATTTTCCTAATTCTATATGTTGATGACATATTGATCATGGGAAAAGACATTCCAAGTTTGCAAAAAGTTAAGGCATATCTTGGAAAGTGCTTTTTTATGAAAGATTTAGGAGAAGCTGCATACATTCTGGGAATCAAAATCTATAGAGATAGATCAAGGCGGTTAATTGGATTAAGTCAAAGTGCTTACATTGACAAAATATTGAAAAGATTCAATATGCAAAATTCCAAGAAAGGATATTTGCCGATGGAAGTAAAACATGGCTTATGTAATGAGTTTTGTGCTTCAACACCTGCTGAGGTGGCTTGCATGAGTAAAGTTCCTTATGCTTCGGCTGTAGGATCTATTATGTATGCGGTTAAGTGCACAAGGCCAGATGTGGCGTTTGCTCAAAATATTACCAGTCAATTTCAACAGAATCCAGGTGATAAACATTGGATTGCTGTTAAGCATATTCTTAAGTATTTGAGGAATACAAAAGATATGTTTTTGGTATATGGTGGAAATCCAGCTGCAGAACTTTGTGTTACAGGTTTCTGCGATGCATCCTTTCAAAGTAATAAAGATGATTCGAAGTCTCAAACGGGTTATGTCTTTGTTATCAATGGAGGAGCAAGAAGCAGAGTACAATTGCGATGTCTGCAACAGAAGCTGAATACATTACTGCTTCAGAAGCTGCTATGGAGGCTGTTTGGATTAGGAAATTCGTTTTTGGGCTTGGTGTTATGCCTTCAATTGAATTACCTATTAATATGTATTGTGACAATTCTGCTGCAATCATATTTGCCAATGAACCTGGAGTCATGAGAGGCACCAGACATTTTCTATGGAAGTATCACTTTGTTCGTGAAAAGGTTAACGAAGGTGAAATAAATCTGCTGAAAGTTCACACAGATGATAACTTAGCTGATCCGTTCACTAAGGCTTTGGCGAAAGAGAAGCTTAATGAATTAGCCAATGGAATTGGACTTAAATTAGCTAGTAGTTTCATGCATAACTGTGATTAGTATTTGGATAAAGGATATTGTAAACAATTATTATTTTAATGAAATAAAGTATGTTGTATGTTTATTTTTGTTATTAATTATTGTTGTCCTATTTTTGCATGTTTAAATCCATGAATAAAGGTTATTCTAAATTGTCCGTTGTCAGTTAATAATATGGGAATATTATTAAATTAAGACAAATCTGAAGTTGGTATAATATACTTAAAGTATATTGATGCGTAGTCATGCCATTTCAGACGATATTCGATGATACTGAATATAGGACTTATCCCAACTATATGATGTTACTTTATGGATCTTGTCATTAAGTAAATCATAAGAAGTTATCCTTAGACTTGAGATACAAGATAACGGTCATGAATGTAGTACATTTTTGTGGAACAACTTAACGCTATACGTAACTGGTAGTCATAAGGGTTGTTTTCAGAAGTATTACAAAGTTTGTGTGTTTTGCTTGTAATCAATAAATAATTTTTTCCTTCAAATTAATTTTTGAAGTTTAATACTGCTGGGTCCATCTTAGGGTTGTCAAGGTGTTTGTGTGGCCACGCCCAAGGTCTTCCCTGAAAGGTTCAGAAGATTTGGTAATCTTGTCAATTTCTAACAACGAGAAACAGAATGGTTAATTAAGGAATGACCTAGATCCATATCCTTATTTAACACGGTATTAGAAACAAAGGGATAATAATAATGAGAAATCATTAAAAAGTTTTCCAGGAGCCTTACTCAAGTTGTACTAGAGGCATCGGCGTGTTGCAAGACGCTAACCGATGTGATCACACTATTATGATATGTCTAAGTGGGAGCTGTTGGTTTTATAGACAAAATAATAATAGTGGTGTGTTAGGATCGAACTTGAGATCACGGGATTGCACACAATACGTATGAAGAGAAAAAGTAATTATTATTTATAAAATGTTATAATTAATTATTAAACACAAAATAAATAATAATAATTAGTATTATTGATTAATGACTAATTATTTATTAAACGAAGATAAGGAAAGTAATACTAGACAAAACATGGAAACAAGAGAAGGTTCCAGATACCCCTTGGGGGCTCCAAACCGATTGGCAAAGGGGGGCAACCCACCTCCTTTGTGCCTTGAGCTCCAAGTTTTGTATAGTATATAAGCAAACCCAAGATACATGTTTTTCTCATAACTTGTACACACACATCTTGGTGTTTTCTCCTCTCCTTCTTTCCTTGGTCGATTTTATCAAAACAAACCCTAAGGGTTTCGATTTTATAAGATCAAAACAAGTCTTGTGTTTATTACTTGCATAAACTTTTTCTTAAATTAGTACGTGTGTACAAGAACGTGAATCAAACACACTATTGTTTGATTCTTGGATTGAATTACAAAAAGGTAAGGGGTAATTCTTATAATCCTTATAAACCCTAATTAGGGTTCTTGGTTCCGGACGATTGCTTTGATTCTTGTTCGGGCTAGAATCACAAAGGTATGTTTACTATTTAATTATTGATTAATTAATTACATGTTATTTGATTCTATTATAATTGCATCCGTTATGCTCACTTTGATGTACTTGGTTTATTAATATTGTGACATTTCTAAAAATTTCATATCAATTATTTTAATGGTTTATTATTTAAATAATCTATTCTAATTTATTTACTAAGTCGGAAGATATCCGCGTACGTTTAAATAAATTATATCGCGACTAGACTATGCTTAGTCTACGTTTTCTATACACCATTGTTGTATTTCAATCTTATTTTAAGTCACTATCCATTTTATTTCATTTTTACGTCCACTTTTCATTTTTATCGCGCGGTTTAAATTCGTGTTTCACGTTTTAACCTCAAATAAATCCTCCGATAATCTCATCACTCATCTATATTTCAAAAATTCATCATGAAAACAAGTTTTAATATTTTCACAAGTTTTACACTTTGTTTAGTACAGTTAAATTTTATTTCTAGCAAGCTCGGTACCCGATAACACCTTAAACTAGCCAAAAAAAAACTACCTAAATAATACCTAAAGTCAAAAATCTTACACACTCACCCACTCAATCACCAAAACCCACCCCCCCCCCCCCCCCCCATTTCAATCTTCTTACAATATTGAAAATGCTACCTATCTCAATTATTATATGTACTTTGTTGTCTAAAGAAAAGAAATATATATCAAAACTAGTAGTTAGTTCATTTTATACTAGCTAGCTTTTTTTTTCTTTTCTCTCTTTTGGGGTGGACGGCAAAACACAACAACAAGAAGGAGGGATCAAGATTTTATCAAGTATATTAAACCTAGTTTACTTCTTGTTTTAGTTTTGAAATAAAAACTAGGAAGTATTAGGAAACCTTGTTACCTTAAACCTCATCATCTCACTTGTGAGCTTCAAGTTATATTTTTCATCTTTTCATACTTCCATTTATTCACTATCTTGATGTATTTGAACATTATATAAGTTATAATGCTTAGTTAAGCTTGGTACTTAAGTTAGAAAACCTTAAAACAATAGAAAGGCTAAACATGAAACTGTATTTTTTTTGATCCGTGTATAAAAGTATTAAACTGCTCTAATCAGTAGATAATGGACATAAACTAAAAATATGCAGTTGTATCCCTATGTCTTGTGGTCATTTCGACGGGTATTTCGTCGAATAACTCCTTACGATGATTAAACTAAAATTATTTTGGTGAAACTAGTCACAATCTGAGCAACAGATTTGAAACGTGAAAAAGTCATTTTTTTTGTATATAACCCTCTGTTACTCAAAGAATAAAAGTTTTAGAGGACATCTTCACTTAAACGTTTCCGAAAACGGGGAATAAATCGGGTTAGTAAAACTCTAGATATCGCACTTTTCGTGAGACCATTGAAAATTTGAAAGCTGAATGGATTGATTGTTTGGGTAAATGGACTGTTTTACTAAGGTTATGTAATTTTTGACCAAGTGGGACCCACAAATCTCGTTAGTACAGAAGTAGACCTTTCCGGGGATATAAAGAACGAGACTTGTGGACTTACGGTTTGCAAATGGTGATTTTTCTAAACCTAGACAAGTTATTAAATTTTTAACAGCCCTAAGTATGAAATGAGTATAAAGTGTTTTACACTTTATAATGTTGGACCTTTAAAACATTTTGAACCCCCTAATATATTTTTGAACCCTTAGGCTTAAAGTGAACCTTTTTGACCAAAAACTTGACCCATGGACTAAATTTGAACCTTAGAATTAATTTGAACTTTTACATTGCAATTGAACTTGGGGTCAAATGTAAGTTTCATACTTATATAAATGCAAGAGTATATTTTTGGATAATTTGTAGGTAATTTAACTAAAACCTTGTGATGTATCTAGGAATATTGTACCAAGCTTAAGTAAGATCATAATCTGTATAATCAAAAGTACATCGATATCTATTTTCATAAACTAAGACAACGTATATTAATTAGGTTCATTGTAGAGCTTTTGCGGCTATTCCTTCGTTTGCTTGTTCATTGCTACTTTCTTTGCTCTCGGTGAGTTCATAGCCACGCCTTTACTTACTTAAATGTTTTATAAACCTCGCGACGGGGATACATGCTAGTTTTTACAAACTGAATACAAGTAGTTTTGGTATGCTGGACCCGATTACGTGATTATAGTGATTGAATGCTTCTTGCCAATTAAGTCCCCACAATGAACCGTTAATTCCGTAAGGAAACGCTATTATTATGGATATGCATATTAGGCTTGGCCGGCCTTGACTGGGTAAGGTCACATAATTTTGAGAGTTTAGGGTAAACTGGCAATTTTTACCTAGGGGCACAAAATCATGGTTAAGGTTTCGGTTTCATAATTCTCAATACTATAATCAGATAAACCGACATGTAATTGCAATACTTGTCGCCCGATAAATAATGCTTGTATTCAACTGCTTACTTATTAAACTCTATGATTTCACTCAACTTTATGTTGACTTTTTAGCATGTTTATCTCAGGTCCGTAAGTAACTTCAGCTTGGATTGGGCGGCGCAAAGAATGGATATCTACTTGATGGCCCATGTTTAAATAAAAACTTTTCATTCGATAATGTTCAAAATTTTCAAACTTATGTAACTTGGTACTATGTAAAAACCTTTTGGGATCTTTGTTGACTCTGATAATTATCGAATGTGAAGTAAGAACTTTTATTAATAACGACTTGTTTTAAAGTTGTTTACTATATTTGTACAATGTGATTGATGTATAGCACCCCATGTCCCTTTCCGCTGCGATCCTAAAATGGGGGTGTTATAGATTGGTACCAGAGCACAAATTATAGTGAACTAGGTCTTTTTGTTCTAAAAACCTAGACTATAATCATAAACATTTTATTATTATTATTATCATTTTTTTTAAATCATGAGCTTCCATCATCTTGTCCGATATCCATGCGCGCCTACTCCCGAGCTTCCTATTTTCTCCCTCGTATATATATATATATATATATATATATATATATATATATATATATATATATATATATATATATATATATATATATATATATATATATATATATATATATATATATATCGTAATCATGCTATTCTAAAAAAATAGTTATAAGCACTATAATTATTTCCTATCTTGTTCGATAATCCGCAAAATATCACTCTTTTTATATGCACATTATGCACTTGTTAAATTTTATGCTATTTATGAGCATTATAAACTTCCATCCGGAAATTTATACATATCTCTTTGATTGTGCCGTTGTTATACGTATGCACATAACAAATGTTATCATTTGTACATGTAATGTTTATTGATTATTTTGCTTATTTATAAAGCATCACTATTTGTTCACTTACTTACACAATATATATATATATATATATATATATATATATATATATATATATATATATATATATATATATATATATATATATTGATAATATTTCTATTCTTTTTCTAATTATATGTATATATGATTTTCAGATTTGTCATGGCACATTTACTTCCTCCTGATCACGAGGTAGACATCCAAGAGATCGAGCCCGCTCAACTTGAGCTTGCACATGCTCAACATCTACCTCCACTACCGAATCACATTCATCCAAACATAGATGAAGAAAACCAAGATGAAGAAGAAGAGCCATTTGAAGATGATGAAGATGATATATTGATACTTCAAGATGTAAGTTCCGACGAAGAGATGAATGAACCCAAACTAATCTATCCTTATGCTGCACCGGGTTCGCCTTATCCACCCTCTTCACCGGACACTCCTTCCGATTCTGAGCCTAAACCCGAAGAAGTTGCTACTGTAGGTACTATTACACAAGTACCACTTACAGGACGTAGATTTCCTCGTAGTATCCATGAAAGGGGTGGATCATCCTCAGCTGCTCCTATCACTTATGAGCTTGAGGATATAGTACCCGGGACCATGAGGAGAATTATAGACTCTCTTTATGGAAAGTTTATGGTGTTAGAAAGGCAAATGATGGTGAGGGAAACGGAAGGGGAATGTTCTTTATCTAGGGATAAGCTTGTGCATAAGCGTATGGATTTACTAGATTTTGATTTGGGTGTGGTAGAGCACCAACAAGATGAGACTAAGCGCGAGGTGAAAGTATTGGGTAAACATGTTCGAGAGTTAGATGATGTGGGTGTAAGGGCTGAAAACAAGAAGTTGAAGCATGAGTTGGGAGATGTTAGGTTGTCCCGCACATTTGACCGTATGAAAAATGAGCGCCTTGAGAGGGATCTTTACGAGTTGAGGTGTTGGACTTACGCTCACTGGGGAGAGTTAATTCGATTGGGGTATGTTGAGGAGAGGTCTTATGTGGCCACAGATGTATTAGCAGTGTATGGAGAGACCCCACCGCCCAAGCCAAATGAATCACCCCGCGACCCTCAGTAGTTTATGTACTTTGTTGTTCTCTTGTTATATTTCGTTGTTGTACTTCTACTTTGTAAATTACTATCAGTTAGTAACTAGTATCGTTGAATGTAATGACTTCGTCAAATTTTGTAATACAATCCAACAATGTATTAATCTTTTGTAATGAATGATGAAGTTATATTCCTTTAATTCTACTCTATATTGTTGTGATATTTTTCATATTCAATTTACTCATGTTTGAATATATCTATATCATTGTATGATTACTCATCAAAAATTTTCTTGTGTTATGATAGAATCATGCCACCGAAGAAAATGTCTGATGCAGCTATTCGAAAGCTAGTCGTTGACAGTATAGCCCAGGCTATAGCCGAGGATCGTGCTACAAGGGAAAATGACACTGGGGCTGCCGGTGGCGGTGCTGGAGCCGCTGGGGCTGCAGCTGGTGGTGTAGTGCGTGGTTGCACTTATAAACAATTTCTGGGTTGTGGACCAACTAAATTTAAAGGAAATGAAGGGGCAGTGGCATTGACACGCTGGTTTGAAAGTATTGAAGACACATTCATACTCAGTGACTGCTCAGAGAACTGCAAGGTCAAGTACGCCGTGGGTACTATGTTAGATTATGCTAAGTCATGGTGGAATTCGTATGCTCAGCCTATCGGGATAGAAAAAGCCTATGAAACCACCTGGACTGATTTCAAGAAAATGGCGATCAATAAGTTCTGTCCCCGTAGTGAAATAAGGTTGCTTGAAACCGAGTTTTATGATCTTAAAGTGAAAGGTTATGATATCGAAACTTATATTCGAAGGTTTCAAGAGCTAAAAGTCTTATGTCCTAGTATGGTTCCGGATTTCGAAAAGGAAATGGAAGCTTTTGTTAAGGGTCTTCCGCGAAGCATCAAAGGAAGTGTGACATCCTCTAATCCACAAACTCTAGATATGGCTATTCGTATGACTCAAAAACTTATGGCTCAAGTGGTGGAGTATGGAACAATTCAAAATGCTAACAACAATAACAACAACCAACAGAACAAAAGAAAATGAGATGATGAAAAGAAAGGGTATAACAACAACAACAACCAGGGCCGCAACAATGATCATCATCATCAGCAAAATAGAAGACAAGAGAATGTTAGGGCAATGACTGATGCCCCAACCGGGAAAGGTGGATATGCTGGTCCCCATCCTTACTGTAATTGCTGCAAGAAGCATCACACTGGCCAATGTACCGCGATATGTACCAAATGTGGAAAGCAGGGTCATGCGGTGACAAGCTGTAGGGTTAAGGCTACTGGTGCTAATACACAGCCGATCGTAACTTGCTATGGTTGTGGGGAAAAAGGGCACTACAGCAACAAATGCCCGAATAAGAAGAATAATCAGACTGGGGATGCTCGTGGTCGAGTGTATGTGATGGGGGAGCAACAAGGCCCGAATGTCGTGACGGGTACGTTTCTACTTGATAATCGTTATGCTAAAGTTTTATTTGATTCGGGTTCAGACAAGAGCTTTGTGTCCACTAGTTTTAGTGCATTGATAAATATTAACCCGATTAAGTTAAACTATAATTACGAAGTAGAATTAGCCGATGGGAAATTGGTTAGTACCAACACTATTCTAAGGAATTGTACCAAAAATCTAGCGAACCACCCATTTAGTATTGACCTCATGCCAATTGAACTTGGGACTTTTGATGTCGTTATTGGAATGGACTGGTTATCCGATCGAAAGGCGGTTATTGTTTGTAGTGAAAAGATTGTTCGTATTCCACACAACAACAAAATATTAACAATCAAAGGGGATAGAGATGCTTCCCAATTAAAAATCATATCTCGTATTAAAGCCCAAAGATACATTGAGCAAGGGTGCCAGATGTATTTGGCACAAGTGACAGATAAAGAATCAGTTGAAAGACGATTAGAAGATGTGCCCATTGTCCGTGATTTTCCGGAAGTGTTTCCCGAAGAATTACCGGGGCTTCCACCACCTCGACAAGTAGAGTTCCGGATTGATTTAGTGCCTGGTGCTGCACCTGTAGCACGTGCACCTTATCGGTTGGCACCATCAGAAATGAAGGAGCTATCGGAGTAACTACAAGAACTGTCGGAGAAAGGATTTATTCGGCCGAGTTCGTCGCCTTGGGGTGCTCCGGTACTGTTTGTGAAGAAGAAAGACGGATCCTTTCGTATGTGTATCGATTACCGTGAGCTTAACAAGTTGACGATCAAAAATCGTTATCCACTTCCAAGAATTGACGATTTGTTTGACCAACTTCAAGGCTCAAGTGTATATTCCAAGATTGACCTACGATCAGGTTACCATCAACTCCGTATCCGAGAAGAAGACACTCAAATTACTGCATTTAGAACTCGGTATGGTCACTATGAGTTCCAAGTGATGTCGTTTGGGTTAACCAATGCACCGGCAGTATTCATGGACTTGATGAATCGAGTGTGCAAACCATACCTCGACAAGTTTGTAATTGTATTTATTGATGGCATCTTGATTTACTCCAAGAGTAAAGAAGAACACGAGGAACATCTAAAGATTATTTTGGAGTTACTCAAGAAAGAGCAATTGTATGCCAAATTCTCAAAATGTGAGTTTTGGCTAGAATCTGTACAATTTCTCGGCCATGTGATCAATAGTAAAGGTGTTCAGGTGGATCCTTCGAAGATTGAAGCTATCCAAAGTTGGGCTCCGCCAACAACAACAACTAAAGTGAGGCAATTCTTAGGACTTGCTGGTTATTATCGAAGATTCATCGAAGGTTTTTCTTTAATAGCCAAACCTCTTACCAAGTTGACCGAAAAGAACAAGAAGTATGTGTGGGGTAAAGATGAAGACGAGGCTTTCCAAATACCGAAACAAAAACTTTGTAGCGCGCCTATCTTAGCACTACCGGATGGGGCAGAAGATTTTGTGGTCTATTGTGACGCCTCGATAAAAGGTTTTGGAGCAGTGTTGATGCAGCGACAAAAAGCCATAGCATATGCTTCTAGACAATTGAGAAAACATGAAGAAAACTATACGACCCATGATTTAGAATTGGGTGCGGTGGTTTTTGCTCTTAGATTATGGAGACACTACTTGTACGGTACGAAGTGCACGGTGTATACCGACCACAAAAGTCTCCAATACATCCTTGACCAAAAAGAGCTTAATATGAGACAACGTAGATGGATTGAACTCCTAAGCGACTATGATTGCGACATCCGTTATCACCCTGGAAAAGCCAATGTGGTGGCTGATGCCTTAAGCCGAAAAGAAAGAGAAAAACCATTGCGGGTCAGATCGTTGGTAATGACAACCACGATTCTCCCCAAGTTACCGGAACAAATTCTCGAGGCTCAAGAGGAAGCAATGAAAGAAGAAAATGTGAAAGCCGAAAATCTAGGGAGGGGGATCAAACCAATATTTGAGACTCGCCCTGACGGAACTAGATGTTTTGATAAACGTGTTTGGGTACTGCTGTTTGGAGGTTTGAGAGACTTAATCATGCACGAATCTCATAAATCCAAATACTCTATCCATCCGGGATCAGATAAGATGTACCATGATATAAAGCAATTGTATTGGTGGCCGAATATGAAGGCTGAGATTGCCACCTATGTTGGCAAGTGTCTAACATGTGCGAAGGTTAAAGCAGAACATCAAAAGCCAGCCGGATTTCTTCAACAACCTGAGATTCCTATTTGGAAATGGGAAAGAATCGCCATGGATTTCATCACTAAGCTCCCTAGAACTCCAAGTGGGTATGATGCAATTTGGGTCATTGTGGATCGTTTGACCAAATCTGCTTATTTCCTACCAATAAAAGAAACCGACAAAATGGAGAAACTTGCTCAACTGTACTTAAAAGAGATTGTTTGTAGACATGGCGTGCCTATTTCTATCATATCCGACCGAGATAGCCGATTTACATCGGGATTCTGGAAGTCACTTCAGAAGGCCTTAGATACAAATCTGGATATGAGTACGGCGTACCACCCACAGACGGATGGTCAAAGCGAGAGAACAATACAGACTCTAGAAGACATGCTAAGGGCGTGTGTGATCGACTTTGGAAGTAGTTGGGATCGACACTTACCATTAGTCGAATTCTCCTACAACAATAGCTATCACGCAAGCATCAAGACTGCACCGTTCGAAGCTCTTTACGGGCGAAAGTGTAGATCACCAGTTTGCTGGAGTGAGGTTGGGGATAGTCAACTCACAGGGCCAGAAATGATTCGTGAAACAATGGAGAAGATTGTCCAAATCAAGAACCGGTTGTTAACTGCTCGTAGTCGTCAGAAAAGCTATGCCGATATTAGACGCCGACCTTTGGAGTTTAATGTAGGTGATAGAGTTATGCTCAAGGTTTCGCCATGGAAGGGTGTAATTCGTTTTGGTAAACGTGGGAAGCTAAGTCCACGATACATCGGACCATTCAAGATCCTGGCTAGGGTTGGTCCAGTGGCGTACAAGTTAGAACTACCAGAAGAACTTCGAGGCATTCACAACACTTTTCACGTTTCTAATCTCAAAAAGTGTTTATCGGATGAGAGTCTTATCATTCCATTAGAAGAACTTCGAATCGATGACAAGCTGCACTTCATAGAAGAACCAATAGAGATCATGGATCGTGAAGTGAAGCAACTCAAGCAAAGTCGCATCCCCATTGTTAAGGTTCGTTGGAACACCCGACGAGGACCTGAGTTCACATGGGAACGCGAAGACCAGATCAAGAGAAAGTATCCCCATCTTTTCATGAGTGAACAGTCTAGAGATAAAGCGAGCTGAGCTCCGGGACGACGCTCTCTTAAGGGGTACGTGATGTGACATTTCTAAAAATTTCATATCAATTATTTTAATGGTTTATTATTTAAATAATCTATTCTAATTTATTTACTTAGTCGGAAGATATCCGCGTACGTTTAAATAAATTATATCGCGACTACACTATGCTTAGTCTAAGTTTTCTATACACCATTGTTGTATTTCAATCTTATTTTAAGTCACTAACCATTTTATTTCAATTTTACGTCCACTTTTCATTTTTATTGCGCGGTTTAAATTCGTGTTTCACGTTTTAACCTCAAATAAATCCTCCGATAATCTCATCACTCATCTATATTTCAAAAATTCATCATGAAAACAAGTTTTAATATTTTCACAAGTTTTACACTTTGTTTAGTACAGTTAAATTTTATTTCTAGCAAGCTCGGTACCCGATAACACCTTAAACTAGCCAAAAAAAAAACTACCTAAATAATACCTAAAGTCAAAAATCTTACACACTCACCCACTCAATCACCAAAACCCACGCCCCCCCCCCCCCCCCCCCCCCCCCATTTCAATCTTCTTACAATATTGAAAATGCTACCTATCTCAATTATTATATGTACTTTGTTGTCTAAAGAAAAGAAATATATATCAAAACTAGTAGCTAGTTCATTTTATACTAGCTAGCTTTTTTTTTTCTTTTCTCTCTTTTGGGGTGGACGGCAAAACACAACAACAAGAAGGAGGGATCAAGATTTTATCAAGTATATTAAACCTAGTTTACTTCTTGTTTTAGTTTTGAAATAAAAACTAGGAAGTATTAGGAAACCTTGTTACCTTAAACCTCATCATCTCACTTGTGAGCTTCAAGTTATATTTTTCATCTTTTCATACTTCCATTTATTCACTATCTTGATGTATTTGAACATTATATAAGTTATAATGCTTAGTTAAGCTTGGTACTTAAGTTAGAAAACCTTAAAACAATAGAAAGGCTAAACATGAAACTGTATTTTTTTTGATCCGTGTATAAAAGTATTAAACTGCTCTAATCAGTAGACAATGGACATAAACTAAAAATATGTAGTTGTAGCCCTATGTCTTTTGGTCATTTTGACGGGTATTTCGTCGAATAACTCCTTACGATGATTAAACTAAAATTATTTTGGTGAAACTAGTCACAATCTGAGCAACAGATTTGAAACGTGAAAAAGTCATTTTTTTTGTATATAACCCTCTGTTACTCAAAGAATAAAAGTTTTAGAGGACATCTTAACTTAAACGTGTCCGAAAACGGGGAATAAATCGGGCTAGTAAAACTCTAGATATCGCACTTTTCGTGAGACCATTGAAAATTTGAAAGCTGAATGGATTGATTGTTTGGGTAAATGGACTGTTTTACTAAGGTTATGTAATTTTTGACCAAGTGGGACCCACAAATCTCGTTAGTACAGAAGTAGACCTTTCCGGGGATATAAAGAACGAGACTTGTGGACTTACGGTTTGCAAATGGTGATTTTTCTAAACCTAGACAAGTTATTAAATTTTTAACAGCCCTAAGTATGAAATGAGTATAAAGTGTTTTACACTTTATAATGTTGGACCTTTAAAACATTTTGAACCCCCTAATATATTTTTGAACCCTTAGGCTTAAAGTGAACCTTTTTGTCCAAAAACTTGACCCATGGACTAAATTTGAACCTTAGAATTAATTTGAACTTTTACATTGCAATTGAACTTGGGGTCAAATGTAAGTTTCATACTTATATAAATGCAAGAGTATATTTTTGGATAATTTGTAGGTAATTTAACTAAAACCTTGTGATGTATCTAGGAATATTGTACCAAGCTTAAGTAAGATCATAATCTGTATAATCAAAAGTACATCGATATCTATTTTCATAAACTAAGACAACGTATATTAATTAGGTTCATCGTAGAGCTTTTGCGGCTATTCCTTCGTTTGCTTGTTCATTGCTACTTTCTTTGCTCTCGGTGAGTTCATAGCCTCGCCTTTACTTACTTAAATGTTTTATAAACCTCGCGAGGGGGATACATGCTAGTTTTTACAAACTGAATACAAGTAGTTTTGGTATGCTGGACCCGATTACGTGATTATAGTGATTGAATGCTTCTTGCCAATTAAGTCCCCACTATGAACCGTTAATTCCGTAAGGAAACGCTATTATTATGGATATGCATATTAGGCTTGGCCGGCCTTGACTGGGTACGGTCACATAATTTTGAGAGTTTAGGGTAAACTGGCAATTTTTACCTAGGGGCACAAAATCATGGTTAAGGTTTCGGTTTCATAATTCTCAATACTATAATCAGATAAACCGACATGTAATTGCAATACTTGTCGCCCGATAAATAATGCTTGTATTCAACTGCTTACTTATTAAACTCTATGATTTCACTCAACTTTATGTTGACTTTTTAGCATGTTTATCTCAGGTCCGTAAGTAACTTCAGCTTGGATTGGGCGGCGCAAAGAATGGATATCTACTTGATGGCCCATGTTTAAATAAAAACTTTTCATTCGATAATGTTCAAAATTTTCAAACTTATGTAACTTGGTACTATGTAAAAACCTTTTGGGATCTTTGTTGACTCTGATAATTATCGAATGTGATGTAAGAACTTTTATTAATAACGACTTGTTTTAAAGTTGTTTACTATATTTGTACAATGTGATTGATGTATAGCACCCCATGTCCCTTTCCGCTGCGATCCTAAAATGGGGGTGTTATAAATATGAATGTCATGATATAATAATTCCAACACCTCCGTCCTTTTTGAAAACCGATGGAGCACATGCATGATCTTAACACGAAAAGTCAAAAACAACATCGTTAATCAACTTATAGACTCATAATAACCATGAAAGTAACCAGAAAGATTACATTATAGTAGAAGTATATATTTTTTCATTATTTGAAACAAACATGAACAAAGCATAACGTATTCAAGTAGTTACCTAATTCAGAGGAAGCCATTCTCACGAATATATCTTGACCACCCCTCTAGGATGCCCTGATATCTAATAGGTCATTGAACCAAAGTAAGCAACCACTTTCTTCGAAGTCTGTGTATCTGGTATTTGCATATGCCATACAAGTGGAGTTCTGTAGGCATATTGCTTTACATTCTGTTAAAGACATTGTATTGTTAAACCACGAAGTCTGTGTATCTGGCAATTTTACATTAGAATACCTGATAAACCCATCTGTTCCATTTTTGCTATCCAACGGTATTCTCCTCACACAACCACCTGTCCAATCTCCTGTTACCCAACCCATTTTGTTTATCGGCTCAAATTTTGCCTCATCTAAGCACGAACATTTCTGCACGTCTTCAGTGCTGCAGCTTCCATAAGGCCCACAGATGTTGTAAGTGTCACAAATATCTTCTGGCATTGTCGAAATAACCTCCCATATTTTCTTATTTTCTTGCCACACTGAAAACTCTAGATTCCCAGAAGAAGTCAAGGTGGACTTCGATATGACAGAATTGTTTACCAGATTATAAGAAACAACCGCTGCTTTTTCATTAATAACCATATTGCATGAAATGTACGTGTTGTTGGATGTCCAGGATGACCCACTAAACCGTTCACCGTTCCATGGTCCGACCCGATACATGACCACCAAACCATCTCTTATTACGAAGTGAGGATAACCACGTGTGTCAATGCTCCAGATGAATTCCCCTATAGCTGGATCTTGAATACTCTTCCATGATGTTAAATGCCAGTCGGCACCTGTTAAGTAATTTTCTCCCATCTTCATGCCAGGTAGATTAGTATTGGTTGGATAGTCAAAACTCTCCCACAGAATCTTCATGCTGTTTGCATCCGTGATGACTAGATTTCCAGAGTCATAAAGCTGTGCAGTTGCATTTCCTGATGACGTTGAGTTGGATGACCACACTACATGATCGGTATAGTTCTTGAGAACAAGATTTCCCGCACTGTCAATCCTTAACATGCTTGATGATACATTGGTGAGGGGGTTGTCTATGTTGGCAACCCAAACCACTGTTTTAACAGAAATTTGCTTATACCAAATACCAACGTAAGTGTTATCCGAGCTACCTGGCTTGAAGAATCCCAATTCAAATTTTCTAGCAGGAGATACCAGCGTGTCGTTTTCTGTCAAGAAGCTTGAGTCTGAGATGATGTCAATTTCGGCTGCGTATATTTTTTGCATGTGGAGTGAAAAAACTAGAAGAACAAGTATGGTTGCTTCCTCCATTAAAATCATTTCCTTCAAGCTCCTCAAAATTTTTTTTTGAATGGAATCAAAGTCTTATTATCACCTACCGTATGCTTTGGGGTCAACAAGTCTTCTTGACAAAATGTCGATGTTTATACTATGTAATTAGCTTATACAGTTAATATCCACATTCAATGGATGTAATGTACTATATGCGAAGGGGAAAAAATTGATTCATCCACATAAAATAGAAAGGAAATTACATATATGCCCTTACATTTTGTTTATTTCATATTTACAATAGTGACCCTTAACAACGCTTTCAATAACTTGTTTTTTTCTTTGTGGGTGACACGCAGCCGCCATTCCTTTACTATTCCCAATTCTACCTTCGCCAATTACTTATGCCAAGTTAATTATTACTCGTAAAGTATATGAAGAACTTGTATTGTAATATCTTTTTTTCATTAATAAAAATGATAAATCATCAAACGACCAACCAAACAAAGGGTTTAAGAAACCGGATACGAGTAATGATGGGCCCAAAACTAAACGAGAGCTTCGTATCCAATCTAAGGTAAAACTTGTTTAATTTGTTATTTGAGTTTATTTGAATTTGGATTTTGTTGGTTTTGTGGGAAAATGTTTTTGGTGCAAGGTGAATTTTATATTAATCTCCAAACAATGACTTACAACTTAGAGACACATTCATCTGAAAGGACATGCCCTTTATCAGATATCACAACATATACAATACAACTGATATCAGTTATAACAAACAACTGTATCAAAAACAACTTGTCTCAATACTGATGTATACTGCAGAGTAGAAACCAATTTGCATTCCACAAACCAAATCCATCCAGGATCAAGAATTCACCTTTATAGCACCTTTACCATCTAGCTACATTTCCATTTGTTCTCCCACTAAGATCACTCAGCCCTCATCAACAGTAATCAAAGCAAGAAGAACAAATGGCATCACTAGGTACCCATCATTCCCAGTCAAGGGCTCTTCCAAAATCCCTACATTTCCCTCTTTACAAAGGGCTTCAGGATTCTGGAAACACACGCCTTGAGGGGAGAATCAACCAGCCCCCTTGGCAGTGTATAGATAGGACCAAGTAGGATCATCTTTCATTCCTCACTATTCCTATCTTCATACACTGCCCACCAAACTCACTTACCCTACACACAATGGAAACCTACTTTATGACACTCAACAAACTATAGTCTTATAAAACTAGTCAAAACAGTCCACAATTATCTAACAAAGGCCTATTGATAGACTGTTTTGATGTTTTACAGACCACAACTTATAGAGTTTCAAGATACAAGGCCATCATAGTGTAGTGAGTTTAAAACATCTTCATGTTTCTATGAATCAGAACATAAGATGTCAGGTTTCAAACCTTTATATGCAGGCACTCAATTCCACATTACTGCATGATGCAAACTTTCCAAACCATTGTTATCCCAAACACCCCAATCAAAGTTTTCCATTCATCACAACATCCCAACTTCATTAGAAATGTTGTTGAAATGAATATGTATGTATTTTTTGTTATTAGAAATCTATGTTGCAGCTTCATTCCGCCTTTAGACGTAGAAAGGCGTGCCTTTTTATGTTATGTGCATCATGGCATTCTGGAAAATGTGACAGATTCTGAAATCAAGGGTTGTTTTGTGTTTTGAGGGGTGTTTATTTCGGCTTATATAACCGGCGTAGGGCTTATTTGTTTTTTCGGATTATGTTTCAAAAGCTCACTTTTTTAAGGTTTTAAGGTTTTTGTTATTTTAGGATTTACATATAAAACGACTTTCAAATATAATCAGATAGTCAGATTTGATATTGTCGCAACTACTTAATAAGGAGTAGATGATTATTAAATGCCTAAATGTGGATAATCAGATATTTTTCACTATACCTATACACCAGAAATGTTAGACGATGGGTTTAGGCTGTGATTAGGCCCGTGGTATTTGGCCCATATTGTAACATTATATATAGTCTATTATGTACCGAACTCATTATTCAGTATATCGATTATCATACTTCTACATGGTCTCAAACCTCACAAACGATCCCTAAACCTTTTCCAGCTTTCGCATACCTTACACAAAACCTAAACCAGTCGATTACTATTTTTTATTTTTTCTTTTCTTACCCGTTTTCCAATCTTCGTTTGTCGACCGGTGTGAGTTGTCGGCGGTTGTTTCCAGTTTCCGTTTGTCGACCTTTGAGTTGTCGACCTTGTTTGTCTGCTTCAGTTTCTATTCCTACTGTTCTTGATTGTCGACTTTGTTGTCGACCTTGTTTTTGTTATGGTTATTTCATATTAAAGGAAATCATAAACTCAACATTCCATGATGATGATGATGATGAATAGACCAATAAAAAATTCACAGTCCCATGTGCTGGTTTAAATAGTCAACTCTTGTTGATAGGATTGGTATTGTTTAAATTGTTCATTTGTTTTTAATAGTTTATTACAAACCCACGTGCTACACCCTAGTATTAATTACCCTAGTATTATTGTTTTATACTATCAACCCTAAGCCATCACCATGACTACTGATACGACTCCCCCTGCACCCGTTCTCACCTTATCGGATAAACTTATGGCCATGAATCACCTAACCACTTTTGTTCCCATCAAACTTGATGTTGATGAGATGAATTACTCCCAATGGGTGTATTATTTTTCTCACCTTTGTCATGGCTATGGCATCTTGGACCATCTTGTTGATCCACCCGAATCATCCTCTGCTCCACCTTCTTCACCACCAACTAGGGATCCGGAATGGCTAAAGGTTGATTTCATTATTCGGTCTTGGATCTTTTCCACACTTGCAGTGAATCTTCAAAAGCGGTGGTTGTTCTTAATCCCTAAACAGCCAAAGAGGCGTGGGTGTCTCTTGCAACGATTTTTCAAGAAAATAAACGCCCAAGAGCTATGGCTTTGAAGGCGGAGCTACGGAATTTGAAACTTGGGGACTTAACAATTGATGCATACTTTCAGAAAATTGAGTCAAATGCTTCCGTGTTAAATGGTCTTGGTTCTCCTCTTAGCAATGACGATATTGTTACGTTTGCACTTGAAGGCTTGCCAACCACGTATGATGTGATTTCTACAGTTATTACTAGTAGGGAACCCTTTCCTGATCTCAAGACGGTTCGTTCTTTATTGACCACGCAAGAGATGCGTATGAAATCAAAGGTTCAAGATTCGCTTGTGACTGCTACATCTGCTTCTCCTATGGTTCTATTGGCAAATAATAATGCTCGGCGTTCGTCTAATCCTTTGGAAAAAGTGAACAAACCTTGTTTTCCTTTTGCTAAAGGTCATTGTCGTTTTGGTGAGGCGTGTCGGTATCTTCACAATGGTGTTCATGGTAAGTCTACTTTACTCCCTCGTACTTCCGGTTCATCATCTCCTATGTCGGATATGGATACCTTGCGACAATTGTTGGCTAAGTTGGGGTTTACCTCTCCGCCTAGCCAAACTACATCTCCTGTTGCTTATACTATGAATCACCATCCTTATGGACCAGCTCAACTACAATACCAATCCCAGCCTCTCTATTCAGCCCAAGTGTTTCCACAGGGGGTTCAAGGTTTACCACAAGGGGCAGGTCATAATGTTGCTCAAGGAGTTCATGGTCTACCACAGGGGGTTCCGTTTGGGGTGACAGGTTTGTTTCCACAGGGGGTTCACGTTGCGCAGGGGGTTCCGTTTGCTGCAGGTTCTCAGCAGTTGCAGGGGGGTTCACGGTCTATCACAGGGGGTTCAGTTTGCAGGTTTACAACCTGGGGTTCAGTTCAGTCCCGGTATGGTTCAGCAAGGGCCATCACCGGCCGGTTTTCACCCAGGTCCACTACTAGCATCAGGTTTACAGGGTTCGAGTCAAGAGACTATTTTACCAAATGCTTTTAATACCACCACTCTTCAGGAACCGGCTGCTGGCAACTGGAATATGGATACAGGTGCGAGCTCTTACCTTAATGATTCTATACATAGTCTTAGTTATATTCTTAATGAGTGCATTTATCCGTCTGTTGCGGTTGGTGATGGGCGTTTCATTCCTGTTACTAACTCTGGTCATAGGATTTTGTCTACCCTTTTTCGTCCTCTTCGTTTAAATAATGTCTTAATTACTCCACATATTGTAAAAAATCTTATTTCTGTGCGTCAATTTGTTCGTGATAATTATTGCATTGTTGAATTTGATCCTTTTGGTTTTTCTGTGAAGGACTTCCTAACTCGACGGGTACTCCTCCGTTGTGATAGCACGGGTGATCTCTACCCTGTTACGAAGCCTTCTCCCATTCCTCAAGCGTATCTTACAAGTTAGTATACGTGGCACCAACGACTTGGACATCCAGGGAGTGAAGTGTTGCGGCATCTAGTGTCTAGTGATTCCATTTCATGTAATAAAGAGAAGCTTCCCGTTCTTTGCCATGCTTGTCAGCTTGGTAAACATGTGAACCTTCCGTTCGTTAGTTCGTCTAGTTCTGTTACTTCTTGTTTTGATATTGTTCACTCGGATTTGTGGACATCCCCAATTCCGAGTCTTTCTGGTTTTAAGTATTATGTTTTGTTTCTGGATCATTATTCTCAGTATGTTTGGGTTTATCCATTAATGCATAAATCTGATGTTTTGTCTAAATTTGAGTTGTTTCGTAGTTATGTTCATACTCAGTTTAAATGTGAAATTAAATCGTTTCAGTGTGATCATGGTGGTGAATTTTATAATACTGCCTTTCATAAATTATTTTCAACCCATGGCATCCAGTTTAGATTTTCTTGCCCTCGCACCTCTCAACAAAATGGAAAATCTGAACGCATGATTCGTACCATTAATAATCTTATTCGTACTTTATTGTTTCAAGCACACTTACAACCAAACTATTGGACTGAGGCACTTAATATGGCCATTTATTTATTGAATATTTTACCTTCCTGTGCCATTAATAATGAAATACCCTTTACCCGACTTTTTGGTGCTACACCTGATTATAGTGTTCTACGTGTCTTTGGATGCCTTTGTTACCCACACATCGATACCAATCATAAACTGGGACCCCGTGCCACACCTACAATATTTTTGGGACACGCTGCCAATCATTTTGGCTATCGTTGTCTTGATCTCAACACCAACAAAATTATCATCTCTCGACATGTTACCTTTGATGAAATGGTTTTTCCGTTTCAGTCCCATCCTTCCAAGCCCACACCCTCATATGATTTTTTGGACGATTCTTCCAATCTCATTTCCACTATTATCAACACTACACCGATTGGTTCACCTTCCAACCCAACTCCTACTACACCTGTCAATATACCTGTATCACCTGCACCACCAACGCCTCCACCTACTCCAGCAAATGATCCTGTTTCCGTACCAATACCTCCACCCTCTCCACCACATGTTCATGTTCCTACACCTCCACCTGTTATATCTACTCATCCCATGGTCACACGTTCTCGTGTTGGGACTACTCGTCCTAATCCTAAGTGTGTTGGTCATGTGTCTACTGTTTCTCCGTCCCCTAGGTCCTATAAGGATGCTTTTAATAATCCAAATTGGCGCAATGCTATGTATGATGAGTATAATGCACTTGTTAAGAACAAAACTTGGAAACGTGTACCTCGACCTGAGGGTGTCAATGTTGTTAATTGTATGTGGTTGTTTCGTCATAAGTATTTGGCTGATGGCACTCTTAGTCGGTACAAGGCACGTCTTGTTGCCAATGGTAGCACGCAGATTGAGGGAGTTGATGTTGATGAGACTTTTAGTCTGGTTGTTAAACCGGGTACCATTCGAACTGTTCTTAGCTTAGCTATTTCTCGACATTGGCCTGTTCACCAGCTTGATGTCAAGAATGCGTTTTTACATGGAGATTTAGCCGAAACTGTTTATATGCATCAACCTCCTGGTTTTCGGGATCCAGAGCATCCGGATTATGTTTGTTTATTACAACGGTCTCTTTATGGTCTTAAGCAGGCATCTCGGGCATGGTTTCAGCGGTTTGCTACATACATTACTACTGTTGGGTTTACTCCAAGTCGGTGTGATTCTTCATTATTTATTTACAGACAGGGTGATGATACTGCTTTTCTGTTACTATATGTGGATGATATTGTGCTCACTGCTTCCTCTGATAGTTTATTATAGCAGATTATTGCTTCTTTGCATAAGGAGTTCTCTATGACTGATTTGGGTGCTCTTAACTATTTTTTGGGTCTGTCGGTTACGCGTGACTCTTCTGGGATGTTTTTGTCACAGCGTAAGTATGCTATGGAGATTTTGGAGCGTGCACATATGGTTGGTTGTAACCCTTCTCGGACTCCTATTGACACTGAGTCTAAATTAGGTGATGATGGTGCTCCGGTTTCTGATCCTAAGTTATATCGGAGTCTTGCAGGTTCTCTTCAGTATCTCACCTTCACTAGACCTGATATTACATATGCTGTGCAGCAGGTTTGTCTATATATGCATGATCCTCGAGAGCCTCATTTCAATGCTCTCAAGCGGATTTTACGGTATGTTCAGGGGACTCTGGCTTATGGTTTACAGTTATTTTCTTCTACTACTGAGTCCTTGGTTGCTTATTCGGATGCTGATTGGGCGGGTTGCCCTACTACACGACGGTCTACATCAGGTTATTGTGTTTTTCTTGGTAACAACTTGCTCTCATGGTCCTCTAAGCGTCAACCTACGCTTTCTCGTTCCAGTGCTGAGGCGGAGTATCGTGGAGTTGCCAATGCTGTTGCTGAGACATGTTGACTTCGGAATTTAATTCGTGAGCTTCATACACCTTTGTCCTCTGCTACTATTGTTTATTGTGATAATGTGAGCACCGTGTACTTGTCCTCTAATCCTGTTCAGCATCAGCGGACGAAGCACATTGAGATTGATATTCATTTTGTTCGTGATTTGGTTGCTACTGGTCAGGTTTGAGTTCTACATGTTCCTTCTCGGTTTCAGTATGCTGATATTTTTACCAAAGGATTACCGTCTGCCTTGTTTGCTGAGTTTCGTGACAGCTTGAGTGTTCGGTCTCCTCCCGCTCAAACTGCGGGGGAGTGTTAGACGATGGGTTTAGGCTGTGATTAGGCCCGTGGTATTTGGCCCATATTGTAACATTATATATAGTCTATTATGTACCGAACTCATTATTCCGTATATCGATTATCATACTTCTACAAGAAATTGTGACTTAAAAACACAATTTGAAAATGTAATGTCAAATACTTCCTATTATCAAAGTGTGGCTTGTTTAAGACGATGCGATATTGGGTAGTTCTTTTTGCTTATTTTTTCATATTATGTTAGACTTCGTATGCTATTGCCTAGTGTGAGCCAGCATTCTAACAGCAGAATAAAATTTTCATTTGTAACGAGAATTTTATAATTTGCGATGTTGCAGGAACTTGCTGAAGCTTTTGCAGAGGTCTTTGCGGATCTTGGATCAATCATGGATGAACTTTAATAATGAAAAACAATAAGAGTATGCATATCGAATCTGTATGCAGGGACTCATTTAACAACAGAGAGAGGGTGGGAACTTTATGTAAACGACACTTTATTAATATATTCCACACACTAAAAACGATTACAATGATATGTATATATACTATGTCAATCGGTGTCATTGAACCGATGTGACTCTTCTAAGAGTTAACTATGAAATGTTATATCCTATCCTACAATACAGAAATACAGTTAATATCTATCTATAATACATATTTGGTCCTTATACTTTAAAGACTTATGTTTCTTGATTATTTCAAGTCCAACAGAAGCTAGGAAGAAAAATAGAAGGCCTCATTACACGCTTGAGCAAGTGTGTACTCTACTAAATTTATTTATTTCCATATAGTAGTACAGTTCATCTCGCCTTATGACTCAGATCAATATTATTATCCAATGCAGGAGCTTGCTTTACTATGGGAAAAGATGAGGCGTCACAATATTGGAAAGGAAGATAGATCCAAGTATGTATATTGATGCACGTTTTACGTGGGGCACATGTCTTAATTAAAGTTTTAATCTTCGTTAACAAGTTTTTGAATATGTCTTAAGGTTGGTGAGTCAGGCTCTAACGAAGATGAAGGGCAAAATTCATGAAATTTCCGGCTCCCATGTTTCTTGCCGTGTGCTTCAGGTTAATAACAAAGTTCTATTGTGTTTAACCTTTTGATGTGTTTTTCTTTTACACATGTACTAATATAACCTTTTTTCTGCTTTAGACTTGTGCCAAGTATTGTTCACAAGACGAAAGAAATGCTGTTTATCTGGAGCTGTAGCTTTAGCTACTCTAGAGAAGCTAAACAATGGTAGCTCCATGGCTTCTCTCCCGCTTTCACCTAAATTTAGTGACCCCCCTGAACCATTTAACATGCTTATTACTTTAGGTTTAATTTATTACTATAATAATTAAATTAAAAAAAAAAAAAAAAAAAAAAAAAAAAAAAAAAAAATAACCTTTGAGTATCAAGAACTTTGAGTATGTTCATGTCCTTTTGAATTCATCATGTAATCCTTAAGTTGTCGGTATTAATATATTTCACATTTTCATTAAAAAAAAAATGGTTTAATTTTTAAATCGATTCTGATCACTTTATCGCTAAAACTCTACAAATATCTTACCTTCCTCAGTTTTTGGTGAAAGATGTCTTTTTCTCCAAGCATACCACAACCATGTGCTCAAACTTATCACAAAAACCACCAAAAAGACACCAATCAAGATGAATTTGATGTTTGTTTCTCTGGTCTTTTTGAAAACCAATGGAGTAAGTGCATGATCTTAACACCAAAAGACAAAAAGAGCATCGTTAATCAACTTACAGACTCGATCATAACAACCGTGAAAGTAAACAGAAAAACTACATGATAGTAGATGGATTTTATTTTATCTTATTTATTTATTTATTTATTTTTTTGGAAATAAACATGAAGAAAGCATAAGGTATTCAGGTGGTTACCTAATTCGGAGGAAGCCATTCTCACAAATATATCTTGACCACCCTTCAAGCTTGCCCTGATATCTAATAAGTCATTGAACCAAAGCAAGCAACCACTTCCTTCGCCTCTGATATCAGTATTTGCATATGCCATACAAGTGCAGTTCAGTAGGCATATTGCTTTACATTCCGTTAAAGACATTGTATTGTTAAACCACGAAGTCTGTGTATCTGGTAATTTTATATTAGAATACTTGATAAACCCATCTGTTCCATTTTTGCAATCCAACGGTATTCTCCTCACACAACCACGTGTCCAATCTCCTGTTACCCAACCCCTTTTGTTTATCGGCTCAAATTTTGCCTCATCTAAGCACGAACATTTCTGCGTGTCTTCAGTGTTGCAGCTTCCATAAGGGCCACAGATTTTGTACGTGTCACAAATATCTTTTGGTAATGTCACAATAACCTCCCATATTTTCTTATCTTCTTGCCACACTGAACGTTCTAGATTCCCAGAAGAAGTCAAGGTGGACTTCGATATGACAGAATTGTTTAACATATTATAAAAGATAACCGCCTATTTTTCATTAATAACCGTATTGTATGAAAAGTAAGTGTTGTTGGAAGGCCAGGATGACCCACTAAACCGTTCACCATTCCATGGTCCGTGCCGAAACTTGACCTCCAAACCATCTCTTAGTACGAAGTGAGGATAACCACGTGTGTCCATGCTCCAGGTGAATTCCCCTATAGCTGGATCATCAATACTCTTCCATGATGTTAAATGCCATTCGGCGCCTGTTAAGTAATTTTTTCCACACTTCATGCCTGGTAGATTAGTATCCGTTGGATAATTGAAACTCTCCCACAGAATCTTCATGCTGTTTTGATCCGTGATGACTAGATTTCCAGAGTCGTAAAGCTGTGCAGTTGCATTTCCTGTTGATGTTGAGTTGGATGACCACACTACATGATCGGTATAGTTCTTGAGAACAAGATTTCCCACACTGTCAATCCTTAAAATGCTTGATGATACATTGGTGAGGGGGTAGTCTCTGTTGGCAACCCAAACCACTGTTTTAACAGAAATTTGCTTATACCAAATACCAACGTAAGTGTTATCCGAGCTACCTGGCTTGATGAATCCCAGTTCAAATGTTCTACCAGGAGATACCAGCGTGTCGTTTTCTGTCAAGAAGCTTGAGTTTGAGATGATGTCAATTTCGGCTGTGTATATTTTTTGCATGTGGAGTGAAAAAACTAGAAGAACAAGTATGGTTGCTTCCTCCATTAAAATCATTTCCTTCAAGCTCCTCAAAAAAAAAATTTTTTTTTTTTGAATGGAATCAAAGTCTTATTATCACCTACCGTATGCTTTGGGGTCAACAAGTCTTCTTGACAAAATGTCAATGTTTATACTATGTAATTAGCTTATACAGTTAATATCCACATTCAATGGATGTACTGTACTATATGCGAAGGGGAAAAATTGATTCATCCACATAAAATAGAAAGTAAATTACATATATGCCCTTACATTTTGTTTATTTCATATTTACGATAGTGACCCTTAACAACGCTTTCAATAACTTGTTTTTTTCTTTGTGGGTGACACGCAGCCGCCATTCCTTTACTATTCCCAATTCTACCATTGCCAATTACTTATGCCAAGTTAATTATTACTCGTAAAGTACATGAAGAACTTGTATTGTAATCTCTTTTTTTCATTAATAAAAATGATAAATAAGGACTGATTGATGGTCCAAAAAAGAAACTTAAATCATCAAACGACCAACCAACAAAGGGTTTAAGAAACCTGATACGAGTAATGATGGGCCCAAAACTAAACGAGAGCTTCGTATATTGTTTAATTTGTTATTTGAGTTTATTTGAATTTGGATTTTGTTGGTTTTGTGGGAAAATGTTGTTGAAATGAATATGTATGTATTTAGGAGAAGTTTGTTACTAGAAATCTATGTTGCAGCTTCATTCGCCTTTAGACGTAGAAAGGCGTGCCTTTTTATGTTACGTGCATCATGGCAATCTGGAAAATGGGACAGATTCTGAAATCAAGGGTTGTTTTGTGTTTTGAGGGGTGTTTGTTTCGACTTATATACCCGGCGTAGGGCTTATTTGGTTTTTCGGATTATGTTTCATAAGATCACTTTTTGTGGCTTCTTTTGAAACTTTTCGGCTTATGTAAGTTTATTATGTTATATAAAGCTTATATAAGCCAAAAAGTTTCATAATAAGCCACAAAAAGCGAGCTTATGAAATATAAGCCCAAAAGCCATAAGCCGGCTATATAAGCCGAAACAAACACCCCCTGAATGTGGTTATGTCATACAGAGTTATTAGATGTAGATTTTTTAGCTGTGACAAAAGGGGCTGCAGAAGTTGGTGCTTGGTTGTGGTTTTGCTAATTGAAGTTGTGATAATCGTTGTTTAAGTGTCAAGGTTTGAAGGTTTTTATTATTTTAGGATTTACACATAAAACGACTTTTAAATATAATCAGATAGTCAGATTTGATATTGTTGCAACTACTTAATACAGAATAGATGATTATTAAACGCCTAAATGTGGATAATCAGATATTTTTCACTATACCTATACACCAGAAAGTGATTATGTGACTTAAAAACACAATTTGAAAATGTAATGTCAAATACTTCCTATTATCAAAGTGTGGCTTGTTTAAGACGATGCGATATTGGGTAGTTCTTTTTGCTTATTTTTTCATATTATGTTAGACTTCGTATGCTATTGCCTAGTGTGAGCCAGCATTCTAACAGCAGAATAAAATTTTCATTTGTAACGAGAATTTTATAATTTGCGATGTTGCAGGAACTTGCTGAAGCTAGGAAGAAAAAGAGAAGGCCTCATTACACGCTTGAGCAAGTGTGTACTCTACTAAATTTATTTATTTCCATATAGTAGTACAGTTCATCTCGCCGTATGACTCAGATCAATATTATTATCCAATGCAGGAGCTTGCTTTACTATGGGAAAAGATGAGGCGTCGCAATATTGGAAAGGAAGATAGATCCAAGTATGTATATTAATGCACGTTTTACGTGGGGCACACGTCTTAATTAAAGTTTTAATCTTCGTTAACAAGTTTTTGAATATGTCTTAAGGTTGGTGAGTCAGGCTCTAACGAAGATGAAGGGCAAAATTCATGAAATTGCCGGCTCCCATGTTTCTTGCCGTGTGCTTCAGGTTAATAACAAAGTTCTATTGTGTTTAACCTTTTGATGTGTTTTTCTTTTACACATGTACTAATATAACCTTTTTTCTGCTTTAGACTTGTGCTAAGTATTGTTCACAAGACGAAAGAAATGCTGTTTATCTGGAGCTGAAGCCACATTTTCTCACCCTAGCTTGCAACACTTACGCAGTGCATCTCATTACAAAGATGTTGGATAATGGTTCGTATTAGACTTTATATAATTCTGTTTTAAATCTATATTAGCTGAAATATGTACCCTCGCTTTTGCAGCATCAAAGGAACAAGTGGCGGAATTCATATCTTCTCTCCATGGACCTGTTGCTTCTCTTCTACGACATATGGTCGGTTCAGTTGGTATGACACTTCACTTTCATTTTACAATGGTCTTGTATTTTGTCATTTATCCATTGATCCTTTACACCCTTTCCTTAGTTCCTCATTAAAGATTTGTAAACTACTATTCTTTATTAATCTTTGTATCGTACACCCCACTGTTCTGCTTTATCTATATGTTGTTCTGAAGACACTATTGTTGAATTTAATCTCGTCACTTTCTTTTCTAGTTGTTGAACATGCTTATCAACTGGGAAATGCCACTCAAAAGCAATCTCTTTTAATGGAACTGTATTCTACTGAGCTTCAGTTGTTTAAGGATTTAGGTCAAGTGAAAGAGCGCAGGTAAATCCACCTCTTTTTTGTTATATTTATGGTTGTTACTATGTTCTACAAACCAGTGTGTCTCATATGTCTTTTGTATTAACAGATTGGTTGATATTATTGCAAAGCTGAATTTGCAAAAATCAGCAGTAGTGAGGCATATGTCGGCTGTTTTACAACCAATTTTAGAAAAAGGGATAGTCGATCATTCCATCTTACACAAGGTTCTTGTGGAGTACTTTACAATTGCTGATAAGGTATTTAAAATTTTGATCTTCGTTATTTCCTTTTGTTTCATTAGTCATGCTTCTAAAACCAAGTGTATGGATAGACCCCTACTGCAAACGTTATTCAACATGTATCGAGTGCACTTCTTGTGCGGATGATCCATACAAAAGATGGATCCAAGGTTGGGATTATTTGCATCAAGCATGGCAGTGCCCAGGTTTGTTAAAATATATTCATCTCTTTTTTGTTAGCTTGATAAGTTGAGCTATTTATTTATGTGTTAAATTATTGCAGGAGAGAAAGAAAATTATTAAAGGAATAAAGGATCATGTCAGTAAGATAGCTTTAGATAGATTTGGCAGTATGGTAAGGATGAACTCTAAATCTGCGTTAAGATGTATCATCTATGTTGTGGCCATATATTTGATCCAAGTGTTATAAAATAATTGGAATATCGTCTTTTGCCTAAATTCTTTTTTTCTTGTTTAATAGGTGCTCGCATGCATTCTTTCTGTCGTTGATGACACACAGTTAGTAAAGAAGGCCATCCTTCGCGAACTCCAAACAGTACTAAAGGATCTGATTCTAGATAAGGTTATCTTCTAATAAATTTAAATGATTCAAACTTCAATACAATATTTGTCTAATCTTTTTATTGAAAGTAATGTTACTAATTGTTATTCTCTATGTAATTTCAGAATGGAAGACGCCCTTTATTGCAGCTTCTTCATCCAAATTGCTCACGTTATCTTAGCCCAGATGATTTGTCTTGGGCAAATTACCTGAAAATGTATGCAACTTGCCACTTTTTCCCATTGTATGTAGCCTTCTTTTTTTTTTTCCCAATCTGTCAATAAACTTACAAAATCCGTTCATTGCATGTAGCGGTGACTTGTTTGACCTGCTGGAGCAGGTAAAGCTAACGGTCGTTACGTTTATCATTGCACCGTTAGTCCTTTAGACTAACGATCGTTTATCATGGCTACATACAATGACAAAAAGTAACAAGTAAAATGACTTTTTACGTTTTCGACCGACTTTTTACGTTTTCGTCAGTTTTTCACGTTTTCGTCTGTTTTTTTACGTTTTCGTCTTTTTTTTTACGTTTTGTCGGTTTTTTTTACGTTTTCGTCAGTTTTTTTAAGTTTTCGTCCGATTTTTCCCGTTTTTGTCCGTTTTTTTCGCGTTTTCGTCCGGCTTTTTTACGTTTTCGTTCGGTTTTTCACGTTTATACACACGTTTTATACACATTTTATTCACCTGTAATCATGTTACTATACTACTATGTAATATATGTCTTATCTTTTTATTGAAAGTAATGTTACTAATTGTTATTTTCAATGTAATTTCAGAATGGAAGACGCCCTTTATTGCAGCTTCTTCATCTAAATTGCTCACGTTATCTTAGCCCAGATGATTTGTCTTTGTTGGATTCATCTGTACCTTCTTTATTAACGACGGTAATTTTTGTGTTTGACCTTTTGGTCTTTTTTGTAAAACAACATGATGTAATATTTTCTGAATTACATTCTATTTGCATCAGGGTGGCGCAGAAGCAGAAACCGAAGCTAAGTCTTCAGATGCTGAAGGTGATGAGGACATGAATGATGCAGCAGATGAAACTGTATAATCTGTAACTGGTGGGAAAAAGGATCCTGCTTTACGAAGACGAGAGTTGTTGGTTGATAGTGGACTTGCTGAGGTTCGGATAATAATTATTATAGGGTCAAATATGCAGTTTCATACAAGCTGCAACTAAACTGATTATTCAAGGATAAACTAAAGTTTAAGTATTACATCTTTATTAAATCTGATTTGACAAACATCTACTCCTATTTCTCAAAAAGACAAATCTTCTATAAATAAATGTTATGTTTTTTATTATCTAATTTTGACAGTTTGAAACAAACAACTCACACAATCAATGTTTACATTTGCTTATTTGTACAGAGTCTCATTGATGCATGTACCAAGAGTGCTGAGGAATTGCTTAGATCAAATCATGGAAGAGAGGTCTTGTTTGAGGTAATAAACTAATAATATTAACAGCTAGCTACATATATAAAAAAGAAATGTATGTGCTTATTTGCATATGTCTCTTGACAATTTTTCTTTCACGCCATATGTGATTGTATCAATGTTGTTTGAATGTAGGTTGCTTCAGGGGGCGCAGACAACATTCTTAGCCCACATTTGGATGAAAAGTTGGCTTCTTTGCACGAAGCTATAGCATCTGTCGTACCAACCCCTAAATCAGAAGAGGAAGAAACATAACACCTTCTAGAAAATTTCCATTCAAGCAGGACAATAAGAAAATTACTCCGTAATACTCGAATCACTTTCCTTTGCATCTACTTTATGAGAGAAAGTTTTCAAAGGGAAGTGTAAGACATGGGCCCAAGGTCACAGGTAACTTAACTATATTGATTCTATTAGAGCCTTTATATTTTCTGTCTTTCTGATATATCGTAATGGCCAATTCCATTGGTTATAATTGAAAAAAAAGTCAAAGATTTGTGGTCAATGAAAAAGTAATCATGTTTTAAGTTTGTTATTCATACAAAATAAGTTTACTTATCGCAACAAGTGTTTCATTTCAATCTGACCCACACACTAATTGTTGACCCGTTATGTTAGTTTGACGGATAATAAATTAATATATCATGACCGGACTCGAACTCGAGACTTCAGGATTGCACACTTTACGTATGAGTTTCAATGAATTAATAATTATTGTTTTAGTGACGAATAATTATTAAATACACGAAATATAAACTTAACGGTAACTAACGACCGTTAGACGAAACATGAAGGACTAGAGTTGGAAAAGAGTGAAAGTTCGGTTCGGGTTGGGCTTTTGTAACCCTTGGCCGGCCACACCCATAACCCCATAGGGTTTGGGATAGCTTTTGCTCCAAGCCTCTTGATTAGTATATAATGAGACCCCTCTCATTCATTCTAATCATCCCTTGGTTCCATTGCAACCTAATCTTCTCTAATCTCTTTCTTTGTGTCTAATCGATCTTTGATTGATAGGACCAATAGTTTAATCTTTTCGTGTACTACGAATCTAGCATTTCCATTGAAACGCTTATAGTACGTGTGTGTGAGAACGAAGTGTTAGCATACTTTTGCTAACGGTGATCTTGCCTTGTGACTAGCCCTAGTCGATCCATATAAGCCCTCTCCTAGGGTTTATAAGTTCTTGTTCTTGCTAGCAATCAAGAGGTATGTATCCATTTATATTTCGGTTAATTTATTATTTGTATTTGATCTATTCCGCTGCGTACTCTTTGATGTTTATATGTTTATTGTTTTATATTATTCATATATTCCAACAGTGGCATCAAGAGCCGTTAATACATTATAATGAATTACCGAAACACATAAAATTGAATCGTTTGATTATAACATGCTTGGTGTTCTTATGTTTTTTTTTTCATAAACCCTAGTTTTATTTTTTTTATTTCGAATTTATTTAATTATTTATATATATATGTCGAAAGTTTTTTTTTATTTAAAAAGAAATTAGGGTTTGATGAATTATGTAATAAAAACTTGTAGAAACCATAGGTTGCATGTAATTTATGTGTATGGATATTGTTATATGCCGTTTGGTTGCGTTCCTTGATTGACATGAATATTTGTATAATATGTGCAATATGGGCATCCATGACAAACTATGCATGTGTTGTTATGGATTAAGATTTGTTTTGATTTCATGCTTATTTATGCGATTTATTATAATTGATAAATGGTTTAGTAAATATTATGTATAAAGATTACTAAAATTTGATTAATTATAAAATTAGGGAAGACCCTATTAATCGTATATTAAATCAATAGTGTGTTTTATATTGATTGTAATTTGCATGACCATTATTGTTGTTGTTTGTTTATTTTATTTTATTACTTTTGTTTTATATGTTTTTTGCAACATGATAGTAACAAAGGGTAATTTCAAGAAATAAAATATTAAACGGACTTAATAATGGTGAAATCTTGTTTTGAGCTTACTTATAAATCTTGAACTTTTGGTTGATTGATCGCGACTGTATTAAGTGGTTGAAAGGTGGAACTAATTATGACAAACTATTAAAGTGGGTATAAGGTTGGCTACGCATTAAATTGCGGCCTTAGTGAGCCTCCATTCTGGCTTACCGCTCGCCTGTGAGTCATATTTTAGTCTTTACCTAACATCCATGATAACTACGAAGCACTTAAGGCAAAGTTGTAAGTTTCTCAACGCCTCAATCAAAAGTTTGAAGATTTAAGCTCGTAAAGAAACTAATGAGTAAAAGTTTTTTTACATGAAACATATGCTACAAGATGAATGCATTACATCTTTGTACATATATTTTGATTACACACATCAAAAATACTACCCTTAAATTTAAGTTATATGCCATCCAATGAAACGGAAACACCTGAAATTGGATCTATGCCAGGGCGTAACCTGACTAGATTGCAATGGAAGGACAAATTACATGATTTCATCACTTGCAGATCAACTGGTGTGGTGTCATTATGTAAGTTTGTTGTTTCTTAAATTGGTTAACTTAATTGAGTTGATAGTGGGAACTGATCACTCAAGGCATAAGAAGATGGGGATAAAACATGTTTACATTGTAACTGCGGTTGGCAAATAATGTAAATCCCATCGATTCTAGGAATTGCAATTGAATATTGGCAATTGGGACACGACCCATACCTTATTGAATAACGTCATCACTAGCAGATCAACTGATGTGATGAACTTATGTCAATTTGGATCCTAGTTTTTCAATATATAATTAAAATGGTTATATGTTTATGAACCAAGGGTATTTAATTTTATTGAAATTTAATTATCGAAAGTACTAACTTTTGAATTTTTTCTGTAGAAATGGCTACACCTGAAAACACTAATATGAGCAACATGAGTTCTGCGTTCAAGCAAATGATTGATCGAGACAAGTTGACTGGTGAAAATTTCAATGACTGGTATCGATCTTTAAGAATCACCTTAAGGATGGCCAGAAGATATGATTATCTTGGTGAACCTCTACCCGAGAAACCTGTTGATGATGCAACACATGCCGTAAAGGATGCATACAACATTGAATATGAGAAGCACAATGATGTGGCTTGTCTCATGTTGGCTGGGATGGATACTCAATTGCAAAAGCGGTTTGAGCCCTTTGGTCCCATGGACATGATCAATGAACTCAGACAAATGTTTGAGAAACCACCTGCTGCAGAATTATATGATCTAATAGAATCTCTGCACAATTGTAAGCAGGAAGCAGGAAAATCCGTGAGTGCCCATTTTTTGTCCATGAAATATTATATGGATCAATTGGAGCGACTTGGTTGCGGATATCAGGAAAGTGTGTGCATTGGTCTCATTTTGCGATCCCTTAATCAGGATCTGTATAGTGAGTTTGTACGCAACTATAATATGCATTGCAAGGGGAAGACAGTAAGTGAAGTTCATGCAATGCTTATAGATTATGAGAAAAGCCTGAATAAGAAGGCACCTACACCTGCTGTAATGGTGATACAGGGTGGTAGGATCACCAAGAAACCCAACAAACCGCATAATGCGAACGTCAAGGGTAAAGGCAATGGTACTGGTAAAGGCAAGCAGATTGCAAATCACCAACAGAAGCCTAAGAAGCAAAATCCTCCTTTTCAGAAGAAAAAGGAAAATTTCAATAAGGATTTGGCTAAATGTCACCACTGCAACACTCTTGGTCATTGGAAGAAAAACTGTCCATTGTTTCTAGAGGAGTTGCGCCTCAACAAAAGTAAAATGCCTGGTAACGTCGCAAGCACTTCAGGTATGTTTATGATTGAGTTATTTCCTTTTCCTCGTAAGAATAATTCCTGGATATATGATACAGGATGTGGTACTCACATTTGTAATACATCGCAGGGACTTAGAGGAGCAAGGAAGCTGGCCTATGGAGAAAGATACTTGTACGTAGGAAATGGAGTACGTGCAGCAGTTGAAGCCATAGGGACTTTCGATTTAGTTTTACCTTTGGGAATGATACTAGTATTGAATAATTGTCACTTTGCACCCTCTATTGTTAGGGGTGTCATTTCAGTTTCTTTGTTATTGGATAATGGTTTTGTTCACACATTTATTAATAATGGAATTTCTGTTTCTTTAAATAATGTTTTTTACTTTAAAGCAATTCCAATAAATGGTGTGTTTGAAATTGATATGGAAGATTCCATGTCCAATAGAAATAATTCTATGTATAGCATTAACAATAAGAGAATCAAGTCTAACTTGGATTCGTCTTATCTTTGGCACTGTCGTCTTGCTCATACAGGCAAGGATCGCATGCAAAAGCTGCAACATGATGGGCTTTTACAAAAGATCAATGATGAATCATTTGATAAATGCGAGTCCTGCATATCTGGGAAGATGACAAGGAAACCTTTTTCACCACAAGTGGAAAGGGCAACAGATTTACTTGGATTAATACACACTGATGTGTGTGGTCCACTTAGACATGTGTCAAGACGTGGTTCTACCTACTTCATAACCTTCACGGATGATTATAGTCGTTATGGTTATGTTTATTTACTTAAACATAAACATGAAGTCTTTAATACCTTCAAAGTTTTTTTAAAAGTGAAGTAGAATTACAACTCGGTAAGAAGATTAAGGTACTTCGATCCGATAGAGGCGGTGAATATTTAAGCCAAGAGTTTAAAGATTATCTAACTGAGTGTGGTATAGTCCAACATCTCACGGCTCCTTATACTCCACAGCAAAATGGTGTATCTGTAAGGAGAAATCGTACTTTGCTAGACATGGTACGATTAATGTTTAATCTTACATCTCTACCCTTATCCTTTTGGGATTATGCCCTTGAAACTGCTATTCGCATATTGAATATGGTTCCAACAAAGAAGGTTGATAAGACTCCATATGAATTATGGACAGGAAAAGCTCCTAGCTTTTCTTACTTAAAGGTCGGGGGTTGTGACGCATTTGTTAAACGTGATTCACCAGATAAACTCCAACAGAGATCTGTTAAGTGTATCTTCGTAGGATACCCAAAGGAAACAATGGGTTACTACTTTTACTTTCCACCAGAGAATAAAGTCATTGTGGCTAGGTATGGAGATTTCTTTGAAAAGAATCTTATATCTCAAGAATTCAGTGGGAGAGTTTATGATCTAGAAGATGAAGATACATCACCTTCTGAAAACACTAGCACACTTCCTGTGGAACTTGAAAGTTTAGGTCCACCTGAAGTGGAAGTGGTACCTATTCGCAGATCTTCAAGAACTGTGAAAGCACCCGAACGTCTATGTCTTAACGTAGAGTGTGAGGAAACAATACTAGGGGATCTTAATGAACCTACTAGTTATAAGGCTGCCATTAATGGTCCTGTAAAGGAGAAATGGCAGAGTGCTATGAATGGGGAAATGCAGTCCATGAAAGACAATGAAGTCTGGGAAGAAGTAGACTTACCTCCAAATGCTAAGGTAGTTGGAAGTAAATGGCTCTACAAAATGAAAACAGACGTGGATGGCATTGTACACATCTATAAGGCTCGTTTGGTAGCTAAAGGCTATACTCAAACATTTGGTGTTGACTACGAGGAGACCTTTTCTCCTGTAGCTGCCTACTATGACTATGAGATGTGGCAAATGGATGTCAAAACCGCCTTCTTGAATGGTCGCCTAGATGAAGACATCTATATGGCGCAGCCTGAGGGGTTTGTGAATCCAGAATTTCCAAACTGTGTATGCAAACTTAAAAGATCCATTTATGGATTAAAGCAAGCATCACGTCAATGGAATAAGAGATTTGACGCAGAAATCAAAAGTTTTGGATTTAGTCAAAATCTTGATGAGCCATGTGTATACCAGAAAGCTAGTGGGAGTAATGTTACTTTCCTTATCCTATATGTCAATGACATATTAATATTAGGAAATCATATACCAAGTTTAAACGAAGTTAAAGCTTATCTTGGTAGATGTTTTTCTATGAAGGATTTAGGAGAAGCAACATTCATCCTTGGAATCAAGATCTACAGAGATAGATCAAAGCGGTTGATTGGATTAAGTCAAAGTACTTACATTGATAAAGTATTGAAGAGATTTAATATGCAAAATTCCAAGAAAGGATAATTGCCAATGCAAGTGGAACATGGCTTAAGTAGCAAACTATGTGCCTCAACACCTGAAGAGGTTGCAATCATGAAGAAGGTTCCGTATGCTTCAGCAGTAGGATCTATCATGTATGCAGTTAGATGCACAAGACCTGATGTAGCGTTTGCACAAAATATGACCAGTCGTTATCAACAAAATCCAGGTGGAAAGCACTGGCACGCTGTTAAAAGCATTCTTAAGTATTTAAGGAATACTAAAGATATGTTCCTAGTGTATGGGGGAAATCCAGAAGCAGAACTTGATGTTACAGGTTACTGTGATGCATCCTTTGAAACTGATAAAGATGATACAAAGTCTCAGACGGGTTATGTCTTTGTTATTAATGGAGGAGCAGTTGACTGGAAGAGCAAGAAGCAGAAAACAATTGCGATGTCTGTTACAGAAGCTGAGTATATTGCTGCATCGGAAGCTGCGATGGAAGCTGTTTGGATCAGGAAATTCATTTCGGGGCTTGGTATTATGCCGTCAATTGAATTACCTATTAATATGTATTGTGACAACTCTGCCGCAGTTACATTCACCAATGAACCTGGAGTTATGAAGGGCGCCAGACATTTTCCAAGAAGATATCACTATGTTCGAGAACAAGTCGACATAGGTGAAATCAATCTACTCAAAATTCACACAGATAACAATCTAGCTGATCCATTTACGAAGGCTTTATCTAAGGAAAAGCTTACTCGACTTGCTGATGGCATTGGACTTCGTTTAGCTAGTAGTTTCATGTAAATCTGTGGTTAGTATTTGGATAAAGGATTGTAAACAATAATTATTCGAATGAAATGAAGTATCGTGTTATGTTTATTCCTATTCATAAATATTGTATCCTATATTTGCATGTTTAATCCATGAATAACTTAAGTTATTCTAAAATTGTCCGTTGTCAATTAATGATATGGGAGTATCATTGAACTAAGACAAATGTGAGATTTGGTATAATATATATAAATTATATTGGTGCGTAGACATGCCAAATTCACATGATATTCAATACTGGATAAATTGAATATAGGACAAATCCCAACTACATGATTGTACTTATGGATGTTGTCATTATAGTAAATCATGAATATTTATCCTCAGACTTGAGATACTAGGTAATTACTATGGATGTAGCTCATTTTCTGTGAGATAATCTAACGCTATCCGTAACTGGTAGTTATAAGGATTATTTTCAGAGGTGATGCGAAGTTCATAGGTTATGCTTGTAGTCAATACAGGATTTGGTTCCTTCAAATTTGTTTTGAAGTATAATACTGTTTGGCCGCTCGTAGGATTAACAAGATGTTTGCATGGCCATGCCCAAGGTCTATCTGGAATACGTTCAGAAGAATTGGTAATCTTGCTTAATCATAAATAACGAGAAACACTAGTTAATTATGGAATGACTTCAATCCATATCCAAATTAACATAGTATTAGAATCAAAAGGATAAGTATGATGATGAATCATCAAAGGTGGTTTTTTCCAGGAAGCCATACTCGAGATCGTTCTGGGGACATTGGCGTGTTATGCTAGACTAACCATTGTCATTGTTACATTAATCTATATCCGAGTGGGAGCTGTTAGTTTGACGGATAATAAATTAATATATCATGACCGGACTCGAACTCGAGATTTCGGGATTGCACACTTTACGTATGAGTTTCAATGAATTAATAATTATTATTTTAGTGACGAATAATTATTAAATACACGAAATATAAACTTAACGGTAACTAACGACCGTTAGACGAAACATGAAGGACTAGAGTTGGAAAAGAGTGAAAGTTCGGTTCGGGTTGGGCTTTTGTAACCCATGGCCGGCCACACCCATAACCCCATAGGGTTTGGGATAGCTTTTGCTCCAAGCCTCTTGATTAGTATATAATGAGACCCCTCTCATTCATTCTAATTATCCCTTGGTTCCATTGCAACCTAATCTTCTCTAATCTCTTTCTTTGTGTCTAATCGATCTTTGAATGATAGGACCAATAGTTTAATCTTTTCGTGTACTACGAATCTAGCATTTCCATTGAAACGCTTATAGTACGTGTGTGTGAGAACGAAGTGTTAGCATACTTTTGCTAACGGTGATCTTGCCTTGTGACTAGCCCTAGTCGATCCATATAAGCCCTCTCCTAGGGTTTATAAGTTCTTGTTCTTGCTAGCAATCAAGAGGTATGTATCCATTTATATTTCGGTTAATTTATTATTTGTATTTGATCTATTCCGCTGCGTACTCTTTGATGTTTATATGTTTATTGTTTTATATTATTCATATATTCCAACACGTTACCCATAGCTACCATGTGTTCACCTCTAAAGAGAGCCATAATATGTAAACTGACTGCTACTGCAAAACTGTTTTACAGTGCCAAGGTAGTATGTGCATACTTGGAAACCACCGATCCTAAGGTGCTTAAGTTAGCAAAGAAAGAATTGTAGCCTTTACTGAAAGAAGGCGTCCTCAAGTTACCCGAGCATAATCAACCAAAAAAATCAGGCTAAACAACGGAGCCAGATGAGTCCAGAACTAGGCGTGTATTGCGGTTTTACTTGCTACACAGAATTATAATCTAAACTATATGCCATTAGAAGATGGTAGTTTAAGTTTGTAAACAACATGTTTATGCTATAATTTGCAAGTCAAAGTTTTGTTTTTTCTTAAATCATTATTTCGTTATGACCTTATGTACTCATCATTTAACGCTATACATGGTTTTTGTAGACAAGTTACCTTGTTCCCGCGGGATTGGGTATTGTTGTTGTTCGAAACTTAGAAGTAGACACTTATTTCAATCTGGGACGATATTACATTTAACTGTGAATCTTTTCCATGACATTTTAGCATTAGTTGTTTCTTATTTTTTTCAATTCCATTCAATTACTAATACTGTATGAGATTTAGGAGTCCATGTTTATTATACTCTTAACTTTTCAAGTGCTTAACATGTTTGACGCCCCGTTAATTACAGATTCTGACTCTGTCCCTACGTCCTGCATAATTCTTTGAATGATAGCAATTAAGTCCCCTTTTTTCTCAGGAAGACAACATAATGGTTGGTGAAATTGATTATCTAGTGAATAAATGTCACATTATCCCACTTTAAACGAGCTAGGTAAAGTAACTTTGATTTATTACTATATATGATAAGATGTCCCTTTTAACTTATTTTTTCTTGGCTTTTGCAAAAGATTATATAGAAATTTATTCTTATGTCGTACGTAAAAGTTTGGAACGGACGTATATATAAGCTTGTACATGAAGGTAAGAAGAAAAGGAACAGACATATATATAAACTTGTACATGAAGGTAAGAAGAAAAGGAACGCAAACATGCTATAATGGAAGTATCATAAGTGCTTTCTATCGGGAAACTATTTCTGATAAAGTTAAGTCATTGCTTGAACTTGTTGGATAAGAGGTTGAAGAGAAACCAGTACCAGGTAAGTTCCTATCTGTGAAAAATGCTGGCTGTTTAGGTTTTGGCAATGCACCTTCATTGCCTAACATGAGAACCACCGACGACATGTTTGGCCTGTCTTTTGGACTTTGTTGTACACATAATAAGCCAACTTCTATCGATCTTAAAACTTCCGATGGATTGCTTGCCTCGGCAAAACTTGAATCCAGGAGTTCCATTGACTTTCCTTCACTATGCATCGTCCATGCCTAAATATAGATGCGGATTTGATTATTAGGCAACAGATTTATGCTTGGATAAATTTGAAAATCAAGCAACTTACATGTCCAATAAGATTATTGTTATGCTCGGAATGAACAAATCCCCTGTTTCTCTTCCCACTCACAATCTCCAGCACTAATACACCAAAACTAAATACATCTGACTTTATTGAGAAAAGACCATCTAGCGCATACTCTGGTGACATGTAACCGCTATACATAGAATAATGTTTACAAGTCTTAAATAATGAACTTAACAAAAAGTGAATGAAGATAAACCAGAATGTTTTATCTTACTAGGTACCAACAACTTTCTCGGTGTTAGCTTCAGTTTCATTTCCTCCAAAACTTCTAGCTATCCCAAAGTCTGATATTTTTGGGTTCATATCCACATCTAGTAGAATATTGCTAGCTTTAAGATCTCTGTGAATGATTCTTAATCGTGAATCTTGATGAAGATAAAGAAGTCCTCGCGCAATTCCTTTGATGATGTCGAGTCTCTTTGTCCAATCAAGGAGTGTGCTTTTCCTTTTATCTGCACATCATGTAGGTTTAGTTGTTCAAAGTATCTTAGTAGTAAGTTACTATTGTCGGTTTAATGGAAATTACATGATACTGACCAAATATAAACTCGTCTAAGCTTCTGTTTGGCATGTATTCATATATCAGCAACTTCTCGTCCCCCTCGATGCTACATCCGAGGAGCTTGACAAGATTCCGGTGCTGAAGTTTTGAAATGCATATAACTTCATTCATGAACTCATTAATTCCTTGACTGGAAGTCTTTGAGAGACGTTTAACTGCAATTTCTTGCCCATCTTCTAGCATACCCTGAAGATTACCAATTTTTATGTGAAAACTGTCCAAAATTCGAAGGCAACTATCATTCATATTTTTTTGTATCAATGGCACACTTGAAACATTTTAGCTTCATAATTTTGTTATCTATAATGAATTAGAATGTTGCTCTAACAATTCTAATCAAATGGACGAATCATAATGTGTCGCTATACTCAGCAAACTGAATTCAAATAAATAAGATTCTTCATTCACCTTATAGACCGGTCCAAATCCGCCCTCTCCAAGTTTATTATCGAGTGAAAAATCAGTAGTAGCTTTAGCTACTCTAGAGAAGCTAAACAATGGTAGCTCCATGGCTTCTCTCCCACTTTCACCTGCATTTAGTGACCCCCCTGTGAGTTAATAACACAAAACCAGTCAAACTGGTTGAACCTGCTCACAGAATACAGACTATTCTCAACCATTTAACATACTTATTACTTTAGGTTTAAGTTTTTTAATCGATTCTCATCACTTTATCCTAAAACTCTACAAATATCTTACCTTCCTCAGTTTGTGGTGAAAGATGTTTTTTTCTCCAAGCATACCACAACCATGTGCTCAAACTTATCACAAAAACCGCCAAAAAACTCCAATCAAGATGATTTTGATGTTTGTTCCTACTTCCTTTTTAAAAACCGATGAAGCAAGTGCATGATCTTAACACGAAAAGTCAAAAACAACATCGTTAATCAACTTACAGACTCATAACAACCATGAAAGTAACCAGAAAGATTACATGATAGTAGATGTGTGTGTGTGTATATATATATATATATATATATATATATACATACATATATATATATATATATATATATATATACACACACACACACACACACACACACACATATATATATATATATATATATATAGGGGGCTTTATTTTCAGAACCCTGTTAAGTGCGGGAACTGCGAGAACTCCAATTTTGCATTAGAAAACATGCATGTTCACATAAAACATGTATGTTTTCTTACATATACCTTAATACACATGCCTGCGTATTATGATGTATGTAAGAAAACATACATGTTTTATATGAACATGCATGTTTTCTAATGCATAATTGGAGTTCTCGCAGTTCTCGCACTTAACATGGTTCTAAAAATAAAATCATTTTGCATTGATTTGTTGCACTTAACATGTTTTTATATGAACATGTATGTTATGCATGTATGTATATTAAGATGTATGTAAGAAAACATACTTGTTTTATAAGAACATACATGTTTTCTAATACAAAATTAGAGTTCTCTTAGTTCCCGCACTTAACAGGGTTCTGAAAATAAAGATACACTATATATATATATATATATATATATATATATATATATATATATATATATATATATATATATATATATATATATATATATATATATATATATATTGTAAATATGGGCTTATGGGATTATAAGTGATGCCTATTCATCATATCTTATTAGGGTTTGTATCTTATAAATACACTGTAACCTCTTGGATTACCACTTAATAAGAATTCTCCTTTCTCTCATTCTTTTGTTCTTGTTTATTATATTTATAATACGTTATCAGCACGCTCTAAAGTTTTTTTTCTTTTGATTATTAGTGGTATGTATGTCTCCGTTCCTTTTTCTTAATATTGTTCGTATTTTTTTAATTATTTTATTTAAAGTAAACAAGACACACCATAAACTGATGGACACTCAAGACCATTCAATCAATATAATATACTCGATCTAGGTAGACTTTGTGTGTTACAGTGTTTCAAAAGGTAAATCTTGAACCCTACTACTTGCTATATTGGTAATTAATGTGCTCATGTATTTTATAAATTGATTCAAAGCATCTAATCGTTGAATATATCATAAACAATTGAATAAATTGCTATGCGGTAATTAATATGTGTTTATTCAATTGTATGTATTATCATAAACTGGTTGATAGAATATATCACACGTAGTGAGTTTTCTTGATTCTATGAGCTTAAAACATGACACATGTATGAAGGTGGTGTTTGCTATCTATTGTTACAGTATTAATTTTGTCTCCAATTAATATTGTAATGTTAATTTGTTGCTTCACTTAAAGTTGTGTAGTATCTTTTTTTTTTTTTTTTTTTTTTTTTTTTTTTTTTTTTAAACTCTATTGTGATTTACAAGAACAACAAATGTTCTATTGTGATTACATAAAGAGAATTATGTTATATTATATTGTTAATTTTTCAAACTCTCATGTAATTTACAAAAACAATAGATGTTTTATCGTGACTACAAAGATAGAATCAAAACAACATAACCATCATGTTATGGTTGAAAAAATAATTATTAGAATATCAAGTTCTAATATGATTCTTTCATGAATCAATATCATAATCTCATGTTATGATTATATTTATTCATAATAAAACCTCAAGTTTTATTACAATGAATAAATTAAAAATACAATAACCTCAAGTTATTGTATCTCTTTTAATGAACCTTAAGTTCAGTTATTATTCTCTCAAGAGAATCACAATATCATAACCTCAAGTTATGTTCAAAAAAAAAAAAGAAAAAAAAGAAGAGTATGAACCTCAAGTTCTACTACGATGAACATAATCAAAATACAATAACCTCAAGTTATTGTTTTCATGTTCAATCACAATTCTCAAAAAGAAAAATAAATTAGAACCTCAAGTTCTAATATGGTTTGATCAATTGGATCAACATAGCCGCATGTTATGCTTAGAAAAAAAAAATCTCTCGCTATGATTGTATGCACCTCAAGCTGCATTAAAAAAAACATAAGCGAGTTCGGTCTCACAATTTCAGTGTTAGATCTGAATTAAAAAGAAAATATATAACGGTGAAAGATCCGTTAAATGTATGTCAAAATCTAAAAGAAAGATTTGACCATAATAAGCAAGAGATTCTTGCAATATGCGAGCTCATTTTTCGCAATATTAAGTAGTACATCTGAATGATGAAAAGAAAAAATGCCATGAGATAGTTAATGCCTCGAATATACTCATATATCGAGAATGTTGCTTTGATATAAAAGAAATGGGCATGTTTGAACAAACACGATAAAACAATTTACTAAATTTGCTCTATATTGTCGTGTTAAAAGAAACTGGTTGGCAACCTCAAGTTGCAATATAAAGATTTCCATTCCTTCAAGTGAATGTGATAAAATGATCAACATAAGATGTTCATTCCCTCAAGTGAATGAGATAAAATGATCAATATGAGGTCCTCATTGCCTCATGTGAATGTGATAATGTAAAGATAAATGGTTAAAGATCGTTTATCATGGTAAATGCTATGGTCGAGGTATTATGACAATGACAAACCACTAGTAGTGGCGAAAATACAATAAGAAAGGAGAAAACAAAAATGTTATTTATGCAAAAATGCAATGTGGTGTATATGAAATACAAGCGTGTCAAAGATATTACACACTATATTCATAGATTTAAAAATCTGTGCTAGCGGATTTTGCTCCACAAAAGAAATATAAATTTGTCATGAGAAACGAAGTTAAGTATTAAAGATACATTATATTCTTTTGTATCTTCCTCGACATGCATTATATAAAGATTAGTAAAAGCTAATCATAGCCATAACATACGTTTATGAGCTATAATAATAATTTTTGGCATGACCAGTTACACCATCCTGAGTCATTAATGATGCGAAAGCTATAAAAGAATACGATTCTTCAATCTAATATTTTTATCTCTCAAAAGAAGTTGATTATTTATCTATCAACTAGATTGGGACTCAATCCCTCAATTTTCTAGAACGAAAACAAGTGGATGTATGTAGACTTACATATCCAATGTATGAACCACTTAGAGTTTAAAATCGATGCATCGTCTAAATGGTCATTAAATCGCAACCTCAAATTTGCATAATTAATAGCTCAATGCGAGCTTAATATTCCAGAGTAACTATTTCATCATGAAAATGCGATGAATTACTTCTGAATTATCAAATGAAGCTGAGAGAAAAACTTGTGTTGTTGTATGGGGCCATATTATAATATGCATAACAACAAAATTAGCATCATGCCAATATGTTATTATAAATCCTCCCTTTTATAATTGGTTTTGGTTATAAACCAAACATCTCCCATTTTTGTTTTTTGTGTGCAAATTACTCAACCTAAATGCACATATATGGGATATAGAAGATGGATAATTCCTTCAGGAGGAGAGAAGTAGCTGCAAATTTGGAATGAATTATCATATTCTATTGATCCTCGAAAGAAATTTATGAATTGATTATTAAATAGATAATCTAATAGCCATAAATAAACATTGGCTAAAAAACAAAATTTCAGCTACTCATGCTCTGATTATAAGTTGTCCCTCAAGGACACTATTATATTATGGCATGCCTATGCATGGTAGACAAATCGATTCCAAAATAAAATCCTCAATGAAAAATATGGAGCATGAAAATAAGATGGTTGTTCGAGGTATAAAAGACCCCAGGATAGTCTCAAAAAGAGACACTAGACATGAAGGTTCCAAAGAACCTCAAATAGTTAATGAGATCTCAACAAATACTATCATGTCTAGAATCATATGGAATCTAAACAAAAACGATGTCGATAAATTTGTTTACATACAATATAGCGCTTATAATTATGCATAATGAGGATCATAAATAAATTATTATTCAAAAGTGCGTCCAACGAAATGATTGGCCAACATGAAAGACGCAATCTCATGAAAATACGATAAGTATTGGGACATGAAGTCCATACACATGAATGTGTAAAATCTATTGGATATACATCAGTCTTTGTGCGAATGAGAAATAAGAGCTCTAAAGTTATGTCTTTTAAGACATGAATTGTGAATAAATAAATTCACAAAACACAAAGTTGATTATTAAAAGACATATTGTCTCGAGGTGGATGTAAATATCTTATTGATATTTTACGAGACAATCAATATTGAAGTATTTAATTCGATTTAAATGAGTTTTATTTGAGCTCTCGAATGATCTGTAATGCCTCAAGCATGTCTATTAACTTCAAAATTTTGAAGCAATTAATAAAGTTCTCAAGAACTCTACTTGATCAAACTTAATGAATCCTTATATGGATCTAAATCATTTGGACGCATTTTATATGAATTGCTTTTACACATGTCTCTAAGAATATGATTGGTCTTTGAATATCATAAATAAGTGCAATTGAGGCTTTAATGTAAATTTAGCAGTTAATATGCGTCATGAGAGTGTATTTTTCTCTTGTAATAGTTATATTAACTATATATATTTTCCAACCAATGCATTGATATTGGGTTGAAAGCTACACATATATTTGTCATTTTTGCAGGACTTATTCGTAACATCATCAATTTGATGGACTTCATTGTAAAGTTGTTGCAAACAAAAGTATACGAGAAAATCATTTAGAAGATTAGCATGCGATGCTTGAAATATATACATTAAATTGAGGAGGAGGAACATTATACGTACTGCACTCTTTTCCTTCATCAAGTTTTTGTATCCCATTGGGTTTTTCTTGATAAGGTTTTTGATGAGGCAGTTTATGAAGTATAATGAACGATGAATATCCAAGGAGGAGTATTGTAAATATGGGCTTATGGGCTTATAAGTGATGTCTATTCATCATATCTTATTAGGGTTTGTATCTTATAAATACACTATTAATGTAACGTCTTGGATTACCACTTAATAAGAATTCTCCTTTCTCTCATTCTTTTATTCTTGTTTATTATATTTATAATAATATATATATTTCATTATTGAGAAAAATATCTATTAGTGTACAATACTTGCCATAAATGTGATTATCGTGTACTGAACAAATAACTTTCCTTAATAGGTACTAAACTTTCATTTTTTTGGTCTTTTTGATGTACTTTTTGATATTTTTGCCCCTGGATTTTCAAAATTTTGAGGGGCAAAAACGTCACAAAATACATCAAGAAGACCAAAAAATGAAAGTTTAGTACCCATATAAGGAAAGTTATTTGTTCAGTACACGAAAGTCACATTTGTGGCAAGTATGATGCATTTTCAAGGATTTTGCCCTTCATTATTTGAAACAAACATGAACAAAGCATAACGTATTCGAGTAGTTACCTAATTCAGAGGAATCCATTCTCACGAATATATCTTGACCACCCCTCGAGGATACCCTGATATCTAATAGGTCATTGAACCAAAGCAAGCAACCACTTCCTTCGCCTCTGATATCGGTATTTGCATATGCCATACAAGTGCAGCTCTGTAGGCATATTGCTTTACATTCTGTTAAAGACATTGTATTGTTAAACCATGAATTCTGTGTATCTGGTAATTTTATATTAGAATACTTGATAAACCCATCTGTTCCATTTTTGTAATCCAACGGTATTCTCCTCACACAACCACCTGTCGAGTCTCCTGTTACCCAACCCCTTTTGTTTATCGGCTCAAATTTTGCCTCATCTAAGCAAGAACATTTCTGAGCATCTTCAGTGTTGCAGCTTCCATAAGGGCCACAGATTTTGTACGTGTCACAAATATCTTTTGGTCCTGTCAAAATAACCTCCCATATTTTCTTACTTTCTTGCCACACTGAAATTTCTTGATTCCCAGAAGAAGTCAAGGTGAACTTCGATATGACAGAATTGTTTACCCGATTAAAAGAAAGAACCACCTCTTTTTCATTAATAACCATATTGACTAAAAAGTACGGGTTGATGGAAGGCCAGGGTGACCCACTAAACCGTTCACCATTCCATGGTCCCTGCCAAAACTTAACCTCCAAACCATCTCTTAGTATTCCAATTTTTTTGGTTAAATACATGTCAAGGTGATTTCATTCCAACTTCCCACACACATTATCACAACTTCTTTTATTCGTTGCATGCATATTTTATTTTTCAGTAACATCGAAATGGCTGCTAACAATGACAATGCTCAGATCAATCAAAACATAGGTATGGTAATAGCATCTTTGTTTTGTAATATGTAACCTACATAGATTATTTATGTGTTTAATAAAACGTTTGTTATCATGTATGCAGCTGTTGAAGAAGTTAACCCTAACGAGGCTCCATCAGAATCAATAGCCTCCATCTACGAGTGGATGATTACAGAGAGAGCAGCCAGGAAGAAAAGAAAATGGAAAGAAAAACAATTGAAGAAAAGAGTTGAAAGGAAAAAACAAAGAAAACTCTTGAAAGAAGTCATTGCATATGGGAAGTCAAAAGCAAAGGAAAATAAAATAAATACTGTTTTTAATGAAAATAAAGATGCAGAGGTAGAAGGAGATCTAGAGATCTATTTGTATGATGAAATGCATTTGGCATTCTCATCAGAAGACATATAAGTCTATTTTAATTTTACTTGATATGTAATTGGTTTTAATTTTTTTAATATCAAAAAATTAGTATTATGTTTATGTTTATTATGAAATTTATAATTTATGTTTTTATGTTAACAATCTTAGATCGTGTTATAATAAATTATGTGAATTGGATATTCATACCACAATTTGTACGAATTGTCACATGATATTTTTTTATACATATAGGAATAATTCGTGTTCTTTAAAGTATATATGTCTATATTTGGTTAAGTAAATTTATCCTTTAATATAATTAACGAAATCAACATTTAAACTTTTATAAAATCACCTTTTTAAATAAAATTTGCGAGTTTATTTGTTAAAGTGAAATATATAAAGGATGTGATATTTTAAATTTAAACCGTATATGATATACCATAGCTAAATATTACTATATAATAGCATATATGTTAACAAAAAATTGTCAAACAATAAATAATTAAGTCAAATATTTTTGAGTATAAGTTTTGCTATGTTCTATTGTGACAAAATCTTTACTATAATTGATATCAAAGTATAAAATGTTAATAATTAATCTTGCACAACATACAATAAAGTTAAAGGTTGGTAGTCATGTAAATCAAAGCTTTTGATATTAATGTATTTATATTTCTAATTCATTCATAATAATCGTTACCGTTATATTAAAAATATATAATTTACTTTCAATAAGAATGCTTTGAACATAGGATTAACTCGAACTTTTAATCATTGTGATCTACAAGTTTGAGCATCCCAATCACCATTATTAGTAACGCATAATATTAGCAAAAAAATATGGAATAAAAATATAATATACCAAGACTTAAATTATCATATAAAAAATAGTATTGGATAAATTTAAGCTTAAAATAAATACGATAATACGAAATTTTATGTCCTATTTCAAATACATATGCCTATAAATATAACTTTAGATACATTAGCAAAGCTCTATTCCATTTGAAAATTAACTAGATCACAAAACAACTATGTCGAGTTCTAATCCAAAAACTGATTTGCAAGGTAGACGCAAAAAGCAAAAACACTCATCCTTAACACCAATGTTCAATTGCGACATCTCTTATTTAGATGAGATCACAGACAATGAACAATGCTCAACTATCAAAGTGAAAATCATACATATTTGGAAAACAACAACAACTCTTAGGGATGCTTCTTCAAAGGGTCAAAACATTAACATGCTACTAATGGACGAAAAGGTAATGTTTAATTATTTGATATTTAAATTTTGTTTATATGCATTATATAGCTTTGATGTTACAATATTATCGTTTTTGTTGTTTAGATATGTAAGTTAGATTGATCCAAAACTCAAAAGATCGTGTATTGTGTTTTTCAATAACTATTGTAGGGCAATAAAATCCATGCTTGTGCAAATCATTACGTCCTCAATTTGTGTCAACCAATGCTGAAGAAAGATAACTGTATACTTCTATCGAATTTCAATTTGTATACGGGGTTGGAATGGATGCAGCTAACAAATCACGCTGGCAAGATTTACTTTAAATATAATACATCCATAACTGTGGTTCAGGATTTTAATTGTGCACATGATGGATTTGAATTCATTGAATATCATGATATCATCACCAACGAAAAATACAACAAGCTTGTGTTTGGTAAGAATAACACACAAAATTATGTTACATTAATTTAAAATAATTTTTGTCATGCAATGTTTATTTGATGAACGTGGTGTTTGTAGATATTATTGGTTTGATTTCATCAAAACCAATATTGAAATCAATATATTACAGAAAGAAGACAACAATAATTTCCGAATTCAAGATTCAAAATTTAAAGTAATGTTTATTGTTTATAATTATTATAATATTTAGAGCAATTTGTAACACTTTTATTCGTATTATCTTACTTATGTTAACATTATTTATATATTAAACAGTGGTGATGAAGTTAATGTTACATTATGGGAAGATAATGCTGACAAATTGGACAATTACTTAAGTCAAAAATATATTCAGAATGAGCCAGTTGTGTTGGTTATTCAACTTGCAAAAATCAACACATAGGGAAGTAAGATATAAAATAAATTATTATAATTATTCATATCTATTATTACATGTTATGCTTCAGGTTGTTTTATATTTTTATTTTGTGTTCTTTATTATTAGTTTTTTACACCAGATGAACACAAGGTTTCAACCATTCCTTTTTGCACCAATGTTATTATCAATGAAAATATTCCTGCAATAATATCTTTCAAACGAAGGTATACACCTTTTTAATTTTTCTTCATTGTTTAAAAAAAAAACTAAATTGACAACATAAATTTGTGTTTAATCTTTGTAAATAGGTTGCTGGATAAAAAAATATGCAACACAAAAACCAGGATTGTCGATCAAGATGACAGCGTTGCTAATGAAGTATTTTTGAATTTTTAAAATTTTACTTTTATGTTTTCTTTTTTAACTTAAGTGTTTAGCTATAAAATTATGGGTAACCATCATGCAATTGCAAACCTTTTTTGATTATATAATACTAAAATCATTTCAAGGGACTGTCCTCGGAATCATCTCCTATCGATGATGGTAATTTGTCAACTGTTAAGCACGGAAACGCATGTAATGTTACAGTCATTAACATATCAGACGATGAGGATGAGGTATTATTATAAATTTAACATGTATAAATTGTACATTTCCTAAAATGTTTTAAACAATTTTTTTGTTAATAGTGATGATGATGAATGTGTTTATTAATATTTATATCTATTTTTTATTATACTTACGAAAATAATTATACACGAAACATATGCAGATTTATGCGGCTGGTCTAAATGGTTATCGAAGCACTCCAATTTGGAAAAAGCAAAAAAAAAAAAAAAAACGAACAATATGTATACAACATATCTGATGATGATGTTGACTTACACGATACTGATAATGAGGTATTATTTAAGTTTATAGTTACGTATCGTATTGTGTTGTAGTGAACATTAAATTTTAAAATGTATTTTAATGATTCAAGATAACATATTAATCTGTTATGCCTAGGTGTGTTGTTTTGCTGGCACCAGTCACCGATTTTCAAAATCAACATTTGAAAGGGGTAAAAATATATGCAAGCTTGATGATTACTTTGAATATGAAATTGACGGTGGATATACTTTCACATCTGAAGAGGTATATATATTTATTTTATGATTATAAAAAATTTCAAAAAAAATCATTTTGTGAAAATTTTCTAACTTACTATATAACTGAGAAAATAAATATTATGTTGAACCGCAGGCCTCTTTTAAAGATGATGTATCTAAGCAATTGAAGTTGGATATGGATTCTCTAAATGCAAAAAAAACCAATCATACCTATGATGCAGATTACAGAATGCAATACAATTGCACCTGGTGGAATCACAATGCTCATGAAAATAAAGACATGGTTGTTTACGCACCTTTTCATCCCAATATTGGTTATTACTATCAACTGGTAAGAACAAGACAACAATTATTAAAGCAAAAACTTTAAATTCCTAATAATACTTAAAATTATTAATGTATTCTCTCTTACGTAACAGAAAATCGAATCCAACATTTGGAACGACTTAGGGATGCAAAAGTACCGAAAGGGAGAGATCGTGCACAGAAAATGGGTTTACTCAGTCAACTTGCATGTTGTTACACATGAACAAGACCATTCTCAAATTAAAGCGTTAGTATTGGAAGGGAACTGGTATCAATTTGGGCAAGATTGTGGATTTGAAAAAGAAAAAATTATGCGCATAAAGCTGGTGCGTTATGAAGTTCAAAAACTAGATGATGAAATTCTCAAGATCCCAATATTTCATGTTTGTTAGTAGTAAAGAGAGACCAATGAACAATTATGTTATTTTTTTCCCATTAGACTAATTATTCTATGAGTTTTGTTTAATGTTACGTGTGTGGCTATGAATTGTTTGTTTCATACGAGATAATTATATATCTTTCTCACTGTTTTTAATTATGAATTTTCTTTTTTATAATTCTTTAATTTTTAAAACTTTATCACACAAACAATTATGATCCATTTTTATGACACATTAACATCACTATTTAAAAATGGCTTAGTAAACACATGTATTGTGAACACAAAAAAACACATATATTTATATATATATTCCACATGTATATGGTGTCTAACACATGTAAATGGTGTCTAATAATTTTAATAAATGCAAATAATTTATTTATTATTTTATCTAAATATATGATTTACACAAATCATTCTCGAGTATAAGTTTATATTTTTAGTCTTTCCAGAATATAAGTTTATATTTATTTATATCAAATAGATATAATTCGTTTCTTACTTATCTTATGCTAATGTTTAGTTAACATATATGCTAATTTATAGTAATAGATAAATATTGTGTTTTAAACGAAATATTAAAGGGAACCTGCATACCGAATTTTTTAGCAGATATGTTTGAATTTAAAAAGATATAAATTAGAATATAAGTTTACAATATAAGATTGCCCAAATTTTTGGTCATCTAATTAAATATAACTCTTTCTTTTGAGATGATCATGACTTTATACATTGTTAACCTAATTTGACACTATATATACACCACAATATAACCATATTTCTCACATAAAAAAAATCGCAAAGCTATATTCACAAAAATAGATTGCATAATGGACGCTCAAAGACACTCTGCAAGGCTTGCAACAGCGTCTGAGAAGAAAAACACGAATTCCCCTTCAAAAGGCATGTTTTTAACAAATAAGATACTCATTGGGTTGTTATATTCTTAATTATGTGGTAGTAAAAGTCATATAATGTTTTAATGTATAATGTTTTGTATTTGTTTATAGTTGTTGCATCACAGGCAAATAATTCCACGCAGAAAAAAAAACTAAAAACCGTTCACAAAGTATTGTGTTCAGACATAGTATCATATGCATTCTCCGTTAATCTTAATATTTTAAACATTTACATTTTTGTGTTTATACTATGTGACTTGATTTATAACTTCTAAATCAGCAACAGCAACAAATAGAAGTTCATCAAAGATTAAAAAATCCTCATCAAACTCAAAAAGAGCTCAAGTGGATGTGAACTATTTTCTACCAATACGATATATTGCTCAGCTTAGGCGACTAATAACAGGGATGGAAGCAGAAATCATAAGCGACGAACAAATGGTATTGGAATGTAAAGAGGCGATTGATAAGCGAAAGGAAAAAATATTAGAATATCAACAAACGATAAACAATGTTAAAAAACAGTTGGATGATTATAGTTGTTTGTGATCTCTTTAATATCATGCATAATTTTGTTTTATTGTTGTATATCTTACAAGCTAAAAAACCATGTGGAATCATACATATTTATCATAAGTATATTTTTTGTTTCATGCATATTCGTGTTATAATGAATGTGTACTGTCACTTAAAACAACTATCTAAACTTAAAACTTATCTGATGTACAATTAAACATCATCATTAAACATTTATATACTTAGATGTTCTAATAGTCCTAATTATACATATATCATATGGTTTAGGTACCTGATGAGGCGAAAAATGATCCGTTTTTAGGGGGTCATTTAAGCCCGAATCCGACTTTATTTGATCAAATATTGCCCTAAATCGTTCCTTTTGTGATTTTAGGTGTTTGGAGAGTGAATTCTGGAAAAGAAGCCATTTTGGACGTTTTTGGAGCATAAAAGTGAAGAAAACGGCAAAGTACCAAATTTCCATGCTGAAGATACAAGGTGACGGCGTCAAGACCACCATCTTGACGGCGTCAGACATGAGGAATTAAACATCGTAGGTGGTGACGGCGTCAGAAGGCTTCATGACGGCGTCAAAGTGGCAAGAATAAAATACCGTGGGTGGTGACGGCATCACATAGGCCGTCATAAGTGGATCAAGGCCGTCCGAGGAAGTATATGGCGGCGAGGTGACGGCGTCACAAGTAACTCTTGACGCCGTCAGCCTGTTTTTCCTGTATATAGTTTTCTAGTTTTTTCATTAAAGAAAGAGAAGTTTTGTTGAAACCCTAAAGACGATTTTGGTGCCTCTTTTACAGGTTTTTCAAGGGTTCCAAACCCTTGAGACCTTGCATTGTAATTGAGATAAGTGTACTTTCAATTCAATCAATATGTCTATGTGTTGGTTGTTTATATCTTGTTCTTGTCTCAATTCCATTATGCTAGGCTAGATCTCTTTTGTGTTTGCTTAGATCTAATGAAACCTAGATGTTGATTATGTGTTGATTACTTGTCTATTCTTGTTTTGAATGAATGATTTATATGTTAGGCTTAAGAAAACTGGCAGATCTCCAAATGGTAACATGCTTGAACGTCTTAAGAAACATGAACCGAGGCGTACTAGGTCTTTATTGGTTGTATTTAATGCATGAGCCACTGTTTACAATCCCTATAGTTGTGCTGGGTCATGGTGTAGGAGGAGATAAGAGCTCATAGAGTTGGGGAGTTATGTATGCCACCCCACGAATGGTATTAAGGAATACAATCCGTCATTCATACAAGTGTAACAAGTAATTAACATGTAAAAGATATCTAGGGAGTAATGAAGTCTAAGTAAACAAAATTTCTCCAATTACTGCTCACAACTTTAGTATAATTTAGTTTAATTTCATTTTCATTATTTTATTTTAATTATATAATAGTTTTGGGTTAGTTGAATAGCAACTAATTCCGCCCACTCTTCCAAAACCCGAGATTTTACTTGCTTTCATAAAAATATAAAAATACAAAAATAATCATCTTTCACCTCTAGAACTATTAATTAGGTTTTCTAATCCTAGCGATTCTATTCCTAAGCTGAACGATCAATCCCCCGGTACATGTCACTATACTATACTACAACGATCAGGTACACTGCCTGGTGGGGGTTGTAAGCTTCTCGAGATCCCTCGAGAGGTAAAGCAAGGTGCGATTCCCACGCATCAAGTTTTTGGCGCCGCAGCCCGGGGAATAGTTATTGTCTAGGTTAGGATTTCTTTTTATTAGGTCTACTTGCTAGATTCCTTTCTAGTAAGATTTTTATTTTTATTTTTAGGTCTTCTTTAGTCTATCTTATTTCTTCGTGCCTTTGTTCGTAACTCTTTACCATCCGACATCATGGAAGGTGGTAACATCTTTGAACCCATCATCCCACCACAACAAAACCCACCATTAGAACCCCTTAGGCCCCGAACCTTAGGAGAGTATTCCCGACCTAGCCACCAAGGCTACCGAAACACCATTGAGCTCACCGGAGCCAATGTGACCCCCTTGCGATCCGACACCATCCGGTTGGTGCAAAGCGGATGTGCATTCCATGGACTTCGTTCCGAAGATCCAAACCAACACCTTAAGGACTTCCTCAAAATCGTAGATTCCATAGACCTAGGTGTTGAAACTAGAGAGACTACCTGTTTACGCCTATTCCAATTCTCTCTACGGGATCAAGCTAGTCAATGGCTTGAGCGTTTACCCGCGGGATCCATCACCACATGCGATGATCTCACCACTCGTTTCCTTGCTCAATTTTTCCCACCGGGGAGAACTACTAAACTTAGGAATGACATCTTGATGTTCCAACAACGTCAAAATGAATCTCTTTATGAAGCATGGACTCGTTTCAAGGACTTACTCCAAAAAGTCCCTCATCATGGCATAGATCTTTGGCTCCAAGTCCAAATCTTCTATGACCATATCGACATCTCCACGAGGCGAACCATTGACCAATCGGCCGGTGGTAAGCTACGTGATCTTAGTGCGGAACAATCATGGGAACTCATAGAAGATCTTGCTCTCTATGACAACGAAAGTTGGAATGATCCCCGTGATTTGAACAAAACGGTCAAGGCAATATCTTTGCCTTCGAATAATTCAAGCACTCCCGACCATAGGATCATGGAACTTGAGGACCAAGTCAAGTTTCTCATGAAATCTTACGAAGCTCCGAAGCATTCAAGCCAAGTGAACAAAATCACTTCTTCATGCGAATTATGTAGTGGTCCCCATGACACTCGTGATTGTGTGGAACTCCCCGGAACAGCTTTTGCGGATTACGCATCCACGCGTACCTACGAAGCGGGAGATAAGTGGTACACTTTCAAGCCCGAGCCAAACACATACGGTGATTCATACAACCCCTCATGGAAAAATCACCCAAACCTTAGGTGGAAACAAAATCAACCAAATTCTTCCAATTCGCCTAATCGTTACCAATCAAACGGTCCACCATCCAACCGTACCTTCAACAACAATCCTTCTAACAACTATGGTAGTACCAACAATCTTGAAGGATTGATGTCAAAGTTCATGGCATCTCAAGAAGCCCGCATAGCTAAGTTTGAAGCCGATTTCAAACAAAATCAAAGCGAGATGACCAATAGAATTGACGCATTGTTGAAAGTTCTCAATGACCGAGAAATGGGAGCACTCCCAAGCGACACAATCAAGAATCCGAAACTAAACGTTAGTGCCATATCTTCAGTTTCGTCACCCACTTCGTGTCCACAATACTACTCGGTTAAATCGACGAGCACGTGTTTCAAACAAAACCAAGTTCCCCAAAAGGACCAATCAAATAAAAAACCCACTATAGAGCCGGTCAAAAGCATAGTTGAAACACCTCTCACGCAAGACCTTGACGATGAATTCAAAGAACTTCACCTTGAACGCCCCGTCATTGATGTCTTAGCGCGTGCTCCTTACTATAGTGCCCTCCTAGAAAAATATGAGAAGTATAAGCTAGGTAAAAATGGGACCGCCTTCGTTCAAAACAAGTTGCCTAAAAAGCTTGATGATCCGGGTATATTTGTTTTGCCTTGTAAGATAAGAAGATCCGAAGCTTTCGACACACTAGCCGATTTAGGGTCAAGCCTCAACTTGATTCCCTTATCCTTATTCACCGCTCTTAAGCTAGGAAAGTTAGAGGAAACGGAGGTATTGATAGGGCTAGCGGATGGAAGTATTGCCCACCCGGTTGGAATGATTAAGGATGTAGTTGTTCACGTAGGAAGGTTAACTATATTAGCGGACTTTCACGTCCTAGACATGGTTAGTGACACTACATGCCCATTATTGGTAGGAAGAGGATTTTTAGCAACCGCTAGTGCCATGATAGATTGCAAGGAATCCAAGATAGCGGTAGGAGAAGGCGATACTTGGTCGGTGTATGATGTTAAGAAGCATAGTTATGATTGTGATGATGAACCAACACCGCATTGGGTAGAGATGAATAGGAGACCATCTAGATATGGACCTTGGATAGAAAGGAACTTCATAGGACCTCAATGCCCATTCTATCTAGAAAAGGATTTCGTTGAGAAGACACATTCGGTAGAACAACTCATAGCTAGGGATGAGGAGCTAGATCCCTTTGAGGACCCCTTAGTCTTTAGAAAGATGATTGAGTTCTTGGGCGTAATGCCTATTAATATAGAGTTGAATAAATGGAAAAGAGATGGAGATAAGTATAAATGGAGGTGGGACAAGCCACCTAAAGAAGGTGACGGGTCATGGCATATTAGAATGACCTTGTATGATCCGGATGGAGAAAAGTTTGAAAGGTCAAACCACACTAAGGGAACCGATAGAAAGTTGAAACCTAAGTTCGATCCCAAAGATGTCCTCAATGAGGAACTCACCCGAATCACGTAGTACCCCATGACTTTGAGTCTAGCTACAAGACTCGTAAATAAAGAAAAGCGCTTCTTGGGAGGCAACCCATGTTTTGTGTGATTTTATTTGTATGATTGTTATTTGCTTCCGTATGCATGTTTTATTTTTATTGTTGGTTGATCATGCTTCTATAATAAAATGTGGAAATACTTTATTATGTTGTTTGGCCTAGTCTTAACTTCAACCTAAAGGTATTTTTGCAAAAGATAAGTGTAAGGGGAAACCCCAAATATGTTTTCAAGAAACACACCGATCATGATTCTCCACAATATTTAATGAACATGTATATTCGTATTTGTTAGAGTCAAATGCTTGTATTGAGTCATAATGAAGTTTTGCAGGATTTTCCAGGAAGTAGGACAAAGTTTTTCCAGAAATTTTCCGGAAACTTAACATAAGAATTTCTGCAGGTCCATTCTGACGGCGTCAGGAGTTAAAATCTGGAAATTTTACCGGTTTTGTTTTTCTAACGGAGTCTTATGGTTTTTGTGGATTATTAAGTTTTATAATCTCCAGGAAATCTGCAAACTTCATTCCACAAGCATTATATCTTACTTTGTTTCTAGGATTTAGTAACTTATATAGGATGCCGCCGATTTTACGCGAGGTTGCCTTGTCTATTGTTTTCAGGATTTACAGGTTATTTGTGACAAGAGGATGATTTATATTCTGGAAGGGAAGCTTTGATTGTTCGTTTTCTTGGAGGAAGATTTAACCTGGCCAACCTATAATCCATACCGAGCGAATCAGGGGAGTATTTGATTTCATTCTCTTTACTTTTTAACTTTTACATTCTTTACTTGAACATTGGGGACAATGTTCATCTTAAGTGTAAGGGGAGGGTAAAAAGATGATACCTTACATATGCACTTTGGCTTGAGTTTGTTTTGTTTGATAGTAGATGTGTAATAAAACTACGAGAAATACTTGTTAGTGTAATTTTAGCGCCAAATTTAAAATTTTTTACAACATTTAGGAGTGAAACTTTAGCCATAGCAAGCATCTCATGGATAGGAGGTTGTATGACTAGCACATAACCGTATATTCAGAAAAATTTTCCACCCAAAAATGTGAGGTTCGCCTTTAGATTTGATAGGAAAAGCATTCATTATTAGTGCTTATGAGTGTACCGGTAGCATTTAGATTCTAGAACTTGCGTTAGTGATGCATCCCGAGACCGCTAGTGAGACTACATTCATGTAGTAGGATTTACTACATGATAAGAGGCATTAGGATCACCCTTGTGTTAAACCCGTATTATAATTACTTGACCCTTTAAGTCATATTACTTGGCTAGTTAAGTCAACTAATTTTTCCCACACCCTTAGCGTTGTACTCATTTTTAGTACACGAAACCCCTAGTACACCCCTCCGAGCCTATCTTTTCGTTTCTAACTTTAAGCATTTTACTTAAACGAAGAATTTGTTACACCCCACTTAAATGTACAACCAAATCGCCTTAGCCTTCCGTGTATGCGCTCATCTTTAGTGCATTATTGTTATTTGTTAAACCCTAAGTTAACTTTCTAATTGATTACATGGTTGCTAAGTCGAGTCATATCCTTGTACATATTGTTTTGGGACGATTGGGACTCATGGGTAAGTACTTATTTTATGGAGTAATGGGGAAGAACATCACTTATTACCCCCATACGTGCGTTAATCTTAAAAGTGCTCCAAGTGTTTTAATTTTCTTAATTCGAGTCATTAGATTAGTTAATTATAAAGTATGTAAAGATTCAAGTGTAAGGGGAATTCTCATCCCCTATGATGTATTATTTCGGATGGTAGGGTAAGAGTGTATGCAAAAAAAAAAAAAAAAAAAAAAAAAAAAAAAAAAAAAAAAAAAAAAATCGAAAAAATCAAGAAAAAGAAAAAAAAAATTAAAAAAGAAAAGAAAAAAAAAAAAAAAAAGAAAAAGAGAAAATAACATACGGACTACCATCCCGTTTCATTCTATGTTCATTTTATGTTTTTGTTATTTTCCATTTATTAGCTTAAGTCGAGTCTAGTCTTGGCTTAGCAACGCCATCTTGTACATGTAATTAACTAAGATTGTTAACTCGCCACCAGTAAAACTTCCTTTATCCAACAAAACCGTGTAATTCATATCCCTATACCTAACGTTACAACCCTTTAAAAAGACCTCTTTGATAGTTTATCCTAGGTGCTTACGCCATGTGGTGGAGGTTTGATCCTTTCCCAAGCCTATGGTAATCTATTTTGTTATGACAGGTAGTGAGAGATATCTTCCATTTCCATAATGTTATATTACTTTATTACACCTGAGAGATGTGAGTATCTAAACACTATTTGTGAGGTGCTTGTGTATAACCTCCGTGCTTGTCTATTGGTCTTTAGTGGAACGATTATTTGTTGTAATTACTTTTATATTAGTGTTAAATGACCCCTAACTTGTCTTTTGAGTAGAATAAAAGCTCATTTGCTTGAGGACAAGCAAATCTCAAGTGTAAGGGTATATGATGAGGCGAAAAATGATCCGTTTTTAGGGGGTCATTTAAGCCCGAATCCGACTTTATTTGATCAAATATTGCCCTAAATCGTTCCTTTTGTGATTTTAGGTGTTTGGAGAGTGAATTCTGGAAAAGAAGCCATTTTGGACGTTTTTGGAGCATAAAAGTGAAGAAAACGGCAAAGTACCAAATTTCCATGCTGAAGATACAAGGTGACGGCGTCAAGACCACCATCTTGACGGTGTCAGACATGAGGAATTAAATATCGTAGGTGGTGACGGCGTCAGAAGGCTTCATGACGGCGTCAAAGTGGCAAGAATAAAATACCGTGGGTGGTGACGGCGTCACATAGGCCGTCATAAGTGGATCAAGGCCGTCCGAGGAAGTATATGGCGGCGAGGTGACGGCGTCACAAGTAACTCTTGACGCCGTCAGCCTGTTTTTCCTATTTATAGTTTTCTAGTTTTTTCATTAAAGAAAGAGAAGTTTTGGTGAAACCCTAAAGACGATTTTGGTGCCTCTTTTACAGGTTTTTCAAGGGTTCCAAACCCTTGAGACCTTGCATTGTAATTGAGATAAGTGTACTTTCAATTCAATCAATATGTCTATGTGTTGGTTGTTTATATCTTGTTCTTGTCTCAATTCCATTATGCTAGGCTAGATCTCTTTTGTGTTTGCTTAAATCTAATGAAACCTAGATGTTGATTATGTGTTGATTACTTGTCTATTCTTGTTTTTAATGAATGATTTATATGTTAGGCTTAAGAAAACTGGCAGATCTCCAAATGGTAACATGCTTGAACGTCTTAAGAAACATGAACCGAGGCGTACTAGGTCTTTATTGGTTGTATTTAATGCATGAGCCACTGTTTACAATCCCTATAGTTGTGCTGGGTCATGGTGTAGGAGGAGATAAGAGCTCATAGAGTTGGGGAGTTATGTATGCCACCCCACGAATGGTATTAAGGAATACAATCCGTCATTCATACAAGTGTAACAAGTAATTAACATGTAAAAGATATCTAGGGAGTAATGAAGTCTAAGTAAACACAATTTCTCCAATTACTGCTCACAACTTTAGTATAATTTAGTTTAATTTCATTTTCATTATTTTATTTTAATTATATAATAGTTTTGGGTTAGTTGAATAGCAACTAATTCCGCCCACTCTTCCAAAACCCGAGATTTTACTTGCTTTCATAAAAATATAAAAATACAAAAATAATCATCTTTCACCTCTAGAACTATTAATTAGGTTTTCTAATCCTAGCGACACTATTCCTAAGCTGAACGATCAATCCCCCGGTACTTGTCACTATACTATACTACAACGATCAGGTACACTGCCTGGTGGGGGTTGTAAGCTTCTCGAGATCCCTCGAGAGGTAAAGCAAGGTGCGATTCCCACGCATCAGTACCATACTTAAACATTCCTACCAATAAACATAGTAATTTCATAAAAGTCATAGCAAAAGAGAGTTTAAGAACATTATAGTTTTAACAGACGTCAAATATCACTACTTGATGATGAACACCAGCTTCCACTTCTTCTGTTATTTCAATCAACTTGAATCGCAACATCTTTGGCATCATGAAGCCACACATACATGCAAATTCTCTCCAATTTCCATTCATAACAACATGGTTTGTCCTCATAGGATCTTATGGGTGGAATTGCATCTTCACTATCATCGGATACTTGACATCATTGTGGAGTAACTTAGCTCTGGTGTAAGTATGCAGCATGTGATCCTCACAAATTTTTGGATATATGGTCTGCAGTTAGTTTGCATGTGTCACACCCCCAAAATCGGGTCCAGCGGAAGCATACATGTAGCTGGGGTGTAACTCAATTGATATCACAACACTAGTTCAAAAATGGTTTGCACTTGAATCATTTAAAATAAAATAGTTAAATCAAATTGTTGAATTTACATCGTTAAAAGTAATGCGGAAGTAGGCCCTTAAAGTATTTTAAAACGGTCCCCAAATGATTAAATCAGAGTCTTCTATGACCATGCCATGCCCTGCCAAAACCTCCAGTAGTGTGCCATAGCTTAAAACCTGAAAATACATGCTAAAGTGTCAACACAATGGTTGGTGAGTTCATAGAGTTTGTTGAAAAAGAATGTAATGCTTATGTATGTAGGTTTCCCAGCAAAGGCATCGTAAATCCACTCAGTTACAAGTCCCGCCATAAGAGACTTGTAACCTGTGTGTTCACAACCCACTGCTACAATATAATATGTTTAAGATATGTATAAGTTCATAACAACAGTTAAGCAATTAGTAGTGAGTCTACACTTCATCTCCGAAGACCTCACTTTAGTATGTTTGTCTCCATGGTTGTGCCCAGCAACTTAATCTGGGGCCATTGGAAGTATGTATGTATGTATCCATGGTTGTGCCCAGCAACTTAATCTGGGGCCATTGGAAGTCTCAAGAGTACACCATCACAGTTTAGTATAACACAGTTAAGTATAGTACAATCACGTATGTATGACATCAAGTATAATGTAATCAAGTATAATGTTTCCAAGTATAAATGTTATGTGAATTTGTACAAGTAAGCAAGTAGTAGCATGTATCTCCCCCAAAGAGTTGATAGAACAATTAAAAGAGTAGGGGCTATGACTCACCTGATGCAACAGCTACGATGACAAAAGTGTATACACATAAATGAGGTTCGATCTCTAACCGCAACCTAATATGAATGATGAACGATCTACTTTAGATCATGAAATGATGTTATGAATGTCCATGCACATGATTCCTATACCACTCAACTCTTTGGAAAAACATTTGTTGTTATCAAAAATATATATTCCAAGACTTAGGAAAAATATGGCTATTAGAAAAATAAAGCTAGTTGCAATATATATACTTATATATATATATCGTATGTATCAATGTTCGTGTTGAAATCCTCGGTTTGAAATCCTTGAAATAACGCCTTGTAGTGATAAAAATATACTTGTAATAACTAATACTTCATTAGTTATAAAATTGGGTACTTGGCATTATTTTTATAAATCTAGAGTTACTACGTAGTTTTGTCGTCAATATTAATAAAAGCTGTCAAAATGAAATGAGTTTTGCCGATATTCAAACGTGAATATCTTTGTCGTTATAAGGCCGTTTTACTTGTTCTTTATATCCACGGTTACGTCTTAGTATGTAGTAATATATTTTGGAAAGCTCGGCTCCTCCGGGTTACGTATAAAGTCTCTTTTTGACCGACGAAAAACGTCCAACAGCATCTATTTTCCAGAAAAATACTTTTCGTCAACAATCTTGCAAAAATCATAACTTCTTCGTTATTAACTCTTTTTAATCCGTTCTTTCGCCTACGGATTCGTTTTTGAAAGTATTTTCTAAGAATTTTGCCAAAGTTTACTTTATGTTTACTGATTTTCCTGGATTTACCAAAATGGGACAGCATGTATATATACTTGTTAGAAATCCATTTCCAAGGTTCAAAACTAGTTTCTACTTCAACCGAATCTCTTGCAAACACCACAAAGCTAGTCTAATCTTACCATACACCTTCTTAGGGTGCCATGGGTTCCTAATCACTAGTAATCAAGTTAATTTAACAAAGGAACACCTAAATCACAATTTAGGGTTTGTATGTTCAAAAAGTATACAAAAATAAAGTGGTATAACTAGTTTGTGCATGAAATTAAGCATGAATACCATGAGATACATATGTTAATTAGATGAAAACATGAAAATAAATTTGATAACTCACTTTGAAATATGAGGTGATTAAATGATGAGAAACCTTGGATTACTTGTGTTTTTGTGTTATGATTCTTGATTAGGATGATGAAATGAACAACTTTGATGCTTTGTACTTTGAAAAATGATGGATGGATCATGGATATTGAGATGAGGTCGTGGTTTTGATGGAGAGGATGAAGAGATGACACTTTTTGATTCTTGATTTTGTTATGTATAATGTTTTTGAGGTTTATGTAAGAAATATCTCATCCAATGGCATTTTGGTAATTAATTAGTCAAGTTGACTAGATATTTTGGGAGGGGGGGGGGGGGCTGCACATGTGTATAAGTGGATGAGTATGTGAGAAGCTTGGTGTTATCTGGTTCACGGAGTCGGTTTTGGTTCCGTTATTCGCAAAACGTAAAGTTTTAAATCGCGAAACATAAATTCGGGTATCGTAAAAATATGAAACTTGAAAGAATGACTAAACTTGTCAAAATACTCCATAATAAAATATAAAATGAATGGTAAGTTCCATTGGGTTGCTTAAACGCTGTTAAAACTAGAAACGCGGGTTAAAAACGCGTAATTCGCGTAAAACGCTGAACTGAAAAACGTAAAATTCCAAAACTTTTAGAATTGTCGTAAAATGAGAGAAAATCATATTTCTATTGTTTATAATGTTTTATGGACATATCGGGATGTCGGAAGGACGTTTAAACCTAAAAGTAAATCTCGGACACGGCTTCGTGATTTTTGCAGAAATGATCCGACGAGCGCCAAACTCTCGGATTACCGTTAAAATAGTTTAACTTATGAGAATACGAAATAAAAATTTCGAACATGAATAGTGTTTTGTGAATAGTAAAAGTGAATAGTAACTTTCCGAGATAAAAATTGGAATTTCGACGTTTGAAACAGGACATGAAATTACGAGTTGTGACAGCATGATATCATTAAATTAAATAAAATGATAATTTCAATATTTGGTATACTTACCAATCGACGATAACCACAAATGGCAGAATTCAACTCTGTGTAAAAAACATCAACTTCATCCACATGAGTACGATGACCTGGACATGTGCAAACATGCTTGCCTCTCTTATCTATTACAAAGAAGAAACGTTTATTTTTTAAAACTATCAAATTAAGTTAGTTTACTTCTACGACTATACACTAATTTACCTGCAGCGGCGTAATATGGTATCTGGCGAGTAGGAAACGACAACATTGTGGGATAAACTCTTTCATCGTACAACCCCAATCCTGAATCATCAAATACCATCAATTTCAATTTGTTATCTCCTGAATTGGTGAATATCATCCTCTGTCCTACAACTATGTCAGCATATTCCACAAGTTGATCCCATCGATCTCCTGATAAACAATTCATCATGTCTTCGAATTGTGGGTATGGTTGTAATCTCTCATAGATCAACTTGAACCTCAAACCATTAATGCTAACCCAAATTCTGTTTCCAACAAGATCTCTAATAAAATCATCTGGTAAAAGATGCATTAATGTACAACAAAATAACTTAAAAAACTATCATCATGATTTAGAAATACAATCATATATTTTTATCAAATAACAAATATATAGTGGATTGAGATACCTGCACTGATGCTCTGCATTCTACAAGACACTTGAAAACTCTATCTCCAACCACATCTATTCCATACCCAGGAACTTCAATTCCATTATTATCATACCCTGTAACATAAAAGGTGTTATGGGCTTCCCTAACAAAGTGAAGTGTTCTCACAGTTGGTTGTATCTTTGATCTAATGAACGCTTTCCATTCATCATCATAAAACTGCAAGTCATTTGCTCTCACACGTCTAAATTGGTATACATATCTGCGCCTATCACTTCCATGGATGAAAATGTAATCTTGATTGGAGTAAAAGTTATCAATGAACACTTGTGCCAAATTCTGCAAAATTTCATATGGTTAAATTTAGAGTATAACAGTAAAATCATGTTACAACTATATTTTTTAACTTTCTCAAACCTGAAAGTCCTGATAAGTTGTTTGATTTAGAGGAAAAATAAACTGTTGAGGCATTTTTCCTGAAAAGTGGTAAACTTAGCTTAAGAATATGTATGATCTTTTGCAGATATGAAATCCAAGAAACCAACAATCCAAGAAGCATATTGAGAATACAATCTTAGTTGAACTCAAACCAATTCAAATCTACTTACATATATAGCATGTTAGCGGAAAACTAACTCATTTTAGCATCAGGAACAGTAAATAAAATTTTGCATTTTCAACTATAGTGTGCTAACAAGGCTTATAAGTAAAGAACTAAAACTTATTGGATATTGGAAATACACTCTTAGTTTAACTCAAACCAGTTAAAATCTACTTACATGCATATCATGTTAGCGGAAAACTAACCCATTTAACGTTAGAAACAGTAAATAGCATGTTGCATTTCCACCTATAATACACTAACAAGGCTTATAGGTAAAGAACTAAAACTTATTGGAGTTATATCATAGATATTAGAAACACATGTAGACATGATAATCAATTTGATACACATTCAAAGAAACAACAACTCTGTAGAAAAGCATTGTGTCCGGCTTAAAACTTGCACACCAAAAACACCGGCTACTATTTTAGCGTTTTCTTTGCCTAAGTCTCTTTAAATGGTTGTTTATTTTTCTACTCTAACATAGGCTTACTATTAATATATTTTTAATCTTAGAGTTTAACAAAACCACAATGAGAAAAAAAAAACTCCCCTATAATGTGCTAACAAAGCTTATAGGTAAAGAAATAAAACTAATTAGAGTTTAAGAATGTAACACCCCCAAAATACCGCAGCGGAAGACTGTGTCATAGGGGTGCTACTTCATAATACAAAGTACAAGGTATAGAAAACGAACTCTAAATGAGACGTTTTGAAAAGTTACCATTCGATTAATAAATTCCGAGATACAAACTTGAGTTCCATAATACAATACATAAGAGTCTTAAAACATATCGAATGGTAAAGATAAAAGCATAAGTCTTCAAAACATGCCAAGCGACTCTATGCTCCATGCAACAGCTATCACCTTAAAGACCTGAGATAAACATGCTAAAGTGTCAACACAATGGTTGGTGAGTTCATAGAGTTTGTCTTAAAATAGTTGAAAAGCCTTAAAGAATGTTCACACAGCAAAGGCATCGTGAATCCACTCAGTTACAAGTCCCGCCATAAGAGACTTGTAACCTGTGTTTTCACAACCCACTGCTAATATATATGGTATAATAAAGACATGTATAAGTTCATCAAAACAGTTTAGCAATTAGTCGTGAGTCTACACTTCATCTCCGAAGACCTCACATTTATGATGTATCCAACATTCGCAAATGTTAAGATGTATCAATAGCCTCAATGGTCATCCAACAACTTAATTTGGAGCCATCGGAAGTCTCAATGGTCATCCAGCAACTTAATCTGGAGCCACTGGAAGTCTCACAATTAAATATAACGCAATCATGTAGATATGAAAATCAAGTATAATGCGATCAAGTATAAGACAATCAAGTGTAACACAATCAAGTATAAACAATCAAGTATAAATGTTTAAGAGTATTTGTACAAGTAAGCAAGTAGTTGAGCATGTATCCCCCCCAAGAGTTAAAACAAGTATGAAAAGAGTAGGGGCTATGACTCACCTTAAGCTTAAGTGATGTGAAATCAAAGTGGTAGTCGAATCGTGAAAGTCACTAAGAGCAGCCTATAATAGAACGTTGCGACTTAGGTTTGGAGTAATGTCTAAGAATACGAAGAATTGCCCATATATGTCTTGCATAATGTTCATGATGTAGCATTTAGTATATAGCGTAAGTCTTTGAATATAAATGGTTTATGAAACATGTATAAGTTGTATATCTCTTACTACCGTTCGGGCCGACATAATTCAGAAGTCATGGAGTAAACGTTCGAGGAGCCAGGACACTTTAACTCGTAAATCCACAACTCGTCTCAATGGCTTACTTAATGAACTCCTCACATGAGGCTCCCTACTATTGTAGTATTTGATAACAAATGTATAAGTTTTAATCCGAAAAGTTACATGTCCAATATTTGAATAAACTTAGGAAAGTTTATTAGTACATGAAGATTGTTATTAGGGGTAGTTTCATAAGTCTTATATGACCATTTTCTCTTTGTAATATCTCATGGTTCCTTTTGAAGTGAAGTAGATCCAAATTGTTTGTTCAAGTTATCGCCTAATTCCTTGTTTCATGTTTACGCCTAAGTAAGCTTATATGGTCATTTAGTCATGGCTTTGCCGTGACCTTGGTTATTTTTCCATGGTCTTGAGACTCAGCCTTGGCTTTAGCCATGGTTGTGGTCTTGGCTTTAGGTCATTAGACCTCTTGGTCTTAGTAAATGATAACTATAATATAGTGACTTTGGTCTAAAATGGGCTGTTAAGATTTTGAAGAAATTTATCACTCGGAAAGCGTTTTCAGGGCTCGAGCTTCTTTGTACCTGAACGAAAACGTCGTTCCGGACAACTTTCGTGTTTTAACTTTTTGATGAATCAGAGCAGAAGGGTGACTTTAAAAATCAAAATTTGATCAGAATGCTATTTGGGCAGTTTTGCCATTTTGGTTTCGCTAGCTTCAAATGGTCATAACTTTTGACTCGGGTACTCGTTTTGGGTGATTCAAATTGCTATGTTTTCCTTGTTAAGTCCTCTTTAACATTAAGTAAGTGTCAAATATCAAAGTTATACTATTTTGGTCGTGGTTCTCCATAAAAATCACTAGTTTGCTTGTTTACTTGTCATAAGTTAACATATGTATACCAATACTTGTTTTATCCATTTTTAAACATCATGAACACAATAACAAGAACATATATAGCATGAAAGGAACACAAAGAGCATGTAAATGATAATTAAGCAAGAAAGTATGTTAGGGTTTGCTTACAACTTGAGGCTTTCAAAAAGAAAGGTAAGTAACTAGTAAGGTACAGACTTTGATAGACTTAAGCTTCACCCTTTGCAATCTATGATAAACCGAGGTTATTTGAAAATTATAACGACGCCTTCTTGAAGTCCAAAGCTATCTGAAGATTATAACGACGTCTTTTTGGAGACTTTAAAGTTATAACAACTTTTCTTAGAAAATTTCCAAGATTGAAGATCAAACACTAGTTTTCTTTCAAAAACTAGTTAACTTTCTTACAAAATATAAGAAAAGTGCCTTAGGTTTTAGGACTTGAAGGTTATAAGAAGGTGTGGTGCAAGTTTTATATGTGTTATTAGTTGGCTATTTATAGGATGAGAAAAATAGTTAACTATATATTGGGTTAGAATGTAACCATGGTTAATTTAGACACTTGTAAACATCCTAGAGATCAATGGTCAAGATCAAGCCACAAAATGGTGACTCCCCCCCCCCCTAAATGGCGGTTCAAGGAGGATAAGATGACTAGATGATGAGTCTTGGTGTTATCTTGCTTAGTTTGTGCATTTTGACTCCGTAAAATGCTAACCGTAAATGATTAAGCCTTAAAACGTAAAACCGGGTATCGTAAAAATATGAAACTTGAAAGTATTGTGAAACATGTCAATATAGTCCATAATAAAATATAAAATGAGTGGTAGGTTCTATCGGGTGCGAAAACCCTGCTAAAAACTGGAAACACGGGTCTAAAACGCGCAATTCGCGTAAAACGCTGAACTGAAAAACGTAAAATTCCAAAACTTTTGGAATTGTCATAAAATGATAGAAAATCATATTTCTATTGTTTATAATGTTTTATGGATATATCGGGATGCTGGAAGGACGTTTAAACCTAAAAGTAAATCTCGGACACGGCTTTGTGATTTTTGCAGAAATGATCCGACGAGCGTCAAACTCTCGGATTATCGTTAAAATAGTTTAACTTACGAGAATATGAAATAAAAATTTCTGAGATGAATAGTGAAAAGTGAATAGTAAAAAGTGAATAGTAAAAGTGAATAGTAAAAAGTGAATAGTGAAATTTTCGGGAATAAAAGTTAACCTGAAATTGCGAATTGTTACAAAGAATATGTATTATCTTTTACATATATGAAATCCAATAAACCAACAATCAAAGAAGCATATTGGGAATACAATCTTAGTTTAACTCAAACCAACTAAAATCTACTTACATGTATAGCATGTTAGTGGAAAACTAACCCATTTCAGCATTAGAAACAGTAAATAGAGTGTTGTATTTCCAACTATAATGTGCTAACAAGGCTTATAGGTAAAGAATTAAAACTTATTGTAGTTAAATCATAGATATTAGAAACCCGTGTAGACATGATAATCAATTTGATACACAAAGAATTTAAACTTATTGGATATTGGGAATACAATCTTAGTTTAACTCAAACCAGTTAAAATCTACTTACATGTATAACATGTTAGCAGAAAACTAACCCATTTCAACGTTAGAAAAAAAATAGCATGTTGCATTTCCACCTATAATGTGCTAACAAGGCTTATAGGTAAAGAATTAAAACGTATTCGAGTTAAATCGTAGATATTAGAAACCCGTGTAGACATGATAATCAATTTGATATACATTCAAAGAAACAATAACTCTGTAGAAAAACATTGTGTCCGGCTTAAAACTTACACACCAAAAACACCAGCTACTATTTTATCGTTTTATTTGCCTAAATCTCTTTAAATGGTTATTTATTTTTGTACTATAACATAGGCTTACTATTAATATAGTTTTAATCTTAAAGTTTAACAAAAATACACTGAGAATAAATCTTCCCCAAAATGTGCTAACAAAACTTATATGTTAAGAACTAAAACTAATCAGGGTTAAACCATATATATTAGAAACAACACATGTGGACAATCAATTGGATACACATTCAAACAAGAAGCAACTCTGCAGAAAAGCATTGTGTCCAAGTTAAAACTTACACACGAAAAACTTGCGTTACTATTTTATATCATTCTTTGGCTTAGTCTCTTTAAATGGAAAGCAACCTCTGATAAACAGATTGTTTACATTTACCACAAGATAATATCTTTTAAAAAATACCTAATGATCCAATTAATATATATGGGGCTTTTTGAACCAATCAACAAACACCACATGCAATCTAAGAATGTTGCAATTAAACTAATATTGTATTCATAAACAAATCCTGATCAACATAAAACACTTATTTTAACAACCAATCATTCTTTTATCAGATAACAAGAAAATCACGGAAAAAACAAACCAACCACACGCCACTAACCAAACATAATATTTTAACTTGATTAAACATGGTTGAATGTAGCAAGAAAAAAAAATTGAAAAAAAGTACCTGGATGATCGCAGAAACAATGGCAGCAGTGTTTATGTGTTTAGTTAGTTTATAAAAATGAAATTAATTGCTTGAACTTTATTTATATTAAATATAATAAATATAGTGTAAGTAGATGTAATCATTCTCAATGTTGATAATGCATAACCAACACAAATATTTAGCATGCATTTGAAATATATATCATGTATATCATGCAGCAACATAGACTAACTGTTGCTTCAGCAATTACATTTAAGAATATACATGCACATTGCAATTCAAACGTTTATAAAAGTTACATAATGTTTAATACAAGAACGTGAAGATTTAGTATATATGATACAAAATTATATTTAAAAATTATATTGGTGATACAATTTGCGGCTATGTAACTGTTTATTAAATCATAGACAAAGAAAAGTGATCCTCATCAACACATGGCTTAGTCAGACCATACTCATTGCTTGCTTTTTTCTTTTGTTCAACCATCCATCATTCATATCGCAATTTAAAATCCCATTGCTACTCTTCTTTAACTGCAATTCACAAGACTATTTAATTGTCTTTCATTTGATATAGTTAGATAACCCAAGGATAAATATGATTCATACATCAAGCTCAACGGTTTAGAAACCAAATTAAACATACAAGAAACATGACAAAAAAAATAAAGAAAACCATAAATTTAAATTTCCAAAAGACTACAAATGCAAATAGAAGTAAAATAAAATGATTGCAAATACAAATAAAATCACATGATTAGTGAAAATCACAAAGCATGCCCGCCCATTGGGCGGGCCATGACCACTAGTATATATATATATATATATATACTCCTTTATAAAGCATGCATATACACAACCTAAAACTGAGCCTCACTCCGAACCTAGATTTTAAGATTCAGACTCCTAACCTAAAATTTATACTCACTAAGAGCATATCCCAACCTAAAACAATGCCTCATTCCAAACCTAAATATTAAGATTCAACACCCAATCCTCAATTCATATATAAATCGTAACAAAACACACACAACCCATTTATCATCTTGCTATCTCTATCTCTCTCTCTCTCTCCAAACACAACTCTCATTTTATCATTCAATCACTGCCGATAATAGAATTTGAGTCCACCGCTAACGCCGCCACCACAACCAACTGAATCCGCCACCATCACCACCGGATCTTGCTAAACCGGTAGTGTTTGAGTTTAGGTGGTTTCGTTGGTGTTTTTTGTGGTTTAGGTGGTGTTTTTGCAGTGTATTCAAGTTGTGTTTTATGTTGTCTTTGAACTAGATCCGATGGTTTTGGTGTGTTTGGCTCTCTCCAGATCTATAGAAATCTGATATTATTTTGGTAGTTTTAAGGCTAAGACCGGTTGGTTCAGCTGTTTTGGTTCTTCATCGCAACCATAATCAACGTATCTCGGTGGATTTTGATGGTGTCAGTTGTTTTGGTTTATTTTTGTGGGGTTTTTTTGCTGTGTTTGTGGCTCAGATCGTAACACCACCATCTTTTTTCTTAAATTTTGTTAGATGTTTTGTGTACTCTAAAACATAATAAATTGTCATTTTTGTGGTTTAAATTGTTTGTGGCTGAGATATTGAAATGAGGCTAATGATGTTGCAAACCCAGATCTTGCTAAAGGGTTTTGCAAAATGTTTAGATCCGAACGCTTTGACCTTTCTATCAAAAAAAACATTTTAGGGTGTTATTTGACCTGTTTCTTGGCGGGCCAACATTTGATAGTGTTGCAATGCAATAGCCATGGCATTGTCGGTCAAAAAAAAAATTAAGACTACAAAATTTACAAATCTGAGTAAAGGAAATATAAGCGTGCAGTTGAGAAAAATTTTGAAATTTTATGAAAATGTGGAAATATGAGAATTTCGTAATTTTCAGAAATTTAAAATTAAAAATTATACTACATAATTGGAAAACGTCAAAAGCAAAAGGACAAAAAAAGACAGCTATGTATCTGTTACCCCTTTAATTCTGCAGCCTACATGTCTCATTCATCTATTACATATTTACATTTGCTTTTTCTTTTTCATTTCAAATAAATACTTAGTTATCACTTTGTTTTTGTTACATTACAACTATTTTTACCTTTTTTTAACAAGAACTATTTTTACAGTAAAATACTCTTGGATTGTTGGTCCGAATATACTTAGTTAAACTATTGGTTTAATATTCCAAGTGACAAATGATGATCATTTTTTATTTTAAAATGGGCTTTTAGTTTGGATAGGAAACAATTATACGTAGGAAACTTGTGATAAATATAGGACCACATATATTAAAAACTAATATACGGAGTATTGCATAAAAGAAAATTTTGAATTTTGGACTTTACAAAAGTATCTAATTTGAATAATTTAAATGATTTTTATAAAAAAAATAAATATTGGGATGTAGCTACCTCATCAAGTTTATTATTTTACCATTTCCCTGCTCCGGCGGGATTGAGTTTATTGTTGTTGTTGTATTAAAGCAATACGAGTACTACTAAGTAGTACTATTACAACCTTCAAAATTGTTGAAGTAGTCGAGAGATCTATTTGACTCTGCATATATAGGAACTCGACGACATGTCCACCACCTAATAGATAAAACCTTGGCAATTACCCTTTTGAATAGGGTTTTTCTAAACACTGCCCACTGGGCAATGCTTAAAGGACATTAAACAATATGTTATTTTCATATTTAAAGTAATTATTCATTTAATACAGAATAAATGAACATAAAAATAAACTTAAATATATGTCAATTTTAATCTAACAAAGTGAAAGTTTCCTTTTATATTCTTATTAAACATTGCCCGGTGGGCATTGTTTAGCAAAACCCTTTCGGATACATCTTTCTAGGGTAACTTTTGAAATTTTAAAAAATTTATACTACTTATAAAGCATTTAGCATCTTCTCTCTTTCAAATTTTTAAGATTTTCATGTAGAAATTTTAAGTAAATACAACTAAGTAGGCTATATGTACAATTAACTTATGCAGAGACACCTACACATATTGACTGGTCAACATTTTTAATTAATGTCATATTTAAAACACCCATTTGATAAAAGGTATAATTAATAAGACACAATATACAAACTATTTGAAGCACAAATAAAACTAAGAAACACTACTCAACACATACAATTAATACACTATTTAATTCACCAATTCACCAAAATATACTATCATTTAATCACGATGTACAATCTAATAAAACCACTAAGCCAAGCACTTAAAAATAAAGCCATTAGGCTGCCCGCAGTGGTCAGTCGACCGGTTCGATCGCCGCTGCGCCGACCGAGGAATGACGGTCGAACAGGGTCGGTCAGCTCTAAAATTGACTAAGGGTGATTGTGCTGAAAGAGCGAATAAAAATTTTGTTCGTGGTATCTTCGGTTAACATGAGATGGAATTATACCAGTGCCTTAACTAAAATTATTGTTATTTGTAAATGAATTGTTTAATAAAAAAATGGCCGCATAACATCACATTGTCATAAAATATAGTCACAGGGTACCCGCCGCCGCATCGTGCGGGGCCGCATAACATCACATTGTCATAAAATATAGTCACAGGGTACCTGCCGCCGCATCGCGCGGGTACCGTGCTAGTATATATATATATATGTATATATATATATATATATATATATATATATATATATATATATATATATATATATATATATATAGGGTGGCGTTATTGTGGTGTACACTTTAAAATGAAGTCAAAATCCAATGCAACCTTCAATCAATCAATTGACCATGTAAATGATTTTTTTTAATTTTTTTCCTTTTAAGTGCTCCTTACTATTGTTGTCTTGTTTACTTTTTTTATTTTTTCAGATTTTTCTGAGAACTTTTTTGTTTTGAGATTATGAGTGGTACCGTGATATTAAGGATATTTATGAGTCCTACTATGATACTAACGATATTTACTTAAAAAGTTACTTTGATATTAGTAAAAAACTTAATATCACTATTTTTTTTAATTACAATATTAAGAAAAGTTACGTTGAAATTTAAAAAATTTAACTTTGTGGAAAACTAGAAGGGGGGGTTGAATAGTTTTGCGTCTTTTTCGTTTAATAAGAATTTGCTTTTCAAAGTATTGATGGTAATTGTAAAAACCTTTGAAGTTAAAGTATAGATACAAACTAATTCACATATATCATATATACACTACTTATTTAAAGTGTTGAATAGAAATTATAATTTCATATATCTCACTTAATTACAAGTTTGTACTAATATAGATATATGTGTCTTAGTAATTGTTTATACTTATATTTTTACTAAAGTATAATTAATGTTTTAAATTGAACCTAGTTTGATCTTTATGTGAAATCAATATATGCACAACACACAATATTAACAATATATGAAAAGCTAGTAAGTAAGCAAGCAAAGAGTGAGAGATGGAAAGATCAAACCGAGAGACAAAGGATTTATAGTGGTTCGGCTACAAGGACACCTTCCTTGCCCTACTCCACTCCCCGAGCACCGAACTCGAGAGTTTTCTTCACTAAGTCAATAACCTCCCTTATGGTGGAGAAAACCGTACACACCAAAAGCTTACACCAATTAATGACACAAAGCAAGATGTCGAGTTCTAATCGTAGCTAGAACCAATCTCACACCAAATATCACACCACTTCTTCTTCACACCTTTGCATTACTTCAATGCTTCATCACACCACAAGTATCTTCACACCTTCAAGGCACTAATGTCTTGACACCTTCAAGTCACTAATGTCTTCACACCTTTAAGCCACTAATGTCTTGACACCTTCAAGTCACTAATGTCTTCACACCTTTAAGCCACTAATGTCTTGACACCTTCAAGTCACTAATATCTTCACACCTTTAAGCCACTAATGTCTTGTAGTCTTCTTCACTTGGAACCCTCAATATCTTCACAACAAGTCCCTATTGCTACAATCTCCTATCACCAATACTATCTAACCCTTCTTCTTCACTTCAAGTTCCACTTTACACTTACAACAATTCTAGATTCTTCAACTAAATCTAGCTAACTAATACATACACCTTATTCACCAAAGAATGAAAGATTTACAATAAAATATAAACAAGCAACTTAGATAGCAAGATGATACTAAGTTGTAATACTTCTAATAGAAGTATTCTTCTCTTTGCACTTTGAATGTTGAGGCTTGAATCACTTTGAAACAAAGATCAAAGTATATAAGATCAAAGGATTTTTAGAGAAAGGAAATGGATGTTTAGATCAGAAAGTTTCTAGTGCAAAAAGGTGAGAAAAATATGTGGAATGATCCAATATTTATAGGGCCAGAAAATACTGTTCGGGAGCGTGCCGGTCCCCTTAATTATAGGCCGGTCCCCTTAATGATTAAGGGGGCCGCCTAGTAAAATTAAGGGGGCCGCCCTCCTGAACGTTTGAAAAGTTTTTCTGGATAAAATTTGCCCTTTTTGGTTGGAAATTTGAAATCACATTTTTGTGGTTTAATAAAGCTATACCAAAAATGATTTACAAATATGTATAAAATGTTAAAAACATTTTATAAAATGTTATGTTGTTAAGACAAGTTTTCCTTTGATCTTATAATTCACTAATCACTTTGTTTATTCATACCTTAAGTGATTAAATGGTGAAAGTGAGTATTTACTACTAAATACTTGTTTACGTCATAACCTTTGGTTTAATGAGTTTTCGTTTTGTGATTATCAAAACTTAGAGATATCGAAAGATATGAATAATGTTTTTAGTCAATTATTTATATCAACAATCTCCCCCTTTTTGATGATTACAAAACCTAAACTCATTAAATCCAAAAATTAATTTTTAGACAAGTATTTAGTGAGTTTATATTCACTTCTCCCCCTTTTTGTAGAATCAAAAAGGTTTAAGCCGATAAGGTAAAGGCTCCCCCTTGATGTATGCTCCCCCTCATTTGAGGGCACCAAGGGTTCTAGTTATGGAATTCTTGCAAGAAAAATATTAGAAGCACAAGCATGGCACAAGCAAACACATATGACATAGTACTAACTAATAATGATCATGGCAAAAGAGAATTAGAAACATATATTAAATCGTTCATTAAAAGAAAATGATTATGTCAATCCATAATCATTGTTACATAGGCTACAAAGATGAGATTCTAAGCTAAGTAGAATGTCCTAATGTGCCTACAAGAAGTGTCACCAAACTTTCTTGAATCCCAAAATGGTTGAAGAGATTTATTTGAAAATGAAAAACATAAGCATGTAAAATGCTTAATGGTTTAGTGGAGGTAATCATTTGGTTGCATGGATGTTGTTGGGTTTGGAGATGTGGAGCTTGTAGGTGGTGAAATTGAAGATGGGTTTGTTGATCGAGGGTTTTGATGTTGTTTGTAACACCCCCAAAATACCGCAGCAGAAGACTGAGTCATTGGGATGCTACTTCTGGGCACAAAGTACAAGATATAGAAAACGAACTCTAAATGAGACGTTTTTGAAAAGTTACCATTCGAATAGATAAAAGTCATAGTTTACAAAACAAAGATCCCAAGGTAGATTAATACATAAGTTTTTAAAGTGTATCGAATGGTAAACGATAAAAGTGAAAGTCTCCAAAAGCATGCCCTAAGACTCTCAGCTCCACATATCTGCTATCGCCTTTCTAACCTGAGATAAACATGCTTAGAGTGTCAACACAAAGGTTGGTGAGTTCATAGAGTTTGTCTTAACACAGTTGAAAAGCCTATAAAGAATGTTCACACAGCAAAGGCATCGTAAATCCACTCAGTTACAAGTCCCGCCATAAGAGACTTGTAACCTGTGTGTTTACAACCCACTGCTACAATATAATAGGATTAAGATACGTATGAGTTCATAACAACAGTTAAGCAATTAGTAGTGAGTCTACACTTCATCTCCGAAGACCTCATGTTTGTATGTATGTCTCAATGGTTGTGTCCAGCAACTTAATCTGGGGCCATTGGAAGTCTGTATGTATGTATGATTACTGGGTGCCATTTCCCAAAGTATAATAGTAAGTATGTGTGCATGTATCAATCATGTATGTATGTAATCAAGAATAATGAAACCAAGTATAATGTAATCAAGTATAATGTTATGTGAATCCGTACAAGTAAGCAAGTAGTAGCATGTATCTCCCCCAAAGAGTTGATAGAACAATTAAAAGAGTAGGGGCTATGACTCACCTTAAGTGATGATACTTGAAAAGAAATGAAGTGAACAACAATGATCGGTTAACTGCCGCAACCTAATATAAATGATGAACGATCTAATTTAGATCGTGAAATGATGTTATGAATGTCCATGCTCATGTTCCTATACCACTCATCTCTTTGGAAAAACACTTGTGTTATCAAAAATATATAATCCAAGAATTTGGAAAATATTGCTATTATAAAATATAATAAGCTAGTTGTAATATATATATACTTATATATATATCGTATGTTTCCATGTTAGCGTTGAAATACTCGGGTTGTAATCCTTGAAATGATGAAAATATACTTGTAATAACTAATACTTCATTAGTTATAAAGCTTAGTACTTAATATTATTTCTAGCTTATAAAAGTACTTCGTAGTTTTAGTGTCCATTTTTATTAAAAGCTGTCAAAATAAAAATGGGTTTAGCCGATATTCAAACGTGAATATCTTTGTCGTTATAAGTCCGTTTTACTTGTTCTTTATATCCACGGTTACGTCTTAGTATGTAGTAATATATTTTGGAAAGCTCGGCTCCTCCGGGTTACGTCTAAAGCCTCTTTTTGACCGACGAAAAACGTCCAACAGCAACTATTTTCCAGAAAAATACTTTTCGTCGACAATCTTGCAAAAATCATAACTTCTTCGTTATAAACTCTTTTTAATCCGTTCTTTCGCGTACGGATTCGTTTTTGAAAGTATTTTCTAAAAATTTTGCCAAAGTTCACTTTGTATTTATTGATTTTCCTGGATTTCACAAAATGGGACAGCATGTCTAAAGCATGCTCCAAATCAAGTTTTCAAGGTTTATAACTAATTTCTAACATCACCAAACCTCTTGTAATCACCACATAGCTAATCTAATCCTACCATACACCTTCTTAGGGTGCCATGGACTCCTAACCAAGTTATTATAGCAAGGGGATTCATAAATAAAAAGTTAGGGTTTGTATGTTCCATTTTTGACAAAATAAGTGGTGGTATAGCTAGTTGTACATGGTTTTTAGCATGGAAATCATGAAATACAAGTAAATATAAGATGTTTCATGTAAAAATAAAGTTGATAACTTAGTTGATAAAATGAGATGATCAGATGATGATTATGCTTGGATTACTTGTGTTTTTCTTGATTGATTCTTGATTAGGCAAGTAAAAGGAACAAGTTTGGTGTTATAACTTTTGAAAAATGATCACTTGATCTATGTATGGTGGTTTGGTCGTGGGTTTGCAAGAGAGGAAGAAGGAGATGAGATGAAAATTTATCTTTCTAAAAGTGAGGATTTTGATTCATGAATTTTGGTAAAGTAAGGTTTTAAGGGTTTATTAGTTAAATAATAGAAATCAATGCATGAGGTTAAGGGTGTGATCATGTGGCCGGTTTTTGATGAGCCAAGGGGGGTTAGGGGTGCTTGGTATTTAATTAGAAATCTAGTGTATCGTTAAGTGTTATTACGTGTTATTCGTTAAAATCGGGTACCGGGTTTAATAGAAATAAACGTTCACAAAGTTAACCGGGATGAAATAATGTTATAATAATGATAAAAACATATTAAAAATATGTTGGGTACATTTACTGAGTGATCGGGTGATTATTGTTTAGTTTTCACGAAAACCGTCGTTATATTCATAAGCGTACGTTATAAATAAAATAAATTTCCAAAATACTGGGTAACTGAATGTTATAACTTTTATGATGTTAAAATGGATATAAAAATATGTCGGGACCATTGTGGGAATATTTAGATATATTCGTCGTGTATAAACCGGGTGTTAACGTTTACTATAAATACCTATACGTAAAAACGTTAAATGTACTGAATATAATAATTTGAAAATCCTGAGAGTGGTATAACATGAAAATGCTGTTATGATGATATGCAGACTATCTCCAGTCTGTATGCAGTGTCCTTAACACCAATGAAATGAATTCGCATCTAAACCAATCCGGTTACGCGAATTTGAATACCCGTAAACTAAATTTACGATGAAATGAGTAATGCAAGTGAATGATGAAAACTTTTCCGGAAATGAATAGTGTTTAGTGAATAGTAAATTTCCCAAATGTTTCTCAGAATATCAAAATGACCTCGAAAATGATGAATAGTAAAACGATGAATAGTTTTTTGATGAATAGTGATTTATGAATAGTGTTTTTCCAAAGTTCCCGAAATGACCTGAAATGACCTGAAATGGTGAGTTGTGACAGTCTTCCCCTCTAAAAAGAACTTCGTCCCGAAGTTCAGTTAATGTTAATCAGTTAAATGTGTCAAAGCTTATGTATGTGGGTTTCCTATCCAAATAGGTACGTTCTCGTGGTCAGACTTGATGAGGCAAACCTTCCCAATCCCGAGCATAGTCCTCAAAAGACCTCCTTTAGGTTAATCATTTAGGTAACCGATTTTCACTTAATCCCACAACCCAATCAAACAAGAACAGTCATGAGATTAGGCTAAATCGGTTTGAGTGATGACTTTAACTTTTAGCTTGATTTTCGCAACCCAATCAAACAAGAACAGTCACTAGAACCAAGCTAAAAATCAAGGTCTGGATTCAACATCCTTGAAAAAGATCTTTTGAAAGATTTGCTCGATTTTGGAATTGCTTACACTAATCAAATTACTAATGTTAGTATGACTAAGGTTAATGTTGCTAGGTCTCAGAACTGTGTATAGGTCCTATATTAAGACTTAAGTGCTACAAAAATACGCTAGTTGTTCAAGAGAATGTACCCGTTGTGCTATCGCGGACATGTTGGGTGATAGGATTTCCTAGGAAGTAAGCTCTGCCAATTGCGAGTGGAATCTCATTGGCCTCATCTCGTGGCCCTTCAATTGCTGCTGCTAAGTTTGGACGATTGCCTCCTTGGTTAAGATTTCTTTTCAACTTAGGACAGTTGTTTCGAAAGTGATCCGGGCTGTTACATTCATAGCATGTCCTTTGGTTGTTCGTCATATTGCCCACATTTACTAGTTCTCTACACTGGTTTGTAAAATGACTAGACTGTCTGCAAAATGCACACACACGGCAGGGCGCAATCTTTTGATGATGAAAGTTACATTTCGTACATTTAGGATGCGGGCCTAAATACTCTTTCTGACCAGGATTAGTTGCCGCAAAGGTCCTTGCCCTTTTGTTGTCAGCTATTGTGCCCATTTGCTTGTTTGACTCGCTTGTTCCCTTCCTTTTATCACTGTTCCTCAAGCTTCCATTTCTAACCATCTCATCTGTTAGAGTCCCTGCTCTCAATATTGCACTCTGAATTGTAGAAGGCTCAGTTGTTTTCACAGTCCCACGAATTTCTGGGACAAGACCATATATGTACCTCTCGATCCTCTTGGACTCAGGGGTAACTAGGTGTGGAACTAGTCTGGCTAATTCATGGAATCGATCTGTGTAGGCTGCATGTCCAGCCCCTATCATAGAGTGATGATAGAGTTCATCCTCCAGCTTCTGCATCTCGTTATCCGGGCAGTATTCCTCTTTCAATAATGCCTTAAAATCGTCCCATGTCATACCTACAGCTGCCGCTCTACCCCTAGCTTGAATCTGCGTATTCCACCATGTCAATGCCTTTCCTGATAGTAAGCACATGGAATACTTCACCATTTGATGTGCTGCACAGTTACTAATGTCAATCACCGTCTCCATCTTTTCAACCCATCGAGTATACGCCAACGCGCCTCCTACACCATTGAAATCAATTGGCTTGCATGACGTAAATTCCTTATACGTACATCCAGTCCTAATGATGTTGTTGCCATTACCATTCTGGCCTATACCATTAGTGTTGTTAATTCTGCTTTCGTGGTTTGCCAAGTTATTCATATGATCGCCAACTTGAGTGACAATAGTGGGGAGAAAGTTTTCAAGTTGTCGAGCGATGATGGCTTCAAAATCAGTATTTCCACCGTCGTTGTTATCATTGTTTTCAACTCCGTGACCACCTCCTCTACCTCCACGTCCACCAGTTCTTCCACCATCGTTACTTGGGTTACTAGTGTCATTAGCAGCTCCTCTACCTCCTCTACCTCCACGTCCACCAGTCCTTCCACCCCTTGGTGTTGCGCCTCCTCGACCAGAGCTACGAGTCACTCTCTTTGGTGCCATGATTTCCTGAGAGGAAGGACATTTAGTGAACGTCAGAGATGAGGGAAAACCGTTGATTATCCAAAGTCTATACTTCACATCCTCATATATAATACCGTGCTACCAGTTGTTTCCTAAGTTGTGCCAACACTGATCTACATCTGCATAGTCATATGTCCACGTGTGTCGTGAAGCACTTATAATTATGTTGGCCACCACAATTATAAATGTTTCCTTTCACAAGTGTACATATCACCAGGCACACATATCTCAGTGGTAGACGTTGCTTAAATGGGCATTTAGGGAATGTCACGCTTAGTACAAAGGAACAAAGGATTCTCCCTTAAGTGTTAAAGTCACTGGGAAGTCTAGTTTCTAACGGTTTCTACAAAGTATCTAATAGCGTGGGTCCAAAAATAAATAAATTACCAGCAAGCGTATGTGTATGTAAAGTGCAAGGCGATAGGGAGGAGAGTCTACATGTATGTAGTTATAGTCTAGACTCTAAAACAACCTAGTTCTCTATAACCAAGGCTCTGGTACCAATCTGTAATACCCCCAAAATACCGCAGCGGAAGACTGAGTCATTGGGATGCTACTTCTGGGCACAAAGTACAAGATATAGAAAACGAACTCTAAATGAGACGTTTTTGAAAAGTTACCATTCGAATAGATAAAAGTCATAGTTTACAAAACAAAGATCCCAAGGTAGATTAATACATAAGTTTTTAAAGTGTATCGAATGGTAAACGATAAAAGTGAAAGTCTCCAAAAGCATGCCCTAAGACTCTCAGCTCCACATATCTGCTATCGCCTTTCTAACCTGAGATAAACATGCTTAGAGTGTCAACACAAAGGTTGGTGAGTTCATAGAGTTTGTCTTAACACAGTTGAAAAGCCTATAAAGAATGTTCACACAGCAAAGGCATCGTAAATCCACTCAGTTACAAGTCCCGCCATAAGAGACTTGTAACCTGTGTGTTTACAACCCACTGCTACAATATAATAGGATTAAGATACGTATGAGTTCATAACAACAGTTAAGCAATTAGTAGTGAGTCTACACTTCATCTCCGAAGACCTCATGTTTGTATGTATGTCTCAATGGTTGTGTCCAACAACTTAATCTGGGGCCATTGGAAGTCTGTATGTATGTATGATTACTGGGTGCCATTTCCCAAAGTATAATAGTAAGTATGTGTGCATGTATCAATCATGTATGTATGTAATCAAGAATAATGAAACCAAGTATAATGTAATCAAGTATAATGTTATGTGAATCCGTACAAGTAAGCAAGTAGTAGCATGTATCTCCCCCAAAGAGTTGATAGAACAATTAAAAGAGTAGGGGCTATGACTCACCTTAAGTGATGATACTTGAAATGAAATGAAGTGAACAACAATGATCGGTTAACTGCCGCAACCTAATATAAATGATGAACGATCTAATTTAGATCGAGAAATGATGTTATGAATGTCCATGCTCATGTTCCTATACCACTCATCTCTTTGGAAAAACACTTGTGTTATCAAAAATATATAATCCAAGAATTTGGAAAATATTGCTATTATAAAATATAATAAGCTAGTTGTAATATATATATACTTATATATATATCGTATGTTTCCATGTTAGCGTTGAAATACTCGGGTTGTAATCCTTGAAATGATGAAAATATACTTGTAATAACTAATACTTCATTAGTTATAAAGCTTAGTACTTAATATTATTTCTAGCTTATAAAAGTACTTCGTAGTTTTAGTGTCCATTTTTATTAAAAGCTGTCAAAATAAAAATGGGTTTAGCCGATATTCAAACGTGAATATCTTTGTCGTTATAAGTCCGTTTTACTTGTTCTTTATATCCACGGTTACGTCTTAGTATGTAGTAATATATTTTGGAAAGCTCGGCTCCTCCGGGTTACGTCTAAAGACTCTTTTTGACCGACGAAAAACGTCCAACAGCAACTATTTTCCAGAAAAATACTTTTCGTCGACAATCTTGCAAAAATCATAACTTCTTCGTTATAAACTCTTTTTAATCCGTTCTTTCGCCTACGGATTCTTTTTTGAAAGTATTTTCTAAAAATTTTGCCAAAGTTTACTTTGTATTTATTGATTTTCCTGGATTTCACAAAATGGGACAGCATGTCTAAAGCATGCTCCAAATCAAGTTTTCAAGGTTTATAACTAATTTCTAACATCACCAAACCTCTTGTAATCACCACATAGCTAATCTAATCCTACCATACACCTTCTTAGGGTGCCATGGACTCCTAACCATGTTATTATAGCAAGGGGATTCATAAATAAAAAGTTAGGGTTTGTATGTTCCATTTTTGACAAAATAAGTGGTGGTATAGCTAGTTGTACATGGTTTTTAGCATGGAAATCATGAAATACAAGTAAATATAAGATGTTTCATGTAAAAATAAAGTTGATAACTTAGTTGATAAAATGAGATGATCAGATGATGATTATGCTTGGATTACTTGTGTTTTTCTTGATTGATTCTTGATTAGGCAAGTAAAAGGAACAAGTTTGGTGTTATAACTTTTGAAAAATGATCACTTGATCTATGTATGGTGGTTTGGTCGTGGGTTTGCAAGAGAGGAAGAAGGAGATGAGATGAAAATTTATCTTTCTAAAAGTGAGGATTTTGATTCATGAATTTTGGTAAAGTAAGGTTTTAAGGGTTTATTAGTTAAATAATAGAAATCAATGCATGAGGTTAAGGGTGTGATCATGTGGCCGGTTTTTGATGAGCCAAGGGGGGTTAGGGGTGCTTGGTATTTAATTAGAAATCTAGTGTATCGTTAAGTGTTATTACGTGTTATTCGTTAAAATCGGGTACCGGGTTTAATAGAAATAAACGTTCACAAAGTTAACCGGGATGAAATAATGTTATAATAATGATAAAAACATATTAAAAATATGTTGGGTACATTTACTGAGTGATCGGGTGATTATTGTTTAGTTTTCACGAAAACCGTCGTTATATTCATAAGCGTACGTTATAAATAAAATAAATTTCCAAAATACTGGGTAACTGAATGTTATAACTTTTATGATGTTAAAATGGATATAAAAATATGTCGGGACCATTGTGGGAATATTTAGATATATTCGTCGTGTATAAACCGGGTGTTAACGTTTACTATAAATACCTATACGTAAAAACGTTAAATGTACTGAATATAATAATTTGAAAATCCTGAGAGTGGTATAACATGAAAATGCTGTTATGATGATATGCAGACTATCTCCAGTCCGTATGCAGTGTCCTTAACACCAATGAAATGAATTCGCACCTAAACCAATCCGGTTACGCGGATTTGAATACCCGTAAACTAAATTTATGATGAAATGAGTAATGCAAGTGAATGATGAAAACTTTTCCGAAAATGAATAGTGTTTAGTGAATAGTAAATTTCCCGAATGTTTCTCAGAATATCAAAATGACCTCGAAAATGATGAATAGTAAAACGATGAATAGTGTTTTGATGAATAGTGATTTATGAATAGTGTTTTTCCAAAGTTCCCGAAATGACCTGAAATGACCTGAAATGGTGAGTTGTGACATTGTTCAAGTGATGGTGTTTGTTGAGATCTAGTAAGAAGATACTCAATCCAAGTAAAGTGCTCATTCAATGCAATGGTTTGTTGTTGATGGAAGATGCAACAAGAGCAATTGTTAACATGCTTCTCAATTTGGTTTTTGTTATGTGGTGATGATGGTGAGCTTGATTGTGGTGGATCCAAATTGCGTTGAGCAAGATGTAATGCTAAAAGAGCACTAAGCTCATGTGCCTCTTTTAGTTCCTCAACGAACTTCAAGTGTTCGGAGGAAGGTGATGGTGGTGGAGCTTGATAGTTGTCTTGGGTGAAAGTTTGAACATGCAACATGGGAGAAGCATGTGAGGTTGTAGGATGTGGTGGTGGTATTCTTGGTGGTGGAGACATGATTGAGCTTGGGTAATCATGAAAGCATGATATGGGTGGAAGAGGTTCTTCATGAGATGATGGTGTTTTTGTTGAATGAGCAACAAGTGAGGTGTTGATTGAGAGGTTGGGATTGTTGTTTTGGGATTGAGCATGTTCATTAAATGAAGAAGCATTAATGAGAGCATGAGTGGATGATAGGTTGTGAGATGAATTAATGTTGTGGGTTTGAGGTTTAGTAGTTGGTTGACTTGGAACAACATCACTTGAGTTATGACAAGAATCAAGTTTCCTCCTCCAAACGGGTTTGACGGAGATCCTTGCGGTTCTTGAAATCTTAGGTTTTTGGTTGTTGGGAGATGACATTTTTGGGTGTGATGGCATTAATGATGGTGAGAGGGTATTTATAATGTATGAGAAATGTGGTTTAGGAAGGTAAATTTTGAGGGATAGTATGGGACAAAATATGTTTGTGAATTTTGGGAAGTATAGGCTGAAATGGGTCAAAAAGTGATAAAGAAAACAGTATCCCCGACCATCAGATGGCCGGTCCCCTTAATTAGGGGCCGGTCCCCTTAAACATTAAGGGGGCCGCCTTATATAATTAAGGGGGCCGCCCATCTGGTGATTTCCAGAATGCCAGAAATGGATTTTTGGCAGAAAATTTTTAAAAAGGTTGCATTTTTGGATTTGGATTCAAGTAAGTTTAACTTTTTGAGGCAATATAGGGCATACTATTCATGAATGTAAAGAGTGATATAGAATTAATAGAAATAAACACCAAATTTCTAATAATCATGCAATCTATTTATTTAACAATTAAGATATGCAATTAAGGAGGCAATAAAGTAAATAGGCTAAATAAGCAATTATATGAAAATGATACCACTTAGCCTAGAGCAACCATGTTGATGATTGTTAACAAGTAACACATAGGTGTATATGATTATATGGACTTCAAGACTTGTTACAAACAAGTTCCATATGGGCAAGTCATGATTCTCATGAAATGATTAGATTAAATTGTGAATGTCATTTCCAATAGAGGTGTATGACACATGTGAGAAGGTTAAATATGTGTTAAGCAAAACGTTTTTAGTTTTATTCAACAATGTTTTGAAGCAACTTCAAGTGTGTATTAAAAAAAATTTTAATCTTGTTTTTTATTAAAATAATAGTTATAAAGAAGTTTTAGTTAAGTAACAAAATACTTAAAAAAAAATTTAAACATAATGTTTTGATCATAATAATCAAGAAGTTGCAAATGAAGGATTTGAAATGAAAGCATGTCATTTTTTTTAAGAGAATCAATTAAGCCCATTGTCACATATAGTCATCTTTAATAACACCTAAAGATATTAAAGTGAAATGATAGATACTTATGATCTAAATGCAATGGGACAGGAAGAAGCAAGGTAGACATATGTATATATGTATACAAAGAACATCATAAAATCAAGTTGCAAACAAATATCAATTATAATGCATCTATTGAAGCAACTAGTAAAATCAAATAGCTTAAGTGGAAGGGTTCTACTATAGAACATAGAAGATTTAAGAAAAGTGATACTAGACTAAACAACAAGAAGATTAATAATGCTAATATCATGTATGCATATATTAGTGTTAATAATCTAAAAGCATGGCAACATATCAGTTAAGTTTTATTCACACACTAATTAAAACATTCTAAAGTATAATATAACATTGACAAGTTTTAGAAAAGAAAACTTATCTCAGGTCCAGCTTTCCTTTAAGAGTGGGCATAGGAGCAATATAAGATGTCTTAAAATTTTGCCCAAAGCATGTAGAAGTAGCAAAGACGAATCCCGATGCAATAGATATCAAGAATGGTACAACAAGAATTCTTCGTCATGAGGTAGTAACTAACACACCATAAAGTCAATGCTCCAAGAGTGAAGAGTAAATCGCCAAAACCATAGATGACCGCAACAAAGTCATAAATACCACGTGTGTAGAATGTGAAACAGAATAACAGGAACCAATGGTCATCAAAAGAAACAGTGCGAGGAGAGAGATTCAAAAAGTAGTAAACCCTTCGTTCGTTAATTACCTAAACATGACAAAGAGCTTGGTACCCAGATTCTCATGGGTCCGAGATGATTAGTAGAGAACATCCAATGCATTTAAATGCACATGATGAGGATGTCATCGAGAAGTACAAGAATTCATCATTTGTTTGTTTTGACAAACAAACAATAACTTTCTTGACTAGAGAAATAAACAATGGATATAAATAATAATAGTTCTAAATTTTTCCACTAGGTTTAACAAATTTTATTTGTTTTGATGTATTTGTTGAGTAATCATCTTCAATAAATCCTAAGCCGGTTTTATCATAAAATGACTTTTGAATGTTAAGTAGATATTTTAAAGATTTAGAACTATTTTCAAATTTAGCCAATATTTTTGCTTTTTCTTTTTCCATTTTAATTTCATGTTTGTAGTCTTGACAATTTTTACATTCAAGATCAATTTCAATATTACTTTCAAGTCTAGACATTTTATCTTCTAAAATTATTTCTTTTTCAAAGTTATTTTCAACAGATGTTGAAGATTTATTTTTAAAAACAGTTTTTGATTCGATGTTGCAAAAGTGCTTGAAATTGTTTTCAAGTTTTGAAAATTCTAATATAAATTGATCATAGCAAAAATGTTTGGTTTTGGATTGTACCTTATTTGTAGTTGTACAATCTTCACATGCTCCACGGTGATCAATTCTGTTGTTCATGTCGCTCCATGTTTTGTTTAAAGTATTGCTTGGATCTTGGGGTATGCAATCCTTGCCGTCACTACTTGTATTTGCATTAGTAAGAGAATTCATGTAAGCCATATCTACGTCATCTTCATCGTCCTTGTTGCGCCATGGTTTATTGACATTCTTTCTTCGGATTTGACACATGTGTTCTTTGTTATTGGTACCTTCAATGACCATATTTGAACTAGTAGTATATGTGTTTATTTCAACTAGATATTTATCTATTAAGTTTTCTAGAGTAACTATTTCATGTGAAATATCAAGCTTATCATCTTTGGTTTTACATTTTTCTTGGTGAAATTTTAAAAGATATTTCCAAATATCATTTGCCGTTTTATAAGAAAATAATCTTTCATATTCAACTCTTGGTAGAGTTTTGAAAATAAGTAATTTGGCTTTAGTGTTTTTATCAAATTTGGTTTGAAGGTTATTATATTGATTTTCAAAATCCATTTTGGTTTGTTTAAGATCACCAATTGAAATGATATGCCAAAGATCAAGATCTATTGATTTCACATAATTCTCAAATTTGTTTTTCCATTTAAGAAAATGATCATTTTCAAATAATGGTGGTTGTTGCATAAATTCCCCTTCTAAATATTTTTCAAATTCCATAGATCGTTACAAGTTTTAAAATACAATCTATTTTAAAAATCTTGCTAGACGTGGCTCCTGATACCAATTGTGGAAAACTAGAAGGGGGGGTTGAATAGTTTTGCGTCTTTTTCGTTTAATAAGAATTTGCTTTTCAAAGAATTGATGGTAATTGTAAAAACCTTTGAAGTTAAAGTATAGATACAAACTAATTCACATATATCATATATACACTACTTATTTAAAGTGTTGAATAGAAATTATAATTTCATATATCCCACTTAATTACAAGTTTGTACTAATATAGATATATGTGTCTTAGTAATTGTTTATACTTATATTTTTACTAAAGTATAATTAATGTTTTAAATGGAACCTAGTTTGATCTTTATGTGAAATCAATATATGCACAACACATAATATTAACAATATATGAAAAGCTAGTAAGTAAGCAAGTAAAGAGTGAGAGATGGAAAGATCAAACCGAGAGACAAAGGATTTATAGTGGTTCGGCTACAAGGACACCTTCCTTGCCCTACTCCATTACCCGAGCACCGAACTCGAGAGTTTTCTTCACTAAGTCAATAACCTCCCTTATGGCGGAGAAAACCGTACACACCAAAAGCTTACACCAATTAACGACACAAAGCAAGATGTCGAGTTCTAATCGTAGCTAGAACCAATCTTACACCAAATATCACACCACTTCTTCTTCACACCTTTGCACTACTTCAATGCTTCTTCACACCACAAGTATCTTCACACCTTCAAGGCACTAATGTCTTGACACCTTCAAGTCACTAATTTCTTCACACCTTTAAGCCACTAATGTCTTGACACCTTCAAGTCACTAATGTCTTCACACCTTTAAGCCACTAATGTCTTGACACCTTCAAGTCACTAATGTCTTCACACCTTTAAGCCACTAATGTCTTGACACCTTCAAGCCACTAATGTCTTGTAGTCTTCTTCACTTGGAACCCTCAATATCTTCACAACAAGTCAATATTGCTACAATCTCCTATCACCAATACTATCTAACCCTTCTTCTTCACTTCAAGTTCCACTTTACACTTACAACAATTCTAGATTCTTCAACTAAATCTAGCTAACTAATACATACACCTTATTCACCAAAGAATGAAAGATTTACAAGAAAATATAAACAAGCAACTTAGATAGCAAGATGATACTAAGTTGTAATACTTCTAATAGAAGTATTCTTCTCTTTGCACTTTGAATGTTGAGGCTTGAATCACTTTGAAACAAAGATCAAAGTATATAAGATCAAAGGATTTTTAGAGAAAGGAAATGGATGTTTAGATCAGAAAGTTTCTAGTGCAAAAAGGTGAGAAAAATATGTGGAATGATCCAATATTTATAGGGCCAGAAAATACTGTTCGGGAGCGTGCCGGTCCCCTTAATTATAGGCCGGTCCCCTTAATGATTAAGGGGGCCGCCTAGTAAAATTAAGGGGGCCGCCCTCCTGAACGTTTGAAAAGTTTTTCTGGATAAAATTTGCCCTTTTTGGTTGGAAATTTGAAATCACATTTTTGTGGTTTAATAAAGCTATACCAAAAATGATTTACAAATATGTATAAAATGTTAAAAACATTTTATAAAATGTTATGTTCTTAAGACAAGTTTTCCTTTGATCTTATAATGCACTAATCACTTTGTTTATTCATACCTCAAGTGATTAAATGGTGAAAGTGAGTATTTACTACTAAATGCTTGTTTACGTCATAACCTTTGGTTTGATGAGTTTTCGTTTTGTGATTATCAAAACTTAGAGATATCGAAAGATATGAATAATGTTTTTAGTCAATTATTTATATCAACAAACTTTGACACTAAGAAAGCATGATAATTACGGTGATATTAACAATATTATGATACGGTGATATTTATAAAACGGTGACATTATAAAACCAACCGTGATACTAATTTTTTTTACATGTAAAAATGAATCGTGATATTAAAAAAATATTCTATGATATCAAAAAAGTTATTATGATATTAAAATTTTTATTAAAAAAAACGTTTATGTGATATCAAAATCTGATTTTGACTTTTTTACAAAAGTCAAGATCAGATCTTGACTTTGACAAATTCTAGATCTGATCTTGACTTTTGTAAAAAAGTCAAAATTAAACGATAATATCACAATACTTTTAACGTTGAAAACGATTTTTTTTGAAAATTTTTTCAGCGATTCTTAATTATTTGTTATCCTTTTTCTTTTTTTAATTTTTTCAGATTTTTTTGAATATTTTTCAAGAAAAAAAACTACTGTGATATTAACGTTTTTAAAAAAAGACGGGATATTTACGATTTTGCCACTCCGCCTTTTTCAGATGGTTGACTAGATGGAGGGTTGAGATTCGTCCATACATCCGCACTAAAATCCAAAATTGTACCTGATCCCCTATATATATATATATATATATATATATATATATATATATATATATATATATATATATATATATATAGTGTTGTATTCTATGAAGTACCAATATTAGATGCAGTACTTTACAGTACCATTAGAATGAATCTAGGCCATTGGATGAGTTTGATCAAGGGTTTAGATTAAAAGTGACAAAATTGCAATTAAACAAAAGATGAAGGTTTTTCTTTCAAATAAACAAAAGGCTAAAAGGGTATTACTGGTAGTCCACTTTAATTCATTTTTTATCTCTCCATAAACCGTTCCACTAAATATGTTAGATCTGTAAATTTTCATTTTACTTATCAGTTTCTTCTCCACCCCAAACCCTAGCCGCATCACTTGTCACCATCGCAACTTTTCGTGAATCCGGCAACCACAACCTATCGTGAACAGTTACACCCATGTATTATGGTTGTTTTGACTTTTGATTCTTGGCCTTTAATGGATCGAAAGTAAAAATCAGTATAAGAATCAAATTGAAGAAAAAAAATCACATCTCTCATTCTTACGCTCCTATCTACAAAATATTCGCAAGTTCGATCTTTATACTTTTTTATTGGGTTTAGTTTGTTTTTATTGTTTTAATGATCTTTTCTATTAATAATTGCTTATGACATAGCAAAATCTGTTTTGTATTGATCTATTAGTTTTTATTTATGGGATTTGGGTTTCGATTGGTTAATTGCTTATGGAAATACAAAATTTTATGGGACGGAATGTTACGTACTTGATTGCGGCGTCGGAAGAATGATGTTGTGTTGTATCAGTATCAAGCTTGTCCTTTTTGTAACAAGGTTAAAGGTACTACTAACTAATTAATTGTATGATCTCTTTTTTTTACTTTGATTTCTTTTTTGCGTTAATTTTTTTTACTGTATGTTATTGTTAAAATATAAAATTTCAAGGTTACAATTATTTGTAATTTTTGCTAATGGCGTAGCTATAATAATCGGTAAAATGTCAATTTTACTTGTTAGTTTTGATCCCTTTTAAAACTGTGACTTTGACTTTGATGGCGACTCTTTAAATGTTACATAATGTCATACAATGAGTCGAACTGTCTTTAGCTTTTTAGGCTAGGACTCAAGGAGTGTGTTTGATACGGTTCACTGTTCTAATTTAGTGTTATGTTTTTTGGAAGACCAGGTGCTCACAAAAATGTGCACCATCCACATATGATTTTGGAAGGTGGGCATACATGTTGTAATGACGTGCACATATGTTCTTGAAAGGGTCATCTAAAAATGTGAAGCGTGCACATAAGTTTTTGGAAGGCGTGCACATATGTTCTAACCAATTTGATGAAAAAGCGCAACGTGGACACCGCAAACATACATGTTTTTGGAAGACGTACGCATATGTTCTAATAAATTTGATGCTAAAGCCTTGCGTGCACATACATTCTTGGAAAGCGTGCACATATGTTCTAATAATTTGATGAGAAAGTGAAGAGTGCACACAAGTGTTTAAATGGCGTTCATATTTTCAACAAGATACTTGTACATGTATTGTATTTTATTTGATATTGAATTTTGTGTATATACTATTTATGTTCTTGGTTTGTTATTTTTGAGGTTACATGTATATGTTTTTATTTTTAGTCATATATATCGAAGATAAATGAATGTACACTAAAAACATATATAAAATTATTATTTTAAGCAAAATAAGTTTGACGACGAAACAATTAAACGGAAAAAATATATGTAAGTAAACAATATTAAAAAAACACACATGCACTTGATTAAAAAAAAAAATCCGAAATTTAAGAAAATTTGAAAACGTTTTTTAATTAAAAAAATTCAAAAAGAAACTAAAAATTTGTTTGACTATTATGCCCTTTTCAATTAAATAAAAATGTTTATTAATACTAAATTCCTATTGGTCTAAATGGTACTGTAAAGTACTGTATCTAATATGGGTACTGCATAGAACGCGCCCCTATATATATATATATATATATATATATATATATATATATATATATATATATATATATATATATATATATATATACATATATACACACACACATTATATATAACAGGAGGCATTTGAGGAATATGCCACCTCATTGCCCAGTCAATGCTCAGTAATTCATTATCAGCCATGTCATCACATTCAGGCCATGTCAGCAATTTTTTATTAAATTTATTTCTTTTGCAATTTTTTAAATAATTTTGAAAGAAATTTTTATAATTTATTTTTTATATTTTTAAACCACGTAAGCAACTATTAATCAACTAAAATTCGTATTTATTAAAATGTTAAAAAACTTAGTCCCTTACAAGATTCGAACCCGTATCTAACCGTCCACACTCATGCGCTCCAACCAGTGGAGCATGCCAATTTTTGTGATATACCATTGCATTTCCAAATTGATATACTCAAACCAATCCATTAACTGCACCCCTACAATTTTGCATCAATAAACCGGAAGCAATTAAATCTTAATCGACCTTTTCTCATTAAAAACCCTAATGTCATTCTTTTTCATTCGTGCACCATTCTATCCCTGTCAAATTCCTAAAACCATAATTACTTGCGTGGAGTCATCAGTGTGAGTTTACATCAAAATATGCCAAATTAAATACGACCCATTATGATATCTTTAGTTTCATGATATTATAAAAAAATTTTGTAATATAAATGTTGTTTAGAATCTATGAATTCAATGATGTTGATAATGATAATGCTGGTGAATACTATGTACTCTTTTCGAAATCAGTTATATTTTAGAAACCCTAATTTTCTGCAACTCTCAATGTTTTCTTAAGAAAACTTACTAATGGTTACAACTACTTTAGGTGTAACTTTGCAGTATGATCTTGCTGAAGGTTCAAAGAGTCTGCAACCATGGACACAATAGAGTACGGTTCGAGGAGTTATTGCAAGTAGAGATCAATATATGAAGCTGCTAATATACCTTTTTAGTTTTCTAACTACAAGGTAAGTCCTATTGTTAAAATCATACTCTTATGCAAGGTTTATGTTTAATAGGAACATCTGGATTGCTGGTCTATCGGGGACATTAAATTGTAGGTTTAATAGTAACTATCAGCAGCCACATTCGATGTACCAAGGTATGTTTCTGTAGGTAGTTCTATACGTATGGATATGGCCACTATTCTCAGCAAACAATACTATTTGTGGAAAACTAGAAGGGAGGGGGGGTTGAATAGTTTTACGTCTTTTTAATTTGCTATAAAAAATTGTTTGATTGTTTTCTTTACTTTCAAAAATTTAGATTCAATATTATGTGATCTCAAGTCTTGCACAATATAAACAACAATAAATATATATGATATAGCAATAATAATGTAAGTAAAGAAATAAATGAGAGATGGAAAGATCGAACCGCGAGACAAGAGATTTATTGTGGTTCGGCTACAAGGACACCTTCCTTGCCCTACTCCACTCCCCAAGCACCTAACTCGAGAGTTTTCTTCACTATGTCAACAAGCTCCCTTATGGCGGAGAAAACCTTACACACCAATGTACACACCACAACTTCGTCACAACTTGATCATACCTTATACACAACTACTTCACACCTATCTACTTCACATCTATCTTCTTCACAACTATCTACTTCCCAACAATCTTCTTCACAACTATCTACTTCCCAACTATCTACTTCACAACAATCTTCTAAACAATCACTCTATCTACACACTAAGCTAATCTATCTTCTACCAAATATTCACAACAAATAACAAGAAGAAATATATGTAATGAAAGATGCTCAAGCAACTTGGATGTGGAGGTGACAACAAGTTGTAATACTTCTTGTCTTGAAGATTAGAAGTATTCTTCTCTTGCACTTGAGAGTTTGATGTTTGGATCACTTTGAAACAAAGATTTATGTATGTATGATCAAAGGATTTAAAGAATAGAAATGGAGATCTAGAACAGAAAGTTTAGGAGTGCAAAATGAGAGAAAAATTTGTGAGATGAACTAGTATTTATAGGGGAACAATTTACTGTTCTGGAGCGTGGCCGGTCCCCTTAATTAGGGGCCGGCCCCTTAAACATTAATGTCACAACTCGTAAATTCTGGTCATTTCTCGAAGTTTTCAAAATCACTATTCATCAAAACACTATTCATCGTTTTACTATTCATCATTTTCGAGGTCAATTTGATATTCTGAGAAGCATTCAAAAATTTTACTATTCACAAAACACTATTCATTTCCGGAAAAGTTTTCACTATTCACGTGCATTGTTCATTTCGTCATAAATTTTGTTTACGAGTACTTAAATTCGCGTAACCGTATTGGTTCATGTGCGAATTCATACATTATCATTGGGGACTCTTCATACGGACTAGAAATAGTCTACATATCATCATAATGACATGTGCATACTATACCACTCGTAGAATATTCATATTATTATTTTTACTACGTTTAACGTTTATTTATTTTAATTAAACGTTAACGCCTGGTTTATAAACACGAAGAATATATCTAAATATTCCCACAATGGTCCCGACATATTTTTATATCCATTATATCATCATAAAAGTTATTATATTCATTTACCCAGTATTTTGGAAATTTATTTTATTTATAACGTGAGCTTATGAATATTAAGACGGTTTTCGTGAAAACTAAACAATAATCACCCGAACACTCAGTAATTGTACACCACATATTTTTAACATTTTTATGACTTTATTAAGTCCCGGTTAACTTCGTTAATATTTATTTCTAGCAAACCCGGTACCCGATTATAACTAATACTTACACTAAACTACACCAATATTACATTACATTTCCAAAGCAACTCAAAACCGACTTTGCTACTCTTTCACTTATTGAAAACCAGCCACAATACCATCCCTAGACCACTTGACCTTTACTTTTAACCTCATGCTTATATGATCAAGTATAATACAATATAAACCTAAGTAAATATCTACATAAACACCTTTCACACAAACATATAATTTCCAAGAATCATAAGCTCATCTTTTTCCTTCCTTCTCCACTCCAAACCCACGACTTTTTGCCAAGATCCATGATCAATCCATTATTTTTCAAAGTATAAAGCATCAAAGTTGTTCATTTCATCATCCTAATCAAGAATCATAACACAAAAACACAAGTAATCCAAGGTTTCTCATCATCTCACCACCTATTATTTCAAAGTGAGTTATCAAATTTATTTTCATATTTTCATCTAATTAACATATGTATCTCATGATATTCATGCTTAATTTCATGCACAAACTAGCTATACCACTTTATTTTTGAAGACTTTTTGATCATACAAACCCTAGAATTTGTTTTAGGTACTCCTTTGTTAAATTAACTTGTTTAGTAGTGATTAGGAACCCATGGCACCCTAAGAAGGTGTACGGTAGGATTAGTATAGCTTTGTGGTGGTTACAAGAGATTTTGGTGATGTTAGAAACTTGTTTTGAACCTTGAAAATGAATTTGTAACAAGTATATATGCATACTGTCCCAAATTGCCCAACCCAGAAAAATCAGGAAATACAAAGTAAACTTTGGCAAAATTTTTAGAAAATAATTTCAAAAACGAATCCGTAGGCGAAAGAACGGATTAAAAAGAGTTTATAACGAAGAAGTTATGATTTTTGCAAGTTTATTGACGAAAAGTATATTTTCTGAAAATACATGCTGTTGGACGTTTTTCGTCGGACAAAAAGAGGCTTTAGACGTAACCCGTAGGAGCTAAGCTTTCCAAAATATATTACTACATACTAAGATGTAACCGTGGATATAAAGAACAAGTAAAACGGACTTGTAACGACAAAGATATTCACGTTTCAATATCGACAAAAACTCACTATAATTGGCAGCTTTTAATAGAAATAATAATAATACTACTTCTACGTACTAAATTCTAGATTTTCTAGAAATACTACTAAATTGCCGAAATTTATAACTAACGAAGTACTTATGCTTATGAGCTTATTTTTACGACCATTAGATGTTACTTCAAGGTTTTCAAGACGAAGTATATAACACTAACTTTCTATACATATATATTACGACAAGTTTACACAAGTCTAGTTAAGACTTATTATTTTTCTCAAGTATGGAATGTATTTTCATAAGCCTATAACTACTATATTTTCAAGTTATGAGTGGTATAGTTAACATGTGCATGCATATTTCTCTACATCATTTCATGATCTAAATTAGATCATGTTCATTCATCATAGGTTGCGGTTGATTCAGTCCTTGTTGTCCTTATCATTCTATTGCATTGCACTAACACTTCGAGGTGAGTTATAGCCCCTACTCTTTTATACTTGTTTTAACTCTTTGGGGGAGATACATGCTACTACTTGCTTACTTGTACAAATTCACATAACATTTATACTTGGAAACATTATACTTGATTACATTATACTTGATTGCATTATACTTGATGGCGTTATACTTAAACTTGTAAGTCTCTTTGGGATAACACATGCATTAGGTTTCGGAGATGAAGTAGAATCAATGCTATTACCTTCCTTCTGAGCAACATAAAGTCTCCTTGGATAACACATGCATTGGGTTTCGGAGATGAAGTGGAACCAATGCCACTACCTTCCTTGTGAGCAACATACTTATGTGAGGTCTTCGGAGATGAAGTGTAGACTCACTACTAATTGCTTAACTGTTGTTATGAACTTATACATATCTTAATCATTTTATATTGTAGCAGTGGGTTGTGAACACACAGGTTGCAAGTCTCTTATGGCGGGACTTGCAACTGGGTGGATTTACGATGCCTTTGCTGTGTGAACATTCTTTATAGGCTTTTCAACTGTATTAAGACAAACTCTATGAACTCACCAACCTTTGTGTTGACACTTTTAAGCATGTTTATCTCAGGTTAGAAGGGCGATAGCAGGTATGTGGAGCTGAGAGTCTTAGGGCATGCTTTTGGAGACTTTCGCTTTTATCGTTTACCATTCGATACACTTTAAAAACTTATGTATTATTCTACTTTGGGATCTTTGTTTTGTAAACTATGACTTTTATCTATTCGAATGGTAACTTTTCAAAACGTCTCATTTAGAGGTCGTTTTCTATATCTTGTACTTTGTGCCCTGAAGTAGCATCCCAATGACACAGTCTTCCGCTGCGGTATTTTGGGGGTGTTACAATTAAGGGGGCAACCTATGAATTAAGGGGGCCGCCCCCTCCAGAACGTTGTAATTGTTTGTCCTTTTGTGGGGAAGGTTTTTCTGGATAATATTTGCCATTTTTGATTGGAAATTTGAAATCATATATTTATAATGAATTAAACATATTCTTTTAATTCCAAAAGTGATTTTATAAAAGATATAAAATGTTTATGACATTTTATAAAAGTTCTAGTGACTTAGAAAATTTTGCTTTGATCATAGATTACAATAAACACTTTGTTTATTCATACCTTAAGTGATTTGGATGTAAAGAGAGATATTTATCACTAAATACTTGTTTACGTCATAAATTTTAGTTCAATGAGTTTATGTTTTGTAATTATCAAAACATAGAGATATTGTTAATATGTTAACAATGTTTTTAGGCATTATTTATGTCAACAATGTCCCCGTTTTTGATGATTACAAAACCTTAAACTCATTAGGTCTAAAAATTAATTTTTAGTCAAGTATTTTAGAGTTTAATATTCTCTTCTCCCCCTTTTTGTAAAATCAAAAAGGTTAAACCGATTAAGCTTCATAAAAGAAGTTAAACGGGTAGAAAGCTCCCCCTTGATGTATGCTCCCCCTCATTTGAGAGTACCAAGGAAACGAGCTATGGAAAGCTTGGCTACAAAAAATATGTGAGGAGAACAAGACATATATATGCAAAGCAACAATAATGCAAATAAAAATAGATTCATTCAAGCATATATGAGATGATCATAGAAATGATCATCATTACAACATTCAATATGCTTGAAGCACATTGATTACAATAAAACAAAAGAAACAACATAGTCCTAAATTGCCAAAGAGAGCACTTGGACTTGCTTGCAACCCATAGTTGAGTGTTTTATTTGCTTGAGGGGAACTTAAGCATATAGCTTAGTTGTTTGATGGAGAAGGATATGGAGCGGACGAGGTGGATCTCACGATGTTGTATCGTGTTAAGGGTGGTATTGGATGAGGACGAGTGAGAAGATATTCGATCCAAGAAATATCTTCACTCAAGTAGAGGATTTGTTTTTGAAGGAAGATGCAACAAGGGCAAAAGTGAGTGTGGTTTGTAACTTGATCCAAGTTGAGAGAGTGAGTTAGGCAATTTGCATAGGGTGATGATGGAGGTTTCCCTTTGTTGCGTTGTGCAAGATGCATAGCAAGGAGATCACTAAGATCATGGATTTGGTTTACTTCATCACGGAACTTTTGCTTTTCTGTGGCAATGTGGAGAGAATCATTGTGTTGATATGGATGAATTGGGGTTGTGTAGTTGGAGTTGAAATTGTTGGAAGTGTAGTTTGGTGGTTGATCAAACTTGTATGGATCATTATAAGAGGTTGGAGGTTGAGATGTGTAGTTTGGCATGAAAGTGGATGTTTGGCCAATGTTGTATGGTTTGTAAAGAGGATCAAATGAATGTCCTTGTGGGTTTGGTGTAAAATTTGGGAAGTAAGTAGTTGAAGGTGTAGAGTGATTTCCAACTTCATTGGTTATGATGGATTTGTTTCGAGGGCTTTTTCTTCGCCAAACGGGTTTCTCCGTCATCCTTGCTAGCCTTGAGGCTTTTGGTTTTGGTTAGTTTGGAGAGGTCATGATGGGATGAATGGAGAGTTTTGAAGATTAGGATATTTACAGTGTAAGATTTGTGTGTTTATGGATGGATAAGGTTTGTTTGGGAGATTAGAACAAAATATGTTGGTGAAAATTGGGAAATGTAGGCTGAAATGGGCTAAAAAGCATAAAAGATTATGTAAACCCAACCATCAGATGGCCGGTCCCCTTAATTAGGGGGCGGTCCCCTTAATAATTAAGGGGGCCGCCTTACATAATTAAGGGGGCCGCCCATCTGGTGTTTTCCAGATTGCCAGAATTGGATTTTTGGCAGAAAATTTGCAGAAAGGTTGTGTTTTTGGATTTAGATTCAAGCAAGTTCAATTCTTTGAGGTAATATAGCATCTAATCCAATCATAATATAGCATGCATGCAAAAACATTTAATTAATAGAGCAAACAAGCAATAAATAATAATCTAGAAGAGACAAGTAAAGCCAAAGGCACTTAATCTACCTAGAGTAACTCTCTTAGATCAAAGGCAAAGGCAACTAGTGAGTGAAAAACTAGTGATGAAACAAGATGACAACATTGTGAGTGATTATGTCTTAGTGTGTGCCTATATGCAACAAATGTGGAGTTGTGATTGTTTCGACTCCTAAATGCAAAGAAACATAGACTTCCTAAGAAATAATCCAAAATCTCCTTGATTCGATTTTTGCTCGATTCATGAATGTCAATGATATATATTAGATTATATACTTTGACAATTTATGTGAGAGTTTATGCATGATTTAGGAAAAGGTTTTTAGCATTTGTCAACAATGCAAGGAAAATGATTTTCATGTAATTCCTAGATGTGAGAATAGTTTTCAAGAAATTTTGATTGGGTTTTACAAGAGAGTATATGCAATAAAAATGAGGTTTCCCAATCTTTAATTTTGTGCAAAATAGATTCCTAGACTCAGAAATGGAGAAGTGGAAGAAAAATAAATTTTATGCAAGTAAAAATTAGTGTAAATGCAATAAAATTTAGTCGATCAACTTGTTCCATCATTCCTAATCCTAAACGCAAGTGGTTGAATAGTTCACGCTTAAGGGGTTTAGTGAATATATCCGCAATGTTATCTTCCGATGCAACCTTTTCTATAGATATGTTTCCTTTTTGTACATTATCCCTAAGGAAGTGGTGACGTATTTCTATATGTTTAGTCCTAGAGTGTTGAACCGGATTTTTACTTAAATCTATCGCACCTTTGTTATCGCACATAATAGGAACATTTTCTAACCTAATGCCATAGTCTATGAGAGCTTGTTTCATCCATAGTGCTTGTTGACATGCCTTTTCAGCGCTTACATATTCTGCTTCGGTGGTAGAAATAGCAAGAGCGGTTTGCTTCTTTGAAAACCAAGATATTAGACAACATCCCATAGAAGTGCAAATACCGCTAGTGCTCTTTCTATCTACGTAGTCTCCCGTATGATCCGAATCCGCATAGACGATGGTTTCTATGCCGGATCCCTTAGGATACTATAATCCTAAGTGTATAGTGCCTTTAATGTATCAGAAGATACGCTTAACCGCTTCTAGGTGAGAGGTTTTGGGATCCTCTTGAAATCGGGCACAAAGGCAGACACTAAACATGATATCGGGTCTACTTGCCGTTAAGTATAGTAAACTACCTATCATTCCTCTATTCTTAGTGTTATTTACGGACTCGCCTTCATCATCCTTTGTGAGTTTCACTTCCGTAGACATGGGAGTTTTCATGGGTTTTGAGTCTTCTAGGCCAAATTTCTTAAGCATTTCCTTAATGTACTTAGATTGGTTAAAGAATATTCCATCTTCTAATTGTTTTATTTGTAATCCTAGGAAGAAGTTTAGTTCACCCATCATACTCATCTTGAACTCATCATGCATGATTTTGGCAAATTCATCACACATTTCTTGACAAGTCGATCCAAATATAATGTCGTCAACATATATTTGAACAATGATGAGATTTGGGTATTTCTTTTTAGTGAGAAGAGTGTTATCTACCATTCCCATGGAATAATTATGTTTAATAAGAAAAGCTTTTAATCGATCATACCAAGCCTTAGGAGCTTGTTTGAGTCCATAAAGCTTTCTTTAACTTATAAACATAATCAGGTTTTGTGAAGTCAATGAATACTGGAGGTTGTGCCACATAAACCTCCTCATTGATAAAACCGTTGAGGAATGCACTTTTCACGTCCATTTGGAATAACTTAAAGTATAGGGCACATGCATAGGCAAGTAATATCCTAATAGATTCTAGTCTAGCTACGGGGGCATAAGTTTCGTCATAATTAATTCCTTCTTGTTGATTATAACCTTGGGAAACTAACCTAGCTTTGTTCCTAGTTACTATTCCATTTTCATCTAACTTATTCCTATATACCCATTTAGTTCCTATGATGGTCATGTTCATTGGATTTGGGACTAATTCCCAAACATCATTTGCCTTAAATTGGTTTAATTCTTCTTGCATAGCTATAACCCAACTTTCATCTTTTAATGCTTCATTAATATTCTTAGGTTCTATTGCTGAGAGGAAACAAAAGAAGTTATTTTTATCTTGGGCTTGTGACCTAAGGGTTCTTTGATTAAGATGACCTATTATATTATCTAATGGATGTGATTTAGATTCTTTAATATTTACAATTTCGTTATTTCCTAAGTCAATGTCTTCATATGATTTTGGGTCAAACTTAGTAAGGTAATCTTTAGTGTTTAAAATGTAACATTTACTTCCAAATACCCTAAAGTAGCTTAAGGTTTTCTACCTCTTAGTAACTCATATGGAGTTTTTCCTAAAATTCTCCTAATTGATACCCTATTAATAATATATGTTGATGTATCTACAGCGTGACACCAAAATTTTGGTGGGATGGATGGTTCATTTAACATTGTTCTACTCATTTCTTGTAGTGACCTATTTTTTCTTTCTACTACGCCATTTGATTGAGGAGTACGAGGAGCGGAGAAATTGTGAGATATTCCATTTAAATCACAATATTTTCCGAATTGTACTTCGTTGTCAAATTCCCTACCATGGTCCGTCCTAATGGCTACTATTGTGCATCCTAATTTATTTTGAATCATTTTACTAAATATTTCGAATTTTTCAAAGGCTTGGGTTTTGTCACTTAAGAACCTAGTCCACGTGTATCGTGAATAGTCATCTACTATTACTAAGGTATATTTATTTCCTCCACAGCTCCGCACAACAGATGGACCAAATAGATCCATATGTAATAATTCTAGGCACCTAGTAGTGGATACTATATTCTTAGCTTTGTGACTAGCATGAACTTGTTTTCCAATTTTACATGCATCACAAAAATGCTTGTCATATCTTAGGTTAGGCAAGTTTCTAACTAGTTCTTTAGAGGCCAAAGATTGTATTTGTTGCATGTTTGCATGTCCTAATCTCCTATGCCACAATGTGGAGTTTTCGTCTAGGGTTGTTAGGCATATCCTATCTTCCGGTTTGTTTCCTAGTTTCATAACATATATGCCTCCTTTTCTAATTCCTCTACCTATGATTTTTCCATTCTTAACTATTTCGCTATCCTCTTTGGTAAAGGTAACCCTACATTTATTATCGCATATTTGACCTATACTAAGCAAGTTATATGTTAAATTATCAACATTCTCAACATTTTCAATAGTAAGTGAGTCTTTAGAAATCGTACCTTTGCCAATGATTTTTCCACGCAAGTCACTACCGAAAATAACGTTACCTCTATTGTATGCCTTATACGTAGAAAATAGCTTGCGGTTCCCCGTCATGTGTCTCGAACATCCGCTATCCTTGATCCATTCGTCAGGCTCCAAGTCAATTCCTAAACATATTTCGTCGGTTGCTTTGGCCACAAAACATTTTTCGTCTCTTGGTTTTTCCACTTCTTCTTTGTCACTATCACTCCATGTTCCACTAACAAAGGCGCCTTGATTTTCATAACCCGGTGGCTTTAGACATTCACCAATGAGATGATTTGGACTTCCACATCTAAAGCACTTTCTTTTCCCGTAGTTATCGCTTCTATTTCTTTGGAACAACTTTCTTTCGTCTCTTGGTAATCTAGTGAATTTTCCTCGTCTTTTGAAGAATTTCTTGAATTCTCTTACGGCCATTGCATATTCTTCGTCTTCACTCTCGTCACTTGAGTCATCATCGTCACTAGGTTCCTTTTTGGCTTTTAGAGCAATGGATTTGGTTTGTTCTTTCTTGACTTTGACCGTTTCCGAATCTCTTCTTATAATTTCTTCATGGACCTTCAAGTTGCCAATAAGTTCATCAAGTGATAACGTCATCAAATTATTTGATTCTTCAATTGCCGTGACCTTAGCTCGCCATTTTGGATGCAATGCCCTAAGAAATTTCCTAACACAATTTTTACTAGAAAATGTCTTATCAAGTGCTTTTAAACTTGTGATAATAGTGTTAAATTTAGCAAAAGCATTATCAATTGATTCCTCTTCCGGAATCGTAAATTGTTCATATTGTTGTACAAGAAGATCTATTTTATTATCTTTGACTTGACTATTACCTTGGTGAGTAATAAGTAGCGATTCCCAAATTTCTTTGGCGGTTTTACACATAAAAATTCTTTCATATTCTTTGCGCGGTAACGCATTATAAATTACCATTTTAGCTTCATTATTTTTAGCTAGTTTCTTTTTCAAATCATCATTTTGTTTTTCAAAAGGTACAATTTCATCCTTTTTAGTTTCCGGATTTTGTTGAGTGGGAGGAAAATCACCAAAGGTAATAACATGCCAAAGATCAAGATCTTTAGATTTCACATAAGTTTCGAATCTATTTTTCCAATATAAAAATCCATCACTTTCAAATAGTGGTGGTCTTTGCATAGATTGCCCTTCTAAATATTTTTCAGATTCCATAGATCGTTACAAGTTTTAAAATACAATATATTTTAAAAATCTTGCTAGATGTGGCTCCTGATACCAATTGTGGAAAACTAGAAGGGGGTTGAATAGTTTTACGTCTTTTTAATTTGTTATAAAAAATTGTTTGATTGTTTTCTTTACTTTCAAAAATTTAGATTCGATATTATGTGATCTCAAGTCTTGCACAATATAAACAACAATAAATATATAAGAGATTTATAGTGGTTCGGCTACAAGGACACCTTCCTTTCCCTACTCCACTCCCCGAGCACCTAACTCGAGAGTTTTCTTCACTATGTCAACAAGCTCCCTTATGGCGGAGAAAACCTTAAACACCAATTGTCACAACTCGTAATTTCATGTCCTGTTTCAAACGTCGAAATTCCAATTTTTATCTCGGAAAAATACTATTCACTTTTACTATTCACAAAACACTATTCATGTTCGAAATTTTTATTTCATATTCTCATAAGTTAAACTATTTTAACGGTAACCCGAGAGTTTGGCGCTCGTCGGATCATTTCTGCAAAAATCACGAAGCCGTGTCCGAGATTTACTTTTAGGTTTAAACGTCCTTCCGACATCCCGATATGTCCATAAAACATTATAAACAATAGAAATATGATTTTCTCTCATTTTACGACAATTTTAAAAGTTTTGGAATTTTACGTTTTTCAGTTCAGCGTTTTACGCGAATTACGCGTTTTTAACCCGCGTTTCCAGTTTTAACAGCGTTTAAGCAACCCAATGGAACTTACCATTCATTTTATATTTTATTATGGAGTATTTTGACAAGTTTAGTCATTCTTTCAAGTTTCATATTTTTACGATACCCGAATTTATGTTTCGCGATTTAAAACTTTACGTTTTGCGAATAACGGAACCAAAACCGACTCCGTGAACCAGATAACACCAAGCTTCTCACATACTCATCCACTTATACACATGTGCAGCCCCCCCCCTCCCAAAATATCTAGTCAACTTGACCAATTAATTACCAAAATGCCATTGGATGAGATATTTCTTACATAAACCTCAAAAACATTATACATAACAAAATCAAGAATCAAAAAGTGTCATCTCTTCATCCTCTCCATCAAAACCACGACCTCATCTCAATATCCATGATCTATCCATCATTTTTCAAAGTACAAAGCATCAAAGTTGTTCATTTCATCATCCTAATCAAGAATCATAACACAAAAACACAAGTAATCCAAGGTTTCTCATCATTTAATCACCTCATATTTCAAAGTGAGTTATCAAATTTATTTTCATGTTTTCATCTAATTAACATATGTATCTCATGGTATTCATGCTTAATTTCATGCACAAACTAGTTATACCACTTTATTTTTGTATACTTTTTGAACATACAAACCCTAAATTGTGATTTAGGTGTTCCTTTGTTAAATTAACTTGATTACTAGTGATTAGGAACCCATGGCACCCTAAGAAGGTGTATGGTAAGATTAGACTAGCTTTGTGGTGTTTGCAAGAGATTCGGTTGAAGTAGAAACTAGTTTTGAACCTTGGAAATGGATTTCTAACAAGTATATATACATGCTGTCCCATTTTGGTAAATCCAGGAAAATCAGTAAACATAAAGTAAACTTTGGCAAAATTCTTAGAAAATACTTTTAAAAACGAATCCGTAGGCGAAAGAACGGATTAAAAAGAGTTAATAACGAAGAAGTTATGATTTTTGCAAGATTGTTGACGAAAAGTATTTTTCTGGAAAATAGTTGCTGTTGGACGTTTTTCGTCGGTCAAAAAGAGACTTTATACGTAACCCGGAGGAGCCGAGCTTTCCAAAATATATTACTACATACTAAGACGTAACCGTGGATATAAAGAACAAGTAAAACGGACTTATAACGACAAAGATATTCACGTTTGAATATCGGCAAAACTCATTTCATTTTGACAGCTTTTATTAATATTGACGCCAAAACTACGTAGTAACTCTAGATTTATAAAAATAATGCCAAGTACCCAATTTTATAACTAATGAAGTATTAGTTATTACAAGTATATTTTTATCACTACAAGGCGTTATTTCAAGGATTTCAAACCGAGGATTTCAACACGAACATTGATACATACGATATATATATAAGTATATATATTGCAACTAGCTTTATTTTTCTAATAGCCATATTTTTCCTAAGTCTTGGAATATATATTTTTGATAACAACAAATGTTTTTCCAAAGAGTTGAGTGGTATAGGAATCATGTGCATGGACATTCATAACATCATTTCATGATCTAAAGTAGATCGTTCATCATTCATATTAGGTTGCGGTTAGAGATCGAACCTCATTTCTGTGTATACACTTTTGTCATCGTAGCTGTTGCATCAGGTGAGTCATAGCCCCTACTCTTTTAATTGTTCTATCAACTCTTTGGGGGAGATACATGCTACTACTTGCTTACTTGTACAAATTCACATAACATTTATACTTGGAAACATTATACTTGATTACATTATACTTGATGTCATACATACGTGATTGTACTATACTTAACTGTGTTATACTAAACTGTGATGGTGTACTCTTGAGACTTCCAATGGCCCCAGATTAAGTTGCTGGGCACAACCATGGATACATACATACATACTTCCAATGGCCCCAGATTAAGTTGCTGGGCACAACCATGGAGACAAACATACTAAAGTGAGGTCTTTGGAGATGAAGTGTAGACTCACTACTAATTGCTTAACTGTTGTTATGAACTTATACATATCTTAAACATATTATATTGTAGCAGTGGGTTATGAACACACAGGTTACAAGTCTCTTATGGCGGGACTTGTAACTGAGTGGATTTACGATGCCTTTGCTGGGAAACCTACATACATAAGCATTACATTCTTTTTCAACAAACTCTATGAACTCACCAACCATTGTGTTGACACTTTAGCATGTATTTTCAGGTTTTAAGCTATGGCACACTACTGGAGGTTTTGGCAGGGCATGGCATGGTCATAGAAGACTCTGATTTAATCATTTGGGGACCGTTTTAAAATACTTTAAGGGCCTACTTCCGCATTACTTTTAACGATGTAAATTCAACAATTTGATTTAACTATTTTATTTTAAATGATTCAAGTGCAAACCATTTTTGAACTAGTGTTGTGATATCAATTGAGTTACACCCCAGCTACATGTATGCTTCCGCTGGACCCGATTTTGGGGGTGTGACAGATTGGTACCAGAGCTTTGGCTATAGCGAACTGAGTGTTTTTAAAACCTAGACTATAGCTACTTTTACGAAAACTTAACCCTATGACCGTCACGTGCCTGCCTGCCAAGCTGAAGCCTCACTTGTGGTTTGTTGCTGACATATGTGATGAGATTTGTATCTCATTATCTGGTATATTATATTCACTTATTCTAGTTGATTACTATAATTGTCTTTCATATAAGCATGTTCACGTATCATATATGTCACCGCGTTATGTTTTCCCTTGCATAGTTTCATCATTTGACCTCTAGTTTTGGTTACCTGCCTTAGTCATTCAGAACACCTTAGTATTTGTGAAGGACATAGTATTAGTATAACTGAGCTGAGTATTTCAAAATTCATGGAACCTCGGTGGAATATAGACTGGTCATTTATATTCAACCCGGGATAGTAGGACATAGGCTGACCACCTATATCCGACTCAGAAATGAATTTTGCAACACTAAGAATAGTTATAAAGATATTTTGTCTGGATTGTGTGTAAGCAATTCCAAAGTCGAGCCAATCTTTCAAAAGACCTTTTTCAAGGACGTTGAATCCAGACCTTGATTTTTAGCTTGGTTCTAGTGACTGTTCTTGTTTGATTGGGTTGCGAAAATCAAGCTAAAAGTTAAAGTCATCACTCAAACCGATTTAGCCTAACCTCATGACTGTTCTTGTTTGATTGGGTTGTGGGATTAAGTGAAAATCGGTTACCTAAAGGATTAACCTAAAGGAGGTCTTTTGAGGACTAAGCTCGGGATTGGGAAGGTTTGCCTCATCAAGTCTGACCACGAGAACGTACCTAGTTGGATAGGAAACCCACATACATAAGCTTTGACATATTTTCTTACACACACACTTAACTGATTAACATCAACTGAACTTCGGGACGAAGTTCCATTTAGAGGGGAAGAATGTCACAACTCGTAATTTCATGTCCTGTTTCAAACGTCGAAATTCCAATTTTTATCTCGGAAAGTTACTATTCACTTTTACTATTCACAAAACACTATTCATGTTCGAAATTTTTATTTCATATTCTCATAAGTTAAACTATTTTAACGGTAACCCGAGAGTTTGGCGCTCGTCGGATCATTTCTGCAAAAATCACGAAGCCGTGTCCGAGATTTACTTTTAGGTTTAAACGTCCTTCCGACATCCCGATATGTCCATAAAACATTATAAACAATAGAAATATGATTTTCTCTCATTTTACGACAATTCTAAAAGTTTTGGAATTTTACGTTTTTCAGTTCAGCGTTTTACGCGAATTACGCGTTTTTAACCCGCGTTTCCAGTTTTAACAGCGTTTAAGCAACCCAATGGAACTTACCATTCATTTTATATTTTATTATGGAGTATTTTGACAAGTTTAGTCATTCTTTCAAGTTTCATATTTTTACGATACCCGAATTTATGTTTCGCGATTTAAAACTTTACGTTTTGCGAATAACGGAACCAAAACCAACTCCGTGAACCAGATAACACCAAGCTTCTCACATACTCATCCACTTATACACATGTGCAGCCCCCCCCCCCCCCTCCCAAAATATCTAGTCAACTTGACTAATTAATTACCAAAATGCCATTGGATGAGATATTTCTTACATAAACCTCAAAAACATTATACATAACAAAATCAAGAATCAAAAAGTGTCATCTCTTCATCCTCTCCATCAAAACCACGACCTCATCTCAATATCCATGATCCATCCATCATTTTTCAAAGTACAAAGCATCAAAGTTGTTCATTTCATCATCCTAATCAAGAATCATAACACAAAAACACAAGTAATCCAAGGTTTCTCATCATTTAATCACCTCATATTTCAAAGTGAGTTATCAAATTTATTTTCATGTTTTCATCTAATTAACATATGTATCTCATGGTATTCATGCTTAATTTCATGCACAAACTAGTTATACCACTTTATTTTTGTATACTTTTTGAACATACAAACCCTAAATTGTGATTTAGGTGTTCCTTTGTTAAATTAACTTGATTACTAGTGATTAGGAACCCATGGCACCCTAAGAAGGTGTATGGTAAGATTAGACTAGCTTTGTGGTGTTTGCAAGAGATTCGGTTGAAGTAGAAACTAGTTTTGAACCTTGGAAATGGATTTCTAACAAGTATATATACATGCTGTCCCATTTTGGTAAATTCAGGAAAATCAGTAAACATAAAGTAAACTTTGGCAAAATTCTTAGAAAATACTTTTAAAAACGAATCCGTAGGCGAAAGAACGGATTAAAAAGAGTTAATAACGAAGAAGTTATGATTTTTGCAAGATTGTTGACGAAAAGTATTTTTCTGGAAAATAGTTGCTGTTGGACGTTTTTCGTCGGTCAAAAAGAGACTTTATACGTAACCCGGAGGAGCCGAGCTTTCCAAAATATATTACTACATACTAAGACGTAACCGTGGATATAAAGAACAAGTAAAACGGACTTATAACGACAAAGATATTCACGTTTGAATATCGGCAAAACTCATTTCATTTTGACAGCTTTTATTAATATTGACGCCAAAACTACGTAGTAACTCTAGATTTATAAAAATAATGCCAAGTACCCAATTTTATAACTAATGAAGTATTAGTTATTACAAGTATATTTTTATCACTACAAGGCGTTATTTCAAGGATTTCAAACCGAGGATTTCAACACGAACATTGATACATACGATATATATATAAGTATATATATTGCAACTAGCTTTATTTTTCTAATAGCCATATTTTTCCTAAGTCTTGGAATATATATTTTTGATAACAACAAATGTTTTTCCAAAGAGTTGAGTGGTATAGGAATCATGTGCATGGACATTCATAACATCATTTCATGATCTAAAGTAGATCGTTCATCATTCATATTAGGTTGCGGTTAGAGATCGAACCTCATTTCTGTGTATACACTTTTGTCATCGTAGTTGTTGCATCAGGTGAGTCATAGCCCCTACTCTTTTAATTGTTCTATCAACTCTTTAGGGGAGATACATGCTACTACTTGCTTACTTGTACAAATTCACATAACATTTATACTTGGAAACATTATACTTGATTACATTATACTTGATGTCATACATACGTGATTGTACTATACTTAACTGTGTTATACTAAACTGTGATGGTGTACTCTTGAGACTTCCAATGGCCCCAGATTAAGTTGCTGGGCACAACCATGGATACATACATACATACTTCCAATGGCCCCAGATTAAGTTGCTGGGCACAACCATGGAGACAAACATACTAAAGTGAGGTCTTCGGAGATGAAGTGTAGACTCACTACTAATTGCTTAACTGTTGTTATGAACTTATACATATCTTAAACATATTATATTGTAGCAGTGGGTTGTGAACACACAGGTTACAAGTCTCTTATGGCGGGACTTGTAACTGAGTGGATTTACGATGCCTTTGCTGGGAAACCTACATACATAAGCATTACATTCTTTTTCAACAAACTCTATGAACTCACCAACCATTGTGTTGACACTTTAGCATGTATTTTCAGGTTTTAAGCTATGGCACACTACTGGAGGTTTTGGCAGGGCATGGCATGGTCATAGAAGACTCTGATTTAATCATTTGGGGACCGTTTTAAAATACTTTAAGGGCCTACTTCCGCATTACTTTTAACGATGTAAATTCAACAATTTGATTTAACTATTTTATTTTAAATGATTCAAGTGCAAACCATTTTTGAACTAGTGTTGTGATATCAATTGAGTTACACCCCAGCTACATGTATGCTTCCGCTGGACCCGATTTTGGGGGTGTGACACCAATGTACACACCACAACTTCGTCACAACTTGCTCACACCTTATACACAACTACTTCACACCTATCTATCTTCACACCTATCTACTTCAAATCTATCTTCTTCACAACTATATTCTTCACAACTATCTACTACCCAACAATCTTCTTCACAACTATCTACTTCCCAACAATCTTCTTCACAACTATCTACTTCCCAACTATCTACTTCACAACAATCTTCTAAACAATCACTCTATCTACACACTAAGCTAATATATCTTCTACCAAATATTTACAACAAATAACACAAAGAAATATATGTAATGAAAGATGCTCAAGCAACTTGGATATGGAGGTCACAACAAGTTGTAATACTTCTTGTCTTGAAGATTAGAAGTATTCTTCTCTTGCACTTGAGAGTTTGATGTTTGGATCACTTTGAAACAAAGATTTATGTATGTATGATCGAAGGATTTAAAGAATAGAAATGGAAATCTAGAACAGAAAGTTTAGGAGTCCAAAAGGTGAGAAAAATCTGTGAGATGAACCAGTATTTATAGGGGAACAATTTGCTGCAAAATGGGTAATTTCCAGATTTTTTCCAGAAAAAATCTACATGATCACTACAAATTCACAACCTGTATATGCTCTAATTACAACATTACAAGACACTCAAATCACAAATTCGCCAAACATAATATCATACATATCCAAATTTGTTAAAAATTAACCAAATCATGTGTTTGTATCCAAATTCGCAAAATACGGTTCAAAAACCGTTATGACATGATCACTACATAAGCTAGCTATCCGCTATACGCTACAAAACTATACGTGGGAACAATGTAGCAGCAAACTACATAAAGACATAATAATCCATGTAAATCTCCATAAATTTGTCCATAACCCCAAAACAAATATAAACCGACCCAAACAACCCATACGCTACTCCTGAGTTCCCCCACTCCCCCCACTAGCCCCACTCCCCTCCTCCTGGGTACCTATAGACTCACCTGGTGAAGCCTCCTGGGATCCCGATGTTGTCGCTTGAGTCGTTAGCTCAGTGGGGAAACCCGGCTGTGTCTTAGCCCACCCCAACAACATATCAATCAGTGTCCTTTGCTAGGACATCTCCTGGGTTTGCTTCTGGACTGTTTCGTGCAGGGAGGACGCGGAGGCTTGATCACGAGCTCGTGCGGAGCTGAGGGTCGTCTAACGATCACCGCCGGGTAAGACTGGACCTATACCAGGAATATGACCTCGCTGCTTGCCACCGATCACGTGGCGCATAATCTCGAGGTCAGACATGGTCGTCCCCCCGGAGGTGCTCTCCGTCCGCATCTGTATCATCTGGTTCTGTTGTCACAACTCATCATTTCAGGTCATTTCAGGTCATTTCGGGAACTTTGGAAAAACACTATTCATAAATCACTATTCATAAAACACTATTCATCGTTTTACTATTCATCATTTTCGAGGTCATTTTGATATTCTGAGAAACTTTTGGGAAATTTACTATTCACTAAACACTATTCATTTCCGGAAAAGTTTTCATCATTCACTTGCATTACTCATTTCATCGTAAATTTAGTTTACGGGTATTCAAATTCGCGTAACCGGTTTGGTTTAGGTGCGAATTCATTTCATTAGTGTTAAGAACACTGCATACGGACTGGAGATAGTCTGCATATCATCATAACAGCATTTTCATATTATACCACTCTCAGGATTTTCAAATTTCTATATTCAGTACATTTAACGTTTTTACGTATAAGTAATTATAGTAAACGTTAACATCCGGTTTATACACAACGAATATATCTAAATATTCCCACGATGGTCCCGACATATTTTTATATCCATTTTAACATCATAAAACTTATAACATTCAGTTACCCAGTATTTTGGAAATTTATTTTATTAATAACGTACGCATACGAATATAACGACGGTTTTCGTGAAAACTAAACAATAATCACCCGATCACTCAGTAAATGTACCCAACATATTTTTAATATGTTTTTAACATTTTTATAACATTATTTTCATCCCGGTTAACTTTGTGAACGTTTATTGCTATTAAACCCGGTACCCGATTTTAACGAATAACACGTAATAACACTTAACGATACACTAGATTTCTAATTATATACCAAGCACCCCTACCCCCCTCCTTGGCTCACCAAAACAGGCCACATGAACCCTTTTAACCTCTAGCATTAATCTCCTAAGTATTAAACTAATAAACTCTAAAAACCTTACTTTACCAAAAATTCAAGAATCATAAATCACACTTTTAGATAAGTTAGATTTTTTTCTCATCTTCTTCATCCTCTCTAGCAAACCCACGACTTTTTCCCAACTCCATGATCAATCCATGGTTTTCAAAAGTTTAAAGCACCAAAGTTATTCATTTTATCATTCTAATCAAGATTCTTGCATCAAACACACAAGTAATCCAAGGTTTCTAGCCATCTAATCATCTCATTTTATCAAGTAAGTTATCAACTTTATTTTTACATGAAACATCTTATATTTACTTGTATTACATGATTTCCATGCTAAAAACCATGTACAACTAGCTATACCACCACTTATTTGGTCAAAAATGGAACATACAAACCCTAACTTTTTAGTTATGAATCCCCTTGCTATAATAACTTGGTTAGGAGTCCATGGCACCCTAAGAAGGTGTATGGTAGGATTAGATTAGCTATGTGGTGATTACAAGAGGTTTGGTGATGGTAGAAATTAGTTATAAACCTTGAAAACTTGATTTGGAACCTATTTTAGACATGCTGTCCCGTTTTGTAAAAATCTGGAAAATCAGTAAACACCAAGGGAACTTTGGCAAAATTTTTAGAAAATACTTTCAAAAACGAATCCGTAGGCGAAAGAATGGATTCAAAAGAGCTTATAACGAAGAAGTTATGATTTTTGCAAGATTGTTGACGAAAAGTATTTTCTGGAAATTTGTTTGCTGTTGGACGTTTTTCATGGTACAAAAAGAGACTTTAGACATAACCCGGAGGAGCCGAGCTTTCCAAAATATATTACTACATACTAAGACGTAACCGTGGACATAAAGAACAAGTAAAACGGACAAGTAACGACAAAGATATTCACGTTTGAATATCGGCTAAAACCACTTTATATTTGACAGCTTTTATTAAATTTGGCACAAAAACTACGAAGTACATTTATAAGCTAGACATAATATTAAGTACCAAGCTTTATAACTAATGTAGTATTAGTTATTACGAGTATATTTTCATCATTTCAAGGATTACAACCCGAGTATTTCAACGCTAACATGGAAACATACGATATATATATATAAGTATATATATATTACAACTAGCTTATTATATTTTCTAATAGCAATATTTTTCCAAATTCTTGGATTATATATTTTTGATAACACAAGTGTTTTTCCAAAGACTAGAGTGGTATACAAACATGAGCATGGACATTCATAACATCATTTGGTGATCTAAATGAGATCATTCATCATTCATTTTAGGTTGCGGCAGATAACCGTGCATTGTTGTCCTTAACTTTCCGTTGCATTGTACTATTACTTCGAGGTGAGTCATAGCCCCTACTCTTTTAATTGTTCTATCAACTCTTTGGGGGAGATACATGCTACTACTTGCTTACTTGTACGGATTCACATAACATTATACTTGATAACATTATACTTGATTACATTATACTTGATTTCATTATTCTTGATTACATACATACATGATTGATACATGCACACATACTTACTATTATACTTTGGGAAACGGCACCCAGTAATCATACATACATACAGATTTCCTATGGCCCCAGATTAAGTTGCTGGGCACAACCATGGATACATACATACAGATTTCCAATGGCCCCAGATTTGGTTCTGGGCACAACCATGGAGACATATATACTTCCAATGGCCCCAGATTTAGTTCTGGGCACAACCATGGAGATATACATACTCAAGTGAGGTCTTCGGAGATGAAGTGTAGACTCACTACAAATTGCTTAACTGTTGTTATGAACTTATACATATCTTAATCATATTATATTGTAGCAGTGGGTTGTGAACACACATGTTACAAGTCTCTTATGACGGGACTTGTAACTGAGTGGATTTACGATGCCTTTGCTGTGTGAACATTATTTATAGGCTTTTCAACTGTATTAAGACAAACTCTATGAACTCACCAACCTTTGTGTTGACACTCTAAGCATGTTTATCTCAGGTTAGAAAGGCGATAGCAGGTGTGTGGAGCTGAGAGTCTTAGGGCATGCTTTTGGAGACTTTCACTTTTATCGTTTACCATTCGATACACTTTAAAAACTTATGTATCATTCTACTTTGGGATCTTTGTTTTGTAAACTATGACTTTTATCTATTCGAATGGTAACTTTTCAAAAACGTCTCATTTAGAGTTCGTTTTCTATATCTTGTACTTTGTGCCCTGAAGTAGCATCCCAATGACACAGTCTTCCGCTGCGGTATTTTGGGGGTGTTACAGATTGGTACCAGAGCCTTGGTTATAGAGAACTAGGTTGTTTTAGAGTCTAGACTATAACTACATACATGTAGACTCTCCTCCCTATCGCCTTGCACTTTACATACACATACGCTTGCTGGTAATTTATTTTTAGACCTACGCTATTAGATACTTTGTAGAAACCGTTAGAAACTAGACTTCCCGGTGACTTTAACACTTAAGGGAGAATCTTTTGTTCCTTCGTACTAAGCGTGACATTCCCTAGATGCCCATTTAAGCAACGTCTACCACTGAAATATGTGTGCCTGGTGATATGTACACTTGTGAAAGGAAACATTTATAATTGTGGTGGCCAACATAATTATAAGTGCTTCACGACACACGTGGACATATGACTATGCAGATGTAGATCGGTGTTGGCACAACTTAGGAAACAACTGGTAGCACGGTATTATATATGAGGATGTGAAGTATAGACTTTGGTTAATCAACGGTTTTCCCTCATCTCTGATATTTAGTACCACGAAAGCGGAATTAACAACACCAATGGTATAGGCCAGAATGGTAATGGCAACAACAACATTAGGACCGGATGCACGTATAAGGAATTTACGTCATGTAAGCCAATTGATTTCGATGGTGTAGGAGGCGCGTTGGTGTATACTCGATGGGTTGAAAAGATGGAGTCGGTGATCGACATTAGTAACTGTGCAGCACATCAAATGGTGAAGTATTCCATGTGCTTACTATCAGGAAAGGCATTGACATGGTGGAATACGCAGATTCAAGCTAGGGGTAGAGCGGCAGCTGTAGGTATGACATGGGACGATTTTAAGGCATTACTGAAGGAGGAATACTGCCCGGACAACGAGATGCAAAAGCTGGAGGATGAACTATATCATCTCTCTATGATAGGGGCTGGACATGCAGCCTACACAGATCGATTCCATGAATTAGCCAGACTAGTTCCACACCTAGTTACCCCTGAGTCCAAGAGGATCGAGAGGTACATATATGGCCTTGTCCCAGAAATTCGTGGGATTGTGAAAACAACTGAGCCTTCTACAATTCAGAGTGCAATATTAAGAGCAGGGACTCTGACAGATGAGATGGTTAGAAATGGAAGCTTGAGGGACAGTGATAAAAGGAAGGGAACAAGCGAGTCGAACAAGCAGACTGACAACAAAAGGGCAAGGACCTTTGCGGCAACTAATTCTGGTCAGAAAGAGTATTTAGGCCCGCATCCTAAATGTACGAAATGTAACTTTCATCATCAAAAGATAGCGCCCTGCCGTGTGTGTGCAAATTGCAGACAGTCTAGTCATTTTACAAACCAGTGTAGAGAACCGGTGAACCAAAAGACATGCTATGAGTGTAACAGCCCGGATCACTTTCGGAACACCTGTCCTAAATTGAAAAGGAATCTTAACCAAGGAGGCAATCGTCCAAACTTAGCAGCAGCAATTGAAGGGCCACGAGATGAGGCCAATGAGATTCCACCCGCAATTGGCAGAGCTTACTTCTTAGGAAATCCTATCACCCAACATGTCCGCGGTAGCACATCGGGTACATTCTCTTGAACAACTAGCGTATTTTTGTAGCACTTAAGTCTTAATATAGGACCTATACACAACATTGACTAATCTGAGACCTAGCAGCATTAACCTTAGTCACCCTAACATTAGTAATTTGATTAGTGTAAGCAATTCCAAAGTCGAGCCAATCTTTCAAAAGATCTTTTTCAAGGATGTTGAATCCAGACCTTGATTTTTAGCTTGGTTCTAGTGACTGTTCTTGTTTGATTGGGTTGCGAAAATCAAGCTAAATGTTAAAGTCATCACTCAAACCGATTTAGCTTAATCTCATGACTGTTCTTGTTTGATTGGGTTGTGGGCTTAAGTGAAAATCGGTTACCTAAATGATTAACCTAAAGGAGGTCTTTTGAGGATTATGCTCGGGATTGGGAAGGTTTGCCTCATCAAGTTTGACCACGAGAACATACCTAGTTGGATAGGAAACCCACATACATAAGCTTTGACACATTTTCATAAACACACACGTAACTGATTAACATTAACTGAACTTTGGGACGAAGTTCCTTTTAGAGGGGAAGACTGTCACAACTCATCATTTCAGGTCATTTCGGGAACTTTGGAAAAACACTATTCATAAATCACTATTCATAAAACACTATTCATCGTTTTACTATTCATCATTTTCGAGGTCATTTTGATATTCTGAGAAACTTTTGGGAAATTTACTATTCACTAAACACTATTCATTTCCGGAAAAGTTTTCATCATTCACTTGCATTACTCATTTCATCGTAAATTTAGTTTACGGGTATTCAAATTCGCGTAACCGGTTTGGTTTAGGTGCGAATTCATTTCATTAGTGTTAAGAACACTGCATACGGACTGGAGATAGTCTGCATATCATTATAACAGCATTTTCATGTTATACCACTCTCAGGATTTTCAAATTTCTATATTCAGTACATTTAACGTTTTTACGTATAAGTAATTATAGTAAACGTTAACACCCGGTTTATACACAACGAATATATCTAAATATTCCCACGATGGTCCCGACATATTTTTATATCCATTTTAACATCATAAAACTTATAACATTCAGTTACCCAGTATTTTGGAAATTTATTTTATTAATAACGTACGCATACGAATATAACGACGGTTTTCGTGAAAACTAAACAATAATCACCCGATCACTCAGTAAATGTACCCAACATATTTTTAATATGTTTTTAACATTTTTATAACATTATTTTCATCCCGGTTAACTTTGTGAACGTTTATTGCTATTAAACCCGGTACCCGATTTTAACGAATAACACGTAATAACACTTAACGATACACTAGATTTCTAATTATATACCAAGCACCCCTACCCCCCTCCTTGGCTCACCAAAACAGGCCACATGAACCCTTTTAACCTCTAGCATTAATCTCCTAAGTATTAAACTAATAAACTCTAAAAACCTTACTTTACCAAAAATTCAAGAATCATAAATCACACTTTTAGATAAGTTAGATTTTTTTCTCATCTTCTTCATCCTCTCTAGCAAACCCACGACTTTTTCCCAACTCCATGATCAATCCATGGTTTTCAAAAGTTTAAAGCACCAAAGTTATTCATTTGATCATTCTAATCAAGATTCTTGCATCAAACACACAAGTAATCCAAGGTTTCTAGCCATCTAATCATCTCATTTTATCAAGTAAGTTATCAACTTTATTTTTACATGAAACATCTTATATTTACTTGTATTACATGATTTCCATGCTAAAAACCATGTACAACTAGCTATACCACCACTTATTTGGTCAAAAATGGAACATACAAACCCTAACTTTTTAGTTATGAATCCCCTTGCTATAATAACTTGGTTAGGAGTCCATGGCACCCTAAGAAGGTGTATGGTAGGATTAGATTAGCTATGTGGTGATTACAAGAGGTTTGGTGATGGTAGAAATTAGTTATAAACCTTGAAAACTTGATTTGGAACCTATTTTAGACATGCTGTCCCGTTTTGTAAAAATCTGGAAAATCAGTAAACACCAAGGGAACTTTGGCAAAATTTTTAGAAAATACTTTCAAAAACGAATCCGTAGGCAAAAGAATGGATTCAAAAGAGCTTATAACGAAGAAGTTATGATTTTTGCAAGATTGTTGACGAAAAGTATTTTCTGGAAATTTGTTTGCTGTTGGACGTTTTTCATGGTACAAAAAGAGACTTTAGACATAACCCGGAGGAGCCGAGCTTTCCAAAATATATTACTACATACTAAGACGTAACCGTGGACATAAAGAACAAGTAAAACGGACAAGTAACGACAAAGATATTCACGTTTGAATATCGGCTAAAACCACTTTATATTTGACAGCTTTTATTAAATTTGGCACAAAAACTACGAAGTACATTTATAAGCTAGACATAATATTAAGTACCAAGCTTTATAACTAATGTAGTATTAGTTATTACGAGTATATTTTCATCATTTCAAGGATTACAACCCGAGTATTTCAACGCTAACATGGAAACATACGATATATATATATAAGTATATATATATTACAACTAGCTTATTATATTTTCTAATAGCAATATTTTTCCAAATTCTTGGATTATATATTTTTGATAACACAAGTGTTTTTCCAAAGACTAGAGTGGTATACAAACATGAGCATGGACATTCATAACATCATTTGGTGATCTAAATGAGATCATTCATCATTCATTTTAGGTTGCGGCAGATAACCGTGCATTGTTGTCCTTAACTTTCCGTTGCATTGTACTATTACTTCGAGGTGAGTCATAGCCCCTACTCTTTTAATTGTTCTATCAACTCTTTGGGGGAGATACATGCTACTACTTGCTTACTTGTACGGATTCACATAACATTATACTTGATAACATTATACTTGATTTCATTATTCTTGATTACATACATACATGATTGATACATGCACACATACTTACTATTATACTTTGGGAAACGGCACCCAGTAATCATACATACATACAGATTTCCTATGGCCCCAGATTAAGTTGCTGGGCACAACCATGGATACATACATACAGATTTCCAATGGCCCCAGATTTGGTTCTGGGCACAACCATGGAGACATATATACTTCCAATGGCCCCAGATTTAGTTCTGGGCACAACCATGGAGATATACATACTCAAGTGAGGTCTTCGGAGATGAAGTGTAGACTCACTACAAATTGCTTAACTGTTGTTATGAACTTATACATATCTTAATCATATTATATTGTAGCAGTGGGTTGTGAACACACAGGTTACAAGTCTCTTATGACGGGACTTGTAACTGAGTGGATTTACGATGCCTTTGCTGTGTGAACATTATTTATAGGATTTTCAACTGTATTAAGACAAACTCTATGAACTCACCAACCTTTGTGTTGACACTCTAAGCATGTTTATCTCAGGTTAGAAAGGCGATAGCAGGTGTGTGGAGCTGAGAGTCTTAGGGCATGCTTTTGGAGACTTTCACTTTTATCGTTTACCATTCGATACACTTTAAAAACTTATGTATCATTCTACTTTGGGATCTTTGTTTTGTAAACTATGACTTTTATCTATTCGAATGGTAACTTTTCAAAAACGTCTCATTTAGAGTTCGTTTTCTATATCTTGTACTTTGTGCCCTGAAGTAGCATCCCAATGACACAGTCTTCGGCTGCGGTATTTTGGGGGTGTTACAGATGTTTTACAAAAAAACAAGCAAAGTAATATATAAGTCGTGATTTATTATATTTGCATTAATGCGGGTGAGTTTTATGGAAATAAATTATACTTACATATCTAGCCTCGGACAATGTAGACTCCCAGACACCGTCTCTCGTATGGTTGTGTCTGTACAGCATGATCAAGTCTCTACCATCCACAGCGTTGGTGGGTTCTCTCAGCTGTTTATAAATAAACTCAATAACGACTCACCAAACACTATATATATAAACGAAATGATTAAAAAGTGTCTTACGAAGTTATCGCGTATAACGGCTAACGAATGCGATCCATGAAGGCTGGCAGTCGGATTAGCGAGCCGGTTCTGCCTGTTGGTCTCCCCTCTCTTCAAATTATCCGGGTTCGACCAGTGCTTCACCTGCGTATTATAAATAATAAAAAATGCTATATAAATGAATTATTATTATTATTATTATTATTATTATTATTATTATTATTATTATTATTATTATTATTATTATTATTATTATTATTATTATTATTATTATTATTATTATTATTGTTATTGTTAATAATAATAATAATAATAATAATAATAATAATAATAATAATAATAATAATAATAATAATAATAATAATAATAAAGTGTGGATCCAGAAATTTACATATTCTGCCCAATCCGACTCCGACATGTTCTCCGGGCGGTTTGCCTTGATCTCGTCCAGCTTCTCAACCCCACCTTGCTCAGTAAAATTCATCTTTTTGTGCCGCCACTTGTTGTCGTCGTATCGCTTTTGGAGATAAGCTTCGATACTCTTCACAATATCATCTCCATCAGCACTGGCAAGGTGCTCGCCGAGATCAAAACAATGCTGCAATAAAATATAATTAAAATAAATATTCAAATTTAAATAGACAATCAAATTTAAATAAATAGAAAACTTAAAATAAACAAACACAATAATTAAAAAAATAAAAGATAAAAAAAAAACTTACGTGTAGTTGGTCGTCGATGTGGGCCTTCGCGGTAGCAGGAACAGCTGACCAGGATTTGTAATGCATAGGAATTGATTGCCGTAACAATTCCCTGACCAAATTGGAGAACCACTTCGCGTGCGTGCCCACATGCTCCCACATCCCTTTGTCGTTCTTCCGGAATCTGATCGATACCGGACGACCAGTCTCTTTCCTCTCATTGCGGAGCCGCGTGTTCTTTGTGGGACCACGCACCGACTTCCCGCCTTTCCCAATTTTGGCATTGGGCTTGGGAGGTCTGGGAGGTCTGGATTTAGATCCTACAAGTAATCAAATTCAAGTGATGATGACATAAAATAACAAATTATCAATTTCAAATAATAATCAAGTTTAATTAAAATAATCTAGATATTCTTACTCTGACAATCACTGCCTATCCTCGTCGGACCACGGGGTGGCTCATTGCCTCCATCGCCACCGTGGCTCCTAGCAACAACATCAGCCATCTGTAAACGTACTAGTACAAGAAAAGATAATTAGTCAAGAAACACATATACACATAGACGAATATACACACACATTGAAATAAATAACAATTTATACAAATAATAATAATAATAATAATAATAATAATAATAATAATAATAATAATAATAATAATAATAATAATAATAATAATAATAATAATAATAAATAATTAAATAAATAAATAAACACATTTAACCACTCGATAACAATTTCATTCAAATAAGTGTCATTTAACAAATTACAATTTGAGATCAATCTCCCTAATCACTAAGATAAAAACCCTCATTATTAGTGTCAGCTTCATCTTCACGATCGACGTGGTCTTCACCATCAGATGCTAAATCATGAGGAACGTGGTCATCATAATCAAAATTATCTTCGTCGTCGTCGACATAAGTGATAATTGGTTGTGGGGGTGCCTCAACTTCCGCTGGCTCAACATCTTTATTTATGGTGTCATAATTCAACGTATCCAACTCAGCAGAGTGTGTGACATCTGATGATGTGTTGTCATGTACAACATTCTGATTGTCTTCTACCACGATGATATCCGGGTTCCAAATCTTTTTAATGATAAGAATCTTGGACGGCCTTGACATTACCACGTTTACCCGGGAAATCAAGGTAAAAGACTTGTGTTGCTTGTGTTGCAAGAATGTATGGTTCACTTTCAAACGATACACGATCTGTCATAATTTGTGTAATGTTGTTTCTATAGGTACAACGTTTTATGCGACCATTGTTATTAGTGTCGAACCATTTAACTTTGAACAACACAACCTTGAACGGAATATATTCAAGCTCGATAATTTCTTCAAGCTGGCCATAATACATTCCTCCGCTAGGATTAGGAGTCAAAATTCCGCTGTTTTGGGTTGAACGACATAAATCACGGTCGTGTACGATAAACTTCACACCGTTCACTGTGCAAGAGTCGGCTAAGAATGTAGCACATGATGGTCCACAAGCCAAAGCGAACACCTCGGAAGTACAACTTGGGTCGTCCTTTGCTTTCAATTCACGAATCTAACAAAAAAAGTTATGAATAGATATAGATGAGTAATAGTCGTTATTTTTACAGGGTTTTACATACAACAAGTCTACCTTGTTCCCAAACCAGCGAGGAAATCCTTCTTGTATGTCATTGCCAGGAAATTCCCTATAAATGTTCATGATATTAGAATATTTCGTCGAATAATAACTTATGTAAAAAAAATTTGAAATAAAACATGTACCTCTTGTACTCGTTCATGTACGGGTCGATTTCATGACTGTTGTGTAGTACATACCATACTAGTTTATGCATTGTGTCCGGTTCAAGCCGAATTAATGATTGTTTACCATTCAGTTTACAGGCTGATCGAAACACTTGAAATCGACTTGTTGGGCTTGGACCGTCCTCATTCCGGTCAGGACGATTAAATCTCGTCTCTACACCCCGAAAATAATGCGAACAGAAAGTTAATGCTTCATCAGCAATATAACCCTCCGCTATTGATCCTTCAGGCTTAGCTTTATTTCTGACATAATTTTTGAGCTTTTTCATGTACCTTTCAAATGGATACATCCACCTCATGTAAACAGGCCCGCCTTGAATAGCCTCTTCGGGTAGATGAATAACCAAGTGAATCATAATGTCAAAAAAAGCTGGAGGATAGATTTGCTCGAAACTGCACAAAATATTGATGAGCTGTTCTTTAGCTTTCAACATGTCATCCACCATCAAAGTTCGAGTGCATATTTGTTTGAAGAATGAACAAAGCTCGATTATTGGTGTTGCGGTGGTTTGGTCCTTCAAGTAATTTTGAAGTCCAGCAGGAAGTAACCGCTGCATCATTATATGGTGCTGTAGTGGTGAAGTAGTGGTGCTGTGGTGGGGAAGTAGTTGTGGTGGTGGTGGAGATGGTGTTGGTGGTTGCTGCAAAACGAGAAGCGAAGAAGAAATGTGAGGGTTTTTATTTATTTATTTATTTATTTTTTCTCTAAGTGTTCTAGATCTGATAATAATTGAGGTGCCTTTTTGGGGACTACATTCGGCAGGGACATGTCCCCGCTAAAAGTGTGCTTTTTCTTTTAGCAAACTTTTTCATGGGGACATGTCCCCGCTAAAAGTTTTTATTAATCGCGAAAAATTTTAGCGGGGTAAAGTAAATGCTAAGAGGGAAAAACAAAATTTTGTGTGAAATCTTTTAGCGGGGACATGTCCCCGTCAAAAGTTTTGATATAAAAAAAGTATTTTAAGATATCATTTTAAATAACTTAAGTAAATATTAAATGTTTTAATCTTAATTAATTTTTTTCTAAATGGAAATGTGATGAAGCGAAAAATGATCCATTTTTAGGAGGTCATTTAAGCCCGAAATTGAATTTATTTGATCAAATATTGCCCTAAATCGTTCCTTTTGTGATTTTAGGTACTTTTGGAGTGAATTCTGGAAAAGGAAGCATTTCAGACGTTTTTGGAGCATAAAAGTGAAGAAAACGGCAAAGTCTTAATTTCCCTTGCTGGGAACAGTACCTGACGGCGTCAAGAGCATTTTGATGACGGCGTCAAGAGCAAAAGTGGCGACGGTCCAGTAGAAATGTGACTGCATCAAAGCATGGCCGTCAAGAGTAAAAGTGGTGATGGCCCAGAACAACATTACACATGACGGCGTCAGATCTGGATCTAGGCAGTTCGAGAATATTATGGGCGGCGGGTTGACGACGTCAGAAGTTTCTTCTTGACGCCGTCACCTTAGGAAATCTATATATAGTCTTTGTAATTTTCATTCTAAAAAGAGGAGAATTTGAGGGTCGACTTGAATAAACCCTAGCACGACTTTTACAGTATTTTCAAGGGTTTTCACCCCTTGAAACCTTTCATGTTCAATTAAGATAAGTATCATTTCAATTCATTCAATATGTCTATGTGTTGTTTGAATATATCTTACGCTTGTCTTGATTTTAACATGCTAGATTAGATCTTTTGTGTGTTTGCTTAGATGTAATGAAACCTAGATGTTGATTATAGGTTGATTGCTTGTTTATAGTTGTAATGGATGAATGATTTCGATGTTAGGCTTAAGAAAACTGGCAGATCTCCATAGTGTAACTTTCTTGAACGTCTTAAGAAACATGAACCAATGCGTACTTGGTTTTTATGGTTGTATTTAATGCATGAGCAAATTCTAGTGATCCCATGTTAGGAGCTTCTTGCAGGCGCGACATAGGAGTGAAGTAGGAGCTTATAGAGTTGGGGAAGTACGTACGCCACCCCACGATTGGTATTAAGGAATATAACCCGTCATCCACGCAACTGTAACAAACAATTAACCTGTAAAAGATATCTAGGGAGTAATGAAATCTAAGTAAACACAATTCTCCCATTTATTGTTCACACCACTAGTTTAATTAGCTTTATTTACATTTTTGTTATTTTATTTTGATTGCATCTTAGTTATTGGGTGAGTTGATTAACAACTAATTCCGCCCCTCCTTCCAAAACCCGAGATTTTACTTTCTTTTATAAAAATATAAAAATACAAAAAGAATCATCCCTCACCTCTAGACCTAGTTTTTAGGCTTTCTAATCCTAGCGACACTATTCCTGAGTTGAACGATCAATCCCCCGTTACTTATCACTATACTATACTACAACGATCAGGTACACTGCCTGGTGGGGGTTGTAAGCTTCTCGAGATCTCTCGAGAGGTAAAGCCTGGTGCAATTCCCACGCATCAAGTTTTTAGCGCCGCAGCCCGAGGAATAGTTATTGTCTAGGTTAGGATTTCTTTTTATTAGGTCTACTTGCTAGATTCCTTTCTAGTAAGATTTTATTTTTATTTTTAGGTTTTCTTTAGTCTATCTTATTTCTTTGTTTCCTTTGTTCGTAAACTATCTCGATGGATAACAATAACATTTATCGTTTGATTCCTGTTATTCGTGTTTTTCGTCGTAGGATTTTCCAAATGCCCGCCCCAATCCATTTAGTGGAAAATGAGAACCCACCTAACCTCTCGCCTAACCACCACTTTGACAATAATTCTGAAATGGAGGAGTCTGACCATGATGATGACCATAAGGCTAGTCCTTTTTACTATTTAGACTCCGATGAGGATCTAGATGATGGTGATGTGATTAATGAGAATAGGATGGAAGATGAAGTGAACCCTCTTAGGTATGTCGACTCTAGAACAAGGATTGAGAGTGATAGATCATTCAATATGCAATTTCCTTGTAAGATTGGATTTAGGAGCTTTGATGCCTACCTTAACTCATCTCTCCCAATGAACATAATCTCGCGTAGTGAATATAATAAAATCATGGTAGATGAGTTAGAATACAAAGGAGATAATATTATTTCTAGGACAATGTCATTGCATGTGTTTGTAGGAAGCTTTATTTATCTTGTTGAGTTCATGGTTATGGAGAATTTAGGAGAATTTATTGATAGTAAGTTAACCCAAGTTGTGTTTGGGAAACCTTTCAAAAGGTTGGCCAACCTTGATGAAAAACTTATAGAAGGGTTAATTACATTCTCGGATGGGGATGAAGATTTTGTTTACCAAAATCCCCGTGCACACCCTAGGTTCAAGTATTTCTCCATGGAGAAGTGTAGTAGGTATCCGCCCCTAGAAATGCTAAGCGAGAATGATAAAAGAAAAGGGCTTAAATATCCTCATGAAAAAAATAAAAGGTATTATCGTGGATGTTTAGAGTTAAGTGATGATTATAAGAAAGATGAGGCGACTATTAAATGGCTCACCCTTGGTTATGTGAGCATAAGCGACACACGGTAGCCCATGACCTTGAGTCTAGCTACAAGACTCGTAAATAAAGAAAAGCGCTTCTTGGGAGGCAACCCATGATTTGTGTGATTTTTAATTGTTTGATTGTTATATGTTTCCATATGCATGCTTTATTTTTATTGTTGGTAGATCATGTTTCAAACTAAAATGGTGAAAATACTTTATTTTGTCATTTGGCTTAGTCTTAACTTCATCCAAAGGTATTTCACAAAAGATAAGTGTAAGGGGAAACCCTAAATATGTTTTTAAGAAACAAAATTGATCATGATTCTCCACAATATTAAATGGACATGTATATTCGTATTTGTTAGAATCAAATGCTTGTATCGAGTCATAATGATGTTTTGCATGATTTTCCAGGAAGTAGGACAAAATTTTTCCAGAAATTTTCCGGAAACTTAACATAAAGATTTCTGCAGGTCACTTCTGACGGCGCCAGGAAGAAATTCCTGACGGCGTCATGTGTAAAAATCTGGAAATTTTGCTAGTTTTGTTTTTCTAACGGAGTCTTAAAGTTTTTGTTGAATCTTTAGTTTTATAAACTCCAGGAAGTCTGCAAACATTCATTCCACAAGCATTATATCTTACTTTGTTTTCTAGGATTTGTTATCATATATAGATTGCCGCCGATTTTATGCGCGGTTGCCTTGTTTGTTTTCTCAGGTTATGTATGACAAGAAGATGATTTATATTCTGGAAGGGAAGCTTTGATTGTTCATTTTCTTGGAGGAAGATCTAACCTTGTTACCACACTATCCATACCGAGCGAATCAGGGGAGTATTTGATTTCATTCTTTTACCTGTTTTACTTTTACATTCTTTAATTGAACATCGGGGACAATGTTCATCCTAAGTGTAAGGGGAGGGTAAAATGATGATACCTTATAGATAAACTTTCACTTGAGTTTGTTTGTTTGATGGTAGGTGTGTAATAAAACTATGAGAAATACTTGTTAGTGTAATTTTAGCGCCAAATTTAAATTTTTTTACAACATTTAGGAGTGAAACTTTAGCCTTAGCAAGCGTCTCATGGATAGGAGATTGTATGACTAGCACAAAACCGTACCATTCAGAAAAATTTTCCACCCAAATATGTGAGGTTCGCCTTTAGATTTGATAGGAAAAGCATTCATTATTAGTGCTTATGAGTGTACCGGTAGCATTTAGATTCTAGAACTTGCGTTAGTGATGCATCCCGAGACCACTAGTGAGACTACATTCGTGTAGTAGGATTTACTGCATGATAAGAGGCATTAGGATCACCCTTGTGTTAAACCCGTATCATAATTACTTGACCATTTAAGTCATATTACTTGGCTAGTAAAGTCAATTAATTTTTCCCACACCATTAGCGTTGTACTCATTTTTAGTACACAAAACCCCTAGTACACCCCTCCGAGCCTATCTTTTCGTTTCTAACTTTAAGCATCTTACTTAAAGGAAGAATTTGTTACACCCCACTTAAATGTACACCCAAATCGCCTTAGCCTTCCGTGTATGCACTCATCTTTAGTGCATTATTGTTATTTGCTAAACCCTTAGTTAATTATCTAATTGATTACATGGTTGCTAAGTCGAGTCATATCATTGTACATATTGTTTTGGGACGATTAGGACTCATGGGTAAAGTACTTGTGTTATGGAGTAATGGGGAAGAACATCATATTATTACCCCCATATGTGCATTAATCTTAAAAGTACTCCAAGTGTTTTGATTATCTTAATTCGAGACATTAGATTAGTTTATTGTAAAGTATGTAAAAATTCAAGTGTAAGGGGAATGTTCATTCCCTATGATGTATTATTTTGGATGGTAGGGTAAAAGTGTATGCAAAAAAAAAAAAAAAAAAAAAAAAAAAAAAAAAAAAATCAAGAAAAGGGAAAAAAAAAGAAAAGAAAAGAGAAAAAAACATACGGACTACCATCCCGTTTCATTCTATGTTTGTTTTATGTTTTTGTTATTTTTCATTTATTAGCTTAAGTCGAGTCTAGTCTTGGCTTAGCAACGCCATATTGTACATGTAATTAACCAAGATTATTAACTCGCCACCAGTAAAGATTGCCTTTATCCAACAAAACCGTGTATTCCATATCCCTACACCTAACGTTAGAACCCTTTGAAAGACCTCTTTGATAGTTTATCCTAGGTGCTTACGTCATGTGGTGGAGGTTTGATCCTTTCCCAAGCCTATGGTAATATATTTTGCTATGACAGGTAGTGAGAGATGTTTTCCATTTCCATATTGTGATATATACTTTATTACACCCGAGAGATGTGAGTATCTAAACACTATTTGTGAGGTGCTAGTGTATGACCTCCGTGCTTGTCTTTGGTCTTTAGTGGAACGATTATTTGTTGTAATTACTTTTATATTAGTGTTAAATGACCCCTAACTTGTATTTTGATTAGAATAAAAGTGCATTTGCTTGAGGACAAGCAAATCTCAAGTGTAAGGGTATATGATGAGGCGAAAAATGATCCGTTTTTAGGGGGTCATTTAAGCCCGAAATTGAATTTATTTGATCAAATATTGCCCTAAATCGTTCCTTTTGTGATTTTAGGTACTTTTGGAGTGAATTCCGCAAAAGGAAGCATTTCGGACGTTTTTGGAGCATAAAAGTGAAGAAAACGGCAAAGTCTTAATTTTCCTTGCTGGGAACAGTACCTGACGGTTTCAAGACCATTTTGATGACGGCGTGAAGAGCAAAAGTGGTGACGGTCCAGTATAAATGTGACGGCATCAAAGCATGGCCGTCAAGAGTAAAAGTGGTGACGGCCCAGAACAACATTACACATGACGGCGTCAGATCTGAATCTAGGCAGTCCGAGAATATTATGGACGGCGGGTTGACGGCGTCAGAAGTTTTTTCTTGACGCCGTCACCTTAGGAAATCTATATATTGTCTTTGTAATTTTCATTCTAAAAAGAGGAGAATTTGAGGGTCGACTTGAATAAACCCTAGCACGACTTTTACAGTATTTTCAAGGGTTTTCACCCCTTGAAACCTTTCATGTTCAATTAAGATAAGTATCCTTTCAATTCATTTAATATGTCTATGTGTTGTTTGAATATATCTTACGCTTGTCTTGATTTTAACATGCTAGGCTAGATCTTTTGTGTGTTTGCTTAGATGTAATGAAACCTAGATGTTGATTATAGGTTGATTGCTTGTTTATAGTTGTAATGGATGAATGATTTCGATGTTAGGCTTAAGAAAACTGGCAGATCTCCATAGTGTAACTTGCTTGAACGTCTTAAGAAACATGAACCAATGCGTACTAGGTTTTAATGGTTGTATTTAATGCATGAGCGAATTCTAGTGATCCCATGTTAGGAGCTTCTTGCAGGCTCGACATAGGAGTGAATAAGGAGCTTATAGAGTTGGGGAAGAACATACGCCACCCCACGATTGGTATTAAGGAATATAACCCGTCATCCACGCAACTGTAACAAACAATTAACCTGTAAAAGATATCTAGGGAGTAATGAAATCTAAGTAAACACAATTCTCCCATTTATTGTTCACACCACTAGTTTAATTAGCTTTATTTACATTTTTGTTATTTTATTTTGATTGCATCTTACTTATTGGGTTAGTTGATTAACAACTAATTCCGCCCCTCCTTCCAAAACCCAAGATTTTACTTGCTTTTATAAAAATATAAGAATACAAAAAGAATCATCCCTCACCTCTAGACCTAGTTTTTAGTCTTTCTAATCTTAGCGACACTATTCCTGAGTTGAACGATCAATCCCCCGGTACTTGTCACTATACTACACTACAACGATCAGGTACACTGCCTGGTGGGGGTTGTAAGCTTCTCGAGATCCCTCGAGAGGTAAAGCCTGGTGCAATTCCCACACATCAAAATGGTAAAAACTAAAATGTGTGTTACTTTTTACGTTGAGAATTTTGGCCGGAATTGGTTTACTTTTTAGCACGGGTTCTCAAATTGTTACCACCTCAACTATTTGTGAAGTACGAAGAGAAGGTTATTTGTTGTCACTTGTCACCAAAAAAAAATCGTACAGTTGATCAGTCTATATTTTGATTTTTTTATAATTATTTACTTCACTTTTTAAAATTATTCACATCACTTTTTTTTAAAACGAACAAGTCGATATGATATGGTTATACACGAGATGTTAAACGAATGAGTCGAGATGATATGGTTATACACGAGATGTTAAACGAACGAGTCGAGATGATGTGGTTATACACGAGATGTTAAACGGACGAGTCGAGATGCTAAGGTTATACACGAGATGTTAAATGAACGAGTCGAGAGGCTATGGTTATACACCAGATGTTAAACGAACGAGTCGAGCTGATGTGGTATTACACGAGATGTTAAACGAACGAGTCGAGATGATGTGGTATTACACGAGATGTTAAACGGATGAGTCGAGATGCTATGGTTATACACAAGATGTTAAACGAATGAGTCGAGATGATGTGGTTATACACGAGATGTTAAACGAACGAGTCGAGAAGATGTGGTATTACACGAGATGTTAAACGAACGAGTTAAGATGATGTGGTATTACACGAGATGTTAAACGAACGAGTCGAGATGCTATTGTTATACAGGAGATGTTAAACGAACGAGTCGAGATGATGTAGTATTACACGAGATGTTAAACGAATGAACGAGTCGAGATGCTATTGTGATACACGAGATGCTAAACGAACGAGTCGAGATGATGTGGTATTACACGAGATATTAAACTAACGAGTCGAGATGCTATGGTTATACACGAGATGTTAAACGAACGAGTCGAGATGATGTGGTATTACACGAACGAGTCGAGATGCTATGGTTACACACGAGATGTTAAATGAACGAGTCGAGATGATATGGTTATACACGAGATGTTTGTCACAACCCGCTATTTCCCATGTCAATACTATTTTCTAAACTCGAATTTAAATTCTTGACGTTTCATTTAAAACAATTTACATGAACTCTTTTACTTGAATCAACGCGAATTTTTGAATAAATTCTAAGAACTCTAGGACTTAGGCTAATTTTAGTCCACAACGCTCCGGTACCTTGCTCCTTCTCCAGTTCACAATTTTATACTATAAAACAAATTTCTACTCTTTAAATACTTACGGTTTTAAATTCAACAAACGTTAATTTTTATTCAATAATGTAACACTCGACATACCCGACTTTCTCAACAATTATTTTAGAGTATTTTTACACTTCCAAAATTTTTACAAAAGTCCCAAGAATATTTTCCGACGACCAAGTTAAATTCTTTACATCTTACGTTTAATTACGTATAACTTTCGTTAACTACTAAACTAATACCCTATACATATTTTTACTACCCAATACATTCAATATATATATTTTGTACAATTTAAACACATTTTCTTCCTATAGTAGACAATGAGCCGCCCCCCCCTATATTGCATTAAAAAAATTACACAACATATCTATCTAATTTGGTACTAAAAAGATACACTTGAGACATGTAATTAATTTGGTGGCTTGACCACAAAATTTGTCCCCTTCTTTTCCTTAAAATTCGGCAACCACAAAGACTAACACACAAGATATTTGACCACTTGACCTCATATGATTATATATATATACATGAACTAATAATTCATTTTGAGTCACAAAGAAAATATAATCACCTCCCACTTATATACATATTTCGACACACCAAAGGAGCAAGGGAAGAAAAGTGAGCTTGTTGGGTACTTACAAGGGTAGTTAGGGCAAGATTAACAAGGGTTTGGATACTAATCTTGGGGTTACACAAGTGTTTTACCAATCTCATCTCACTAACCTTTTTGTAAGTGATTTTTACACTACTTATGCTTCATGATTTTTATGCTTGTCTAGTATATATACTTGGTTATCACTTGGTACATGTTGAAAAATCTTTACATCCACCTTGATCCTTTAGCAAGAAAATATATTTTGTACAAGTTTTGATCACAAGAAAAGTTGTTAATAAAAATCTCTACAAGAAAATGAAATAAAAATTTATATATATATATATATATATATGTGTTAGTTTTGAATACTTGGATGATCTTGAACAAGGGCTTTAAATATTATTAGGTTATGTTTAGATCACTATTTTTCTAGTTGATGGATGATCTAGGACAAGATTTGGAGTTGTTGGCAAAAGGTTATAGCAAATAAAAACACTAGAAAAATAACTTGACATCATCCATGATAAATCTGTCCCTTTTCGACTCCCTGTGGAAAATCAGTATCTTGGTGGCCTTATTAGGCTAGAAATATAGAAAATAGATTTAATAACGAGAACGTGGCCGCTTGAACGGGTTGAAACGGCCTTATAACGAAAAAGATATGCTATTTTCAAGATTGACGACGAAAACTATATTTTCCGAAAAATGGTTTCTGTCCCGATTTTTGAGCTAGGAAAACTGAGGTTAAATGACATTTAGGCTAGCCGAGACCTTGAAAAACCTAAAGTATACTTGAATACCTTCGCGGGAATATATAGAACTTGAAAAACGGAGTTACGACGCAAAAGTTATGGCCTAGGAAAGTTGCGACGAAACATATACTTTTTGACAGCTTTGGTTCAAATAATAAAAGCTGATGGAATATTTAAAATTGACTTTTGGACATTTTAGAGTATAATTTGACTAAAATGACGTATATAAAAATGGTAGAACATTGTGTATACTTATTAGGTGCGTTAGAGTTTTTCAAAATATATATTTACAAGACGACTAATATTTGGTCGTGAGATTTACAAGCGACGTTTTCTAAAGTGGTGGATGACTTAAATACGAGATTACTTTGATTACCTGCGCTTTTGACAATAAAAAAATTTCAGCAACATGTACAAGTGATAATATAGTGTATGACTTGCATGCTTGATCATTGTTTTGAACCTAAGACATATGTTTTATCTAGGTTGCGCTTAGAGTACCCGGACCTTATTTCTTACTACTACTTTGTCTATCGGATATTGCTTTTGCTAAGGTGAGTCATAGCCCCGCTTTTACTCTTTTTATACTTGTTTTAACTCTTTGGGGGGAGATACATGCTCAACTACTTACTTACTTATACAAATACTCAAAACATACTTTCTTGATACTTGAAACATTTATACTTGATTGTGTTATACTTGATTGGCATTATACTTGATTGCGTTATACATACTTGTTACACTATACTTGCTTAACTTAAATACCAGATTCGTATTTACGTGCATACATAATACTCTATACTGTCGGAGAGGTATTGGTAGTACTCATGGGAAGATGCCCCCTACCCTTGTGTCTATACTTGACCTTGGATGTCGTAGTACTATTTGGGGAGAGGCCCCCGCCCTTGTGTCTATTCTTGACCTTGGGTGAATATAATCTGGTGCTTTGTGTAAACTATATATTGTAGCAGTGGGTTGTAAACACACAGGTTACAAGGCTCTTATGGCGGGACTTGTAACTGAGTGGATTTACGATGCCTTTGCTGGGAAACCTTCATACATATGCATAAACTTTATTTGTTAAACAACTCTATGAACTCACCAACCTCGTGTTGACACTCTTTAGCATGTATTTTCAGGTTTTAACCTATGACACGCTACAGGAGGTTTTGGCAGGGCATGGCATGGTCATAGAAGACTCTGATATACATTTGGGGACCGTTTTAAACCATTTTAAGGGCCTACTTCCGCACTACTTTTAACGATGTAAATTCAACATTTTGATTAAACTATTTTATTCTAAATAATTAAAGTGAAAACCATTTTTATACTTGTGTTGTGTTACCGATTGAGTTACACCCCAGCTACACGTATGTTTCCGCTGGACCCGATTTTGGGGGTGTGACAGATTGGTATCAGAGCTTTGGCTATAGCGAACTAAGTGTTTTTAAAACCTAGACTATAGCTACTTTTACGAAAAACTTAACCCTATGACCGTCACATGCCTGCCTGCCAAGATGATGCCTCACTTGTGGTTTGTTGCTGACTTAGGTGATGAGATTTGTGTCTCATTATCTGGTATATTATGTTCATTTATTCTAATTGATTTCTATCATTGTCTTTCATTTAAGCATGTTCACGTATCATATATGTCACCGCGTTATGTTTTTCCTTGCATAGTTCAGCATTTGACCTCTTTGTATTCGTGAAGGACATAGTCTTAGTATAACTGAGCTGAGTATTTCAAAATTCGTGGAACCTCGGTGGAATATAGACTGGTCATCTATATTCAACCCGGGATAGTGAGATATAGGCTGACCACCTATGTCTGACTCAGAAATGAATTTTGCAATACTGAGAATGGTTATAATAAAATTCTGTCTGGATTGAATCTTCACCTTTATAACACTTCGGAGACCAACGTTAACTAAACTTCGGGACGAAGTTCCCTTAAGGGGTAGAGACTGTCACAACCCGCTATTTCCCATGTCAATACTATTTTCTAAACTCGAATTTAAATTCTTGACGTTTCATTTAAAACAATTTACATGAACTCTTTTACTTGAATCAACGCGAATTTTTGAATAAATTCTAAGAACTCTAGGACTTAGGCTAATTTTAGTCCACAACGCTCCGGTACCTTGCTCCTTCTCCAGTTCACAATTTTATACTATAAAACAAATTTCTACTCTTTAAATACTTACGGTTTTAAATTCAACAAACGTTAATTTTTATTCAATAATGTAACACTCGACATACCCGACTTTCTCAACAATTATTTTAGAGTATTTTTACACTTCCAAAATTTTTACAAAAGTCCCAAGAATATTTTCCGACGACCAAGTTAAATTCTTTACATCTTACGTTTAATTACGTATAACTTTCGTTAACTACTAAACTAATACCCTATACATATTTTTACTACCCAATACATTCAATATATATATTTTGTACAATTTAAACACATTTTCTTCCTATAGTAGACAATGAGCCGCCCCCCCCTATATTGCATTAAAAAAATTACACAACATATCTATCTAATTTGGTACTAAAAAGATACACTTGAGACATGTAATTAATTTGGTGGCTTGACCACAAAATTTGTCCCCTTCTTTTCCTTAAAATTCGGCAACCACAAAGACTAACACACAAGATATTTGACCACTTGACCTCATATGATTATATATATATACATGAACTAATAATTCATTTTGAGTCACAAAGAAAATATAATCACCTCCCACTTATATACATATTTCGACACACCAAAGGAGCAAGGGAAGAAAAGTGAGCTTGTTGGGTACTTACAAGGGTAGTTAGGGCAAGATTAACAAGGGTTTGGATACTAATCTTGGGGTTACACAAGTGTTTTACCAATCTCATCTCACTAACCTTTTTGTAAGTGATTTTTACACTACTTATGCTTCATGATTTTTATGCTTGTCTAGTATATATACTTGGTTATCACTTGGTACATGTTGAAAAATCTTTACATCCACCTTGATCCTTTAGCAAGAAAATATATTTTGTACAAGTTTTGATCACAAGAAAAGTTGTTAATAAAAATCTCTACAAGAAAATGAAATAAAAATTTATATATATATATATATATATATGTGTTAGTTTTGAATACTTGGATGATCTTGAACAAGGGCTTTAAATATTATTAGGTTATGTTTAGATCACTATTTTTCTAGTTGATGGATGATCTAGGACAAGATTTGGAGTTGTTGGCAAAAGGTTATAGCAAATAAAAACACTAGAAAAATAACTTGACATCATCCATGATAAATCTGTCCCTTTTCGACTCCCTGTGGAAAATCAGTATCTTGGTGGCCTTATTAGGCTAGAAATATAGAAAATAGATTTAATAACGAGAACGTGGCCGCTTGAACGGGTTGAAACGGCCTTATAACGAAAAAGATATGCTATTTTCAAGATTGACGACGAAAACTATATTTTCCGAAAAATGGTTTCTGTCCCGATTTTTGAGCTAGGAAAACTGAGGTTAAATGACATTTAGGCTAGCCGAGACCTTGAAAAACCTAAAGTATACTTGAATACCTTCGCGGGAATATATAGAACTTGAAAAACGGAGTTACGACGCAAAAGTTATGGCCTAGGAAAGTTGCGACGAAACATATACTTTTTGACAGCTTTGGTTCAAATAATAAAAGCTGATGGAATATTTAAAATTGACTTTTGGACATTTTAGAGTATAATTTGACTAAAATGACGTATATAAAAATGGTAGAACATTGTGTATACTTATTAGGTGCGTTAGAGTTTTTCAAAATATATATTTACAAGACGACTAATATTTGGTCGTGAGATTTACAAGCGACGTTTTCTAAAGTGGTGGATGACTTAAATACGAGATTACTTTGATTACCTGCGCTTTTGACAATAAAAAAATTTCAGCAACATGTACAAGTGATAATATAGTGTATGACTTGCATGCTTGATCATTGTTTTGAACCTAAGACATATGTTTTATCTAGGTTGCGCTTAGAGTACCCGGACCTTATTTCTTACTACTACTTTGTCTATCGGATATTGCTTTTGCTAAGGTGAGTCATAGCCCCGCTTTTACTCTTTTTATACTTGTTTTAACTCTTTGGGGGGAGATACATGCTCAACTACTTACTTACTTATACAAATACTCAAAACATACTTTCTTGATACTTGAAACATTTATACTTGATTGTGTTATACTTGATTGGCATTATACTTGATTGCGTTATACATACTTGTTACACTATACTTGCTTAACTTAAATACCAGATTCGTATTTACGTGCATACATAATACTCTATACTGTCGGAGAGGTATTGGTAGTACTCATGGGAAGATGCCCCCTACCCTTGTGTCTATACTTGACCTTGGATGTCGTAGTACTATTTGGGGAGAGGCCCCCGCCCTTGTGTCTATTCTTGACCTTGGGTGAATATAATCTGGTGCTTTGTGTAAACTATATATTGTAGCAGTGGGTTGTAAACACACAGGTTACAAGGCTCTTATGGCGGGACTTGTAACTGAGTGGATTTACGATGCCTTTGCTGGGAAACCTTCATACATATGCATAAACTTTATTTGTTAAACAACTCTATGAACTCACCAACCTCGTGTTGACACTCTTTAGCATGTATTTTCAGGTTTTAACCTATGACACGCTACAGGAGGTTTTGGCAGGGCATGGCATGGTCATAGAAGACTCTGATATACATTTGGGGACCGTTTTAAACCATTTTAAGGGCCTACTTCCGCACTACTTTTAACGATGTAAATTCAACATTTTGATTAAACTATTTTATTCTAAATAATTAAAGTGAAAACCATTTTTATACTTGTGTTGTGTTACCGATTGAGTTACACCCCAGCTACACGTATGTTTCCGCTGGACCCGATTTTGGGGGTGTGACAATGTTAAACGAACGAGTCGAGATGCTATGGTTATACACGAGATGTTAAACGAACGAGTCGAGATGATATGGTTATACACCAGATGTTAAACGAACGAGTCGATATGTTATGGTTATACACGAGATGTTAAATGAACGAGTCGAGATGATATGGTTATACACCAGATGTTAAACGAACGAGTCGAGATGCTATGGTTATACACGAGATGTTAAGCGAACGATCGAGATGATGTGGTATTACATGAGATGTTAAACAAACGAGTCGAGATGCTATTGTTATACACGAGATGTTAAACGAAAGAGTCGAGATGATGCGGTATTACACGAGATGTTAAACGAACGAGTCGAGATGCTATTGTTATATACGAGATGTTAAACGAACGAGTCGAGATGCTATGGTTATACACGAGATGTTAAGCGAACGAGTCAAGATGATGTGGTATTACACGAGATGTTAAACGAACGAGTCGAGATGCTATTGTTATACACGAGATGTTAAACGAACGAGTCAAGATGCTATTGTTATACACGAGATGTTAAACGAACGAGTCGAGATGATGTGGTATTACACGAGATGTTAAACGAACGAGTCGAGATGCTATTGTTATACACGAGATGTTAAACGAACGAGTCAAGATGCTATAGTTATACACGGGATGTTAAGCGAACGAGTCGAGATGATGTGGTATTACACGAGATGTTAAACGAACGAGTCGAGATGCTATTGTTATACACGAGATGCTAAACGAACGAGTCAAGATGATGTGGTATTACATGAGATGTTAAACGAACGAGTCGAGATGCTATTGTTATACGCGAGATGTTAAACGAACGAGTCGAGATGCTATTGTTATACACGAGATGTTAAACGAACGAGTCGAGATGATGTGGTATTACACTTAGATGTTAAACGAACGAGTCGAGATGATGTGGTTATACACGAGATGTTAAACGAATGAGTCGAGATGATGTGGTATTACACGAGATGTTAAACGAACGAGTTGAGATGCTATTGTTATACACGAGATGTTAAACGAACGAGTCGAGATGATGTGGTATTACACGATATAAACCCACCTAAAAACTTATCCTTACAATATAAACTCACACACACTCATCTAGCCCATATCATCTCACACACACACTCATCTCACTATATATCTCTCTCTAGCAGTTTCCGTTTTCCGACGACACCAGCAGTTTCCGGCCGCCGGAATCTTTTTCTGGCCACCACCTTTTATCAACTCAACTTGTAGATCGGGCCACCCCGATCACGATTCTACCACACACAACTACAAACACACACTGTCAACCAGATGCAGCGATATAATCGTTTTATGTGTACTTGTGGAGCAGGAAATAAAAAAAAAAGAACATCACATAAAAAAGATACCTTTGGATGGGAGTATTATGCATGTCCTCTTTCGAAGCCAAGAGAGAAAGGTCATGGATGTGGATATTTTATGTGGAATAGTGAATTTGATGAAAAATTACAAGTAATTTATTCTGCTTCAACATCTCACGGTTCTGTGTGCACAAACTGCCATGAAAAAGATCTTAGGATAAATATGCCGGAGGCACAAAAACAGGTGCTAGAGACAAAAGTCAGGTTGCTCGAGACAAGACTTGAAATGGCAACGAATCCCGACAACAATGACCACGCATGTCAATCGGATGCAATACTCCATAACCTTTTAGATGACATGGAAAATCTTCGTATGTAATGCTATGGTTGTTGATGTTGCTATTGTTGTTGTTGTTTGTTGTTTCTTGTGTTATTGTTGTTGTTTGTTGTTTCTTGTGTTATTGTTGTTGTTTGTTGTTTTTTGTGTTATTGTTGTTGTTGTTGTTTAATAAAATGTTGTTGTTGTGAAAATTGATGTCCACACACGATTAGATACACTCAAAACTGCTTAATCACTAGAAATCATAAACTTCTATCCAAACACTCAAGATTGTAATTATTAATCTAACAAAACATCCACAGTAAGAAACTAAGCAGTTTATAAAGCAATCCCAAACACCACACGCTTAGCTTCAAACACGATGTCAAACATTTTATTCAAACCACACAAGAGTTGTAAACCAGATACATTTTCATACAGACTCAAACTAAACAACTTGACAAGCAAACGAACCATATCAAACGAAACAAACTCGACAATCAAACGAAACAACTCAAACAAAACAACTCGACAACCAAACAAAACAACTAAAACTAAACAACTCGACAACCAAATGAAACAACCCGTTTACTTTTTTTTGCGGCTACCTCCCGCTTTGCTTGAACTCGCACCACCGCTTCCTTTCCTTGCTCTCATTTCCTTGAGATATGCAAACGTAGCTTCAAGACTTGTTATTCTATTTTCCAGATTATCAACAGCAGCAGCTTCATCAAACGTGCTTTCAGCTTCATCCTCACCTCCAACAGCAGCAGCTTGAGCTTCAGCAGCACGTTGAGCTTCAGCAGCATCTAGCTCTTCCAAATACTCTCTATAGTATGAATTTTTCCTCAACCATACCAGAATCCGGTCTCTTTGCCAAGGTGCACAGTTCGCATACGAACCATATTCATCAAAAATTTCCACGCCCCAATGATTTATAATTTAATTATATAGGAGCTCGTGTGATAAAGCCTTTGCCCATGTTGGATCGATACACTCTGACCAAACTACTTTGTAGCTTGTAAGGGTTTAACAATATTGAGTAAACTCAACACTATTAATATTGAAACACTGTTTTACCTTGTAAAGTATGTGGAATCTGCTAACACAAAGCTTAAGAAGAACTTTTATATTAACCAAACTTTGAACCTGCTTTGTTACACAGATTCACTAACAATCCCTAACTATTTATCAACTTTGATCAACTTCTAACTTATGAGAACTTCTCTAAAACTTATATCGACTAATACCTCTTAAGGCTCTTTATATAGATAACCTTAAGTCGGTTTACAACGTATAATCCTTGAACGACAAGTCATTATCCCTAACTAATTCTAGAATATTCATTTAATATTACACATTAATCCTTATCTAATATTGCACATCAGTCCTTGTTTTCTTCGAAGTACTTTAAACAGTTTTCAATAACAGCAGTACTTTGACTTTTTCCTTCAGCAGTACTTTGACTTTATTCTTCATGCATCAGTACTTTGACATCCAGAAGTACTTTGATATTTTTATATCCCAACAATCCTCCCCTAACTTGAACTCCACTTGCTTGATTTCAAGTTTCTTTGTTATCTTTAATCTTCAAATCTTTGATCATTTAGGAAAATTGTTTCTTTATGTCTTTATCTTCTATCTGTCATATGTCAAAGTACTCTTCATCAGCATCTTGTCTTTTAATGTATCTTCTTAGCAACTCAGCAACATTTCGGTACAATGATCATCAAATGTTAAAAGTTTCATACTATTCTGATCACTTCCAGGTGTGTGAACTCCTGTGAGAGGTGAATCATTGAAAATTATGATTTTTAGCAAATCATCAGCTATCAACGGATTTGATTTGTCTTTACCAATAGCCGTTTGCTATGGACTAGCCAACTCTTGATCACTTGGAGTATGGTGAGTTGATAACCATATAGTTTTTGGTAAACTATCAACCATAAACGGATTTGATTATCACATCAGAGCCGTACCCTCATGATGAGTCAAACTCTTTCTTGTCTGTTAAACATGGTGAGTTGATTACCATTTGTTGTGCAGTATAAATACTAACACCATGTGTTTCTTTTCAAATCCTTTTTCCTTTTCTTTTAAACATCAAAACATTTTATTTTTATTTTAAAGGACTTATACTGGTTTATATCAGCAAGCAGTACTTTGTTAAAGTACTGTTTGTTTTTGCAGTACTTTGAAAAATACTTTATTTTACAAAACAAATCATACCAGTATTATGCAATATTACTCTTCAGACTTGACCCATCTAATAAATAGCTTGATAACATCCAAAGCTACTTCAGATTCTTCTTCAAGTTTCATTCCATGATCCAGCATTCTGAGCATAATTTCTCTTATCAATGGATATCTCCTCTCAGCCAGCAAATGAATCATGGTACCATCTTCCATCTCTAGTGTATGAACTCCTGATGACTCAAAGAATCTCCATCTTGTTATTTCCCAATTCTCTTGATCATTCCATAGAGGATCAACACTTGTTTCTTCAGTATCCTAGATGGTAATTAAGTCTCCAAGCAAAATTAATCCCACTCCTGAAGCTTCAATCTCTGCATAGTGTGTCTGCACTTGCACATATAAGTCATACAGATCTACCCTTGTAATACAGTGCAACACATCCCATAACATATTGAATGTTGTGAAGCTTTCATCTTCTCTGTGGATCATAAAATAATTCCCTTCTTTTGATTCAACCACAGAAAATGAGATTATCTTGGATTTCTTTCCAGAATCTTCAATATTCTTATTCTCAAAATCAACAACTCTTAAATAATTCCTAAGTTCATTAACTGTATCTTCATGAATCAACTTCAGCCTTTTTGACAGTTGATCATCTTCAGCAAATTTCTTTCTTTTCAATCTCCTTTGCTCAGCTTCTTCCTTTCTGATATCTTCTAATTTCTTCTTTCTATCAACTTCCATGGGCACAAAGCTATCAACTTCTTTTCTGATATCTTCTTGCACTTTATCCCACATAGCTTTCACTTCTGGATACCTTTTCAAATGTAAATTCTTGTATCCCTTCTTTCTTAAGAAACTTATCATCCAGTTCCTTTCCTGAGCTTTAGTCATTGGCTTCTTTGTAATTGGCCTACTGACTTCTTCCAAATACTCAGCATCATATTCAGCTTGTTGCTTTCTAGCAAGCTCTAAATCTTCTGCAATCTCTAATTCTCTAATCCGAGCAATAGAAAATTTCTTCTTTTTCTTCTTAGTGTCTTTCTGAACCTTGATCCCTTTCCCTTTATCTTTTGGATCTATCTCTTCTGATTCAGAAGTACTTTCAACATCTTTTTGTGCAGGCTCAGAAATATGTATTCCTCTAGTAGGTCTCCTCAAATTCATCATAACTTGAGCAATTGTTTCATCATCACTTGCAGTATGTACTCTTACTTCTTCTTCATGTACAAAAGTAGAAAGACCAGCTTCATCTTCATAATTCCTTGTAGAAGGTCCAGCTGCAGTGACTCCACTTTCATCAATATTCCTAGAAGAAGTACCTTGCTCAGCAGTACCTTGCAGACTTATGTTTTCTGCAGCAGTACTTTGAACATCAGCACTTTGAATGTTCTGTACATCTACATCCTGCTTAACATTTTCTTGCTCAGTTTCTTTTTGCTCATTCTCTTTCTCTTCTTGTGCAATATTAATATCTTCTTCAACATAATTTTCTGGTTCAAAAGTCTTTGGACTTTCTGGATATTGCCACAAATGAGCATCTTCTGAATATTTAACCTCAACATCATCTGTATCCAAATTATCATCTTGATTCCTCCCCAATTTGGTAAATGATGACTTCCTATACTTCCTCTTAGATTTAGAAGTATTTTGACTTTAGCTTCTGAGACTGCTTCTGTTCTTTCACATAAAGCCTAAAATTTTGAACAAGAGGCCAAACAAATTTCTTCAACCTTCAGAACTTCTTTCTTAGCTTCTTGATTTCTGCAGCTTGAGCATTAACAGTTTTCTTCATCTTCTCCAATTCCTTAGCCAAATCAGAAGTACTCTCAGCACCTTCAATTCCCTCATCTCCTCCAGGTGTTTGAAGCCCAGCTGTGGAAGTATAATCATTAGGAGTAGGTACCTGTGAATCCTCTGAAGCAGTACCTTTAGAATCAGTACTTTGTGGAGAAGTACCTTGAGCAGAAACAGATTTATTCAAGGAAGCTGACACTGAGGGAGTCCGTTCACTTGAAACAACATGCTAAGGGGAAACAATAGGGGGTGTAGGTGTATGTTCTGAAGCAGAATGCTCAGCAGAATCAGGTTGATCATCATGTGCAGAACCACTATTGTCTTCTTCATCCCTAACAGCTTGAGCAACCTCTAACATATAAGCATTAAGAGGTGTATTACTACCCGAAAAATTTACTCCCTTATGAGACATAAAAGTAAATAATTTAGGTGGCATCCTAATGGTAGGTACATAATTCTGAGGTTTGGGTATCCCATCTAATGGATTCTCTAAAAGCAATTGAACAAATCTAGGATACATTAGAAAGGGTTTGCCAGCCTTAATATGAGTAAGCATACCTTCAAGGATCATGTATGAGAAATTGAAAGGCTGATTGGTAATAAGACCAACAAAAGCAGAAGCTATGGAATGACTAAACTGATCCCAAGCAGTACTCTTTGGACTCAAACAATGTAGCAAAACATGAATAAGAAATTTCCAATGAGGACTAACCATAGCCTTCTGAAAAGTAAGCTTAGTCAAAGGACCTTCATACCCAATGTATCTGAGTGTGTTCCAAACCTCTTATTTTCCAAACAAAACAGAGCCTCCTTCATCTTCAAATAACAAAGTCTCCCTGATTGAAGCTTCTGTGACACGAATAGCTCTCCCAACAACTGTAGCAGTAATAATATCCTCTTCATCTTCAACCTGTGACCTTGCTGTATCCCAAAAAGCTTGAATCCAAGGTCCAATAATCTCTGGGTTGACTAGGATTGAGTAACAGATGTTGGTTCCAGTGAGAAAGTCAATTATACCATGAAAGTCAAGGTTATCTTGGGTTTTCTCAAGGTTAGCTATCATGTTGTGTTTTGTGTTGGTGCGTCGATTAGCCATGGTGATTAGGGTTAGAGTGAGAAAAGTAATGATCGATGCAAAGTAGGTATGAGTCTATATAACAAAAAAGGTGAATAAGGGTGAATAAAAGAAAAGATATGAGGTTTATTTAAGGATAAGATACAAAAAATCACGGTTAATTAATGATTTTACCGTTATTTTTGGAAGTAAATATCCCCATATCTTTTGAAAGTTTGTTAGCCGCAAATCTGACCGTTGGAACAGTATCTGACACGTCAGCGAACCCTTTAATAGCACCAAGCAGTATGTTCCATATAATATGGAGCAGTACCTTCCGATATAATCTCACACAGTATGTTGACCAAAGTACTTTCCCAAAAAAAATCTTGAATGTTGACCATTTGACCAAAATATCTTTGAAAGTCAACCCTGATTAATGACTATCTCCCCATATTAAATCCCAAAGCTACCATGGTAAGTGAACTTCAATACACTTCATTAAATGCCCATTTACCTTTACTTTGCTTATAAAAGCAACTTTACCAACAACAACTTGCAATCACCATATCTCTCCTTAGCAGAACACAAAAAACTAACAAGCACAATGAGTCACATTCCAATTGTGAACATCTCTTCAGACTCAGATGGCACCACTAATTCAGAGATAAGTTACTACTTTGAATCTGAGTTTGAAGATCCAGGATGGTTAGATTATTTTCCTCCTCATGTTCAGTGGATGAGACACCAAGAATCTTCATCAATAATGAGTGCTGCCAACTCTACCATAACTGATGCAGGTAGTACTACCAACAAAAATCCGAAGAAGAAGAAAGTTGTCCCTGGTTCATCCCTGGCTAAAGAGCTACCACATGCTTTGACTCAAGCCCTGGAAACAGCCATTCAGAACATGAAGTGGCCTGCTCCAAGGAAAGAGAGACCTCCCAAACAGGTTCTTGGCCTGGCTTGCCCAAGAAAGTAGGCTTCTTTTGATGACAAGAGAAAAACTGCTCAAAAGGGAAAACAAAGCTATGAGGGCAAGGGAAAAAGGCCGATGGAGTGAAGCTTGGTAGTAGGGTGTGGTAGATGTGTGTTTGTTTTGTCTTTTCTGTGTCTGTATCTGTATCTTGATAACAACAATGTTGATGTATGAGCTCTGAATGGTGGTTGTAAGATCTTTCTGAATGATGAATAAAATCTTTTTCTTTTGAATGATACATGTAGCCTCCCCTCAAATAATGACTAACTAATAACTACTAATGCCTCCCCTAAAAAATAGCTTACATATTAATCATGCCAATACTCACAACCAAAAAGGTAAATCTTGAAACATCAAAGCCCTTTGTGAGTAAATCTGCTACATTATCATCAGTATGAACTTTAACCACATTGATAAGTCTTTGTTCATAGCAATCTCTTATAAAGTGATGTCTAATCTGAATGTGCTTGGTCTTGGAATGATACACTGGATTCTTGACAATATAGATAATACTCTGATTATCAATGTTGATAGGAGTATTCTTGAAATTGAATCCATAATCCAAAAGCTGATTCTGCAACCAAAGTACTTGTGCACAACAACTTGCAGCAGCTACATACTCTGCTTCAGTGGAAGAAGTTGCTGCAATTATTTGCTTCTTACATTGCCATGACACTAATCTGCTTCCAAGGTACTGGCATCCTCCAGTTGTGGATCTTCTGTCATAGTTATCTCCAGCATAATTACTGTCTGAGAAAGCTTGGAGATGGAAAGGTGAATCTCTAGGATACCATAAGCCTAGCTTAGGTTGTTGCCTAAGATACCGGAAAATTCTCTTGACAGCATTCAAGTGAGATACCTTTGGATTAACTTGATGTCTTGCACATAAACACACAAAAAAAGTTATATCAGGTCTTGATGCAGTTAAATACATGAGACATCCAATCATAGACCTGTATAAAGTAACATCAACATCTTCTCCTTCTTCATCTTTTCCCAAATGTTTGTTAGTATCCACTGGTGTAGATGTAGGCCTAACAGTTGTGAAATTGAATCTCTTAAGAATATCTGCAACATACTTATCTTGACAAATATATATTCCACTGCTTGACTGCTGCACTTGAAGTCCCAAGAAGAAGGTTAATTCTCCCATTGAACTCATCTGAAACTCTTTCTGCATAAGATCTTCAAATTCTTTGACCATAGACTGCCTAGTAGCACCAAAAATAATGTCATCTACATACACTTGGACAAGCATGATATCCTTCTTATCTCTCTTAATAAACAAAGTCTTGTCAATAGCTCCTCTTCTATAACCATGTTGTAGTAGAAAATTGGAAAGTCTTTCATACCATGCTCTTGGAGCTTGATGAAGGCCATACAGAGCCTTGATTACCTTGTAGACTTTGTTTGGATGTGCAGGGTCTTCAAAACCAGGAGGATGTTTGACATAAACTTCTTCTGTGATTTTGCCATATAGAAAAGCACTTTTAACATCCATTTGATATACAGGGAATCCCATATAAGAAGCAAAAGCCAAAAATAGCCTGATGGCTTCAAGCCTTGCCACAGGAGCAAAAAATTCATCATAGTCTACTCCTTCTTCCTGTCTATATCCTTGAGCCACTAACCTTGCCTTGTTTTTGATAACATTTCCTCTTTCATCTCTTTTTACTCTGAAGACCCATTTGATTCCAGTAAGTTTCTTTCCATCAGGTAAATCACATAATACCCAAACTTCTTGAAGTTTAAACTGTAAGAGTTCTTCTTGCATAGCTTCCACCCAACTTTCCTTGGCTAATGCTTGTTTGATATTCTTGGGCTCCTCCTAAGATAGAAAACAAGCAAATAAACACAACTTCTGATCCTTGTGATTCACCCTGTTTTGCTTGTAGATGAAACTAAGTAAAGAAGTATGTTGTTGAGACATATTCTTAGCCTTAGTCCTTGTGAGCACCCCTGAAGCTGAAGGTCCAATTATGTTGGTAACAGGATGAGTTTTGTGTATTCTGAGAGTAGGAGTTGGTGAGACTTCAAGGTTATCTTCCAAATTAGTTATATCAGGATCTTCATTAGAATCTGAGAAAATGCCTTCTTGATCCAATTCATCATCTGTGTCTTCTAAAGTAATCGTGTTTGGATCATCAGTATCTTCTAAGTCAGGCATATTAGAATCATTAACAGCCAGTGTTGCAAAAATCGGCCTACAAGGCCGATTAATCAGCGATTACAAGCTGAACGGCCTTGGACCTTGGAGCAAATTACAAGGTAATTCAGCAGTACCTTGAGGCTCAGAAGTACTCTTCTTCTCATCATTGGCATTATCATTAGGCTCATCTTCAGATCTTAAATTAACATCATGAACAATGTACTATGCTTCTTCTTCAGTGGGAGCAGCTTGATTTTCCTCCCTTACAGGTACATAATTCATTGATGAAGACATTAAATCAAGATCAAACATCCAATCAGGACCTTTACCTTTAGAATTTTCTTGTTCTTCCAGAAAATCAACATGAAGACATTCTTGAACCTTTTTGGTAGCCTTGTTGTACACTCTGAATCCTTTGCTATTGGTACAATATCCCAATAAATATCCTTCATCAGACTTCCCATCAAATTTTCCCAAATTATCAGCAGTGTTTAAGATGGTTAGGGGACATCCAAAAGGTTTCATAAACTTGATGCTTGGCTTCTTTCCCATGAGTAACTCATAAGGTGTCTTCATTTGAGGTTTAGTCACTGACACTCTATTCAACACATAACAAGCAGCACTTACAGCCTCAGCCCAGAATGGAACAGGTAATTGAGAGTCTGCAAGCATTGTCCTTGCTGCTTCTATAAGAGTTCTATTCTTTCTTTCTGCAACTCCATTTTGCTGAGGAGTTCTAGCAATACTGAACTCTCTTTTAATTCCTTTCTTGGCACAAAATTCATCCATAAGCTGATTCTTGAACTCAGTCCCATTATCACATCTGATGCCTCTAACCTTGAGTCTTAACTGATTTTCAAGTGCTATTATAAGATCATGAATAGCATCAAAAGTTTTATCTTTAAAGCATAAGAAAAAGACCCAACTAAATCTGCTACAGTCATCTGTTACAACCAAGCAGTACTTCTTCTTGTTCAGACTAACAACTGAAACAAGTCCAAACAGATCTATGTGCAGCAATTCCAAAGGCTCTCTAATGGTTTTCTCATCAATCTTCTTACAAGAAGCCTTGTTCAATTTACCCTTCTTACAAGCAAGACATGAGTGATCATTCTTGAATGTCTTAGAAGGTAAACCTCTAACTAAATTACCTCTGACTAGCTTATTGATGTTCTTAAAATTGACATGCCCCAATCTTCTGTGCCATTGATGTGCTTCTTCCATAGTTGCTCTTGCAATGAAACATGTTGCTCTTTCAGCTGAGTGTACATTCTTTAAGTCTATGCTATACACATCATTAGTTCTTGGTGCTCTCAGCAACACCAAATTTCTATCTTCTAACGTGAAATCAGGAGAAAGTATAAGACACTCTGTGTCAAAGAATAACACAGGGTACTTCTTATCACAAATCTGAGAGACTGACAAAAGATTGAATTTGAGCTTCTTCACATATCTAACATCTTCAAAATCAATGTTTCCTGCCTTGATAGTTCCTTTGCCAGTAATTCTTCCTCCATCAGGATCATTCCCAAATGCAACTTCTCCTCCAAAATAAGCTTTAAAATCTGACAAGAGCTCCTTTTCTTCTGTCATACTGCCAGAGCAACCACTATCTATAATAATATGATCTTTAAGCTCCTCCTCTGGGTTGCCCTGCATTTACATGAAAAAGGTTAGTTATTTTTAGGAACCCAAGCCATTACTGACTTGTGTTCCCCTTTTGGAGTGACATACTCAAATTTTTTGAGTATGTAATCACCACTGTCTTTGAAAGCATGATCAAGAATTAAGGTTTTTGTTTCCAAAACAGTTTGATTTTCATGATCAATTATCCCTTTTTTACCCTTAACGTCTGAAAGTACTGGTTCTACCCCATCAGTACTTTCTTTCTTAACCCATTTTGTTGTGACTTTAGGATTTGGGTTATGTGTTCTAGCATCCTTTGTTGTGTTGTAAGGCCTTCTAGGGTTGTAATGATTGTACTTCCTAGGTCTTACACTTGAGTGTTTGCTAGAAACATTAGGGAACTGTCTATCAGTACTTTGTGAAGGTACTGAGGGTTTGGAGTATGACCTTTTCTGATGAGGGTACCTATAGTCTTTTGAGAAATTAGTATGGTTAACCCTATTTGTATAATTCCAAACTGGTTTGTTGTCCCTTGGCTTATTCTCCCTATGACTTGGTTGTGCAGTTCTGGTCTTTGGATATTTACTTAGGTATTCTGAATGGTAATCACAGTCTTTAATCAAATGATGAGGACTATAACAAACATAACAGACCTTAGGACCAATATCCCCAAATCCCCTTCCATTAGATTTTCTAAAATTAGCAGTATTTTGAAAGAATTTTCTCTAAGGTACTGCTGAGTAATCAGCAGTACTTCAAAAAGTGTTTGGAAGTACTGCTTGTTTTGAAAACCTGTTCTCTTCAATCTTAGGTGCTTCAACAGACTTTTCTAAAGTTTCAGGGTTAGTTTTACTTTTAATCTTTTTCCTAAACTCTAGGTTATCTACACCATAACAGTCAACATCTTTTCTAGGTGGTTGAAAGCTACCTGGGGGTGAGGAACTGCATTATATCCTTTTTCTTTTTGAAATACAGGAGGTGTTGGACTAGGGGATTCCTCATCACTAGAAGTGTTTTCATCTAGACTTATGAACTCTTCATCACTAGTGGAGGTATCTACTGTAAGATTTAGTTCCTTGCTCTTAAATGGAATGCCTTCATTGCTATCATTATCATAATCTAGGCCTGTCTTAATATTAGATGTTCTTTGCTTTTCAACAAATTGAACATGTGACACACCTGCCTCATTCCACACAACAAGTTTTTCTAACAACTTATCCCTTTCAGCAGTCACTTTCTCTAGTTCAGACACCTTACAACCTAGTTTCCATTCATTTAACTTAACTAGGTAATCCTGTTGTTTATATGTTTCAATCCATGCTACTTCATTGTTTTCATGTGTAAGGATTTTGGCCTCCATTGACTCTAAAGTTAATTGATAACCAGTTATCTCAGCCCTAGCCTTTTGAAATTTATCTCTTTCAGCTACATATTCACTAAGTAACTTTTGATACATATCATTGCACTTAGAGCATACCTCAGAGTTAGTGGATGAACTTGGTGAAGCAGCTACCATAGCAAGCTGAACAGGTGCTTCTTCAAACTCCATGCTCCAATCAAAGCTTCCTAAACCATCTCCTGACTCCAAAGCAGCATATCCAGGCTCTTCATCAAATGCTGTGCTCCAGTCTTCCAATGCAACCATTGAATAGGTTACTGGTTCATCATCAAACTCATTTGACCAATCAATCTCTGACAGATTCTCTTGAGCAACCAAAGCTTTTGGTTTTGGTTCAGTAATTGGAATCTCTTTTCTCTCAGGCTTGGGTGGTTCAATCATCTTTTTTGCTTGATACTTTGCAAATTTGCACTCCCTTACAAAGTGACCAATCCTTTGACAGTTGAAACACTCAATCTTGGACTTGTCAAATGTTATTCCTTGTTTAGCTCTGAAATTTATGCCTTTTCCTATCTTGTTCACATACTTCTTGATCCTTGCAGTGAGCATGACAACTTGCCATCTGATATCAATTTCTTCCAAAGCATCATCATCTATTTGCAATACATATTCTTGATAGGTGACAGGTAGAGATGCTTGTTGAGCAAAGAATGAACATAGAACTTCATCTGAGGTGGGGGTAAGTGATTGTGAAGAATTGGTGATGACCATTGTTGTACATGGAACCTGTGTTTCAGTCACAGTACTTTGAACAGGATAAGCAGTACCTTTGTTGGAAGTACTGCTTCTTTTTTCAAAAGAGACAAAAGCAATGTTTTGAGGTTTCTGTTGTGAGCTTGAACCTGTAGTACCATTCATCTCATGCTCATACACCTTCAGATTGTTGTAGAGATCATCAAAGTCCATAGTATCCAGCCCTGGTTGTCCTCTGATCAAAGTAGCAACTACATGCCATGCTGATGGCAAACTTCTCAAGAACTTCAAATTAGCATCTTCAACTGATGCCTCAGAATCATATAGTTCTAGCATACTCAGAAGATGTTGGAATCTTTCATAAGCAGAATCAAGACCTTCTCTTTCTCCAACAGTGAAAGTTTCAAATTGTTGCTTCAGCAAATTCCTATGCATCTTCTTGGAAGCATCATTACCTCCAAACTTCTTCTTTATTGCAGCCCATAGTTGTTTGGCATCTTTGGCATCATGAAACTTTAATAAGTGACCATCAGGAATAGCAGAAAGCAGTATGTTGAGAGCTTTGTCTTGATTTCTTTTGGTAGCAGCAGGTACAGTAATTTTAGGTGGTGTTGGTTATCCAGGTACCTCTACTGGTTCTTCAATTTGCATGTTACCATTGACAATCACATCCCACAGTGCATGGTCTGTGATGGCAATGTACTGCCTCATCTTCATGGCCCATAGGTTGTATTCTCCCTTCTTAACAATAGGGATTCTAACAGCTGTGATTGAGGGAGCAGGTGCAGCATCTGTCGACATCTTGAAGGGTTTGTAGTGAAATCGGTTTAAAGGTTTTAAAGGTTTGTCTTCTTAATCAGAGTTTCCAACACAAGCTCTGATACCACTTGTTGGATCGATATACTCTGACCAAACTACTTTGTAGCTTGTAAGGGTTTAACAATATTGAGTAAACTCAACACTATTAATATTGAAACACTGTTTTACCTTGTAAAGTATGCAGAATCTACTAACACAAAGCTTAAGAAGAACTTTTATATTAACCAAACTTTGAACCTGCTTTGTTACACAGATTCACTAACAATCCCTAACTATTTATCAACTTTGATCGACTTCTAACTTATGAGAACTTCTCTAAAACTTATATCGACTAATACCTCTTAAGACTCTTTATATAGATAACTTTAAGTCGATTTACAACATATAATCCTTGAACGACTAGTCATTATCCCTAACTAATTCTAGAATATTCATTTAATATTACACATTAATCCTTATCTAATATTGCACATCAGTCCTTGTTTTCTTCGAAGTACTTTAAACATTCTTCAATAACAGCAGTACTTTGACTTTTTCCTTCAGTAGTACTTTGACTTTATTCTTCATGCAGTAGTACTTTGACATCCAGAAGTACTTTGATATTTTTATATTCCAACAGCCCACTCCTGTTCTGGCGTTAAACCATCCATTGTTATGTGTGTTTTGTATTTTTTGCCGAATTTATGATAGTTAATATGTGTTATGTGTATGATATAATATATATTGCAGTTTGGAGGGAAATTTGGCACCTAAACTTTTGGCGGGGACATGTCCCCGCCAAAAGCTAGCATGTAACTTATGGAACAACTTTTTAGCGGGGACATGTCCCCGCTAAAAGTGTGGCGGGAAAAATACGCGGGCACAACTAAGGGTAACTATTTTGGTCAAAGTTACAAAATACTGCAAATACTTTTGGCGGGGACATGTCCCCGCTGAAAGTAAGTGTTGAAAATCTTGTGAACGGTTAGTGAGATCGTATGCCAGCTCAGCACGGTTTTTGTCGTTTAGCGACTTTCAGCGGGGACATGCCTTTCGCCGCCGAAAGTGTCGTCGCCCGTCCTACGATTTGTTGTAGTGTATCTACTTCCCAATTATCTACTTCACAACAATCTTCTAAACAATCACTCTATCTATACACTAAGCTAATCTATCTTCTATCAAATATTCACAACAAATAACACAAAGAAATATATGTAATGAAAGATGCTCAAGCAACTTGGATGTGGAGGTCACAACAAGTTGTAATACTTCTTGTCTTGAAGATTAGAAATATTTTTCTCTTGCACTTGAGAGGTTGATGTTTGGATCACTTTGAAACAAATATTTATGTATGTATGATCAAAGGATTTAAAGAATAGAAATGGAGATCTAGAACAGAAAGTTTAGGAGTGCAAAAGGTGAGAAAAATCTGTGAGATGAACCAGTATTTATAGGGGAACAATTTACTGTTCTGGAGCGTGGCCGGTCCCCTTAATTAGGGGCCGGTCCCCTTAATCATTAAGGGGGCCGCCTATGAATTAAGGGGGCCGCCCCTCCAGAACGTTGTAATTGTTTGTCCTTTTGTGGGGAAGGTTTTTCTGGATAATATTTGCCATTTTGGTTGGAAATTTGAAATCATATATTTATAATGAATTAAACATATTCTTTTAATTCCAAAAGTGATTTTATAAAAGATATAAAATGTTTATGACATTTTATAAAAGTTCTAGTGACTTAGAAAATTTTCCTTTGATCATAGATTACAATAAACACTTTGTTTATTCATACCTTAAGTGATTTGGATGTAAAGAGAGATATTTATCACTAAATACTTGTTTACGTCATAAATTTTAGTTCAATGAGTTTATGTTTTGTAATTATCAAAACAGAGATATTGTTAATATGTTAACAATATTTTTAGGCATTATTTATGTCAACACTATTCCCTATATTAACTGTTAATAACAGTTTGTTACTGCTGCAGGCGTTCTTTAGGACACACAAAACACTCGCGTAAGTTTGCACAAGGACGCTCACATCTTTTGAGCTATAGACATCACACGAGTCTTATTCGTGGTATTTTTTTTGCTGCACTTTAACATTGTCAGTTACGTAACACGGATACCTATTCATAGCGACCTAATGTATTGGCTTTACTTAATTTGGGCGATTATAATTTGCGAACAGATCGAGCGGCTCACGTCCTTCACGCCCAGGTTATTTTGAGTTTCACTATTTTATGCAGAAACACCATTAGGTTATATATATTTAGGAAGCTATGACAAGGTCCCTTCAATTTTTTCAGGTAAAATTTTGTTCCAAAACAAAAATCCGTAAGTTCAAAAATAGGCCATTAAGTGTGAAAATGTCATTTTTGAACAATAAGTCTCAGCCATAAATGTGTATCTACTTTAGTTTTCAGCAGTGCGAATTCTTTGATATTGAATTTGAATCCTAAGAATGTTCGTCGAAATATAAGCCATCAACTGTGAAAAATCTAATTTACACAAAACTATGCTCTTATGATATTCTTCAAGTTGTTGCTATGTGGGGAATCATGTCTAAGCTCAGAAAGGAGGGTAGAGGTATGGGTGTTTGATTGTATAGTGAATTAGCTTATTTATATAATTTCTTTCTTTAGCTTTACCCATTTTTTTATAGAGGTTTATAAAATTTTGGTCTCTCTGGAATTTTGATGTAATATCTTTCTTTACATGTTCATGTTCTGTAGGAACAATAGTCTTCAAACCCAATATATGGATTCGAACCCAGGTCTGATACTCCAGAAACAAGCACCTCAACCAATTGAGCCAAGTCATTTTTTGTGATACACAATACAAACTAAAATTGATATCTAGGAAAAACATATTAAAAGCATTAGCAGTTGTTGGCAATGTAAGTGTAGACGTTGAATTGGTCATACTTTACTAAAATTAATATAGGACCACTAAGTTATCTTTAGTTATTTATAATTCTTTACTTTCAAATGGAATGATATAGGAGGTTTATGAATTAACTTTACACATGGGGTCCCTTGCAGAGCAACTTGAACTATTTGATCAGTTATCTTCTAAAACTAAGTTTTGTTTTAGCATTACATCTTACCATGCTAATGTCAAAGATTCCAACTTTAATGTTGACTTCTTCAAGCTATTCAGTGTTCTTTTAAATGGGCTCAACAACTTGGATGTGATATGTGAACCGCCTTTGCTTGGTAGCCGCTGTTCCCTTGGTTAAAAGTGGCACGACTGGCTTGTTGGGGCAGGTAAATTATCCATAATTTTTATCATCAGTTTGTGAAAATTTTAAGTTCGATCTACAGTTTTCCTGCTGGTTTACATGCATGTAGACCTCTCATAACAAGTCTAAATAGTATTTTCATTCACAAATCGTCCAATATTATTATAAAATCTCATGTTTATTTTTTCTGGTGCACATAACTATGTTGAATATATACTAAGTGCTTTAAAGCACTGGTCGAGCAATGACCATTGAATGTTTGTTGAATATGGGAGTGTGTAATTATCAACATGATAGGGGTACGCTATTTGTCATTTAATTTCGATTTGTAAAAGGACAACTTCAAGTCATGTACATAAAAATGAGCATCAATTATGTTTTTGTAATCATAGAGTAGATTTTAGCTAAAAACGAAAGTTCTTAAATGCAAATGCGTTAAAAGTCGATTATGACTCAGAAAATTCACCTATATATTTCTTACTTAACTTATGCATTACGAGTCAATTTGGATCGAGTCTATTGTAATCAGTTTCTAAACGCAAGTGAATGATGGTTATGTGTTTCTATTTCACCTGGAACGAATCCATGGGCCACTGTTTTCATGCTTGGCAGGTAAACTTATGTTTGCTTTTAAGCATTTTTGGGCGAGTTTCAGACTGAGTTAGAGTTTGACTGATGTTTATTGGTTTGTGAATGTTTGCGGGGACATAGGTTTCAAAGTTGGTTTAGAAACCAATTAGTCTTTGTAGGTCGATTGAAATGCAGATGATTAGAGCCAAGTATTAGGAGTAGATGGGATGGCAAAAGGTTGGGAATTTTTACACATTTGTTCTAAACAATTCATTCAGCATGTCACAGAACATACAAACAAAGCAAAAAAAAAAAAAAAAAAAAAAAAAAAAAAAAAACATCTTTCTTTTAGTTAGGGGAGCAATGGAAGTTGCATATGCTTCTATCTATTGAACTACTGAGTAACTTAATGTTGTTTCCCAAAAGATTTTATACCTTAGTAGTGAGGTTGAGAAAAACAATATTGAAGTCACTTGATAATCTTTAATTGACTACACTTTTAAATTTGGTGAAAGGCTGCTTAGAGTTCCAAATTGTTTTGACTTTTCAACACTTGCTATAATGTGATTCTTTTAGCATGCAGATGTGACGATATTTCAAAGTTCAATTCATTATCATTCACCCATAAGCTTTGTGAATAAAATTGTTCATCTAAAACTTCGGAAGTATTTAGTTGTGTATTTGATTCTGGAACTTTAAGAAATGTTAAAACGTCTATTTATTGTTTTAACAAAGAGTAGGTTGATAACATAGTCACACTCTTGAGGCTAATATTCAAAATAAGACTCTTTATGACAAAGACTAATAGTTAAAATAGGACTCTTGATAACTATTAGAAATAGGATTCTTTATGACAAAGAGATTCCTTATTAACACTTAAGGGTGTTTGGATTTGCATTCCTGAACTGATTTTATAATTAAGTGCAAGATCTTTCAATTTTTATATAAACAAAGTTTGAAAGACTTCTATTTTAAATAAGTTGTCAATATTATCTCTACAAAGTGATATTTCTTTTGGTAATTCATCTATTAGTAACACAACAATAACTCATTATACTGTTTATATATCTTTATAACAAGTAACTACTATAATAACTCATTATACTGTTTATATATCTTTATAAAAAGTAACTACTATGCTTACATTGTTAGCTGTGGGTTGATGCTCAACATATAAGCTTTACACTTTTTGTGTTATGACTCATATGGTTTATTTGACAACAAAAATTTTCGTATGGAATTTTTTGTATCTGTACAGGTAATGATTTGTGGTGGAGCCTCTTTCAAAGGTGGAGCTGCAACATCAGCACCTTCCGGAGTTTAGAAGAAAAAGAAAGAGAAGATAAAAAGGAGGGTGACGACAACAAGGGGCTCTTACTCTTTGATTAGGTGTCTTATTTTTACATACAATTTTCTATTGCGCTTTTATTTTTTTTATCCGGAATTTGGAAAATTTTTCATCAAATTTGAAACAGATTATTGAGAGCTTTTTACTATAATCATGATTATTAGCTTATTACTAGATCAAAAAATTACACTTTTATTAGTTCAATCTTAAATCTACTTGAATAAATACACATAGAGCAAATAAGCAAGTTCCACTGTGGATTCAAATGATACAGGTAGACCACATATATGTAACTGGAGGCGCTGTCATGAGATAAAGGATCTAATGACTTTACAAGATCAAGGTAAGAGTGCGCATTGACTTTGCAAGATCAAGGTAACCATATGTATTTTTGGTAAAACAATATGTTTTAGTGGGCTTATTTTTTACAAACGTAATCGGATATTTAATTCCAGTTTGTGAAGAATACTTAATAGTAACTACTATGTATTAAAAGAAACTTATGTAACTCCAGTTTCTTAATATATCACTAGATATGTGGCCATGGGAGCTGCAGACGCACACGGCCTTCAATTTTTTGGCTCTGATCTTCATCCAGTGATGTCATATTAAATGCTTTGGTCGAGCAACCAAATGGTGAACAGTTAAACACCATCATATTGAATGGATCAAACCTATTGTGAATTGCTGTTTGGGCCAGAAGAAAGTAGGTTAGTAAAAAAAATGGTACCAGCATAAGCAAAGATGACAAGTCTTGTGGTGATGATCAAAGGGTAGAGCATGATAAACCGGTGTTTATATTACACTCACTTTCTTACATGGACATATCAAAAATCATTCTACCCCGGGTATGTTGTTTTAAGTTTAGTTTTTTAAGAAGCTCTATAAGATAAAGGTTTCAAACTCGATCCATTTATGGGTAAACAAGTAGATTTTAGGTTCTAATTTATTTTTTTTGGGTCAGATGGGCAAAGTAAAAAAAATAAGAATAGCTGACATAAAGCGAGTTCATCAGATTAAACTGCATGAAACCTATTTTATTTTATTTTTTTGGAAAGGTTGCATGAAACCTAATTATTATGTTAAAAAAAATCTTGGTATAATAGCTTGATAAAGTTTTATTGTTTGTGTTGTTAAATGGCACTCGACGGTGGTAGTGCGAGACACAGTTCGTACCTTGATTGCTACTTAATGAGAAGAAAATTAGTTATATAAAGATCATGGCTAAAGAAGTGAAGATGAGTAATCGTCACTCGATTACATTTCAAGGCCATGGAGTTTGCATGGTATCATGTGCTTGGAAATGCAATTGCAAATAATAATGTATAAGGATTGTGTTCAGTTTTTGAATTTACGAAGTTAGTCAAAAAAATATTTGGATTATTTGAGCTAGATGAACAAAACTTGAATTGACACTTAATAATTAAATGGCTCCTTTAATCCCTCGGTTGATTATGCTAACCGTATTGTTGACGATTGGTATGGAAGGTGATGATGTACCCTTCGATTAGCTCGAAGGACACCCTTCGAATCTGATCGTAACCTACATAATCGAAGGCTCTGGCTAGCCTCCTAAAACTTTCTTTGGCGTAAAACTAATCATCAATGATCTAGTTACCAAGTGGGAATTCGCCAATCGAAGGATTAAGCCCTTCGGGGTATCTCTCGATAAGTTTTATGGACGGAACAAAGCCAAGTCCAATACTGGTGAGACCAAGTCTTACCCACGTCTCCTTTTCCTCCTTAGCACCCCCGCTAAACCCGGAGGAGTGGGACACTAAACCCTAGCGGTTACCACAAATCATGGGACGCCCCCATGATCTCTCTCAAACGTGTGACCACTCTCCAGGACCGTTTTCTTTACCTATAAATAGTCCTGGACGATGACAAATCTGGTATGCATTCTCTGTCACCTTACTTTACTACGCTTACATTTAAAACTCTCATACCGATCATTTATTCACACGCCGGAGGTGGTTCGTAGGGCTCACCTGTGACATTTCTAAAATTTCATGTCATTAATTTTAATATTTTATTATTTATTTAACTATTCTATTTTTTTTTATAATTAACTTCATCAAAAGTTATCCGCGTACGTCATGACTCGTTCAATTAATTCAACCGACACAATACTATGCCCACTCTACACTTTTTATGCATTTTTTGTTCCTTACAATCTTATTTTAAAAGTCCTAATTTAATTTTTCTAATTTTACATAAACCTTGCACCCTTACGTTTTACCCGATTTAAATTTACGTTTTAAGGTTTTGACAAAGTGAACCAACCCTAGACTATGATAATTTACATATTTTATGAATTTTTAAACTATTTCATGTTTACTAAAGAGTTTTATACTTGTCGTGTCATTTTTATAGCTTATGTCACTTATATCAAGAACCGGTGTCACCAAACGTGTTTTCGACTCACGGTTTCATTTTTTTTAACGACGTTTCAACACTCCGATAAACCCAAGGCTCTCATAAAATATAAAAATTAGCCATTTTTAACACTATATAACAATTTCAAAATATTTTTACAACACTTTTCCAAAATTCACGTTTTTAAGTCTCCCGGTACTGCGTAATTCGCGTTTTTAATACCGTACGCTTGTTTTAAACCCCACAAACACACTAAGACACCAATATTAATCACATATTAATAAAAACCTTCCCATTTAATACCCAAGGCCGGCCATATACCCACACACACTCCACATTACTTCATTTTCAAGAAAATTCATCATTCTCTCTCTTGACATGCAAATCTCACCAAACTCAAAATAAACATCCAACTCCTCTTCCTCCTTGTTACAGCCACGAATCACCATCTCCACACCCTCACCTCTGTGATTTTTCATCATCAAAATAATCTCCATAACATTCCTTTGAAGACCCTTGAAGAAGATGGTGATTTGAATCGAAGATTTGAAGGTTTTCTTGATGTTTCTTGATGTTTTATTGAAGTTTTATTAAAGTCTTCCTCAAGATTGATTAGAGTTTGTTCTCAGCCCCTAATCATATTTTGAAGGCTAGAAGAGAAGTGTTTCATTATCTTTGGTGTCAATTGGGTCGTTTTTATTCAAGCCCTAATTTGGTTGTTTGTGATTTTCACTTCTAGTAAGTTAATCCCATCATCCTCTTTGATTTTTGTCACATGCAAATGGTTTTTGTTATTTAATTAATTATGGATTTTCTGATTTTGATGAGTTCTTGTGTATGAGATATGTTATAAGAGGTTTAGATGGCATTGCATGGTATTGGATAGTGTTAGAATTGATGTTTGGATGGATTTTGAGGTTGATTATAGGGACTGTTTTAGATCAGCAGATAAAACGAATTGGTGTGCAATATTTTTGGCTTATGGCCTTCTGGGAAATTACATTTTTAGATAGATATATGTCTTAGCTTCAAGTGGCGAATTGGAGGGTTTATCAACTCCTCCGAATGAATGAGTTATAGCCGTTTTGCTAAAATTGATCAGTTCTGAATTACTGTTGTAAAAAGGAGTTTAACTCCAGGTTTTTACACTAAAAGTGTTGGAATAAAAGTTGAGACCTGTATTATACATCTTAGGCTAACTTCTCCAAGTGGAATCACTTTAATAGCTATCACGGTTTGGGAAATACGTTAAAATTAATGTTTCGTAGGAAAAGTTGGGACTGCTGCAGATCAGCAGCATATATGGGTTAATTGCAGAATACTTTTAGCCTAAGAAGGTCTATATTATTTGATGGGATTATGGAAATAAGTTTAAGGTACATGTGTCGAATTGGATAGGGTGATATCTCCTCCGGATGAGTGAGATACGGTCGTTTTATGGAAACATGGCAATTCTGGAGCTGCTGTTGGAAAACATGTTTTTGCTCCAGATTTTTGTACATTAAGCTTAGGTTTTAAAACTTGGTTCAACACTAGACATTATAAGCTTTCACCTCCAATTGGTTTCAACTTAATAGCTATTATAGAACATTATTTATGACCAAAACCGTAAGCGTTAGAATTTCAGCGAACTTTCTAGTTGGAGTTATAGTTAGTGAAAACTCGCTTCCCAGAATCGGGTCCAGCGGAAGCATACATGTAGCTGGGGTGTAACTCAATTGGTATTACAACTCAAGTTCAAAAATGGTTTTCACTTGAATCTTTTAGAATAAAATAGTTTAATCAAAAATGTTGAATTTACATTGTTAGAAGTAGTGCGGAAGTAGGCCCTTGAATTACTTTTAAAACGGTCCCCTAATGAATATCAGAGTCTTCTATGACAATGCCATGCCCTGCCAAAACCTCCAGTAGCGTGCCATAGCTTAATACCTGAAAATACATGCTAAAACGTCAGCATAAAGCTGGTGAGTTCATAGGTTTAAGTAAACAAGTATTTCGCGGAACACAAGATTTTCAGTAGGGATAACCATTATAACAAATACAACGTTACCCCCAAAATAAAATACAATGCCTTAAGCTCATGACCCCGAAGCTCGACGTAATCATATGCAATCAAGCATAATAATGCCCCAAGTAAGTGTTTGCCAGACACTCGGAATTAATCCGAATGATATGCGCCCGTTAGCCTACCCGGACAAGTTGGCGCGACCAACCCGGACAGGGTGTCAACCCAAATAGATCTATCCACAGCATTCGCGCTCACACGCATGTAATTAACGGTTCATGATAAAGGGGTTACACACGCAACCTAATATGAATGGTATGATCTAATGTAAGAAATGAAGTAATGCTACACATGCAAATACGTATGTTATCGATACCACTCGATAGTTTTGAAAATAACGTTTATCGTCGAAAAATACGTTTTTGACGTCTCGTTAAGTTAATAACCACTTTTCATGTAAATAGGTTGAAACGGTACTCCACGATCCTTGTTTGGTGTTCTATCGGCAAATATAAGGTTTTCGTCGCAAAAATAACATTTTCATTACTTGAAAATATGCCCAAAATGGCCTCACAAAACAAGTCGCGAAATGTTGTACGTTAAGGGTTAGTGATGAAACTCGGCGTTTTTGAAAACCTTGTAACAATATCTTGAAGTCGTGTCATTTAACTTTTGGCTATACGGGTTTTGATCGATGAGAAAATCGACTCTCATTGTTGTTACTTGAAAGTATTATGTTCAACACTTAGAAAAATTCTATTATAGTAAAAGCTGTCAAAAATATATATAGTTTATCGGGTATATAGATGAGGTCGTAGTTTATTCGTTATAAGACTATTCGACGAACGGCCAATTGATTTGAAAAGTAGGCTGGGAATACTTGATTTTACTTAACTACGGCTCGGACTCAAACTGATCCGATCATAAAGGAAAACAGCCGTGAATATGGCACTTCGCGAAGACAGTTTTGCGGCAAAAATAATAATAGTGCTGAAGGAAATTTGTAAAAATCGTCTAAGTTCAAACGCTTGCATCTTTGTCGTTATAAGCCCGTTTTCTACGTTCTTTATATCCCCGGAATCGAGGGACAACATACTAATATATTTTTGATAAGTCGGGACGGCTAGATCAAGTTTTAGGCCTCAAAACAGTCCATGAAATCTGCTCAACAGCAAGGTATTTTTCAGAAAATAGTTTTTGTCGTTAAAATTGAAAATAGCATATCTTTTTCGTCGTAACTCGGATTTTAGTGATTCAAGCGGCCACGGTTTCGTTTTTGAGAGCATTTTCTGAATATTTAACCCAATATTACCCAGAAACCCCTGATGTTTCCACGTTTGGCAAAGATGGACAGCAACTATATTTGAAAGTATTTTTCGTCGTCAAACTTCGGAAAATCATATCTCCTTCGTTATTAACTCGTTTTTATCCCCGTTTTCGGCCATAGTTTTGTCTCGGAATGTATTTTCTAATTTTTTGGTCCAAAGTTACACCCTAGACCCTGAGTTTCCCACGTTTTACAAAAATGGACAGATCTATATATATAGTGTTTAAAACTCATTTTTAAGGATCAAGACTTGTTCAAGGCTTAACCAATCTACTTCAAATCAACTCCACAAGTACCCAATCCTACCATACACCTTCTTAGGGTGTCATGGGTTCCTAAACATCACCAATCTTAGTGGATCTAATGAGATTGTTAATAAAAATTATAGATCTAGTGTTAAAGATAGTTTATGTGCAAGGTGGTATCTAAAACATAAGTAAGTTGCATTACCAACTAGTATATCATAAAAATATAAAGTAAATGAAACTATGAAAAGATCAAAAAGTGTTTTTGAAGCATACTTGAAATATTGGAGTGATTTGAGGAGAAAATGTATAATAACCTAGGGTTTTTACCACAAAACCCCAACTAGATCATAACTAGGACTTGATTAAGCACTTGGATCTTGAAAGTTTATGGTTTCTTCCTTGTTCTTGGGTGGGTCGATTTGTGTATATGCGTAGGAGGTGATTGTATTTTTTTTTGTAACAAAAAATGAGTACTAAGGTTTATGTATATATATAGCTAGATGGTCAAAAGGGAGGTCAAAAATATTCATGGTTTTGGTCCATGTGGTTGCCGAAATTAAGGAAAAGAGGGGGGCAAAATCTTGGTCAAGCACACAAAAATTAATAAGCTTGTCTCACACATGTTTAAAATGTTGTATTTAGTACATCTTGTAGTGTGATTTTAATACATTATAAGAGGGGGGGGGGGGGGGGGGGGCGGCCATAGGACTAAGATAGGAAGAAATTAGATTTAATTTGTATAAAATGTATATATTGAATGTATTGGGTATTAGTTTAGTAGTTAACGAAAGTTATACATAATTAAACGTAAGATATAAAGAATTTAACTTGGACGTCGGAAATTATTCTTGGGACTTTTGTAATAATTTTGGAAGTATAAAAATACCCTAAAATAATTGTTGCTAGTGTTTCTTGTTATGGAAAGATAAATGGTGAAAATGGAAGTAATAAGATGATATATATGGACTAGTATTAATTATAGTCAAAGTGATCAAGTGTAGATGGACTTAGGGGGGGGGGGGGCATTGGGCGTGAATTAGGGAGGAAATGGGAGGCTTGGTGGCTAATAAATGAGCTGGTCCAATAACACATATGTTTGTTTAGTTTCAGTTGTGTCTTGGGTGTTATCGGGTACCGAGTTAACTAAAAATAAATGTTAACGAGGTGAAATAAAATACGACGAAGTTGTAAAAGTTGTAAAATAATATTCCTTGCAAGAATTGGGTGTTAAAATAATTATTGGGTTGAAATATCGTAAACCGACGGAGTAATAAGCTCTGACCGTGAAATATAGTAATTGGTTTCAAAACACCGGGTAAATTAATAATATAATTTTTATATTATTATAATGAGTATGAAAATATATTAGGATCGTAGTCGGGAGTATTGGGTATACGTTTGTAGTAAAAAACTGAGTGGTAATGTTAATTACAAATTAAGCATACGTAAATAGAAATAATGCATATCCGTGTAGGGCCTAAAGTGTTGATGATGTTACTAATGATATATAGACTACTCCAGTCTATATGACGTGTTATTAATGAATGATGCATGAATTTGCAGCTAAACCACATTGGTTACACGAATTTGAAGGCTCGTAAACTCAGTTTACGTAATGGTGAATGATGATCATGAATAGTGATTCCCTCCGGGAATGAATAGTGTCACATGAATAGTAAAATTTTTGAACGCTTCTCGGAATCACAAACTGACTCCGAAAATGATGAATAGTAAAATGTGGAATAGTGACCGGTGAATAGTAAACGATGAATAGTAACTGATGAATAGTGAATAGGAGAAATGTCCTGAAAATGCGGGTTGTTACAGTTATAGCGAATTAGGTCGTTTTCAAAACCAAAACTATACCTGATTTTTGAATTTTTTTTTAAGTCTTTCACCATTGTTCGATATCCGCGTACGCTTGCTCCCAGGTAACTTATATGCTCTATTTTGCATCTATACTTCTATTATATGACTAATGAATATATCTCCTAGTCACGATTTTGCTCTCTCATGCCTATCTTATGATGTCATAATATTTACTTTATATCGGTCAGTTATTTATACGCTGACCACTCCGATTATCGCATACTTCATGTTTTCTTATTTTCTCCCTCGAACGTCGATACTAGTATGTATAAGGATACCCGTACATATATGTGTTACTCTCTTCTCAAATTCTTACGCATGTGTATAGTACTATGATATGTATTAATGAATTCGTTTACTTCAACCTTTTATGAACGATGCGGTGATCTCCGAAACATTTTCGCTACTTTACTTTATTTCCTTTTGATGATATTGACATTCGGTGTACTTTGTTAATTCCACTAGTAATTTTATTGTTCAACTCCGAGTGTGAACATTCTTCTTATGCTTTTGAATCACGTATGTTGTTTTCATCATCCATTGTTTTGAAATCTTTCAAATTGATGGGAGTACGACCTTAACTTGTCATCTCAGATCATGCCATCCTTTGGCGCTTACCTTGGAAATGCGATTGACTAATGTCATGTTATTATTCTCGTTACTTCTCCTTATGTTTTTGATGAATCATGTCGTTAAGTAGGCATCCTTTTATTTATTGTAGCACTTAATCTTGTTATGTATTTTGTTTTGTGATGGACATACTTAAGTAGGATGATTTATAATCGTCTTATTGAAATGAATTGGGACGCTTCTTCATTTGAATAAGGAAATTATAAACCGCTGAACCATAAATTCATAGATCATCACTTACATGGATTGGGACGCCTCTTTATGTAAGTGACGAGTTATGAATGAGTGGGCTTATGTGTATCCGCCATAACGTGCGCATGAATCATTCTTTGGGCTATGAACTCCTCTCGACTCGTAATTTCTTATGTGGATTTTCCCGATTTTGTATCGACCGCCGCGAGCTTGATAATCTAATAGTAATGTACTATTATTCGCTTCCACGAATTGACGACTTGATAAATTCCTTGTCTCCCATTGTCTTATCGCCAACACTTTTATTCAATCTTTCCTTTAAGGACCCTCATGACATTCTATTCGTTCCCTCATACCATTGCTAACATATTAGGTGATTTCTATCAATTGTTCTATCTTCGTTGATATCTTGATACTTTGTCAAAAATCTCGAGCACAAAATGCATTAAGCACCTCCATGGGCTTCTATAAAAATTTTATGAGTCTTTATGAAAATTTTACAAATATTTCACAAGTGTTTAAATTACCAAAATGACCTTCTTAAGTTAAAGAGTCGGTTCTAACCACCCTCTTTTGTAAAAACCATAACTAATAATTATAATGACACCATGCCCTATCTTTTAAATTACACTTTTTATACATCATATTTTAATCACGTCTTAAGGATATGACTGATTTAAACTTCGTTTTAACTAATGATACCTAAAAATTTGAAAATAGACATTCTACAATCACAACCATAAACCCGAGTTTCAACATGGCTTTTATACATGCTTCCATTAATAAAAAAAAAAAAAAAATCTTTAAAACGACCAAAAATGATTAAGAAGAATTGAGCGCCGGGACGTCGCTCTCTTAAGGGGTACGTGCTGTGACATTTCTAAAATTTCATGTCATTAATTTTAATATTTTATTATTTATTTAACTATTCTATTTTTTTTATAATTAACTTCGTCAGAAGTTATCCGCGTACGTCATGACTCGTTCAATTAATTCAACCGACACAATACTATGCCCACCCTACACTTTTTATGCATTTTTTGTTCCTTACAATCCTATTTTAAAAGTCCTAATTTAATTTTTCTAATTTTACATAAACCTTGCACCCTTACGTTTTACCTGATTTAAATTTACGTTTTAAGGTTTTGACAAAGTGAACCAACCCTAGACTATGATAATTTACATATTTTATGAATTTTTAAACTATTTCATGTTTACTAAAGAGTTTTATACTTGTCGTGTCATTTTTATAGCTTATGTCACTTATATCAAGAACCGGTGTCACCAAACGTGTTTTCGACTCACGGTTTCATTTTTTTTAATGACGTTTAAACACTCCGATAAACCCAAGGCTCTCATGAAATATAAAAATTAGCCATTTTTAACACTTTATAACAATTTCAAAATATTTTTACAACACTTTTCCAAAATTCACGTTTTTAAGTCTCCCGGTAGTGCGTAATTCGCATTTTTAATACCGTACACTTGTTTTAAACCCCACAAACACACTAAGACACCAATATTAATCACATATTAATAAAAACCTTCCCATTTAATACCCAAGGCCGGCCATATACCCATACACACTCCACATTACTTCATTTTCAAGAAAATTCATCATTCTCTCTCTTGACATGCAAATCTCACCAAACTCAAAATAAACATCCAACTCCTCTTCCTCCTTGTTACAGCCACGAATCACCATCTCCACACCCTCACCTCTGTGATTTTTCATCATCAAAATAATCTCCATAACATTCCTTTGAAGACCCTTGAAGAAGATGGTGATTTGAATCGAAGATTTGAAGGTTTTCTTGATGTTTCTTGATGTTTTATTGAAGTTTTATTGAAGTCTTCCTCAAGATTGATTAGAGTTTATTCTCAGCCCCGAATCATATTTTGAAGGCTAGAAGATAAGTTTTTCATTATCTTTGGTGTCAATTGGTTGTTTGTGATTTTCACTTCTAGTAAGTTAATCCCATCATCCTCTTTGATTTTTGTCACATACAAATGGTTTTTGTTATTTAATTAATTATGGATTTTCTGATTTTGATGAGTTCTTGTGTATGAGATATGTTATAAGAGGTTTAGATGGCATTGCATGGTATTGGATAGTGTTAGAATTGATGTTTGGATGGATTTTGAGGTTGATTATAGGGACTGTTTTAGACCAGCAGATAAAACGAATTGGTGTGCAATATTTTTGGCTTATGGCCTTCTGGGAAATTACATTTTTAGATATATATATGTCTTAGCTTCAAGTGGCGAATTGGAGGGTTTATCAACTCCTCCGAATGAATGAGTTATAGCCGTTTTGCTAAAATTGATCAGTTCTGAACTACTGTTGTAAAAAGGAGTTTAACTCCAGGTTTTTACGCTAAAAGTGTTGGAATAAAAGTTGAGACCTGTAGTATACATCTTAGGCTAACTTCTCCAAGTGGAATCACTTTAATAGCTATCACGGTTTGGGAAATACGTTAAAATTAATGTTTCGTAGGAAAAGTTGGGACTGCTGCAGATCAGCAGCATATATGGGTTAATTGCAGAAAACTTTTAGCCTAAGAAGGTCTATATTATTTGATGGGATTATGGAAATAATTTTAAGGTACATGTGTCGAATTGGATAGAGTGATATCTCCTCCGGATGAGTGAGATACGGTCGTTTTATGGAAACATGTCAATTCTGGAGCTGCCGTTGGAAAACATGTTTTTGCTCCAGATTTTTGTACATTAAGCTTAGGTTTTAAAACATGGTTCAACACTAGACATTATAAGCTTTCACCTCCAATTGGTTTCAACTTAATAGCTATTATAGAACATTATTTTTGACCAAAACCGTAAGCGTTAGAATTTCAGCGAACTTTCTGGTTGGAGTTATAGTTAGTGAAAACTCGCTTCCCGTTGATTGGTAAATGATTTGATTGAATGGCCTAATGTTTTGGAAACTAAACTTAAGTATATTTCCAGGGTTGAAAGCCCCATCCTTGTATCTTTTATAGGTTAAGAGATACGATGGTGTGGAGTTGACTAAAATTCAGCAACATGGTTTTTATGTCTTGTCTTGAAATCTAAAACATGTAGATACAAATAGGTGAAACAAGAATTAAGGAATGAAACTTAGTAGGTGTTTTATTACCTATAAGATCAGGTCACAAACCATATTAGGAGTAAAAATACCTTGGGTTAAGTCTTAGTGCAATGCCATGCTTATCTCGGAAACATATCTCGTGATCATTTGATTTACTTTTTCATATCGCTCTTCTTTATCATTGTAAGTCGCGTCACGTCTTTTAGGTTGTGCTTAGACGCTTCGCACTCGTCCGAAGATCCATTTTACTTCTGATCTTGTTGCTCTTAAGGTGAGTTCATAGGCTCGCTTTTCCTTATTTAAATGTTTTATAAACCTCGCGAGCGGGATACATGCTAGTTTTACAAACGGAATACAAGTAGTTTCATGATTACATAATTATAGACATTGAGTACCTTTGCCATCAAGTCCCTAATTTCATGAACCGTTAATTACGTGAGTAAACACTAGTATTATAGATATGCATATTTGGCCAGGCAGGCCTGTCCGGGTGAGTAGCGCTCATTTGACAACTGTGGGTCAAACGAACATATAATATTGAGAATTGAGGTAAATGGCAATTGAATACCTTGTGAGGGGCATTTAAAGTTGGCCAAGGTTCGGTTTCATGAGCTCAATGCTATAAATCTTATTTCCCGACTTGTATTTGTTACATGTCAACTTAATTACGGGCGTAGCCCAACTTCTTTTAAACTGAATTATCTTGTATTCAACTGATTACTTATTAAACTCTATGAATTCACTCAACTTTATGTTGACTTTTTAGCATGTATTTTCTCAGGTATTATTTGGCTAGCTGAGCATTGGGAGCAATCAGAGTCGCGTGGATATCAAATATTGAAAGACTTGTTTTCTACACATTCGATAACTTTTTATCTTTAAAATACATATATGTGTGATGTTTTAATTCTTGTAACTTAAGTTTTAAAAAGAAATTGTTGGGACCTTTGTACTCTGATTTATCAAATCGAATGTGACATTTTATTAACGTCTCTTTTGAGGTCGTTTTATGTAACTTGTGTGTTTTAACTATGAAGTGACACCCAAATTGGTATTCCGCTGCGTTTTAAAATTTTGGGGGTGTTAAATCACCCCCATGCGCAATCACTTAACGTAGTGTTTTAGTATTTCTTATTTCAGGTTATATCCAAGCTTGGCGTAATCATAATACCCCTTATTTCCTTTGATCACCATCGAAGGCCTGGTAGTGCAAAATATTGTATAATCAGAAGGTTAGTAGCATAAATGCGTAATATGTAAATGTATATTAACTATAAATCCAATGGCTATGGAGTAAGTGATTTAAATTATTACTTTCATTTTAGTTTGTTTACCTTCGGATAAACAGCTGCCTTTGAAGTACACTTCATGGATCAATGTACTGATCTTCCGAAAGGATTTGAGATTACCTATGATATAGCGGAAGCATTGATAGCATCGAGTATCAATATAGCTCCACACCTGAGCCCTGGTAGAGGTGGCGTTGGTGGTGACAGGCCAGCACAGTTAGACCGTCGTCACAGTAACTTAAGTGTTGATGATAAATGGAATAAAGGGTCCGTACCCATCATGGGAGGTCAAGGATGGGACATGAGACTTCCAATGGGTTATCCAGGAAGAGGAAATTAGGGTGTTTTACAGACCCCACATGGTTAGCCACCAAATCAGTACGCAGGTGGCATTTTCCCTGGTCCACAGGGCCATCCTATGCAATGTAATAACTCTGGCTCCGACAGGTGGCAGCGGGTTGCTTTTTCAATGTCGGGGCCAGTTCAGGTACTATCCTAAATTTTTGGACGTAATAAGTTCTGACGAATCTCTAATAAGCAAATGCAGTTATGTAAAATCCATATGGTCATTATGCCATCAATGATGGAATATATGGCTGGATCATGATTGATATGGTAAATTGGTTGCTATTTACACGTTTATAATGCACACTCAGAAAAAATATATATATCTGAGATGTCCAGATATGATTCTTTTCTCAATATAGTCAACAAACAAAAATTCATATATGATTGGTCTGTTGAAGTAAAGTATCATTTTTTGCTTTGATATAGATGTTCTTATCAGCTTTTTACTGCTGAAGGTTGTGATGGATCACCACTCTTACCATTACTTTACATAGTTAACAATATCGCCTGCAACATAATGCAAGACGACGTAGGCCACAGTCAGACGAGATCCAATTCAGCTCGTCACGAGTGTCCTCCTCAAAAAAACGATACGAATAGAATCCTATATATAAAATTGAGCCAATAGTTAATCACATGTACTATGAGAGTAATAAACTATTCTTATGTTTTTAGTTGTCATAGTGCTTAATTCAACCCAATGTAACGTTAATACATCGAATAATAAAATTGAAGGAGATGATAAAAGCTGAAAAACAGAAGAAAAAGGAGGCTAAGTATGCGGTTAAGAAACAACAAGAAGAAGAAGCCGCAAGAATTGCGGAAGAAAATAAACATAATAAAGAAGAAGAGGAAAAACAGGCTGCTGAAGCTACTTCAAACCAAAAGAAACTAAAAGAAAAAGAAAAGAAACTGTTGAGAAAAGAATGAACCTGTTTAAGAGCTCTCTCGACCCATGTTGTGGCAAATAATTTGCTCAATATTACACAAGATGACGTGGAAAATATATGCTTGCCATTTGATATGTTACAGCTACAGACCTTGTGTGAGAATATGGAAGGAAAAGGTAAAGATAGTCAAAGTCAATATGAGCTTCTAAAGGAGGCAATTAACTCTCACAATATTGAGAAAGGTCATGCGATAGACAACAGTCAAAAAAATGGATCTGCAAAACCCAAAGTCAATGGGACTATGTCCACAAGCAATTTTGAAAAGAAACCAAAACCATGGGGGGAAAGAAGAGATTGAACTATTAAGGAAAGGAACGGCTAAGTATCCCAAAGGAACATCTAGGTGATGGGAGGTTATATTGATGCGTGGGAATCACAACAGGCTTTACCTCTCGAGGGATCTCGAGAAGCTTACAACCCTCACCAGGCAGTGTACCTGATCGTTGTAGTATAGTATAGTGACAAGTACTGGGGGATTGATCGTTCAGCTTAGAAATAGTGTCGCTAGGATTAGAAAGCCTAAATACTAGTTCTAAAGGTGAGGGATGATTATTTTTGTATTTTTATATTTTTTAGAAAGCAAGTAAAAATCTCGGGTTTTGAAAGAGTGGGCGGAATTAGTTGCTATTCAACTAACCCAAAACTAAGATGCAATCAAAATAAAATACTAAAAATGAAAATAAACTAATTAAACTAAAGTTGTGAGCAGTAATTGGAGAAAATGTGTTTACTTAGATTTCACTACTCCCTAGATATCTTTTACACGTTAATTACTTGTTATAATTTCATGGATGGCGGATCGTATTCCTTAATACCATTCATGGGGTGGCATACATAACTCCCCAATTCTATGAGCTCTTATCTCCTCCTACACCATGCCCAGCACAACTATAGGGAATGTAAACAGTGGCTCATGCATTAAATACAACCAATAAAGACCTAGTACGCTCGGTTCATGTTTCTTAAGACGTTCAAGCATGTTACCATTTGGAGATCTGCCAGTTTTCTTAAGCCTAACATATAAATCATTCATCCAAAACAAGAGTAAACAAGTAATCAACACATAATCAATATCTAGGTTTCATTAGATCTAAGCAAACACAAAAGAGATCTAGCCTAGCATGATAGAATTAAGACAAGAACAAGATATAGACAACCAACACATAGACATATTGATTGAATTAGAAGAACACTTATCTTGATTAATCATGCAAGGTATCAAGGGGTTGGAACCCTTGAAAAACCTGTAAAGTTACACCAAAATCGTCTTTAGGGTTTCTCCCAAAACTTCTCTCTTTTAATGTGAAAAACTAGAAAACTATATATAGGAAAATAGGGATGACGGCGTCAAGAACAAAGGTGTGACGCCGTCATCTCGCCGCCAAATACTTCCTCGGACGGCCTTGATCTACTTCTGACGCCGTCAAGGCCTAGGCCGTCACACAAATTACTCTTGACGCCCTGTGTGTGACGCCGTCATCAACTACGGATTTTAATTCTTGGGGTTTTGACGTCGTCAGGAAAACTCTTGACGCCTTCATGAACTCTCGGATTTTTATTATTGAGGTTTGACGCCGTCAGGAAATAACTATTGACGCCGTCACCTACTGTTCCCAGCATGGAAAATTGAGACTTTTCCGTTTTCTTCACTTTTATGCTCCAAAAACGTCCAAAATGGCTTCTTTTCCAGAATTCACTCTCCAAGTACCTAAAATCACAAAAGGAACGATTTAGGGCAATATTTGATCAAATAAATTCGGATTCGGGCTTAAATGACCCCCTAAAAACGGATCATTTTTCGCCTCATCATATACCCTTACACTTGAGATTTGCTTGTCCTCAAGCAAATGCGCTTTTATTCTACTCAAAAGACAAGTTAGGGGTCATTTAACACTAATATAAAAGTAATTACAACAAATAATCGTTCCACTAAAGACCAAAGACAAGCACGGAGGTCATACACTAGCACCTCACAAATAGTGTTTAGATACTCACATCTCTCGGGTGTAATAAAGTGTAAATTACAATATGGAAACGGAAGATATCTCTCACTACCTGTCATAGCAAAATAGATTACCATAGGCTTGGGAAAGGATCAAACCTCCACCACATGGCGTAAGCACCTAGGATAAACTATCAAAGAAGTCTTTTAAAGGGTTGTAACGTTAGGTATAGGGATATGAATTACACGGTTTTGTTGGATAAAGGAAGTTTTACTGGTGGCGAGTTAACAATCTTGGTTAATTACATGTACAATATGGCGTTGCTAAGCCAAGACTAGACTCGACTTAAGCTAATAAATGAAAAATAACAAAAACATAAAATGAACATAGAATGAAACGGGATGGTAGTCCGTATGTTTTTTTTTTTTTTTTTTTTTTTTTTTTCTCTTTTTCCTTTTTCTATTTTTTTTCCCTTTTTCTTGATTTTTTCGATTTTTTTTTTTTTTTTTTTTTTTTTTTTTTTTTTGCATACACTCTTACCCTACCATCCAAAATAATACATCATAGGGGTTGAGAGTTCCCCTTACACTTGAATCTTTACATACTTTACATTTAACTAAACTAATGACTCGAATTAAGAAAATCAAAACACTTGGAGCACTTTTAAGATTAACGCACATATGGGGGTAATAATATTATGTTCTTCCCCATTACTCCATAAAATAAGTACTTACCCATGAGTCCTAATCATCCCAAAACAATATGTACAATGATATGACTCGACTTAGCAACCATGTAATCAATTAGAAAGTTAACTTAGGGTTTAACAAATAACAATAATGCACTAAAAATGAGCGCATACACGGAAGGCTAAGGCGATTTGGTTGTACATTTAAGTGGGGTGTAACAAATTCTTCCTTTAAGTAAGATGCTTAAAGTTAGAAACGAAAAGATAGGCTCGGAGGGGTGTACTAGGGGTTTCGTGTACTAAAAATGAGTACAACGCTAATGGTGTGGGAAAAATTAGTTGACTTAACTAGCCAAGTAATATGACTTAAATGGTCAAGTAATTATGATACGGGTTTAACACAAGGGTGATCCTAATGCCTCTTATCATGTAGTAAATCCTACTACACGAATGTAGTCTCACTAGCGGTCTCGGAATGCATCACTAACGCAAGTTCTAGAATCTAAATGCTACCGGTACACTCATATGCACTAATAATGAATGCTTTTCCTATCAAATCTAAAGGCGAACCTCACATATTTGGGTGGAAAATATTTCTGAAAATACGGTTATGTTCTAGTCATGCAATCTCCTATCCATGAGACGCTTGCTATTGCTAAAGTTTCACTCCTAAATGTTGTGAAAAAATTTAAATTTGGCGCTAAAATTACACTAACAAGTATTTCTCATAGTTTTATTACATATCTACTATCAAACAAAACAAACTCAAGCAAAAGTGCATATGTAAGGTATCATCTTTTTACCCTCCCCTTACACTTAAGATGAACATTGTCCCCAATGTTCAAGTAAAGAATGTAAAAGTGAAAAAGTAAAGAGAATGAAATCAAATACTTCCCTGATTCGCTCGGTATGGATTATTGGTTGGCCAGATTAGATCTTCCTCCAAGAAAATGAACAATCAAAGCTTCCCTTCCAGAATATAAATAATCTCCTTGTCGAACATAACCTGTAGATCCTGAGAAAAATAGACAAGACAACCTCGCGTAAAATCGGCGGCATCCTATATAAGTTACTAAATCCTAGAAAACAAGATAAGATATAATGCTTGTGGAATGAAGTTTGCAGATCTCCTGGAGATTATAAAACTTAATAATTCACAAAAACCATAAGACTCCGTTAGAAAAACAAAACCGGTAAAATTTCCAGATTTTAACTCCTGACGCCGTCAAGAGTAAACTCATGACGCCGTCAGAATGGACCTGCATAAATTCTTATGTTAAGTTTCCGGAAAATTTCTGGAAAAACTTGGTCCTACTTCCTGGAAAATCCTGCAAAACTTCATTATGACTCAATACAAGCATTTGACTCTAACAAATACGAATATACATGTTCATTTAATATTGTGGAGAATCATGATCGGTTTGTTTCTTAAAAACATATTTGGGGTTTCCCCTTACACTTATCTTTTGCAAAAATACTTTTAGGTGGAGTTAAGACTAGGCCAAAACAACAAAGTAAAGTATTTCCACATTTTAATTGAGAAACATGATCAACCAACAATAAAAACTAAACATGCATACGGAAGCAAATAACAATCAAACAAATAAAATCACACAAAACATGGGTTGCCTCCCAAGAAGCGCTTTTCTTTATTTACGAGTCTTGTAGCTAGACTCAAGGTCATGGGTTACTACGTGATTCGGGTGAGTTCCTCGTTGAGGACATCTTTGGGATCAAACTTAGGTTTCAACTTTCTATCGGTTTCCTTAGTGTGGTATGACCTTTCAAACTTTTCTCCATCCGGATCATACAAGATCATTCTAATATGCCATGACCCGTCACCTTCTTTAGGTGGCTTGTCCCACCTCCATTTACACTTATCTCCCTCTCTTTTCCATTTATTCCTTTCTATGGTAATGGGCATTACGCTTAATAACTCAATCATCTTCCTAAAGACTAAGGGGTCCTCAAAGGGGTCTAGCTCTTCATCTCTAGCTATGAGTTGTTCTACCGAATGTGTCTTTTCAACGAAATCTTTCTCTAGATAAAATGGGCATTGAGGTCCTATAAAGTTCCTTTCTATCCAAGGTCCATATCTAGACGGTCTCCTATTCATCTCTACCCAATGCGGTGTCGGTTCATCATCACAATCATAACTATGCTTCTTAACATCATACACCAACCAAGTATCTCCTTCACCTACCGCTATCTTGGATTCCTTGCAATCTATCATGGCACTAGCGGTTGCTAAAAATCCTCTTCCTACCAATAATGGGCATGTAGTGTCACTAACCATGTCTAGGACGTGAAAATCCGCTAATATAGTTAACCTTCCTACGTGAACAACTACATCCTTAATCATTCCAACCGGGTGGGCAATACTCTCATCCGCTAGCCCTATCAATACCTCCGTTTCCTCTAACTTTCCTAGCTTAAGAGCGGTGAATAAGGATAAGGGAATCAAGTTGAGGCTTGACCCTAAATCGGCTAGTGTGTCGAAAGCTTCGGATCTTCCTATCTTACAAGGCAAAACAAATATGCCCGGATCATCAAGCTTTTTAGGCAATTTGTTTTGAACGAAGGCGGTCCCATTTTTACCTAGCTTATACTTCTCATATTTTTCTAAGAGGGCACTATAGTAAGGAGCACGCGCTAAGACATCAATGACGGGGCGTTCAAGGTGAAGTTCTTTGAATTCATCGTCAAGGTCTTGCGTAAGAGGTGTTTCAACTATACTTTTGACCAGTTCTATATTGGGTGTCTTGTTTGATTGGTCCTTTGGTAGAGCTTGGTTTTGTTTGAAACACGTGCTCGTTGATTTGACCGAGTAATATTGTGGACATGAAGTGGGTGACGAAACTGAAGATATGGAATTAACGTTTAGTTTTGGATTCTTGATTGTGTCGCTTGAGAGTGCTCCCATTTCTCGGTCATTGAGAACTTTCAACAATGCGTCAATTCTAGTGGTCATCTCGCTTTGCTTGTGTTTGAAATCGGCTTCAAACTTAGATATGCGAGCTTCTTGAGATGCATAAACTTTGACATCAACCCTTCAAGATTGTTGGTACTACCAAAGTTGTTAGAAGGATTGTTGTTGAAAGTACGGTTGGATTGTGGACCGTTTGGTTGGTAACGATTAGGCGGATTGGAAGAATTTGGTTGATTTTGTTTCCACCTAAGGTTTGGGTGATTTTTCCAAGAGGGGTTGTATGAATCACCGTAAGGGTTTGGCTCAGGCTTGAAAGTGTACCACTTATCTCCCGCTTCGTCGGTACGCGTGGATGCGTAGTCCGCAAAAGCTGTTCCGGGGAGTTCCACACAATCACGAGTGTCATGGGGACCACTACATAATTCGCATGAAGAAGTGATTTTGTTCACTTGGCTTGAAGGCTTAGGAGCATCGTAAGATTTCATGAGAAACTTGACTTGGTCCTCAAGTTCCATGATCCTACGGTCGGGAGTGCTAGAGTTGTTCGAAGGCAAAGATATTGCCTTGACCGTTTTGTTCAAATCACGGGGATCATTCCAACTTTCGTTGTCATAGAGAGCAAGATCTTCTATGAGTTCCCATGATTGTTCCGCACTAAGATCACGTAGCTTACCACCGGCCGATTGGTCAATGGCTCGCCTCGTGGAGATGTCGATATGGTCATAAAAAATTTGGACTTGGAGCCAAAGATCTATGCCATGATGAGGGACTTTTTGGAGTAAGTCCTTGAAACGAGTCCATGCTTCATAAAGAGATTCATTTTGACGTTGTTGGAACATCAAGATGTCATTCCTAAGCTTAGTAGTTCTCCCTGGTGGGAAAAATTGAGCAAGGAAACGAGTGGTGAGATCATCCCATGTGGTGATGGATCCCGCGGGTAAACGCTCAAGCCATTGACTAGCTTGATCCCGTAGAGAGAATTGGAATAGGCGTAAACGGGTAGTCTCTCTAGTTTCAACACCTAGGTCTATGGAATCTACGATTTTGAGAAAGTCCTTAAGATGTTGGTTTGGATCTTCGGAACGAAGTCCATGGAATGCACATCCGCTTTGCACCAACCGGATGGTATCGGATCGCAAGGGGGTCACATTGGCTCCGGTGAGCTCAATGGTGTTTCGGTAGCCTTGATGGCTAGGTCGGGAGTACTCTCCTAAGGTTCGGGGCCTAAGGGGTTCTAGTGGTGGGTTTTGTTGTGGTGGGATGACGGGTTCAAAGATGTTACCACCTTCCAAGATGTCGGATGGTACAGAGTTACGAACAAAAGCACGAAGAAATAAGATAGACTAAACAAGACCTAAAAATAAAAAATAAAATCTTACTAGAAAGGAATCTAGCAAGTACACCTAATAAAAAGAAATTCTAACCTAGACAATAACTATTCCCCGGGCTGCGGCGCCAAAAACTTGATGCGTGGGAATCGCAACAGGCTTTACCTCTCGAGGGATCTCGAGAAGCTTACAACCCACCAGGCAGTGTACCTGATCGTTGTAGTATAGTATAGTGACCAGTACCGGGGGATTGATCGCTAGGATTAGAAAGGCTAAATACTAGTTCTAAAGGTGAGGGATGATTATTTTTGTATTTTTATATTTTTTAGAAAGCAAGTAAAAATCTCGGGTTTTGAAAGAGTGGGCGGAATTTGTTGCTATTCAACTAACCCAAAACTAAGATGCAATCAAAATAAAATACTAAAAATGAAAATAAACTAATTAAACTAAAGTTGTGAGCAGTAATTGGAGAAAATGTGTTTACTTAGATTTCACTACTCCCTAGATATCTTTTACACGTTAATTACTTGTTATAATTGCATGGATGACGGATCGTATTCCTTAATACCATTAATGGGGTGGCATACATAACTCCCAAATTCTATGAGCTCTTATCTCCTCCTACACCATGCCCAGCACAACTATAGGGATTGTAAACAGTGGCTCATGCATTAAATACAACCAATAAAGACCTAGTACGCCTCGGTTCATGTTTCTTAAGACGTTCAAGCATGTTACCATTTGGAGATCTGCTAGTTTTCTTAAGCCTAACATATAAATCATTCATCCAAAACAAGAATAAACAAGTAATCAACACATAATCAATATCTAGGTTTCATTAGATCTAAGCAAACACAAAAGAGATCTAGCCTAGCATGATAGAATTAAGACAAGAACAAGATATAGACAACCAACACATAGACATATTGATTGAATTAGAAGAACACTTATCTTGATTAATCATGCAAGGTATCAAGGGGTTGGAACCCTTGAAAAACCTGTAAAGTTACACCAAAATCGTCTTTAGGGTTTCTCCCAAAACTTCTCTCTTTTAATGTGAAAAACTAGAAAACTATATATAGGAAAATAGGGATGACGGCGTCAAGAACAAAGGTGTGACGCCGTCATCTCGCCGCCAAATACTTCCTCGGACGGCCTTGATCTACTTCTGACGCCGTCAAGGCCTAGGCCGTCACACAAATTACTCTTGACGCCCTGTGTGTGACGCCGTCATCAACTACGGATTTTAATTCTTGGGGTTTTGACGCCGTCAGGAAAACTCTTGACGCCTTCATGAACTCTCGGATTTTTATTATTGAGGTTTGACGCCGTCAGGAAATAACTATTGACGCCGTCACCTACTGTTCCCAGCATGGAAAATTGAGACTTTTCCGTTTTCTTCACTTTTATGCTCCAAAAACGTCCAAAATGGCTTCTTTTCCAGAATTCACTCTCCAAGTACCTAAAATCACAAAAGGAACGATTTAGGGCAATATTTGATCAAATAAATTCGGATTCGGGCTTAAATGACCCCCTAAAAACGAATCATTTTTCGCCTCATCATATATCATAGTATATTGGCACGCAGGGACGGAACCAGGGGGTGTGCCGGGGGGTCCCGGGACACCCATGAATTTTTGTCTCGTAGTGTTAATTTTGTTATAAAACCTCTATTTTTCTATAAATGTACCCGGTCCCAAAAAGTTATGCATGTAGTCTTGTTTGATTTCTCATAAATGCACCCGGTGACTTTGTCTTCTGGTTCCGTCCCTGTTGGCACGGGTCGGTCTGTCGAGGAAATTCAAAAAGCAACAAAAACTATTCTTTTTCAAAAACCCGACTCATCTAAACCGTTTAATAATTTTCTTGATAAGAGAAAACCAATATATTATATACGGATGCTGCATTTTGATTGCTAATATTGATGTCCTAGAGATGTTTCGCAATGAGTTTATCGGAGATGCATTGTCTACCTTCTCTTAGACACCATCAACTATGTCCAAGAGACCAATTTCTAATTCTTTCAATTCTTGATTACGTAGCGCTAAAGTGACTTTTTTTCTTTCTATTTTATATGTTTTATAGGTACTGAGTATTTATTTAAAGGCCACTGATTGTGTGCTCTTTACATACTTCCAGCAGCCATGTTCCTTAGATGACTAGTTCCTTTCCTCGCATGTTTCAAAAAATTACGCAGTTCAAGGTTTTGGTCACCCGAGTGAAACTAAAAGGCAAGTTTAACTTCCAAGCTCGCATAAATGCTGTCACATGATTGTGTGAATTAGCTTTCGTGAATCAATTTTGTTCCATTTTAGCAAAAGACTATGCTAAAAGTTGATTTGTTTGTGTTTGCTGAGCTACTTTCATGCACGCGTATACTATTCATTAGTGGTTATTTGAGTGTTTTTATTATTATTCATGAATTTATAAGATTACCAATATTATGATGTGTTATCATTATTTGATTGTTTTTTTGGTTTATATGATTATAAGTTATTTACAATAGGTTTCTATGATCATATTAAGTAACTTTTGGTTGCTAATTGTTGGTATGTTATTCAGGTTGGAAGGTTTGGAATAGCCATTTCATCATCTTTATCATTTGTTTCAGTTCAAGCTTCTGTTATGGAAGAGCGTTTCCATGAGTTTTCCTATACTGCGATTGCAATTGTTAAAAGTGGCAGGATATCAACCGGGTAAGTAAGTATATATGTAATAATGGTATGAAGTATAAACACAAGATACACGTGAATTTATCTGAATGTGTTCACGTGTATTCAGGGAAGTATATATGTCCTCTTCTTCTAAACTTAATGAATACATTTTTGAAAATTCTATTACAAAATTCCTGCTCTAAAGTGGTCAAGATTTCACAACTGAAGCCACCATATTTAAAATTAATACCATAAAACAATGGAACTACAAGAGGTGCTCTACCTGCAACCGAAAAGTTACACAAGATACCTCAGTACCTTAGTGCAGAAACCATGGCCCACAACCAATCCCAAATTACAGGTATTAATTGATTCAACTTAGTTGTGTGAAGCTTTCCAAGTGTGTCCTCGAATGCTGTTAGAAATCCCGATGCATTCTCAAGTTAGGTTGTGACTTTGTTCTTCTTTATTCACTGTATAAACTATCTTTTTATGAATAAATTAGTACCTTTTGTTGTTCTATAATTGTAAAACTTCATTTATTTTTCATTGTTCATGCATTCAAAATCTTTCCTTTAAAAAGAATTAATTAACGTAAACTAATACATTTTTAAAAATAATGAAAAAACACCGTACTTAAAAAACAAATTTCCGTTAAGTAACACCATCAAAAGTAAAATTATAGAACATGCCCGCCCATCGGGCGGACTTCGAAAACTAGTATATATATATATATATATATATATATATATATATATATATAGAATCCGGTTCCATTGAGAAGAGTTTTAAATTGAGAATTTTGAGAAGAGATCATATCCATTCAATTATTTTTATTTTGATTCATTTTACATAATTAATTATTAGTTGTTAAGGGTAATATTGTATTTGCATCAATGCACAATTTATTTGATAATGAATGCACCTTTAATTCCCTCTCCAAAATTTGAATTTGACCACATAGTAGGATCGGAGGTTTCCTTCATCGAATATTATTTTGTTCCTAATTTCAGCCATCTTTGGCCTTTTGTTTCTTAATCCACTATCTGTTTTGATGATTCATATTTTTTTACTGTATAAAATCCTAATAAAAACTAACAAAAGATCGTAATGGCAAAAGTTTAGAATTTATATTTATGTATCATGTTATTTGACTAAGAATTGTCATTCGATATGACCTTATTCCTTGCATCTACTCAACATTTAACTCTATACATGGTTTTTGTAGACAAGTTACCTCGCCCCGGTGGGATTGGGCATTGTTGTTGTTGTAGTTACGGAATAGTAACTGTCTTCTATCATATTTTTTTTTGAAAAACGTTTTGATTGTTCGAAACTTAGAAGTAGACACTTATTTCAGGATAAATCAAAAGCGAAAGGTTGACATCTAATCTGAAATGAAATTACATTTAATTGTGAATCTTTTCCCTGACATTGTAGCATTAGTTGTTTCTTATTTTTGTTAGTTCCATTCAATTACTAATACTGTATGAGATTTAGGAGTCCATGTTTATTATCCTCTTAAGTAACATGTTTGACGCTCCATTAATTACAAATTTTGACTCTGTCCCTACGTCCTGCATAATTCTTTGAATAAATGTCACATTATCCCACTATAAAAGAGCTAGGTAAATTTAAAGTAACTCTGATTTATTACTATATATGATTATATAGAAATTTAATCTTATGTCGTATGTAAAAGTTTATAATGGACATATATATAAGCTTGTACATGAAGATAAGAAGTAAAGGATCGCAAACACATTATAATGGAAGTATCATAAGTGCTTTCTATCGGGCAGCTATCTCTGTAAAGGTTAAGCCATTGCTTGAACTTGTTGGATAAGAGGTTGAAGAGAAACCAGTACCAGGTAAGTTCCTATCTGTGAAAAATGCTGGCTCTTTAGGTTTTGGCAATGCACCTTCATTGCCAAACATGAGAACCACCGACGACATGTTTGGCCTGTCTTCTGGACTTTGTTGTACACATAATAAGCCAACTTCTATCGATCTTAAAACTTCCGATGGATTGCTTGCCTCGGCAAAACTTGAATCCAGGAGTTCCATTGACTTTCCTTCACTATGCATCGTCCATGCCTAAATATAAATGCGGATTTACTTATTAGGCAATAGAGTTATGCCAGATAAATTTGAAATCAAGCAACTTACATGTCCAATAAGATTATTGTTATGCTCAGAATGAACAAATCCCCTGTTTCTCTTCCCACTCACAATCTCCAGCACTAATACACCAAAGCTGAAAACATCTGACTTTATTGAGAAAAGACCATCTAGCGCATACTCTGGTGACATGTAACCACTATACATAGAATAACGTTTAGAAGTCTTAAAAATAACGAACTTAACAAAAAGCGAATGAAGATAACCCAGAATGTTGTATCTTACTAGGTACCAACAACTCTCTCGGTGTTAGCTTCAGTTTCATTTCCTCCAAAGCTTCTAGCTATCCCAAAGTCTGATATTTTTGGGTTCATATCCACATCTAGTAGAATATTGCTAGCTTTAAGATCTCTGTGAATGATTCTTAATCGTGAATCTTGATGAAGATAAAGAAGTCCTCGCGCAATTCCTTTGATGATGTTGAGTCTCTTTGTCCAATCAAGGATTGTGCTTTGCGTTTTATCTGCACATCATGTAGGTTTAGTTGTTGAAAGTATCTTACCTTAATAAGTTACTATTTTCGATTTAATAGAAATTATATGATACTGACCAAATATAAACTCGTCTAAGCTTCTGTTTGGCATGTATTCATATATCAACAACTTCTCGTCCCCCTTGATGCTACATCCGAGGAGCTTGACGAGATTCCTGTGCTGAAGTTTTGAAATGCATATAACTTCATTCATGAACTCATTAATTCCTTGACTGGAAGTCTTTGAGAGACGTTTAACTGCAATTTCTTGCCCATCTTCTAGCATACCCTGAACATTACCAATTTTTATGTGAAAACTATACAAAATTCAAAGGTAACTATCATTCATATTTTTTTGTATGAATGGCACGCATAAACATTTTCGCTTCATAATTTTGTTATCAATGTTGCTCTAACAATTATAGTCAAATGGACGAATCATAATATGACGCTATACTCAGCAAACCGAATTCAAATAAATAAGATTCTTCATTTACCTTATAGACCGGTCCAAATCCGCCCTCTCCAAGTTTGTTATCGAGTGAAAAATCAGCAGTAGCTTTAGCTACTCTAGAGAAGCTAAACAATGGTAGCTCCATGGCTTCTCTCCCTCTTTCACCTACATTTAGTGACCCCCCTGTGCGTTAATAATACAAAACCCGTCAAACTGGTTGAACCTGCTCACAGAATTGTGACTATTCTGAACCATTAATTAACATATACTTATTGCTAAAACTCTACAAATATCTTACCTTCCTCAGTTTGTGGTGAAAGATGTCTTTTTCTCCAAGCATACCACAACCATGTGCTCAAACTTATCACAAAAACCACCAGAAAGATTCCACTCAAGATGATTTTGATGTTTGTTCCTCCGTCCTTTTTGAAAACCGATGGAGCACATGCATGATCTTAACACAAAAAGTCAAAAACAACATCGTTAATCAACTTACAGACACATAACAACCATGAAAGTAACCATTAAAGACATTGTATTGTTAAACCACGAAGTCTGTGTATCTGGCAATTTTACATTAGAATACTTGATAAACCCATCTGTTCCATTTTTGCAATCCAACGGTATTCTCCTCACACAACCACTTGTCCAATCTCCTGTTACCCAACCCTTTTTGTTTATTGGCTCAAATTTTGCCTCATCTAAGCACGAACATTTCTGCGCGTCTTCCGTGTTGCAGCTTCCATAAGGGCCACAGATTTTGTACGTGTCACAAATATCTCTTGGTAGTGTCCCAGCAAGCTTCCATATTTTCTCATCTTCTTGCCACACTAAAAGTTCTAGAATCCCAGAAGAAGTCAAGGTGAACTTGGATATTGCAGAATTGGTTACAAGATTAGAAGAAAAAACAACCTCTTTTTCATTAATAACCATATTGTATGGAATGTACGTGTTGTTGGGAGCCAAGGGTGACGCACTAAACCGTTCACCAACCCATGGTCCGTGCCGAAACTTGACCTCCAAACCATCTCTTATTACGAAGTGAGGATAACCATGTGTGTCAACGCTAAAGGTGAATTCCCCTAAAGCTGGATCATGAATACTCTTCCATGATGTTAAATGCCAGTCGGCGCCTGTTAAGTAATTTTTTCCAAGCTTCATGCCAGGTAGATAAGTTTCCGTTGGATGGTCAAAACTCTCCCACAGAATCTTCATGCTGTTTCCATCCGTGATGACTAGATTTCCAGTCGTAAAGCTGTGCAATTGCATTTCCTGATGATGTTGAGTTGGATGACCACACTACATGATTGGTATAGTTCTTGAGAACAAGATTTCCCACACTGTCGATCCTTAACATGCTTGATGATACATTGATGATGGGGTAGTCTCTGTTGGCAACCCAAACCACTGTTTTAATAGAAATTTTCTTATAGCAAATACCAACGTAAGTGTTATCCGAGCTAACTGGTTTGAAGAATCCCAGTTCAAATGTTCTAGCAGGAGATACCAGCGTGTCGTTTTCTGTCAAGAAGCTTGAGCCTGAGATGATGTCAATTTCGGTTGTGTATATTTTTTGCATGTGGAGTGCAAAAAACTAGAAGAACAAGTATGGTTGCTTCTTCCACTAAAATCATTTTCTTCAAGCTTCTCATTTTTTTTTAATCTAATCTCTAGAACGGAATCAAAGTCTTATTATCACCTACCGTATGTTGGGGTCAACAAGTCTTCTTTGTAATGCCACAAAGCTGAGGTTATCGTGGCTGGTTCAATAGCCACATGCATGACAAGTTGCCAAAGTAATTAATACCAGACAAACAACATCATACAGTTTAAGTGAGATAATTTGTACATTATGCTTCAACTGTTTCAAAACTTACCAAACTTATCTTAAAATCCCAACAGTTTATACTATGTAATTAGCTTTCAATTAATATCCACAATAGGTAAATCAATGGATGAACTATATGCGAACCATATATAGTCAATTATATGTATATATCATTAGCCGAGGGACTATTAAAATATTCACTCGGGCTTCCTGGCAAGACATAGTCCAATAACTCTTTATAGTTGGCCCAAGAACAGACCAAATTCTACTACCTTCGCCATTTGATATCTTCGGTCTGAAGAAAACGTGACTTTCATTTTGGATAAGATCCAAAAAGTTTCGCAAGGTTATCATTAAACGTTTGTAAGCTTATTAACCTTACTTCATATTCTATGTTTTTTGAAGGATTATAATTTTTGCGCCAAGTGTATCATTAAACGTTTGTAAATCAAATGATGAACTATATGCGAACCATAGTCATCAAGTATGAAACGTGGGCTGATCACGGTCTGAAACTGGACCGGACCGAAAACCTATTTGGTCAAAAAGTCCGGACCAAGAACCGGACCGAAATATTCGGTCCATTACCATGTCAGTCCGATCCATCTAAGCATAATAGTCAGTTCTGTATAATACCGAACCGGACTGAGGACCGAAAATGAGAAAAAGGATGGACTGAGGATCAGACCGAAATAAGTTCGGTCCGGTCCACGGTTTATAATGCTCAGCCTGTTGTATGTGTCGGGACGAAACCCATGATATTCAAGGATATTTAATAGGGTGTTGCACAAAAGAAATACCGGGCTAACTAAAGTTACACCGTAAGAAACAAAAGTTTTGAAATCTTTTTGCACTTTGTGACTTAAAATCTGGTGTAGCTCAAGCCACACCCGACATACACGTGGGTCCATCCATGTGTATATGCATGGTTGCATGTTTTTGTGGTGGCACATTATGATATAAGATTTTCAATTTTTTTAATAAGATTTTGAATTGTTTGACAAGGTTCCAAGAAAATGAAGGGCAAAAGTGCCGAAATCGGGATTAGGATGTTATTCAAGGATAAACTAAAGTTTGCGTATTATATCTTTATTAAATCTGATTTGACAAACATGTACTCCTATTTCTCAAAAAGACAAATCTTTTGTAAATAATATGTTTTTTATTATCCAATTTTGACAGTTTGAAACAAACAACTCACACAATCAATGTTTACATTTGCTTATTTATAGTCTCGTTAATGCATGTACTGAGAGTTCTAAGGAATTGCTTAGATCAAATCATGGAAAAGTATAAAAAAGAAATGTATGTGCTTATCTGCATATATGATATATATCTGTTGACAATTTTTCTTTCATGCCATATGTGATTGTATCAACGTGGTTTGAATGTAGGTTGCTTCAGGGGGCGCATACGACATTCTTAGCCCACATTTGGATGAAAAGTTGGCTTCTTTGCATGAAGCTATAGCATCTGTCGTAGCAACCGCTAAATCAGAAGAGGAAGAAGAGGAACATCTTCTAGAAAACTTCCATTTAAGCAGGACAATAAGAAAATTAATACTTGAATCACCTTTCTTTGCATCTACTTTATGGGAGAAAGCTTTCAAAGGGAAGTGTAAGACATGGGCCCAAGGTCAAAGGAAACTTAACTATATTGATTTTTCTTAGAGCCTTTATATTTTTTTCTCTTTCTAATGTATCGTAATGGCCGATTCCATCGGTTATAATTGAAAAAAAAAAGTCAAAAAGATTTGTGTTCAATGAAAAAGTAATCATGTTTTAAGTTTGTTATTCAAACAAATATGTTTACTTTCATTTCAATCGGACCCACACACTAATTGTTGACCCGTTACCCAAACCTACCATGTCTTCACCTCTAAGGAGAGCCATAATATGTAAACTGACTGTTACCTCAAAACTGTTTTACAGTGCCAAGGTAGTATGTGCATACTTGGAAACCACCAATCCTAAGGTGCTTAAGTTAGCAAAGAAAGAATTGCAGCCTTTACTTAAAGAAGGTGTCCTCGAGTTACCCGAGCATAATCAACCAAAAAAAACAGGCTAAACAACCAAGCCATATGAGTCCAGAACTAGGCGTTTATTGCGGTTTTACTTGCTTCACAGAATTATAGTCTGAACTATATGCCATAAGAAGATGGTAGTTTAAGTTTGTAAACTGCGGAAAACTAGAAGGGGGGGGGTTGAATAGTTTTACGTCAATTTATATTTTAAAAACTTTGTTTGATAAAAACTTAGATTCTTATTTATGTGAATATCAACACTTGCACAACTCAAACAATTTAATCTAACTAACTAAATAATGATAACGTAAATATGAAAGTAATGAAAAGATAGAGATAGAGAGATCAAACCACAACATACGATATTTATAGTGGTTTGGCTACGAAGCACCTCTTCGCCCTACTCCACTCCTCGAGTCACCTACTCGAGAGTTTTCTTCACTATGTCAACAAACTCCCTTTTTGGCGGAGAAACCTTACACAACTTTCGCTTACACCAATTAACGACACTAAGCTAAATGTCGAGTCCTAATAGTAGCTAGAACCAATCTCACACCACTACACGCCTTCTTCACAACTTGTACACAACACTACTACTACACTACTTCTCACACCTTCACAACTTCTTCTTCACACCACAACTATTTCTTCACTACTTCAATTCACAACAACTAACCCACCTAGATCTATCAATTACAATCACTACACAACTATACAATAAATACAAGCTACACTACTAATCTTCAACACTTTTTGGTTTGAGATGAAAGGAGTATTCTTCTCTTGCACTTTGAATGAGGATGGATAAAATCGCTTGAAAATAAGAACTAATGTGTTTATGATCAAAGGATCTAGGAAGATGATTTGAGTGAATTAGAACAGAAAGTTTTAGTGCAAAAGGTGAGGAAAAAATTCAGATTTGAACCAGTATTTATAGGCAAAGAAATCTGACACAGGAGCGTATGCCGGCCCCTTTAATTGTGTGCCGGCCCCCTTAAAATTAAGGGGGCCGCCCATGTGAAACGGCCAGATTCTTTGTCTTTTTCTGGGGAAAGTTTATTTGGTGAAAATTTAACTGAATTTGGTTAAAAATTTGAATTCATATATTTATTATAAAATAAACATTTTCCTTTAATTACCAAAAGTGTTTTTCTTAAATATATAAAATGTTTATATCATTTTATATAATTTGTAATTAGTAAATAAACCTTCCTTTGATCATAAAATGTATTAGGCACTTGTTTATTCATACCTTAAGTGAATTAGTTGGATAAAATGATATTTTGTCACTAAATACTTATTTACGTAATGATTTTACGTTTAATGATTTTATATTTTGTGATCGTCAAACATAGGGATATTGAAAAATATTAATAACGTTTTTACGCATTATTTATATCAACAATCTCCCCCCTTTTTGATGATTACAAAATCTAAAATCATTAAATAAAAAATTATTATACATGCAAGTATTTAGTGAGTTTTATATTACTTCTCCCCCTTTTTGTAAACATCAAAAAGGTTGTCCCGAAGTTGGATGAGCTCCCCCTTGATGTGTACTCCCCTCGTTTTAAGGTTACAAGACAAGTCGAGATATGGAATGCCTGCAAAAATATTTAAAACATACAATATATATGCAAGCAACAATTATATATATGAAAAGAAAAGAACACGCAATCTAAGCATGGAAGGAAACACTTCATTAATATGGATGAAAATACAAGCAACATGCATCCAAGATGCATGAATAATTCAACTAATAAACTAAAGCCTTAAGGGCTTACAATCAACCAAAACTCTAATAGAAATGTTTTTCCTAGAGCTTGTTCATCAAAATGGTTAAAAACAATTTTATTTTCCAACCATGATCCATGCTTAGTTTGGGAGGAGCAAAGTTGTAGGTGGAGATGATGGAGTTGATGGAGGTGTGTTTGATGGAGGTGCAGGTGTGGTTGATGTTGGTGGTGGAGGTGTGGATGTTGTTGATTGAGGTTGAGGGAACAAGCTTTCAAGGTATGAAAACATGTAGTGGATTTCATCTCTTAATCCAAAGATGATGGTTTGGTTATGGATGCAACAAAGGCAAGTATCACCATGGGCTTCAAGTAAGCTCCATGGGATGGGATTGTAATTTGGTGGATTAAGTGGTGATGGTGAAAATTGTGCATCAAGAGGTGTGATGGGTGACAATGAAAGTGTTATGTCTAAGGTTGCATTTTCAAGAGGTGGTGGTGGTGGAATTCTTGGTGGAGGTGATAGGTGAGTGTTGATGTAGTCATCGATGGATGATGATGATGGTATGGAAGAGGTGGAGGTTCCATGTGTTGATGGTGTTTTGGATGGTGCATTTGGAGCACTTGGAGATGAGCATTGAGGTGGTGGTGATGGAGTGGTATTGTCTTCATTAGTGAGATCAATAAAGAGTTATTTTGGTGGGATGATAACAAGTTTTTGTTTCTTGGCTTTGTTGGAGGTGGTGGTTTTTGGTGATGACATGATGAATTGGTTGAGGTTGATGATGATAATGGAGTGTGGATGAAGGTGTAAAGGGTTATATAGCATGAAATCATGTTTAGAAATGGTATTAATTTGAAATTGCATTGTTAGATTCCAAAATTAGTTTAGTTTTTAAGGGAAATGGTAGCTGGGACTAGCAAAACAAGTCACAAGTTGCAAAAGAAAACAGTGTAAAAACTGTTCCAGATGGCCGGTCCCCTTAATTCATGGCCGGCCCCCTTAAAATTAAAGGGGCCGCCCGTGTTAATTATGGGGGCCGCCCATCCGGTAAATTCCCAGATGACCAAATTTCAAATTTTTTTCTAAAAGTGGTTTATTTTGGTTTTGTGTTTACAGCAAGCTCTATTGGAACATTTTATTTTAGTTTTGGTCTATTAGAGAAGCATATCTATATAATCACAAATAAATCATGCAAGCATAGATTAAAAGCAAGTATAAAGACATGCATACATGTAGAGTAACTAATAACAATAAGTTAACTAATGACATAGTTTAAGTGTATCTAAAATCATAGTAACAAATATTAATTTCAGAATATATATATCGGAAATATAGCACACAAGTAACAAATTGTTCAAGAAGAATAATAAAGCCAATATCATAGTCATCATCACTACTTTTTCTTTCCTAGCACCCCATCAACAGCAGTGGCAAATGACTATAAGTCCTCCTCAACGTCATCCTTTAGATAAGAGAACGAAACATGAATGCTAGGACGATGAGATTTAAACTTACAAGTTTTGCGGGTTTGAGTAAGAACGAGAGGACGGAGGGTTGGATAGATAGGTTGATAAATACTATCATCGAGATCGGGATAGTTTTCAATGACATGCTTGTGAAGACGAGTGAGAAACATACCATACGGAAGAATAGCTTTAGGATTTGCTCTTGCACATTCAATACGTTTGATAAAGAAGTAAGCCAAATTGTAAGGTTGCTCGGAAACAATACAATACAACATATGAGCGAGACAAGCCGGGAGATGGTCGGAGTGTCCTTCAGAACCAAACGCATTCTCACAAACTAGTTCTTCCCAATGCTCCATGTCGGGCCTTAATTCTTTAAGAAGAATTTGATTTTTAGAAATATAGACATGTTTGGACTTGATGCTTTGGGTGGAAGTTTCACATTCCAACCCGAGCATTTGAGGAATATCTTCGGGAGATGGAATTTCGGAGACATAAGGACCATGAGTAGGACGAGAACGTTGGAGAGCGCAAAGATCCCATTCATTTGTGAATACGGATTGACCGGAAAAAGGAATTTGAAGGATTTGACCAAATTGTGCAAGAGTGAGAGTAATAAATTCATGTTGGATCATGAATGAAATGAAGATGGAACCAAAGTCATTGGTTTGAACCGTGACTTGGCTATAGAAGTCAAGAATGAAGCGATGAATGATGGGTTCATTAATTTGGAAGAGACATTCAAAATGGATTTTTGTGAATAAACTTTCGATGAAATCTTATTGATAGTAAGCTTGATCTACGACTCGACCTTCATGAATGTTTCTATCTTCTATATGACGATAGATACGTGCAATGGAGGGAGAGGTAGTGGGAAGTTGAGACTTTGGGAATGTAGTTTTTGGTTAAGGAAATATCTTCGGTAATAACTTTGGGCATTTTCACCTAAACACAATAACAACAAAAATAAAATTAAAATAAAGTTAACGTTAAAATATGATGCTTATATTTTTATGACATATGTGGAACGTAAATGTACTTCGACTCTAAAGACCTTTAACTTAAGAATTAGTTTACCTTGTTCCTTATTTTATTTTTAACTTGTGTTAGATATATTTTACGATGTTTATCAAGTTGTCATGGGATAATCCAAACGCCCCTTTAAACATCTTAATATATCATGAAAATTCGCTAGATGTACATTAGATTGTATAACTAGCTATTTCCAACAAGTTTCTTATGCAAATGATTTGTTTCGAAAAGAATAGTTTATATTTTGACTCAAAATACTATTTTTCTAGTTAAACCAAACGCTTCCTTATCTAGAAAATTTACTACCAAAATGTCAATATATATATGAATTATATATCTTGACAACTCTAAAATGCCAGTTTTATACTTATATTCATGATGATGTATTGTAAAGGTTATATTGGATAATATTCGAAACTATTTGGACATGAACCAAACACCCTCTTACCAAACAAAAATTATTTTTACTTCATCGAAAAATTTGTTTTTGTGATTAATAAGTTATAAAACCATAATGTGATATGTTTTAACAAGTTTTTGTAGCATTATTCAACAATGTGTATAAGCAAAATTTTGAAAATGAGTATGAATTTTTTCAAAAAATTTTCGACAAGAGGGTTTGTAATTATTGGTTTCTAGTGTTAATTATACTTTCTAATCCTAAGGGAAGCATTTAGTTATTGAATTCCTAGACTCAATTTGAAAGAAAAGATGAAATTGAAGAAATTGAAATAGAATGCTAAATCATGATTATGACCAAATTTGATGAAATTAAAAGAAATGTGTTATGAAAAACATACAATAAGTGATGGTAATCTTGTTAGATGAATTTTCCCTTTGCAAAATAAACCCGAATTATGTGATTTGGAAGTGGTTTTAGATGTTTTGGGGTTGTAAGGAATTATTGAAGATACTGCTGATTGATACTACTGACAGGTTCTTGCGGAAGGCTTAGTGACTTTCTGCTGATGACTGGTTCCTGCGGACATCTAGAGATCCTACGGATAGAGTTTAACCGTGGATATAACTTATGTATTTTAGGACAAGATATGTAGAATATCTTTTATTAGTTTTTCATTATTCGTTTCTTGTAAGAAAGGTTAGGGTTTCCATTAGTATATAAGGAACCCTAGGTCATTGTAATAGTAACAAGTTTCTAGTACGAAGTTTTATTAATATTATCATTCCATAGAGGATCAAGTTTAGTATACGTTTGTTTTTATATTCCGCGTAATTACAAGCTCACAGAGATTATCTAACTTAGTCTAGCTAGTGATTACATTAGTTAGCTAACGATCTATTGGCTCGTGATCTATCAAGGTATAGATCCCTACAAGTGGTATCAGAGCCACTAGATACTCTCTGTAACCTCTACACAATCACATAACTACTCAATCATACCTATGGCAGACAAACCAGGAGGTGATGTTGCTCTCTCTGAAGCAGGCTCTCTCACTCAACAACTACAACAAGTGGCCTTCTCCAACAGCAATGCAAAACTTCCTTTTCTTAGGAAGGATGAGTATGAAATCTGGGCCATGAAGATGCATAATTGGATTGCAAGTGTTGATTATAACCTCTGGAATGTTATACTCAATGGTTGTCGTCCTAAAAAGCAAAGTGTTGATGCTAATGGGAAAGTTACAATATTAGAACCTGTTTCTGCTGAAGAAATTCTTGCTATTCAAAGGGAAAACAAGGCAAGAACCATATTGCTGCAGGCAATCCCTGATGACCACATGGGAGATTTTCATTCCATGACTGATCCAAGAGAAATCTGGTGGGCCATAAAAGCTAGATTTGGTGGGAATGAAGAATCAAAGAGGATGAGAAAAAGTATGCTGAAGATGGAGTTCCAAGAATTCAAGATCACTGAAGAGGAAGGTCTTCACAAAGGTTATGACAGGTTTCAGAAGATTTTGAGTCACTTGAATCAGTTGCTGGCCAGACCTGATAATGAGGAGGTGAAGTCTAGGTTTCTAAGAGCCTTGCCTCCCTCATGGTCTCAGGTGAGTATATCATTGAAAACCAAAGGTGGCTTGGACTACCTCACCTTTGATGACTTGTACAACAAACTCAGAGCTTTGGAAGGTGACATAAAGGGATTCTCTCCGTATGCAGCAACTCCTTCACAATCTGCATTTGTCAGTTCTAATTCAAACTATATGCCACATACCTATACAAGTCCATCCTCAGCACCACAGGTTTACTCAAGTCCATCCACCCCAAGCCAAAGTCTTCCAATGAGCACATTGGCTTTTTCAAGTGCTAATCCAATAACTCATCCAAAGATTAGCAATGTGATGGAAGATGTACTTCATTCATTTGTTGCTGAAGTTGATAAACAACAACAAATAGCTTATGAAGATTTTGAGTAGATTGATGAACTTGCTTTAGAAGAATTGGACTTAAAGTGGCAAATGGCTATGCTATCTCTCAAGGTGAGGCGATTTGAGCAAAAGGTTGGTAAAAAGCTCAATGTTGAAGGAAGAGATGCAGCTAGGTTTGATAGAAGGAAAGTGAAGTGTTATGCTTGTGGAGAAATTGGTCACTTTGCAAGAGAATGCACAACCAAGAAGGGTGAAGCCAGTACCAGGTATTCAGCATACAAGAAGAAAGAAGTGGAAGCTGGAGAATCAAAGGCCTTGATCACTGCTATAGATACTAGTGTGGACTGGAATGAGCATGATGATGATACAAGCAACTCTCCTCAAATCTCCTGCATGGCTAGTTGTGATGATAGCTTTGGTCTCATGGGAATCTCTCCTCAGGTATCTACTTGTGCTTGTGATTCTAAATATACAACTCTAAAAGAAGCTTATGATGATATGAAACCAAAATATAATGCTTGTTTTATTGAAGCTGCAACTTATAAAGAAGCTTTTAAAACTTTAGAACAACAAAAGGTGTGGTTTCAACAAAATCAATTAGCTTATGAGGAAAAGATTAGAGTTTTAAGTAGAGATTTAGAATGTGCTAGCAATGAATTGAAATTTTCTGAAAAAGAAAAAGCTAGAATTCAGTCTGAGAAAAATATTTTGCAAGAGAAACTGGATAAAGAAGTAGCTAGGCATAAAGAGTGGCTAGTTTCAGGTGATAAATTATCTAGGTTGCTCTACAGTAGTAAGTCTGTTACTTCTGAGATAGGTCTAGGGTTTAAGAAGTATGTAGGTCCAGAAGCTAATCACTATTTAGATAAGAAGAACCATAACTATTCTATCCCTATTAATTATCTAAAAGAAGGTGAGATGCATGCTGTACCAGGACCTATCAGAGGTGTATTTATGCCTACCTACAAAACTTCTGACTTTGATGGTTCACACCATCTCTTTGGTAAAAAGTCTAAAGACTTGCCAAATAAGTCTGAAGACTGTCCATCCTAAGGAACCCCTAAACCCACATCCCATAAGTTTGATTCACCAGAATCAATGGAAACCACTGGCATTAGGATCAATGACTCCCCTGACACTAGAAGTATATCCAGTAATGATTCTAACAATTATGTCTCTTGTTCTTCCAGGGACAAGACTTCAGAGACCTCTAGTTATGCCAGCTGTGATTCCAAGACCAAGTCAGACTCACCCAAGTCCTCAACAAAGATTTATGACAAGTCAACCTACAAGTCTGTGGACTCTGAAGTTGCTGCTAATGAAGTTCTTTATCAACCAACCTCTTCTGAAGACTTGTTATTTACTTCTTATGAAAACAATTCCTTTCAGTGTTTACAAAATAATTCTGTTTATGATGTTTGTTTGAATAATTCTATGTTTAATAAGACATCTTTTGGATTTAATAAATCTTATAAGAAAAAGAAATGTTTTGTTTGTGGTAGCAAGTTTCATTTAATTAAGGATTGTGATTTTCATGAAAAGAGGATGGGTGTTTCTGTTGTTAACAATAGACCTAGACATAAGTGGACTAATACCAAACCCTCACTAGCTTCACAGGCCAATTATCATGTCAGCAGAATGTATTCCACTCCTGCTGATTGGCCTGTTTATTCCAATAGGTCTGTTTTTAACAATAGATATATGAATACCAATAGAAATAGATATGGATCTCAACCATTTATTGGTGCTAATCATTGGTATGAATATACTGACCCAATGAGTATGGGAAGGGGTAATTAGGATTCTGCTGAAAAGTCCTCAGCAGATTGTTCTTGGACATATAAAAGACCATTTAACTACAGGGAATCCAGGAACAATTGTGGATCTAACTCATCATCTTAGGTTCATCAGAATGATTCACAGGGCAGGCTAAAGTCTTTCATGACTTAAGTCTCTATATATTTGTTGTTGTTGTATATTAACTTTCTTTGTTGTAGGAACATCCTCTTCTTAATAAAGACTTAGGTATTGTTGATAGTGGCTGTTCAAGAAACATGTCTGGTAATGAAGAGAAGCTGGATGACTTTGTGCCTTTTAATGGAGGCATTGTGAGGTTTGGAAGTGGAGTAGGAAGGATTACTGGCAAAGGAACCATTAGAACTCCAAAGGTGGATTTTGAGAATGTCTATTATGTGAAGGAGCTTCAAGGATTCAATTTGTTTTCAGTCTCACAAATTTGTGACAAAAAGCTTCCTGTGCTTTTCACTGAAGATGGTTGTTTCATTCTTTCACCTGAATTCTAAATGCCTGATGATAATCTTGTGTTACTTAAGGCTCCAAGAAACCATAATCTTTATACCTTTGACTTGAACGATGTCAAGCCAGAAGGTGATCTTACTTGCTTGGTAGCTAAAGCATCCTTGGATGAATCTACAAAATGGCATAGGAGGATGGCACATGTTAATTTTAAAGTCATCAACAAACTTGCTAAAGATGGACTTGTTCATGGACTTCCTTCCAAGATCTTCACCAATGAGCACAATTGTGTGGCTTGTAACAAGGGAAAGCAACACAAAGCTTCTTATAAGGCCATTACCACTATGAGCATATTCTCAGAACCATTGCAGCTGCTTCACATGGATCTTTTTGGTCCTACATCCATCAGGAGTATTGATCATAAGTACTTCTGTTTGGTGATCACTGATGCTTTCAGTAGATTTAGTTGGACATTTTTATTAGTGACTAAAGATCAAACCTTTCAGGCACTCAAAGAATTTATGGCTCTAGCTGAAAATCAACTTAACAAGAAGATTAAAGGTATTAGGTGTGACAATGGGACAGAGTTCAAAAATGCCAATCTTATTGAACTTTGTGGTTTAAAGGGTATTAAAAGAGATTATAGCACTCCTAGGACTCCACAACAGAATGGAGTTGCTGAAAGGAAGAATAGAACCCTTATCGAGGCTGCAAGATCTATGCTTGCTGACTCTAAGCTTCCCACCATGGTTTGGACTGAGGCAGTTGGTACTGCCTGTTATGTATTGAATAGGGTGTTGATTACTAGACCTCACAATAAGACACCCTATGAACTATTGACAGGGAAGAAGCCTACCATTGAACACTTGAAACCTTTTGGTTGTCAGGTGACCATTCTGAATACAAGTGATCACCTAGGCAAATTTGAAGCTAAAGCTGCTGAAGGATATATTGTTGGTTACTCAGCTCACAGCAAGGCTTATAGGGTTTATAATTTGGCTGCAAAGAAGATAGAAGAGACTCTTAACCTGAAATTTCTGGAAGAGAATGTTAATGTTCAAGGAAAAGGTCATGAATGGTACTTTGACCTTGATTATCTTACAGATTATTTGGGTTATACTAGGCACAAAACTAACCCCTCTGCAGGTGTACAAGTGTCATCTTCTAACAATGCAGGTACCCTACAGGATGATTCAGACAGTGATTCAGAATGTGATGAACCCACTATTGTTGTAACAACTTTACCAATCCAGCTAGCAGATCCTCCTACCAAAGAAGCCTCTGATGCCAAATCTGCTGATGATGTAGAAAATTCAACCTATGCAGAAGATCTTACTAGACTTAAAAAGCAAGAACATGCAGCTGCTGAGGAAGCTAAGAGACTTGGTCTTGAATTTGCTCAAGACACTGAAGCCCTCTTAAAACAAGCTGCTATTGAAGAAAGCAGAAAATCTAATTCTGCTGATGCATCAGCTGATGCATCTATTGATTCTGCTGATGGAGATTCTGCTGAAGGAATTTATGTTGCAATCCCTGTTTCCACTGAAGCTTCCACAAGTTTAGATGAACCTTATGGTAGGTTTCCAACTCCCTCAGATCTTGCTAATGTTGAGCAAAGTGATGGCATTTTTCAATCAGCTTCTTATGATCAAGACTTTGCTCCCACTTTAACCAATTTTGATACCTCAATTGATATTAATCCTGTTACAATTAAAAGGATCAACACCATACATCCACAAGACAATATACTTGGTGATCCAAATGCAATGGTACTCACCAGGAGTGCCATTAAGAATACCAAGTTTGGGCAATGTGCATTTTTGACTTATGTATCCACTCAGAAGAGAGACAATCACACAGATCAGAAGCATTGTTTGTTTGCTTGTTTCTTGTCTCAAGTTGAACCCACAAGCATTAAACAGGCTTTGAGTGAGCCTAGTTGGGTTGAAGCTATGCAGGAAGAGATGCAACAATTCAAGAATCAAGATGTTTGGGTACTTGTTGATCTGCCTGCAGGGAAAATTGCAATTGGGACCAAGTGGATATTAAAATGCAAGAAGGATGCCAGAGGTATTGTGGTAAGAAATAAAGCAAGATTGGTGGCTCAAGGTTTCAGACAAGAAGAAGGGATTGACTACACTGAGGTCTTTACACTAGTGGCTAGGGTTGAAGCCATTAGACTATTTTTAGCCTTTGCCTCATATATGGGGTTTAAGGTCTATCAGATGGATGTCAAAAGTGCCTTCCTTTATGGCAAAATTGAAGAGGAAGTGTATGTTACTCAACCACAGGGCTTTGAAGACCCCCATCATCCCAAAAAGGTGTACAAAGTTGTCAAAGCACTTTATGGACTTCACCAAGCACCAAGAGCATGGTATGCTAGATTGTCTACATTTCTATTGGAGCATGGATACAGAAGAGGAGCTATTGATAAGACCCTCTTTATTAAGAAGAACTCCAGGGATATCATTCTAGTACAGGTATATGTGGATGACATCATTTTTGGATCCACAAAGGAAGCATGGTGCAGGGAATTTGAAGATTTGATGAAAGGTGAATTTCAAATGAGTGCAATGGGGGAGTTAACCTTTTTCCTAGGGCTACAAGTCAAACAACACCCTGAAGGGATCTTTATTCATCAAGAGAAATATGTTAAAGATATCTTGAAAAAGTTTGACTTTGAACTTTTGAGGACTGCTACCACTCCATATGAACCACCCAAGCTTAAGAATCCAAATGAGCAAGATGAGGCTGTTAATGTTTATCTGTATAGATACATGATTGGCTCACTCATGTATCTCACAGCCTCTAGGCCTGACATTACTTTTGCTGTCAGTGCTTGCTCAAGGCATCAAGTCACTCCCTTGACTTCTTATCTAAATGCAGTGAAGAAAATTTTCAAGTACATCAAGGGCCAACCCAAACTAGGCCTTTGGTACCCAAAGGATTCACCATTTGTGTTGGAGGCTTACAGTGATAGTGACTATGCTGGAGCTAATTTGGATAGGAAATCCATAACAGGAGGTTGTCAATTTCTGGGAAGAAGACTCATCTCTTGGCAGTGCAAGAAACAAACCATTGTGGCTACTTCTACCACTGAAGCAGAATATGTGGCTGCTGCCAATTGCTGTGGTCAGGTACTTTGGATTCAAAATCAGATGTTGGATTATGGGTTTAACTTTATGAACACTAAAATCTACATTGACAATCAAAGTACTATTTCCATTGTTAAAAATCTTGTTTTTCATCAGAGAACTAAACACATAGAAATTAGGCACCATTTTATAAGAGATGCAAATGAGAAGCATCTAATTCAAGTGCTTAAGATTCACACTGATGATAATGTGGCTGATTTGTTGACAAAAGCTTTTGATGGACCTAGGTTTAATCACCTGGTTGTCAATATTGGGATGGTTAACCCTTGAATGCAATGTTTGAGGGGAGGCATATGCCTCAGGGGAGGATTGTACATGTTGTATATATGTAGATTATTATGTTTACTAACTTTCTTTTGCAGGTTATTACTAATCTTGTACAATATTCTGGTTGTTCTTTTGCGTTTTTGTGTTTTGTTTGAATGTATGGTTTCAGATCATATTTCTGCTGATGGTCCAAGAGTTACATTCAGTGGCATTCGATGTAAAGACAGTAAAGTAAAATTTTATTCATCAGTGGCAAGTTTGGTAAAACCATTACAAGTTCTGTCATCAAAAGAAGAAACACAAAATACATCATTCAACAACAACCAACCTACCAACACATCCCTAAGCAACAACCTAATCCATCTTTATTTTCCCCTTACCCAAGTCCTTTGGGTCTGGCATCTTCTTGTGGATTCCTCTGGATTGCATGTCCTTATTCCAGAGTTTGGGAGCTGCAAGACCAAGCACCACCTTCAATGGACCCTTCTTTCTGCCTGAGGACTGTGGCTCTTCAGGAACAGAGATTCTTCTCATATCTGCACAAACTCTTTCCATTTCACTAGTTAAGAATGCAGTGACAGGAGTGAAGTCAGGGACAACCATAGCTAGAGGAGCTGGTGCTTTCTCAGCTTCAGTGGTTTCCTCTGATGAGGTTAGAGATGGACATAACTCTGAAGGACCTTCATTTAAGTAGTAGTATGATCTTTGGATTTGAGGTATGTCAAAAGTAGAGTCTGATGAATCAGAAGAAATTTCAATGACATTGGGGGATGGCTTCATGACTCAAGTGTAAGAATGACTTTGGGATTTGTTTTTGTGGAATGGTGAGTTAATTATGACTTGAAGACTTCTTTTAAAGACTTGAATTGAGTTTACTGGGAGTTAATGAAAGTTAATGGGAGGTAGTTGAGTCAGTAGCAATTACTAAGTGTGCAAGTTGTCCACTTAATTGGATTCTTCGGATGAAGGTCAATGGTTTGACCAACATGCTGCTGATACTAGTTATCTTGTTGTTAAAGTGTGTTCCTGTTGATGGCCTATTCAAGTTTAATTTGTTCAGGGGAATGCTAATCAGAAGAATTTAAACAAACAATATTTAAGAAAGCAAATTTTATTGATTCTTCAGAGGTATAATACAAGATAATGAAAGTGAAAGACAAACAACAAAGTCCCTATTCTACTTTGCCCTTGCCCTTGCCGTCCACAGTCTTCTTCTTGCCCTTGTTATTGATATTGAAGAGTCCTTGCCACTGAGGACAGGGCAAACCTAGTACAATCTTTCTGGTCTTTGGCAATGGAAGATTCACTTTTCTTTTTCTTGGACAAGAGGACTGTGGCTTATCAGAGGTTGTAGGAGTGTAAAGTTCATCATTCTCATCATCCTCTTCATCAGAAGATGTAAAGAAGATGAGAGACTCATCAGGACTGGGAACTCGGTTTGCACTCTCCAATTCATTCCACTTTCTCTCCAACTCTCTCTGATACTCAGGATCATCAATCTCAGAGGGATATGGTGGAAGATCTTCAGATGATGATGAACATGGTGCAGGCACATCATGTTTCTTATTCTTAGCTTGTTCCTTTGTGAGACCACGAGGACGTGTTGGCATATCCCTGTTGGTGGAGCTGAAGGTCCTGTTACTCTCACTTCTGTATCAGCTTTGTTGAACAGGTATGTATTAAAGGTGGACAAATTGGAGAATGATCTGAATTTCACCAAAAAGAATCTCAGCAATGCTGTTCTGACTCTAATTGGAAGAGTTAAGAAGTTGGAGGGTAAGCTGAAGCAAAGAAAGAGACAAGGGGTGGTGTATGACTCAGATGAGGATTCTACTAAAGCATCTGACAACATTGACTTAGAAGGCCTTGAACTTCTTGCTGCTACCACTTTGGAGAGTGTTCAGAAGCATGCTGATACTAGGCCTGAACCATCTGTTGCTCCAACTGCTGATGCTGCTCATTCTACTGATGCCAGTGTTTTAAAGGATTCCATAGCCAAGAAGTCTGCTGGTGTTGCTCATTATGTCAGAAGGAAGCATTCTGCTGATAAGAAGTCTGCTGATGTTTCTAGAAAGGAATCTTTTTCTAATCTCTTGCCAGAAGTGGGCACTCCTGGTCCATCAGTAGATATTCCAGCTGATCTTCCTCATGATTCTCCTGATAAGAGTTTTGTCCCTCCTCAGAAGCAAGATAAAGGAAAGTCTATTTTGATTGATCAAGACATTCCTTCTCGAGTCAAATCCAAGGAGGAGCTTGCTTATGAAAAACTTAGTGAGAATGTTGCTGCACATATGCAAGCTAAAGAGGATGCTGCAGCTACTAAAGTTCAATTGGATTTGCAAGCCTCAGAAGCATTGGCTAAAAAAATTCAAGATGATTTGGATAAGATGGGACCTCAATTTACTACCACTTTGCCTGTTGACAGAAAGAAGGAGCTTGATGAGATAGCTAAGAATCTTACTGCTGAACAATGGGAGAATTTGGCTGAACAGGTTGCTTCCAAGCCTAATTTGGGTGCATCTGCGCTTGGAGTTGATAATCCTGATTTTGTTCAGATGATGGTTGAAAGAGGAAGATTGTAGAGACAACAGGAGGCAAAGATTAAAGCTAAGTATCAAAAGGAAAGACCTTGGACAAAGAATGAAATCAAGAAATATATGAGTACTTTTGTGAAGAATCAGGGATCTATGTTTGGGTCAGGTTGGACTCAAAAGAAGGTTTGGGGATTTTCTGATAAGCAGCTCACCTTCTACTATGACAGGATCATTTCAAATCTTCATTCCTCTGGTATAAAAGTTCAAGATGTGTTAGAGTTTAGAGGAAGATTATTGGATGAGCCTCAAGCAAAGAAAGCTAAGATTCATGATAATGCTGATCAACCAACTGAATCTATTGGGTCTTTTCATGGTGGTCAGGAGAATGTACAACATCCCTCAGTTTTGCCTCAGAAGAATGATACTCCTGATGCTCAGAATGATGACATTCCTAATGCTCAGATGGATGATATTCCTTCTGGTTCTCATCATGATACTGCTGAATCTCATCATGATACCACTGAAGCTCCACATGATGTTACCAATGATGCTTCAGAAGATACTCCAATTGAAGTACCTGATGATGATGATTCTGCAGATGTTCCTGCTGATACTTCCAAACAAGTACCTAAAGAAGAACCTACTGATGGTCCTTCTATTCCTGTTACTGGTACTAGGAGAAAGACTAAAGCTATCAAGAGAAAGGCTTCAAAAGATATTCCTTTAGAGGATAGTACTACTTTCTTCGATTATGCTTCTGATGATAGTCAAGACCCTGTTGTATGGGAGAAAATTGTGAAGTGGGAACTGGTTGATTCTGAGCTTGGTCAAGGTAAAGTGAATGTAATAACTAGACACGATGGAACTACTAAGACACTCTTGTTTCTGAGTCAGATCTTACATATGGTGGACAAGCAAGATCTTCTCTCACTTTATGATTGGGTTACCAAGAACTATCAAACTCATTCCCCTGATGACATTGGAATGTATTTGATGGGTGATTTGCAGATTTTGTGTGATTCTTATAAAGGTGATTATGGTGTAAGGTTACAAGTATGGAAAGGTCAAAAGACATGGGTGGTTGAATATTGGAAGTTCTTTCCACTTCCTAATGTTCATATGATTGTTACAACCACTGGTAAGACCTTGTATTGCTGGGCTGATGTTCTTTACCCTATCACAAAGGAAGTAATGCATCTCATGCTAGAGACAAAGTTATCAGTTCCTCTGGATATGACTGAAAATGATCTTCATCTTGCTGAACAATTGGTAAGGTTCATTAGAAGAAGCATATTGACAAAGAAGGAACTAGCAACCAAGCATGGCATTCAAATGGATTCATATCTGCAATGAGTTGATCTTGGTATTGTATTCTGTTGTATATTTTTTATTTTTCTTTTCAGTAAAAAAAAAAAAAAAGAAAAGAAAAAAAACTAACATTTTGTTGTATAGTATTGTATCTATTGTCTGCAGGTTTGGTTATTAACTTACCTGATGTTGACTATTTCATCATCAAGTTGGCTAGTCCAAAGGGTACAGCTTTGGTAAAGACTCATCAAATCTGTTGATAGCTGTAATGGTTTGCTCAAAATCATAAGGTTTTCAACTCACCTATGCTTTATTGCTGAGTAGTTGAAATGGTTGTCAATTGACCATGGATTTTTCCTTTATGGATTCCAAATAATTGGCTAGCCCACTTGTATATGGCTTGTGGTAAAGGCAGTGGAAAACCATATTTGGTATTCAATTGACCAAGATGATGCTTCATCAATAATTGACTAGTCCTGAGCAAACGGCTACAGGTAAAGACATCTCAAATCCGTTTATAGCTGATGATTTGCTAAAAATCATGTGGTTATCAGTGTACCTTTGAACACTTGGCTACTCCAGTAGTAATGGCTATTGGTAAAGAGACATCAAATCCATTATTTTCAATGATTCACCTCTCACAGGAGTTAACACACCTGGATGTGATGAGAATAGTATGAAACTTATATGTTTTGATGTACATTTAGTCTGGTGTTGCTGCAAAGAATGGTGCTTTTCACTTGGTTGCTGATCATAGAGATTCTGCTTATGAAGATTCTTTGCTGCTGATGTTCATTCACAATCCTCTGGTTTATGTTATTCGAGCTCTATCAAGAAATCTTGAAATTAACTATGTCAAATTCAAGATTAGGGGAGGATTGTAAGGAATTATTGAAGATACTGCTGATTGATACTGCTGACAGGTTCCTGCGGAAGGCTTAGTGACTTTCTGCTGATGACTGGTTCCTGCGGACATCTAGAGATCCTACGGATAGAGTTTAACCGTGGATATAACTTATGTATTTTAGGACAAGATATGTAGAATATCTTTTATTAGTTTTTCATTATTCGTTTCTTGTAAGAAAGGTTAGGGTTTCCATTAGTATATAAGGAACCCTAGGTCATTGTAATAGTAACAAGTTTCTAGTACGAAGTTTTATTAATATTATCGATCCATAGAGGATCAAGTTTAGTATACGTTTGTTTTTATATTCCGCGTAATTACAAGCTCACAGAGATTATCTAACTTAGTCTAGCTAGTGATTACATTAGTTAGCTAACGATCTATTGGCTCGTGATCTATCAAGGTATAGATCCCTACAGGGGTTTAGATTTTCGTCACAGCAGCAGCAGAAAATGGGGGTGATGAGAAAGTGGGGTGTTTGGCAAAAGAAATAAGAGGGAAAACGAATTGGAACAATCAGATGGCCGACCCCCTTAAACATTAAGGGGGCGCCCTTATTTTGGCAGCCGGTCCCCTTAATTTTAAGGGGGCCGCCCTCCAAATTTATTTATTTATTATTTTTTTTTGCGGTTTATGTTTCTGGAAAGAACAAGAAAATATTTATATATATATTAGATTTATATTTAGTCAAAACTACGTTGGTGATTATTCCCACGAAAGGAATTACTCGACACTTTTACTTGACATTTCGTCAATTAAAATTTCTTGATCATTTCGGATAAAATTAATCAAGTTGTCAAGTGGACGAGAGGGTTGTAGAAGGTATATATAAGACGAGAAATAGTATGGGTTTATAAGACGAGAAAAAGAGAGGGAGACGGATGCAAAAGGTGACGGGAGTTTGTTTCATCCATAGGTTCTTCAACTCATTTCTCTACATCAACATGAGTATGTTTGAACGTTTAAAGTTCAAGAAGGACAAAAGAGGGGAAAAGAAAAGGTTCGTAAACGAACAATTTCTAGGTCTAAAAAATCAACTAATGAGTTTTCTAGGTTATAAAGGCATATAGTATGTATAATAATAATATGTATAAGTATATATATATATATATATATACATATACATATATATATATATATATATACATATACATATATATATATATACATATATACATATATATATATACATATATATATATACATATATATATACATATATATATATATACATATATATATGTATATATATATATATATATGTATATATATATATATATATATATATATATATATATATATATATATATATATATATATATATATATATATATATATATATATATATATGTATGTATATATATATATGTATGTATATATATATATATATATATATATATATATATATATATATATATATATATATATATACATATATATATATATATACATATATATATATACATATATATATATATACATACATACATATATATGTATGTATGTATATATATATATATATATGTATAAGCTAAAAAAAATGTGTATATATATAAACAAGAAAATAAGCTAAGAATAAATACGAAATAAGCTATAGCAATAATGAACTAGATACTAGACTAAGCATGCAATCTTGACATGGAAATTTAAAAGAGACGTTTACCTTTTTGTCTTCAACAAGCAAATCTTCAAAGTCTTCAAGATATTTCATGACCATGTGAAAGCGGATAGAAAACCAAGCTTGCCAAGGTATGATGAGTTCTTCTTGTTGGTCTCCATTGTCTCATTTGAACAAAGTTGTTTGGTCCAAATATATTATGCATTTGACTTGGGTGCATGTATGGTGGAATCATTCCCCAAGGATTGAAGTTCCACATTTGATGATTATTGTGAAAGTTTCGTCTATTTTGGTTTACTCTAGGTTGAGGAGTTTTAGACCTAGGATGAGGACTATTTGGTTTTCTAGGTGGTGGAGTTTTAGATCTTATTTTTGGCTTAGGGGGTTCTACTTCGGGTTTTAAAGATGATTTATGAAAGCTTTTAATTTCTTCATCACTTGCAATAGGTACTAATCTATCTTTCAAAAGTATATACTTTGGTTTTAACTCTAAAGGTTTTAGTTCACTAGTTTCACTTTCAAACTTTACATTTTTTGATTTACTAGTTGATGCTTCGGTTGAGTCGTATCCTAAACCGGTTTTATCTTTGGCAATTCTTTGAGAGCCAATTATTTTACTAAGTGATTGACTACTATTTTCGAATTTCTCAAATCTAATAATTTCTTCCTTAAGTTGTTTATTCTCATTTTTAACAACTAGACATTCTTTACATTCTATAATACTTTCTTTTCCTTTTTCTAGCTTTTGTAGTTTTATTTTTAACTCAAGTATTTCATCATTTAATTTATTATTAGTGTGTTTTAGTAGTTTATTTTTAGCTATGACTTTTTGTCCTAGTTTGCAAAATCTACTATATTCACTATCTAAATCTTTTTCATTTAACGATAAATATTCATCACTATAGTATTCGGTTTCGGAACGTACCTCATCGGAAGATCATGCCATGAGACACTTTTCTTCTTTTGTTGTGTCTTTTTCATCGTTGTCACTATCACTCCATGCTCCTCCTATAAAGGCCTTGTGGTTTTGACTTCTTGATAATTTCGAACATTCTCCAATAAAATGATTTGGATCTCCACATTTGAAGCATTTTCTTTCATTTTTGCTAGTATTGTCGTCCTTGTTTCTTTGGAATGTTTTTCTTTCATCAAACGGTTGTCTAACGTATCTTCCTCGTATTTTGAAGAATTTCTTGAAGTCTCTTACGGCCATGGCATACTCTTCATCTTCACTTTCGGAGGTTGAGCATTCTTCGTCACTAGAGTCCTTTTTTGCTTTCAATGCGATTGACTTGGTTTGCTCCCTTTTTCCTTTGACCATTTCGGAATCTTTCTTTATTATCACCTCATACACTTTCAAGTTTCCAATTAGCTCGTCAAGTTGTAGAGTTGATAAATTCTTTGACTCCTCAATAGCCGTCACTTTAGCACGCCACTTCGGATGGAGAGCCCTTAGAAATTTCCTTACAAAATTCTTGCTAGAAAAATTCTCATCAAGTGCTTTTAAACTTGTGATGATAGTGTTAAATCTAGCAAAAGCATTATCAATTGATTCCTCTTCCGGAATCGTAAATTGTTCATATTGTTGTACAAGAAGATCTATTTTATTATCTTTGACTTGACTATTACCTTGGTGAGTGATTAGTAAAGAGTTCCAAATATCTTTTGCGGTTTTACACATAAAAATTCTTTCATATTCTTGCGTGGTAACGCATTATAAACAACCATTTTAGCCTCATTATTTTTAGCAAGTTTCTTTTTCAAATCATCGTTTTGTTTTTCTAAAGGTACAATTTCATCCCTTTTGGTTTCGGGATTATTTTGTATAGGAGGAAAATCACCATTAGTAATAACATGCCAAAGATCTAGATCTTTTGATTTCACATAAGTTTCGAATCGATTTTTCCAATAAAGAAAACCATTACTTTCAAATAGTGGTGGTCTTTGCATAGATTGACCTTCTAAATATTTTTCAGATTCCATAGATCGTTTCAAGTTTTAAAATACAGTTTATTTTAAAAATATTGTTTAAAGTAGCACTGATGCCAATTGTGGAAAACTAGAAGGGGGGTTGAATAGTTTTACGTCAATTTATATTTTAAAAGCTTTGTTTGATAGAAACTTCGATTCTTATTTATGTGAATATCAACACTTGCACAACTCAAACAATTTAATCTAACTAACTAAATAATGATAACGTAAATATGAAAGTAATGAAAAGATAGAGATAGAGAGATCAAACCACAACACACGATATTTATAGTGGTTCGGCTATGAAGCACCTCTTCGCCCTACTCCACTCCTCGAGTCACCTACTCGAGAGTTTTCTTCACTATGTCAACAAACACCCTTTTTGGCGGATAAACCTTACGCAACTTTCGCTTACACCAATTAACGACACTAAGCTAAATGTCAAGTCCTAATAGTAGCTAGAACCAATCTCACACCACTACACGCCTTCTTCACAACTTGTACACAACACTACTTCTCACACCTTCACAACTTCTTCTTCAAACCACAACTATTTCTTCACTACTTCAATTCACAACAACTAACCCACCTAGATCTATCAATTACAATTACTACACAACTATACAATAAATACAAGCTACACTACTAATCTTCAACACTTCTTGGTTTGAGATGAAAGGAGTATTCTTCTCTTGCACTTTGAATGAGGATGGATAGAATCATTTGAAAACAAGAACTAATATGTTTATGATCAAAGGATATAGGAAGATGATTTGAGTGAATTAGAACAGAAAGTTTTAGTGCAAAAGGTGAGGAAAAAATTCAGATTTGAACCAGTATTTATAGGCAAAGAAATCTGACACAGGAGCGTACGCCGGCCCCCTTAAAATTAAGGGGGTCGCCCCTTATAATTAAGGGGGCCGCCCATGTGAAACGACCAGATTCTTTGTCTTTTTCTGGGGAAAGTTTATTTGGTGAAAATTTAACTGAATTTGGTTAAAAATTTGAATTCATATATTTATTATGAAATAAACATTTTCCTTTAATTACCAAAAGTGTTTTTCTTAAATATATAAAATGTTTATATCATTTTATATAATTTGTAATTAGTAAATAAACCTTCCTTTGATCATAAAATGTATTAGGCACCTGTTTATTCATACCTTAAGTGAATTGGTTGGATAAAATGATATTTTGTCACTAAATACTTATTTACGTAATGATTTTACGTTTAATGATTTTATATTTTGTGATCGTCAAAACATAGGGATATCGAAAAATATTAATAACGTTTTTACGCATTATTTATATCAACATAAACAACATGTTTATGCTATAACTAGCAAGTTAAAGTTTTGTTTTTTCTTAATCATTATTTCGATATGACCATATTCCATGTACTCAATATTTAACGCTATACATGGTTTTTGTAGACATGTTACCTCGCTCTGGATTAAGTATTGCTGTTCTAGTCATTTAGCAACTGTCTTCTATTATCTTTATTTATTTATTTATTTATTTTTTACTTTTTATTTTATTTTTATTTTTAGTTTTTGAAAAACGTTTTGGGATAAATCAAAAGAATGGTCGACATTTAGTCTGGGACGAAATTACATTTAACTGTGAATCTTTTCCCTGACATTTAATTACTAATACTGTATGATCCCGATCCCGAGCCCGTTTGGACCATGGCCCGTGCCCGCCCAGCCCGTTTTGCCACCTATTTAGGAGTCCATGTTTATTATTGTTGATATAAATAATGTTTAAAAACGTTATTAATATTTCTCAATAACTCTATGTTTTGATAATCACAAAATGTAAACTAAATTAAGTCAAGATTATGACGTAAACAAGTATTTAGTAACAAATATTTACTTCTACAACTAATATCACTTAAGGTATGCATAAACTTAGCATCTTATGCATTGCATGATCAAAGGAAGCCTTTTCTTAACACATAACATTTTATAAAATGACATTAACATTTTATATATATTAGTAAATCATCTTTGGTATTGTTTTATTAAACTACAAAGATATGATTTCAAAATTCCAACCAAAAAGGGCAAGTTTTATCCAGAAAAACCTTCCCCACTAATGGACAAGAAAATCCAACGTTCTGGAGGGGCAGCCCCCTTAATTCATAAGGCGGCCCCCTTAATTATTAAGGGGACTGGCTACGCTCCAGAACAGTAAATTTTTCCCCTTTAAATACTGGTTCATTCCACAAAATTTTCTCACCTTTTTGCACTTAAAACCTTCTGATCTAATCTCCATTTCTATCTCAAAAACCTTTGATCATATTATTCACAAGTCTTTGTTTCTAAGTGATCCAAAGCTTCATCCACTCAAGTGCAAAAAGAAGAACACTCCTCAAACATCCATTAAATTGTAGTAGTGTTGTGATTAGCTAGTTTCATCTTGTAGTAGTGCTAGATACTTGTAAAGTGTTGTGTGAATTTGCTGATTGTAGATACTAGGTGTGTTGTAAAGTAGTGTAGTTGTTGTGATTTTGTTGTGCATAGAAAAAGGTGTGAAGCTATCTTGAAGAAGTTGTGAAGGTGTGAAGAAGGAGTGAAGTCTTGAAGAAGTTGTAAAGGTGTGAAGAAGGAGTGAAGTCTTGAAGAAGTTGTGAGATTGGTTCTAGCTACGATTAGAACTTGACATTTAGCTTAGTGTCGCTAATAGGTGTAAGCCAAGGTGTGTAAGGTTTCTCCACCATAAGGAGTTTGTTGACATAGTGAAGAAAACTCTCGAGTGTGGTACTCGGGGAGTGGAGTAGGGCAAGGAAGGTGTCCTTGTAGCCGAACCACTATAAATTCGCGTGTTGTGGTTTGATCTTTCTAACTCTATCTTTTATTAATTCTATTCCAATACTTTCATTATTAGATTAGTCTTGCTTGTAGTTGTTGATACTTGAATTCACATAAGATCGAATTGAAAGTTTTTATAAGTTACAAAAGATATTGAAAATAATATTAAAAAGGGACGTAAAACTATTCAACCCCCCCTTCTAGTTTTCCACAATTGGTATCAGGAGCCAAGTCTAAGAAGATTTTTAAAATATATTGTATTTTAAAACTTGTAACGATATATGGAATCTGAAAAATACTTAGAAGGGCAATCTGTGCAAAGACCACCACTATTTGAAAGTGATGGATTTTTATATTGGAAAAATCGATTTGAAACTTATGTGAAATCAAAAGATCTAGATCTTTGGCATGTTATTACTAATGGTGATTTTTTACCTATTCAAAATAATCCCGAAACAAAGAAAGATGAAATCGTACCTTTTGAAAAACAAAATGATGATTTAAAAAGAAAACTTGCTAAAAATAATGAAGCAAAAATGGTTATTTATAATGCGTTACTACGTAAAGAGTACGAAAGGATCTTTATGTGTGAAACCGCAAAAGAAATTTGGAACTCTTTACTAATAACTCACCAAGGTAATAGTCAAGTCAAAGATAATAAGATAGATCTACTTGTTCAACAATATGAGCAATTCACGATTCCGGAAGAGGAATCAATTGATAATGCTTTTGCTAGATTTAACACTATCATCACAAGTTTAAAAGCACTTGATGAGAATTTTTCTAGTAAGAATTTTGTTAGGAAGTTTATTAGGGCTCTTGTTGATCCCAGTTGAGCTTAAACGATCTTGTATAGAAGTTAACTTGATTAAACACTTAAGCTAATATGCGGAATGTAAAAGCTTAACTTAAGAAGAATAATGATTCTCTTTCAACACTTCAATATTATTAATACGAGCACTCAACAATGCTAGGGTTTTACATCCTTGAAGTGAATAATGATACGTACATAAACTAACCCTAGGATCCTCCTTTTATAGACTAAGGAATCCTACTAGGTTTACAATACCTTTCTCTACACGATAGGTATATTCTAGATAAATATAATATTTACACAATCTATTCTGTATTTATCTAAACCGTATACATCCTTATCCCATCAACAGTAGACTCTGTCAGCAGCATTTATCCTCAACAGCACTTTGACATCAGCAGCAGAATCATTACTACTAGCAGCAGTTTCATTCATAGCAGCAGTTTCACTCAGCAGCAGTTTCAGACCCAACAATCCTCCCCTAAACTTATTATTTATTTCTAAATAATTAAGTTTCTTCTAAGCACAGTTAATCACTAGGAGGATTGACTCCTCCCAAACCAACCAGTCAGCCGTGTGTAGCTGTTAGGCCCACCTGGGAGAAAGTGCAAGTTAATATTGACCGTGGAAATATAGGGAAATCCCCGGATCGTTAAATCCCAGTGAGTGGTACTGAGGACAGTAACAAAGATGATTTGAGGATTGATTATACTACTGATTGCTTGATATTTGGAAAATATAAAACTATAACAAAAATACAGATACAAGCAAAAAATCAGGTAATCAGATATCAGACAGAGAAAAGTGGTATTTAACAAGTTTACAAACTACAGGGGTAAAAAGTGAAACTTTTGAAAACTTAAAATTAAAGAAAATACAAAATGAAATTTAAACTATGAAAATGATTATTATAATATTTAATTACTATTTAATTAATAAAACTAATTAAAATCTAATTTAAAACTTAATTTAACTAAATATTACAACTATTACAAATAAACCTAAAAACTTATAACAATAATTTCTAAACCTAAATAAGAACTTGAAGAAAGTATAAAAAATGAAAATAAATATTTTTGTCTTTTTATAAGTATTTTATTAATTATAAACTATTTAACTTATTTAAACTATTTTAACTATTTTAAATTATTATTAATACTAAATTACCTTAGAAAATTATGATAAAATTTCTAAAACTATTTAAACACTACAGGAATACTACAAAATTATAAAAACTTGCTAAAAATTATATTTAAGCTAATTGACTAATTAATTACTTATTAATTAATTTTAAGCTAATTTAATTAATTTAAATAAGAAAATTAAAAAATGAACAGTGGAAATTATGAAACTATTTTTTAAAAGTCTTAACTATTTTATAAAACTTAGGAAAAATATAAAATTCTACTTTTGTTAATTAAAATTAAAGAAATCTATTTAATTATTAATATTACCTATTTAATTATTTAAATTAGTTTTAAATCTAATAAATAGTAAACTGCTTAGGAAAATTCTAAGAAAATTATTTTAACTACTTTAAGGTACTAAGTAATTTATAAAATTATAAAATTGGACAAGTGCTTATTAATAAGCTAAAATGAAAATTAATTAGATAATTTCTATTAAATAGAAGCTGTCACTATTTTTATGTTTGCTTTTTCTGGTTTTTCTTTTATAAAACTACTTAAATACTTAAATAATGAAACTTTAATAAAGACAACTATTTTAGAACCTTGAAATAAGCACTGAGAGTGCTTATAAGCTTATACAGTTGACTATGGTTGACTAAATTAAGAATTAAGCTAAGCTGAGGTTATGTGGGGTCCACTATAGTGAAATCTAGTTTACCTAAGTTACTTACACCTAATTAAGCTAAATATGGTGAGATAAGCTCCTAGAATAAGCTGGAAATCCCAAATAAGCATTTGCTTATTTCTCTTCTGACTCAGAAATGGGACAGAGTTTGGGGACAAGTTTAGGTGGGGTCCACTGATCTATAGGTCAAACTAAGGGTTAAGTTTTGAACCTGGGTAGGAGGGGGTTGTAATAAGCTAAGTAGAAGGTGTGGGGCCCACTGAGTTGGCCACAAATCACCACCAAAGTGGTGGTGATGGCTGTGTATCTGATGTGCAGGGTAAGGCTTTGCCTTGCAGTCCACTTTCAATGAGTGTGGGGTCCACAAGAGTAAAACAGGGTTCAAGCTAAGCCTAGGGGTTCAAATATGGGTTGATAAGCTACAAATTAAACCAAAAAGTTAAGATTTTGGCTTACTAGTAAGCTCTGTGTGAGCCTTTGGATTGGTGATCAAATACTGAGTGCTCAGTATTGCTTTTTGAAATAAGATACAAACTAAGGTCCTAGAAGCTATGCTACAATAAGCTAAAGGCTAGACCAAACCTAGATGTTAAAAGGTGAACTAATAAGCTATAAATTAAGCTAATGGTTGAGGTGTGGGGTCCACTGGATTGATAAGAAATCACCACCAAAGTGGTGGTGATGGACTGAGTCTAAATGAGCAGGGCACACCTTTGCCCTGCAAGTGAGTTTGAGGGTCTGTGGATTACAAGGTAAAAATCTTAAAAATATAAAACTTGTTGGAACTTAAAGATGGTCTGATAGAGTATCACTACAACAAATTTCAAATCCTAGATCCTAATACACAATTCTACAAAAATCCCTTAAGTTTTGAGAAAATCTGATAAGAACAAATTTGACTTTTGATGAAAATGAACTAGGTTGACTAATTTGGATTTCTAATGATCACTACAGATTTAATATGTTATATTAAGCTATTGTAAGGCTAAAATAGGCTATATGAGTTACTTATAAGCTATTGGGTGGGTTTTTGAGACAAATATCCTTGACAGTTAACTGTCAAGGAATTTAGAGTTGGATTTTGACTTTATCACTAATGACCTATTTATTTTATGCTTAATTTGTGATACTAGGACTTAAGCAAACATGTCTGAACCAGAAACAATAACTATAATACCCTTAAGGTCAATGGATCCTACTGATCCAAACACACTCTAATCTAGACTGTTTTGAGTTTTGTGAAGTGAATGGTTACAAAAGCTTATGCTACTGATCCATACTAACTTATTATGATATATTAGATCTACTTAAGCACTTAGAAACAGAAAATGGCCACCAATACACAAGAACACAAGATATATTATGTTGACTGATTGATTTTTATTTTTTAGTAACTATTGATTTAAACAAACAAGATACTATTTTTATGTTATATTATGACTATATAAGACTAAATAAGCATTGAATACTGAAAAAGCAAGTAATAAGCAGAGCAATAGTACAAAAGTAAAAGTGAGAATTTTGATAACTTACAAATAGCTTTCCTGCTCAAACCATGAACCAAGAACTCCTATTTCCTCCCCTGAGGATCTAAACCAATACTCCAAGCTTCCTTATTGCTTCCAAATTAGCTATGAAACCCAGAAATCAAGAACAAATGCCACAGTTGACTTTCTTTGACCAATTTGTAATTTATGAGATTTTTTATATTAAACTGATTAGTAAGTTACTAAAAGCTTTATTGAGCTTATGGGAGCTTATATGAGCTTATTCAATCCATATAATCAAACAGTAACAAGTACAAAGCTTATTGAGATTTTTAGTATGAAATTGAAAATTGCATTCACTAAGATAATAATACAAACTTGCTTTTTATTAACTTAAAAGATCACTAGTACACTGAGAACACTTAACTGAAACTTGAAAAGCTTTAAATTACACTTGAACAACTAATACAAATTAAACGACATACACTTTTTTAATTAAAAACTAGATATCATACTCCTCTGCTTCTCTTTATCTTTATAGGCTTTAATTAGGTTTAGAAATATCTTCTGAGCCATTCCCACTTCATCTGAGCCATCCATTATGTCCAATTGATCAAGACCGTTTAAATTCACTTTTGGCGCCAAAGTCCAGCAAGTTAACTTGGAGGCTACGTTCTTCAATTAAGGATAATTGGGAGTATGTGGAGGTGTCAGGAGACAAAGTGGAGGGTTTTTAGGACAAGTTGGTGCTTTATGGAAGAAACAGAGGTTTTGAAGTAGTTTGGATTGAAAAACTGTGGAGAAGGCATTAAATGCCTATATGGTTTGATGTGTGAGGTGGAAAGGAGGTGAGGGTGAGCTGGAAGGTGGTGAGGTGGTGGTAAAACCACCTGGTATTGGTGAAGCAGGGTGGGGGAGGAGAATGAACAGTGTTTGGCGGTTTTGGGTGGTCAACGCGGGTCAATGCCCGTTTTAAATAAAAAGGGGTGGTGGATTGGGCTTATGTTTGGGCTAGGGGTGTGTATGGGCTGGGTAAGGTTTGTTGGTTTTGGTTTATAAATAAAAAGGGCCGGTTTGGTTTTTAGCTTAGAAAATCACAAGGACCAATTTTGTAATTATTCCAAAGTTGAGGGGTTGTTGTTGTAAATTCCCACATGTAATTACAAGGACCTATTTTGCCATAATTGAATAGTACATGGTTATTTTTGATTTTTTTCATTATTTAAAATACCGGGGACTATTTTTGCCAAACTTGCAAAGTTGAGGGGCCTTTTTGTAATTTCTACAAACTTTTAACATAAGGACCAAACCTGCAAATTTAGATAAACCAAGGACCAAATTTATGATTTTTCCATTTTAAAAATATCCAGGGACCTTTTCTGTAATTTTTCAAACTCCAGGGACCATTATTGTAAATTTGGATTTTTAAGGGACTGTGATTGTAATTTCTCAAAATGTTATCAAAATTGTTCCATTTTGTCATTCATGCATAGTATAAGGGTATTATTTGTAAATTTCCAATTTTGAATACCTAGGGACCATTTTTGCCAATTTTGTAACTTGAGGGGTAAAAGTTGCCAGTTTGTATAAACTTTCATCCAGGGATCATTTTTGAATATTTTTGGTTTCCCAAGGACTTAAGTTGACTTTTCATTCATTTTAAACCTTCAGGGACTAGTTTTGTCAATATTTGAAACTTGAGGGACTGAAACTGCCAATTATGCAAACTTTGTACGTTTTTCATTTGTTTTTGCATATTTTGTATTTGAAACATATAAAACACACTTCAAAGATATTTTAAGTATTATGATGCATTTTTGAGTGTTTTTGTATGTTTTGACAGTTCAGATTGGTACAAAATGATGAGTATTTAGACACTCATCAATCCCCACACTAAACTATTGCTAGTCCCTAGCAATCTATTTGAGAAAAAATTAATGGATTTTTACTCTTTACCAAAAGCCATCACTTCTGGAGTAGCCAGGTGTAAGAACTGTGGCACACCTGATAACCGTGTGATTTTTAGCAAACCACCAGCTGTCAACGGATTTGATTAGTCTTTACCAAAAGCCGTTTGCTTCTGGACTAGCCAACTCTTGATGGAATAGTCAACATCTTGGTGAGATGATTACCAATTATGGTTTTTCCACGGCCTTTACCACAAGCCATAATCTTGTGGGCTAGCCAACTCATTTGTTTTTGGGGAGTTGAGGAACCGTACAATTTTGGGCAAATTGCCAGCCATAAACGGATTTGAGATGTCTTTACCAAGAGCCGTTTGCTCCTGGACTAGCCAATCCTGTTGTGGGTTAGACATGGAGGATTGATACCATTATTTGCATTTCTAAGTGTGAAAAGACTGGTAATTTTGATCAAATGGGGGTTCTTGATGGAACATGTGTTTTGCATTCGTGAGAACGCTCCCCCACACTTAGAACTGAATATTGCCCTCAATATTCACAGTACTTGGTGTCCCACCAAGACTTTAGAACGGAAGGAGGCAATACTATTAACCTTTTTATTTTACTCTATTTACATACAAACTCACTTTTTTCTTTTTATTTGTCTTGTACCATTTTTTTTTTTGAAAAAATATTTTACATATGTACAACATGTGGTTCGTCTCCCCCACACTAGGGAGTTAGAAAACAGAAAGAAATCAGAAATATGAGTGAAAACCCATATTGCTATGCTTTTGATTACCGAGTCACTAGCTTGACTCGACCTCGAATTGATTTGTCCATGAGGTAGCTTGTTTTTGATTCCCGAGTCACTAGCTTGACTCGACCCCGAATTAAAATTGTCCTTGGGGAAACTTGTTTTTGTTAACCGAGTCGCTAGCTTGACTTGACCCCGAATTTATTGGTCCATGGGGTAAGTTTGGAGATCCGGGACAACTATTGGTTGTATGTCCCCTCCAAAATAGTGTTTTAACCGATGTCCATTTACTTTAAAATTGGGACCGTCGGGTTGCAATAACTCAACAGTTCCATATGGGTATACTTTGGTTATAGTAAATGGTCCAGACCAACGGGTTTTTAGTTTACCCGAGAAAATTTTCAACCTTGAATTGAAATGAAGAACTCTGTCACCAACGTTGAAAACGCGGTTCTTTATTTTAGAGTCATGTATCTTCTTAGTCTTTTCTTTATAGATTAAAGAATTTTCATAAGCTTGATCACGTAATTCATTTAGTTCGTTTAGTTGAACTTTACAGTGATCACCCGCTGTCTGAAGGTCAAAATTTGCATGTTTTAAGGCCCAATAGGCCTTATGTTCTAATTCGATCGGAAGATGACATGCTTTTCCGTACACTAGCTTATATGGAGTACACCCGATAGGTGTTTTGTAAGCAGTGCGGAAAGCCCATAATGCATCGTCCAGCTTATCCGACCAAGAGGCACGGTTTTCACCAACCGTCCTCTCGAGAATTCTCTTAATACCCCGATTTGAGACCTCCACCTGCCCACTTGTTTGGGGGTGGTATGCTGTAGAAAGACGGTGAGTTACACCATATTTCAGCATTACTCTCGCAAATTGTTCATTGCAAAAGTGAGTACCACGATCACTGATAATGGCACGAGGAGTCCCGAATCTGGCAAAGAGAGATTTTAAAAATTTACAAACTACTCGGGCATCATTGGTGGGTAAGGCTTTTGCCTCAACCCATTTTGACAGATAGTCGACAGCGACGAGTATATACTTATTCCCTCGTGAAGACGGGAATGGCCCCATAAAATCAATACCCCACATATCAAATATTTCACAAACTTGGATGGCGTTTTGTGGCATCTCATTCTTTTTAGAAATATTTCCGTGACGCTGGCAAGCCTCACAGGTTTTGATAAGTTCATGGGCATCTTTATATATCGTGGGCCAAAAGAATCCTGAATCAAACACCTTTTTGGCGGTGTAGTTTGGGTTATGATGTCCCCCCTGTGGGTCCATCATGACAAGCTTTAAGAATTTCCATGGCTTCTTGGCCATGGACACACCGTCGGATGACTTGATCCGCACATATTTTGAACAAGTAGGGGTCGTCCGAGAAGTAATGTTTTACATCTTTAAAGAATTTTCTTTTCTGTTGGGACGACATCCCTTTCACAACGAAATTTCCCGCACGGTAATTTGCAAAGTCAGCAAACCATGGGGTGGTGGTATTATCCCGGGTAGAGATTAGATTTAAAGTCTCCAGAGGAAAAGTTTCATTTATTTCTTTTCTCTCGAGAATATCCTGATGAGGATTTTCTAACCGGGACAAGTGATCAGCAGCAAGGTTTTCTGCTCCTTTTTTATCTCTTATAAGAATATCGAATTCCTGGAGGAGCAGGACCCAACGGAGTAGTCTTGGCTTTGCATCCTGTTTAGTGAACAGGTATTTCAAAGCCGAATGGTCCGTATACACCACGCTTTTGTTTAAGATTAAGTAAGACCGAAATTTTTTGAAGGCATATACCACAACTAATAATTCTTTTTCTGTGGTGGTATAGTGTGTTTGAGCTTCGTTCATGGTCTTACTTGCGTAGTGTATTGGCTGAAAATGTTTGGTTTTGCGTTGCCCCAGAACTGCACCAATAGCATAATCGCTAGCATCGCACATAAGTTCAAAGGGTAAGTCCCAGTCGGGGGCAACAAGGATTGGTGCCTCGGTAAGCCTTTTCTTTAAAATTTCAAAAGCTTCGATGCACTCGGGGGAAAAGATAAAAGGAGCATCCTTTTCAAGAAGATGAGTCATAGGCCGGGCTATTTTGGAGAAATCCTGAATGAATCTCCGATAGAATCCGGCATGTCCGAGAAAACTCCTTATTCCTTTAACAGTGGTGGGATGAGGCAGTTTAGCAATAACATCAATTTTGGCCTTATCGACCTCAATCCCACTTTTTAAAATTTTATGGCCGAGGACAATGCCCTCTTTAACCATAAAATGGCTCTTCTCCCAGTTTAGACAAAGATTAGTGTTTTCACAACGTTGAAGCATTTTTTCTAAGTGGGAGAGGCACGAGTCGAAAGAATTCCCGATGACTGAGAAGTCATCCATGAATACCTCCATGGTTTTTCCAATCATGTCATGGAAAATAGCCATCATGCACCTTTGGAAAGTGCCTGGGGCATTACATAACCCAAAAGGCATGCGACGATAGGCAAATGTCCCGTAAGGGCATGTGAAGGTAGTTTTATCTTGATCCTGTGGATCAATGGGAATTTGGAAGTAACCCGAGAAGCCGTCAAGGAAACAATAATACTCATTTCCCGCTAGTCTTTCGAGCATTTGGTCCATAAAAGGGCAGAGGAAAATGGTCTTTGCGGGTGGCTTCGTTAAGCTTTCTGTAATCAATACATACTCGCCACCCTGTAACCAAACGAGTTGGTATTAACTCGTTGTCCTCATTTGTGATAACCGTGATGCCACCCTTCTTTGGAACACAATGTATTGGGCTTACCCAAGGACTATCTGATATAGGGTAAATCAATCCCGCATCAAGAAGTTTGGTAACCTCTGCTTTTATGACTTCGTGGATTTTTGGATTTACCCTTCTTCGATGCTGCACAGTAGGTTTAAAGTCCTCTTCCATTAGGATTTTGTGTGTACAAAAATCCGGGTTAATACCCTTTATGTCTGAGAGCTTCCAAGCAATTGCTTGCTTGTGGGACTTTAGAACCTTAAGCAGCGCAGTTTTCTCCTCATCCTTTAAGTCTTTTGCAATAATGACTGGTAACTTATCGTTACCTTCCAAGAATGCATATTCTAGATGAGGAGGTAGGTCCTTAAGTTCAACCTTGGGAAAGTCATCATTTTTCTCAACATATTTGACTTCCACCTTATGAAGTTGTGGAGGTAGAACAGGAATGGGAGAAGGATCTTTGTTCAATAACTTCTCAAGGAGAAGTATATCCCCCTCCGGGTCAATCTCCTGGTAATCAATTCCTTCGGGAACTGAGTCACTTTTGAGAAAGGCCTCTAATTCCTCAAGGACGAAATCACTTCCCTCAAACGGAGTGAGGGAAGGAGAAGAATTAGCGATTATGGGATCAGAAGAAATAGTGGGATTGCCACTCGGAAATTTATCAGTGAATACAAGGAATTCCTGAGCATACTCCTCGGATGCAATGTCAATGACATCAATTCGGTTGACCGAATCAGCATTATAATTCGAGGAGTATATCGAGGTTTGATCAAGGTCGAACGTTATCGCTTCATTGCCAACTCGTAACGTGATTTCCTCATCGAAAACATCGATTAATGCACGTCCCGTTCTTAAGAATCCCCTCCCAAGAATGAGAGGAACTCTTGGATCTGCATCGAAATCAACAACGACAAAGTCTGCCGGAAAATTGAATTTTCCCACTCTCACAAATACGTCCTCGGCAATACCGAGGGGACGTGAAATTGAACGGTCTGCAAGCTCGAGAGTCATGCATGTGGGACTAAGTGCCTGAAGAGAGAGCTTTTTCCAAACTGAGTGAGGCATTAAGTTGATGCTTGCACCAAGATCGGCCAAGGCAAAACATTCAACCATACCCGGGAAAGTACATGGTATTAGGAATCTCCCGGGGTCTCCTAGCTTAACGGGAAGCTTTTTCAATAGAACCGCAAAGCAGTTCTCATTGAGTGGAGTTCGTGCCATTTCAAACATTTTTTCTTTATTGCTCAACAGGTTTTTGATTGTCGATGTGAATTTGGGCATTAAAAGAAGAGCATCCGCGAAGCTAATATCGAAGTGTAATTCTTGGAAAATCTGAAAGAATTTTTCCATCTGATGATTAGCTTTTTCACGGAGCTTTTGATCTTGTAATCGTGAGGGATATGGAATTGTTGTTTTTGGGTTGGCTTTTGGATATTCAACAGGACCTTTGGTAGTTTCAAACACGACTCTTTTAGTGGGAGTCGGGACCGGGATAACTGGAGGAGGGATGTCATTGGTACCTCCGTTATTATTAGGAAGTACCGTATCCGTGGTATCCTCAGTTTCACATTCCTCTACAGGGATAGGAGATGAGGTAGAGGGAGCTGTAGGTCCTTGGTGAGAAACTCCACTTCTTGTGGTGATCGCCTTTACATCACCCCTCGGATTAGCGATCGTGTTGCTAGGTAAAGTTGTACCTGAGCCCGAGGGTCGATCATTTAAAGACTTCTGGAAATTAGACATTTGACTAACCAGCATTCTGTTTAGTTCTTCTTGGGATTTCATAAACTGTTTTAATAACTCATCATGTGATGGTCCAGTTGGAACAATGGCTTGATTTTGGTTTTGAAAATTTTGAGCCCGATTGTTTTGGAAATTCCCATGTTGCTGATTGTTGTTACCTTGGAAGTGGTTTTGTTGTTGAAAATTACCCTGTGGGTAATTGTTCTGACCTTGATTACGATTATAGTTCCCTTGGTTCTGATTTTGAGGAACCTGGTTTTGACTAGAGTTGAAATTCCCTTGGTTGTTATAACCTTGGTTCATCCGGTTCTGGTTCTGATTCTGGTTAAAGTTCTGGTTCCTATTCTGAGGTTGATTAAACCCTGGTGGTCTAATATAGTTATTAGAATGGTAGCTCAAAAGGTTTCGGTCTCCTTGCGGTTGGTAAGAATTACCTCCCGTATTATAGGAACCTTGAGCTGCGGATATGTTTTCACGAGCAAAGCCACTGGAGTATGGGCACTCCGTGTAGGGATGTGGACCACCACAAGTTTCACAACTCGGGTTAACAGTTTTGACCTGATTAGGATTATTCTGATGGATACGCAAAACTGCTGTAGACAAATCATCCAGCTTTTTAGCTAGGATTGATATTTCATTGCTTGCCGGAGTGTCTGACTTAAATGAGTCGTTCCTCTCAGCAGAGGAGTCCCAAAAATTATGATGGGCAGTCATGTTTTCGATTAAGTCATAACACTCTTCAGGGGTCCTTTTCATAAAGGTGCCCCCAGCAGCAGCATTGATTGTGTCATGATGACGGAGTGTCAAACCATTATAAAAGGTATCAATAATGGTGACAAGAAGCATGTTATGATTAGGACATCGATCAATGGCGAGTATGTAGCGTTCCCATGCCTCAAATAAGGACTCTTCGGGAAGCTGTCTGAAGTTGCTGATATCATTCCTCAGCTTTGTGACCATAGATGGTGGAAAGTATTTGGCCAGGAATTTAGTGATCATCTCATCAAAAGTGTGGATCGAATTCTTTGGAAGTCGATCGAACCATGAAGTTGCATGATGAGTGAGAGAATAAGGGAACAAGTATAAACGTAGGCCGTCTTCGGTGACGCCATTTTGTTTCATGCTTTGGGTGACAGTTAAAAATTTGTCGAGATGCCTGTTGGCATCGTCACCCGGCAATCCGTGGAACTGGCACGTATTCTGGATCTGTTGTATCATGTGGTGTTTTAATCCAAAATCCGTGGCTCCAATAGTGAGTGGTGCAATTGGTCCACCCCTCCCGTGCATGGTAGGTTGACACAGTTCCTCCATAGTTCGGGTGTCAGGAACTGGCTCATCCTTGGGAGGGAATGGGGGCTCGTCGTTCATTTTGATTGTGTGTTCTTCTGTAACAGTACGTAACTCGGGTACGTTTTTCTTCTTTTTATTCTTTGTTTGTGAACGAGTGCGCATGCACAAAAATTATTTTTCAACACAAGATCGAGGCAAAACTACAGTGAACTTAAACCCAATAATCACAAATGAACAGCTCCTTTAAAAAAAGTACACTATTCACAAGGATACAATGGTAAATTTTTAATTTTTTAGGTTTGGGAACTTATTATGTTCACACCCCCAGTTGGTAGGTGTTCTGCCTTGGTTTGCGGTGGTAAACTTTTATGTAATTATATTCACAGTAAAATGTTTTTGGCTTTTCGTGTATGGGTGAAAAAACTTGGAAAGTATTTTTGGAACTGATTCGTTAACCGAAATCGTCCCTTTAAGATTACTCGCAGGCTAGCGGGAGGAAATAAATGTATTCCTCTTCAGTTCGCAATTTAATGTCAGAACTTACCTTATACCAGCTGTTTCAGGTTGTAATCTTAAAGACAACGAAGTAATTTAACTTCACAGTTTGTTTTGTTGTTTATGATTTGTTTGGTGTTGTTAACACTTCAGGAGAAATGTTAATGAACGTTTTCAGATATGATTTTGATTTCCTTAAAAATTTACAAAGTGGTGGTATTTGTACAGGAGGGTTTTTGAAAACCACTAAACTTTTACCGTTTTGAAATACGCAACAACCTCCCCGGCAGCGGCGCCAAATTTTGACTCCTCCCAAACCAACCAGTCAGCCGTGTGCAGCTGTTAGGCCCACCTGGGAGAAAGTGCAAGTTAATATTGACCGTGGAAATATAGGGAAATCCCCGGATCGTTAAATCCCAACGAGATTGAAATTGTATTTGTAAACGGATAGGAAAGTGAGTGGTACTGAGGACAGTAACAAAGATGATTTGAGGATTGATTATACTACTGATTGCTTGATATTTGGAAAATATAAAACTATAACAAAAATACAGATATAAGCAAAAAATCAGGTAATCAGATATCAGACAGAGAAAAGTGGTATTTAACAAGTTTACAAACTACAGGGGTAAAAAGTGAAACTTTTGAAAACTTAAAATTAAAGAAAATACAAAATGAAATTTAAACTATGAAAATGATTATTATAATATTTAATTACTATTTAATTAATAAAACTAATTAAAATCTAATTTAAAACTTAATTTAACTAAATATTACAACTATTACAAATAAACCTAAAAACTTATAACAATAATTTCTAAACCTAAATAAGAACTTGAAGAAAGTATAAAAAATGAAAATAAATATTTTTGTCTTTTTATAAGTATTTTATTAATTATAAACTATTTAACTTATTTAAACTATTTTAAATATTTTAAATTATTATTAATACTAAATTACCTTAGAAAATTATGATAAAATTTATAAAACTATTTAAACACTACAGGAATACTACAAAATTATAAAAACTTACTAAAAATTATATTTAAGCTAATTGACTAATTAATTACTTATTAATTAATTTTAAGCTAATTTAATTAATTTAAATAAGAAAATTATAAAATGAACAGTGGAAATTATGAAACTATTTTTTAAAAGTCTTAACTATTTTATAAAACTTAGGAAAAATATAAAGTTCTACTTTTGTTAATTAAAATTAAAGAAATCTATTTAATTATTAATATTACCTATTTAATTATTTAAATTAGTTTTAAATCTAATAAATAGTAAACTGCTTAGGAAAATTCTAAGAAAATTATTTTAACTACTTTAAGGTACTAAGTAATTTATAAAATTATAAAATTGGACAAGTGCTTATTAATAAGCTAAAATGAAAATTAATTAGATAATTTCTATTAAATAGAAGCTATCACTATTTTTATGTTTGCTTTTTCTGGTTTTTCTTTTATAAAACTACTTAAATACTTAAATAATGAAACTTTAATAAAGACAACTATTTTAGAACCTTGAAATAAGCACTGAGAGTGCTTATAAGCTTATACAGTTGACTATGGTTGACTAAATTAAGAATTAAGCTAAGTTGAGGTTATGTGGGGTCCACTATAGTGAAATCTAGTTTACCTAAGTTACTTACACCTAATTAAGCTAAATATGGTGAGATAAGCTCCTAGAATAAGCTGGAAATCCCAAATAAGCACTTGCTTATTTCTCTTCTGACTCAGAAATGGGACAGAGTTTGGGGACAAGTTTAGGTGGGGTCCACTGATCTATAGGTCAAACTAAGGGTCAAGTTTTGAACCTGGGTAGGAGGGGGGTTGTAATAAGCTAAGTAGAAGGTGTGGGGCCCACTGAGTTGGCCACAAATCACCACCAAAGTGGTGGTGATGGCTGTGTATCTGATGTGCAAGGTAAGGCTTTGCCTTGCAGTCCACTTTCAATGAGTGTGGGGTCCACAAGAGTAAAACAGGGTTCAAGCTAAGCCTAGGGGTTCAAATATGGGTTGATAAGCTACAAATTAAACCAAAAAGTTAAGCTTTTGGCTTACTAGTAAGCTCTGTGTGAGCCTTTGGATTGGTGATCAAATACTGAGTGCTCAGTATTGCTTTTTGAAATAAGATACAAACTAAGGTCCTAGAAGCTATGCTACAATAAGCTAAAGGCTAGACCAAACCTAGATGTTAAAAGGTGAACTAATAAGCTATAAATTAAGCTAATGGTTGAGGTGTGGGGTCCACTGGATTGATAAGAAATCACCACCAAAGTGGTGGTGATGGACTGAGTCTAAATGAGCAGGGCACACCTTTGCCCTGCAAGTGAGTTTGAGGGTCTGTGGATTACAAGGTAAAAATCTTAAAAATATAAAACTTGTTGGAACTTAAAGATGGTCTGATAGAGTATCACTACAACAAATTTCAAATCCTAGATCCTAATACACAATTCTACAAAAATCCCTTAAGTTTTGAGAAAATCTGATAAGAACAAATTTGACTTTTGATGAAAATGAACTAGGTTGACTAATTTGGATTTCTAATGATCACTACAGATTTAATATGTTATATTAAGCTATTGTAAGGCTAAAATAAGCTATATGAGTTACTTATAAGCTATGGGGTGGGTTTTTGAGACAAATATCCTTGACAGTTAACTGTCAAGGAATTTAGAGTTGGATTTTGACTTTATCACTAATGACCTATTTATTTTATGCTTAATTTGTGATACTAGGACTTAAGCAAACATGTCTGAACCAGAAACAATAACTATAATACCCTTAAGGTCAATGGATCCTACTGATCCAAACACACTCTAATCTAGACTGTTTTGAGTTTTGTGAAGTGAATGGTTACAAAAGCTTATGCTACTGATCCATACTAACTTATTATGATATATTAGATCTACTTAAGCACTTAGAAACAGAAAATGGCCACCAATACACAAGAACACAAGATATATTATGTTGACTGATTGATTTTTATTTTTTAGTAACTATTGATTTAAACAAACAAGATACTATTTTTATGTTATATTATGACTATATAAGACTAAATAAGCATTGAATACTGAAAAAGCAAGTAATAAGCAGAGCAATAGTACAAAAGTAAAAGTGAGAATTTTGATAACTTACAAATAGCTTTCCTGCTCAAACCATGAACCAAGAACTCCTATTTCCTCCCCTGAGGATCTAAACCAATACTCCAAGCTTCCTTATTGCTTCCAAATCAGCTATGAAACCCAGAAATCAAGAACAAATGCCACAGTTGACTTTCTTTGACCAATTTGTAATTTATGAGATTTTTTATATTAAACTGATTAGTAAGTTACTAAAAGCTTTATTGAGCTTATGGGAGCTTATATGAGCTTATTCAATCCATATAATCAAACCGTAACAAGTACAAAGCTTATTGAGATTTTTAGTATGAAATTGAAAATTGCATTCACTAAGATAATAATACAAACTTGCTTTTTATTAACTTAAAAGATCACTAGTACACTGAGAACACTTAACTAAAACTTGAAAAGCTTTAAATTACACTTGAACAACTAATACAAATTAAATGACATACACTTTTTTATTTAAAAACTAGATATCATACTCCTCTGCTTCTCTTTATCTTTATAGGCTTTAATTAGGTTTAGAAATATCTTCTGAGCCATTCCCACTTCATCTGAGCCATCCATTATGTCCAATTGATCAAGACCGTTTAAATTCACTTTTGGCGCCAAAGTCCCCCAAGTTAACTTGGAGGCTACGTTCTTCAATTAAGGATAATTGGGAGTATGTGGAGGTGTCAGGAGACAAAGTGGAGGGTTTTTAGGACAAGTTGGTGCTTTATGGAAGAAACAGAGGTTTTGAAGTAGTTTGGATTGAAAAACTGTGGAGAAGGCATTAAATGCCTATGTGGTTTGATGTGTGAGGTGGAAAGGAGGTGAGGGTGAGCTAGAAGGTGGTGAGGTGGTGGTAAAACCACCTGGTATTGGTGAAGCAGGGTGGGGGAGGAGAATGAACAGTGTTTGGCGGTTTTGGGTGGTCAACGCGGGTCAATGCCCGTTTTAAATAAAAAGGGGTGGTGGATTGGGCTTATGTTTGGGCTAGGGGTGTGTATGGGCTGGGTAAGGTTTGTTGGTTTTGGTTTATAAATAAAAAGGGCCGGTTTGGTTTTTAGCTTAGAAAATCACAAGGACCAATTTTGTAATTATTCCAAAGTTGAGGGGTTGTTGTTGTAAATTCCCACATGTAATTACAAGGACCTATTTTGCCATAATTGAATAGTACATGGTTATTTTTGATTTTTTTCATTATTTAAAATACCGGGGACTATTTTTGCCAAACTTGCAAAGTTGAGGGGCCTTTTTGTAATTTCTCCAAACTTTTAACATAAGGACCAAACCTGCAAAGTTAGATAAACCAAGGACCAAATTTATGATTTTTCCATTTTAAAAATATCCAGGGACCTTTTCTGTAATTTTTCAAACTCCAGGGACCATTATTGTAAATTTGGATTTTTAAGGGACTGTGATTGTAATTTCTCAAAATGTTATCAAAATTGTTCAATTTTGTCATTCATGCATAGTACAAGGGTATTATTTGTAAATTTCCAATTTTGAATACCCAGGGACCATTTTTGCCAATTTTGTAACTTGAGGGGTAAAAGTTGCCAGTTTGTATAAACTTTCATCCAGGGATCATTTTTGAATATTTTTGGTTTCCCAAGGACTTAAGTTGACTTTTCATTCATTTTAAACCTTCAGGGACTAGTTTTGTCAATATTTGAAACTTGAGGGACTGAAACTGCCAATTATGCAAACTTTGTACGTTTTTCATTTGTTTTTGCATATTTTGTATTTGAAACATATAAAACACACTTCAAAGATATTTTAAGTATTATGATGCATTTTTGAGTGTTTTTGTATGTTTTGGCAGTTCAGATTGGTTCAAAATGATGAGTATTTAGACACTCATCAAGGATGCTTCCAAACACTTCAACTCTTGAGAATTCAGTTGATCAAATATCTTCTTATACTTTCACAGCAAATTGAATGCTTGATCATCAGAATCATAGTCTTTCTGCAACTTAAGTGATTTATCACCATTAACCATCTGATTGACAATATTCCAGTATCTTACCACTGGGTAATCCATTTCAGCTAGCATATACAAAGTAATTGGTCCAATATCTAACACATGAACTCCAGAATCTTGAAAAAGTCTCCATCTTCTTACTTTGTAATCTACTATCTCTGTCCATTCAAAATCATCCATTGAAGGTTCAAACATAAGTTTAAGAGCTCTCCACATAACATTATCAGAAGAAGTTATGATATGATCAATTTTCTGTATCTCATACTTTTTACCATCAAACTTCTCAGCTCCAAACTTTGCCTTGTATAACTTCCATAAGTCTTCAACATCCTCTCTATCAAAGTAGTGTAACATCTGTTGAAATTTAAGAAACCTGTGAGTCTTACCATCAGATCTCTGGACATCATGAAATGCTCCAAAGTTAGCATCATAACTTGTGGTTACTTTGATAATAGGATATTTAACACCTATTGGTTTGGCATCAACCACTTCAGGATCTTCCATCATGCCAACCATAGTGTAAACCTTCAATTGTTCTTTCAGATGCTCAGGAGGAATGTGATCACAATCATTCTTGAACTCATCTCCTTCTGGCTTAGAACTACATAATCCTTGGTTTTTCAACTTGCTTGCCCTTGCCTTTATCAGTAGAAGATGAAGAAATAACCTTCCTTTGTTGAGCAGCAGGTTCTTTAATAACAATCCCTTTTTTAGGTTTTCTAGGTGCTGATGATTTAATTGTTGTTGTAGTTTGTTGTGGTAGTGAAGGAGTTGATACTGGGGTAGTTTTCTTGCTCAACAATACCATAGCTTCAGCAGCAGCATTGTCACCAGACCCAGCAGCAGAGTCTTGTGCATCAGCAGATCCACTAGCAGCAGAGTTAGTAATTTCCTTAGCAGTAGATTCTTGAGCAGCAGAATCTTGAGCAGCAGAGTCAAGACTTTTGTTTTTCACCAAATCTCCCAACTTCATCAATGTTTCACCCATCAACCCTGTTGTCTTTACTAATTGCTCAGGCTCCAAAGTTGTAAGTTGTTCTACCACCTTCTCTTGTGTAGCAATCGCCTCTTCCATAACAACCTCATTCCCTGATTGATCAGCAACCACAAACTCTTCAGCATCCTGAGGACTTTCAACATCCATATCACCAATCACTGGAGCCTCCCCTGAAACCATTCTATCATTCAAACCCAGAGCACTCTCAGCCTTTTCCAAATTTGCCTCCCCTGAACCCATTGCCTCTTCATTCCTCCCCTGTTTGGAAGCATCCTCTTCCAAGTGAGTAGAGACATCAGGAGAACTAACAACCTGAGAAGTGCCCACTTTCTTCAATCTTTTCAAAGAGGTTGAAGATCTTGATTTCTGAAAGTTCTTAATCTGTTTTTGCAATTTGATGATAGTCTTGTCCTGATCAGCAACAACAGATGAAAGAGTAAGAACTTTGTCCTCCAATGTAGTACATTTCAACCCCAAGTTGGTACAAGTAACCGTCAATTCCTGAATGAGTTTCATAATAGTCTCATCACTTCAACCTGTATTACCTGGTCCGAGAGGTGAATCATGGACATTGTCATCATGTACAAGGTTTTTCGTCAATTCATTGGTCACTGGTCTGTCCTCATCACTTCGACCTGTGTAACCTGGTCCGAGAGGTGAATCTTGGGACATAAACTCAGTATCAAACCTAGTTTGATCATCTTAGCCCCTTGTATTTTCCATTTGGCTAGGGTTACCATCCTGAGAATTTGATTCAGAAGAATCACCATCTCTAGATGTTGCCTTGGTTTGGGTCTTAATGATGTTATCACTATCCTGCTCTGCTGCTAAGCTAGAAGTAGTAGTGACATCCCTTGCCAACATGTCCTCTTCATCACCTAGGACAGCCTCATCTGGTACAGCCATACTAACACTATCCTGAGGAAGATCAGTGTTCTTTTTGGTGTTCCTACGGGTATAGAGAATTTTAGGTTGTGTAGCAGATGCACTAAAATTGGGTGTGTGATGGGAGTCAGTGGGATTTCCTGATCCTTCACCCTGATTGTTTTGCACAAGTTGCACCATTTGAGGTGTAAGATTTGTATGTGTGCCTGAAAAACCTTTTCCATGTTTAACCAAGAAAGTAAAAGTTTTAGAAACCAATTTTGGAGCATCATAAGTAGCAACATGGCCTCTAAACTTTGTGAGTTGTTTTTGAACAAAGAGTTGTATAAACCTTTGATAAAGCAAATATGAACCAGACTCTTTGATACTTTGAAACATCCCTTCCAAAATCATTCTTGAAAAATTGAATGGTTTACCTTTGCTTAGACAGACCATTGCAGAAGCAATAGTAGTACTAAACTCATGCCATCCAGAAGTTTTAGGACTCAAACAATGAAGAAGAAGATGTATCAAAAACTTGTATTGAGGACAGAGGAGAGATTTTTGAAATTTTAAATTTGTATGATTCCCCTCATATCCCAAATCTTTTAATCCATCAAAAATAGCAGAATTGGCCAGGCAAGTGGTTTCTGTTTCATCATCTAAGAAAAGGGTTTCTCTTATTAATGATTCAGATACACGAACCTTTTGCCCGTCTACTAAGGCACTAACATGTTTTTCCCCATTCATAGTTTTGATTTTAGCGGTAAGCCAAAACTGTTTGATGTGGGAAGCAAATATAGTAGGATTCACAGTGAGTGCATACCTAAGAGAAGTAGCATTCAAAAATTTTACCATGTCTGTGAAATCTTCATTAACTGATTCAGCATCCAAAACGACCACACTGTTGTGTTGCTTTGCCCAGGTACGAATGCAATCCATGAGTTAGGGTTTAGGGAAATTGGGAATTTTTTGACTTTGAGAGAGATGGAGTGTTAGGGTTTGTGAGAACTTCAATTTGAACCATGAGAAAACCAATTAGGAAAAGCAATTAGGTTTTAAACTGATTGAAGAAGTTACACATCCCACCCTCACACTTTCAACTGTAGCAGCACAATAACACTAGCAGCAAAGTTATATAACTAGCAGCAGAGTGAAATAATCCAGCAGCAGAGTTGACTAAATAAGCTTGGTCAAAAAGTCAAGAATCCTCAGCAATTAATGTGATGATATGCCGTAATCCCTATAAAAACGGACTAAATCTTTTCCCTAATTTATCACAATCAAACCCTAATCGCAATCAAAACGCCAATCAACCAAATCAAAACTTCAATTAACCCAAATCAAATCAAATAATCATGAAATCAACACCCGAAATCATCAATATCTCTTCCGATTCATCATCTGAAGATGAAACCCCCTTTGAAACATATGTACCGCCCTTCCGTCCTCCTCATGATGGTTGTAGAACCAAAGAGCAAGCCAAAAAGAGAAAGCATGATCTCCCTGTGTTCAAAGATCTTCTTCATTTAAATCAAACCCCAAGTACATCCAGGGGTAAAGCTGTAATGTCCCCAAAATCTCCATCGTCTTCAGAATCACCAGAAGACATAGCTTGGATCCCTGTCAGGCAACCATCCCCAAGGGAGCTTGTTTCCCCATTCATCTACACTTCATCAGATGAGGATGAGCCTCCAAATGAACCACCTTCCACTCCTGAGAGGCCTCAGTCATCAAGGCCACGAACAAAGAAGTCTACCAAGGCAAAGAAGACAAGGAATACAAACTCTCCTCTCCCTAAAGAAAGAAAAATTGTTCTTGGACTTCCATGCCCTAGGAAGTAGTACTTGTAGTCTTTAATTTCAACTTAGATTGTTGCACTCTTTTGTGGTTTCAGAAGTAGTCTTTGTAATTTCTCTTTTGATGTATTAACTTCTGAACTTGATGAATGATGAATGACAGATGTTCTTCTTTTGTTGTCAGTATATTGTTATTGCAAATCATCATTTAGACTTATTCCTGCACAATATTAGACTAAACACCACAAAACAAACAAACATATGCACTAGCAGTAGAGTTAGAAATAGCAGCATAGTACATTCCATCACAAACAGATGCTTTAAGATAAGCAGCAGAGTAACAAGCAGCACAATGCCTTTACACACTTGTACAAAAACAAAAAGATAAGTTGTTCAAAGATTTATCATACCAATGTTTGCAATTAAAAATTAAAACCTCCCCACATCAAAGTGTTTAGTGAGAAGATCAGCAACATTGTTATCAGTATGAACTTTAACAATTTGGATTAACTTCTTTTCATAGCAATCCCTGATAAAGTGATGTCTTATCTCAATATGTTTTGTTTTAGAATGAAAAACAGGGTTTTTAATTATGCAAAGTGTGCTGTTGTTATCAATATGAATTTTGGTATTCATGAAATTGTACCCATAATCCAATAATTGATTCTGCATCCATAGAACTTGTCCACAACAACTTGAAGCAGCCACATACTCAGCTTTAGTTGTAGAATTAGCCACCACTGTTTGCTTCTTGCATTGCCATGACACCAATCTGCTTCCTAGAAATTGACAACCCCCTGTTGTAGACTTTCTATCCAAAGAAGCTCCAGCATAGTCACTATCTGAATAGGAGACCAAATCAAACGGTGAATCCTTAGGATACCAGAGGCCCAATTTTGGTTGATGCCTCAAATATCTAAAGATTCTCTTCACTGCATTGAGATGTGATTCCTTGGGACACACTTGAAATCTTGCACAGGCACACACAGCAAACATGATATCAGGCCTTGATGCTGTAAGATACATCAATGAGCCAATCATAGACCTGTACAAGTGTATATCTACTTCCTTTCCATATTCATCCTTTAGCAATGGTTTATTGGTTTCCATGGTAGTCTTGGCAGGTTTAGCATCTTCAAAACCAAATTTGTTCAAAATATCATTGACATACTTATCCTGACTGATAAATATACCATTTTCTTTCTGTGTAACTTGCAGACCTAAGAAGAAGGTGAGTTCTCCCATTGAACTCATAGCAAACTTGTCCTTCATAAGCTTCTCAAAACTAACATACATAGCTTTGTTTGAAGACCCAAAGATGATGTCATCAACATAGATTTGAACCAGCAAAATATCATCCTTTTGTCTTTTGAGAAACAAAGTTTTATCAATCTTTCCTCTGCTAAACCCTGATTCTAGCAAGTATGTTGATAAAGTGTCATACCAAGCTCTAGGGGCTTGATGTAGGCCATACATTGCTCTATTTACCTTGTAAACTTTGTCAGGATGATCAGGGTCTTCAAAGCCTGGTGGTTGAGACACATAAACCTCTTCTGTAATGGTCCCATACAGAAAAGCACTTTTCACATCCATTTGATACACTACAAAATCTTTGTATGAAGCATAAGCCAAGAATATTCTAATTGCTTCTATTCTTGCCATTGGAGCAAATACCTCATCATAATCAAGGCCTTCTTGTTGTGTGTATCCCTGTGCTACTAACCTTGCCTTATTCCTTATGACAATTCCTCTCTCATCTCTTTTGCATCTGAAAACCCATTTTGTGCCAATCACTCTTTTTTCATTTGGCAGGTCAACCAAAGTCCAAACCTCTTGCAGCTTAAATTGTAGAAGCTCATCTTGCATTGCTTCCACCCAACTTGCTTCTTGTAAGGCTTTGTAAGTGTTTTTGGGTTCAATTTGAGAAAGAAAACATGCAAACAGGCAATTTTGAAGATCTTTATGACTATTTCTTTGATGCAGAGATCTGGCAAAGAAACTTTGATGTTGAAGATCTTTCAGTGCTTTAGTCATCTGCCTAGTTTGAATAGATGATTGTGGATTACTTAAGATTTGATCTTTGGGATGATCCTTGTGTACTCTTGTGGTAGTTGTAGGACTAACAGGAATATTGAGTTCCAAATTAGTAAAATCTGCAGCAGCTCCAAATAACTGACCATCAAGTGCATCATCATCTGTGTCATAGTAAATATTCTCAAGAGGAGGCATATTTGGATCATCAGGATAGATAGAATCAGCAATAGGTCTACCCTGAGAATCCAAATTTGGAAACATTGAAGTAGCAGTAGAGTTAGTAGGCTTGGAAGCAGAATGTGGTGGAGCAGTAGTTGTATCTTTTGGCCTAGCAGTAGAGTCTTCTGGCTGTGTAGGAGAGACATCAACAACTACCTTGGGAACTTCATTAGTTTCTTTTTCTGCTTCAATAGGTATTTCAATACCTTCTTCAGTTTCCTTAGGTTTCTCTTGAGTAACCACATCTTCTTTTGGACTTGGATCTGACTGAAAGGGTAGTAAGGTAGGACCAACCTTTAATTTCTCAACCAAAACAAATTCTTCTTGTGGTTTGTCAACACTGGCAATAACTGGTACATAGTTCATTGTTTTGGTAAGCATATCAACATTAAACAGCCATTCTGGTCCTTTTCCCTCAGAATTAGATGTGTTCTCAGAAAACTTGATATGCAAATTCTCCTCTACATGTTTGGTTCTCTTATTGTATACCCTGAAAGCTTTACTAATCACAGAGTAACCAACCAAATTCCCTTCATCAGCTTTTTCATCAAATTTGCCTAGCTGATCCTTAGTGTTCAAAATTGTAACAGGACATCCAAATGGTTTGAGAAAATCAATCAGTGGCTTCTTTCCATGAAATAACTCATATGGAGTCTTATTGTGAAGCTTGACTACCTTACTTCTGTTCTGCACAAAGCATGCAGTGTTTACAGCTTCAGCCCAAAAAGGGATAGGTAGTTTTGAATCAGATAACATTGTTCTTGCAGCCTCAATAAGTGTCCTGTTTCTTCTTTCTGCAACACCATTCTATTGTGGAGTTCTTGCTACACTATATTGTCTAAGAATTCCTTTCCCCACACAAAATTGATTCATCACACTGTTCTTGAACCCAGTACCATTGTCACGTCTGATTATCTTCACCTTGTGATTGTACAGGTTTTCAACTCTTGTAATAAATGACTTGAGTATTTCTGGAGTTTCATCTTTAGTGGCTAGAAAAAATACCCAAGTAAACCTGCTAAAGTCATCAGTGACAACAAGACAATATGACTTCTTGTTCAAGCTTTTGACAAATACAGGCCCAAATAAGTCCATGTGCAGTAGATGTAATGGCTCAGTATTTGTGTTCACAGTTTTGGACTTGAATGAAACTCTGTGTTGTTTACCCTTTTGACAAGCAACACAAGTTTCACAATTTTCAAAAGTCTTTGTAGGCATTCCTCTGACCAGATTTCCTTTTACCAATTTGTTCATGGTCTTGTAGTTCAGATGTCCCAATCTCCTATGCCATAATTTGGATTCATCAATGGTGGCCTTTGCAATTAGACAAGTCAAAGCCCTCTTAGGAACAATGTTCTTAATATGGTCACTGTATATATTCTCATTTCTAGGGACCTTCAAAAGCACAGATTTGTCATCTGGCAATTGATAGTCAGGAGAAAGGATCATACACTCAGTGTCTGTAAAAAGAACAAAGTTCTTTTTGTCACACATTTGTGAGACACTAAAAAGGTTAAACTTAAGTCCTTTCACAAGGAACACCTTCTCAAAGTCCAAATTTCCAGTTTTAAGAGTTCCTCTTCCAACAATCTTTCCACCTTTTGGATCATTCCCAAAAGCAACATAACCACCATCAAAAGCCTCAAAGTCTTCAAGTTGAGACTCATCTCCTGTCATGTGTCCAGAACATCCACTGTCAACAATAACCATATCCTTAAGCTCATCCAGTAGATTGACCTGCACGTGAAAAATAGAGACATTAGTTTCTCTTGACGACCCAAGCCATTACTGACTTGGATCTGCCTTGTGCATCAACATAATCAAATTTCTTTAAATCACTTGATGCACTACTATCCTTGGAAACAGAATTTGAACCAATAGTTTTTGGTTTCCAAGTCCAGCAAGCTGAGGCCTTAACAGCATAAAAGTGATTACCAACAACTGTATTTGTTAAAACTTTTGGCCTTGAAGTAGAAAGTTTTGTACTAGCAGCAGAATGCATACTAGCAGCAGAATGCTTACTAGCAGTAGAGCCAGTAGAAGAACCAGTTGTGGTTTTGAAAACAACATTTGATTTAGTAGCATAAATAGATCTAGTAGCACCAGATCTCAACAAAACAGCTCTTGGAACCATATTTCTATTAGGATGTGGGTGAGTTTGTTTAGTTACATATTTGTGATTCACCCTAGTGTATTGATTCCAAACAGGCTTTGGGTGTTCAGGACATCTAACAATCAAGTGGTCAAAGCTACCACACTTATAACAAGCCTTCTTTTGTAATTGAAACTGATTACCTAATCTGTGTGAAACTAGGTTGTTGAAGTTTCTCTGGTTACCCCTAGGCTTATTGTTAAACCTTTCCATCTGTTCTCTAAGTACCTCATTGTATTCTACCATTTTCCTAGAGAAGTTATTTCCTAACACAGGTTTGACAAACTTAACCTGTTCAATTTTAGGTTTAAACTTTGTAAGAATTTCTTCCTTTTTCACACTTTGTTCCTGTTTAATCTGTTCCTCGTCACTATCACTATCAGAATACCAATCTTCTATAATAGGAGCTTCAGGAAATTTTCTAGCCTCAACCTTAGGTGTTTCATTTACACTTGTGCTACATTCACCTACAGGTTTTCAATATTTAGCTCACTAATGAAGGATATTTCTTTTCCTGGTGGGGCAAAAGCACTTTTGGCTGGAGGAGCCACTTCATTATACCGAATTCCACTACCATTTCTCATCAAATTATTCTCAATAGATTTATGAACCAAATCAGAAGCATATTGTTGTTTCTGTACTCTTACTACATGTTTATCTTTTTCAGCAAGAGCTTCCTCTTTTTTCTTTTTCAGCTTCTTCTAACTTATTTTTAAGAACTTCTACTTCACTGTTTTTCTTAAAAATTTGTATATCTCTGAGATTAAGTTGATCTACATATTCCTTCTTACACTCTTTGAGATATTCTAACCTCCTTTCAACATTTTGAATACCTACTTTGTAACCTAAGTTATCAAGTTTTAGGTGTTCAAGTTCTCTATTTAAACTCTCATTCCTAGACTTAAGTTCTTCTATAGTGTCAGCACAAGATTTAAAAGAACACACATATAAGTCTGAATCATTTGATACCTCAGAGTCAGAGCCTGATGATGAACCATAGGCCATAAGTGCAAAGTTCTGCACCTTGGGTTGAGCAACAGCTACCAAAGAGAAATTTGGTTCTTCTTCAGCCATATCACTCCAATCATAATCTCCCAGTCCATCACAAGATACCAGTGCAGTCTTTGATTCTTCAGTAACCTTCTTTGCAGCATCAACATTCTTCTTTGGAGCTCTACATTCTCTGGCAAAATGTCCCTTCCTGTTGCAATTGTAGCACTCCGTCTTTGATTTGTCAAAGCCTGGATTGTCCTTAGCTTTATACTTGACTTCTTTTCCAGTCTTCTTCAGGAACTTTCTTGCCCTCAAGGTTAACATAGCCATTTGCCATTTAAGATCAATTTCTTCAAGATCACCAGGATCAATATAATCCAAGTCTTGATTAATGACATGTGACCTTATAGTAGTTGTGAGCTCAGCCAAGAATGCACACAAAGCAATATCACTGGTAGAAATCTTATCATTTGAACCAGCAGCAGATTCATCAGCAGCAGATACTCCATAAGCAGTAGAATGAGCAGCAGAGTGAGATTCTTGAGATCCTTTTCCTTTAGAGGATACAAAGGCAAGGTTTTGAGTACCAGAAGATGAAGTAGAAGAGGTAGATAGTTCTGATTCATACAATCTTAAATTGTTGTAGAGACTCTCCAGCTTCATAGTTTCAAAATCAGGCTTATTCCTCCACACAACTGTGTGCATACTCCATTCAGGTGCAAGACTTCTAAGAAACTTTAGGTTTACATCTTCTTGTGGAACCACATAGCCAACAAGCTTTAGATGACTAACAAGTTGGTTTAGCCTGTTGTATGTGCCAATTATCTTCTCTCCACTTTCAGAAGTAAAATTCTCAAACTGATGCTTCAGCATGTTTTTCCTGGATTTCTTAGTAGCATCATTCCCTCCAAACCTGAATTCAACAGCATCCATCAATTCTTTTCCAGATTCACAGTCATCAAAGTCCATTTGGAAATCATTAGGTATTCTCATTAAGAGAATACTATGTGCTTTAATTTCCATCTTCCTTACTGTGTTGGCTTCAGCAGACTTAATTGGTATCTCCTTCCCATCAGCACTCTTCTCAGGTACAAAATCACCATTGACAATCACATTCCACATGTTGAAATCAATCATGCGAATGTACTATCTGATCCTTCTCTTCCAAAGCTCATACTCGGCAGGATTCAGCATGGGCACCCTTGAAGCAGTCACCATATGAGTTTCATCACCCATCTTAGCAATAGATTTGAAACAGCAAACTTTTAAGAAACAAAATCTTCTTGATAATAACTTCTAGATCACAAGCTCTGATACCACTTGTTGATCCCAGTTGAGCTTAAACGATCTTGTATAGAAGTTAACTTGATTAAACACTTAAGCTAATATGCGGAATGTAAAAGCTTAACTTAAGAAGAATAATGATTCTCTTTCAACACTTCAATATTATTAATACGAGCACTCAACAATGCTAGGGTTTTACAACCTTGAAGTGAATAATGATACGTACATAAACTAACCCTAGGATCCTCCTTTTATAGACTAAGGAATCCTACTAGGTTTACAATACCTTTCTCTACACGATAAGTATATTCTAGATAAATATAATATTTACACAATCTATTCTGTATTTATCTAAACTGTATACATCCTTATCCCATCAGCAGTAGACTCTGTCAGCAGCATTTATCCTCAGCAGCACTTTGACATCAGCAGCAGAATCATTACTACTAGCAGCAGTTTCATTCATAGCAGCAGTTTCACTCAGCAGCAGTTTCAGACCCAACAGCTCTTCACCCGAAATGGCGAGCTAAAGTGACGGCTATTGAAGAATCAAAGAATTTATCAACGTTACAACTTGATGAATTAATTGGAAACTTGAAAGTCCACGAAGTTATTATAAAGAAGGACTCCGAAATGGTCAAAGGAAAACGAGAGAAAAGGAAGTCAATCGCCTTGAAAGCTAGAAAGGAATCCAATAACGAAGATAGCTCATCTTCCGAAAATGATGACGAAGAATATGCCGTGGCCGTAAGAGATTTCAAGAAATTCTTTAAAAGGCGAGGAAGATTCGTAAGGCAACCACAAGAATAACAAGAATGAAAGGAAATCTTTCAAGTGTGGTGATCCAAATCATTTCATTGGAAAATGTCCAATGATGACAAGAGATCAAAATCAAAGAGCATTTGTTGGAGGAGCTTGGAGTGATAGCGATGAAGATGAGAAAGAAACGACAATGGAAGAAAAGTGTCTCATGGCGAAGACATCAAGTGAGGTACGTTCCGAAACCGAATACTTTAGTGATGAAAATTTATCATTAGATGAAAAAGATTTAGATAGTGAATATAATAGATTATGCAAACTAGGACAACAAGTAATGGCTAAAAACAAATCACTAAAATACATAAACAACCAATTGGAAAATGAAGTACTAGAACTAAAAATTAAAATACATCAACTTGAAAAAGGTAAGGAAATTTTTGAAGAATATAAATCATGTCAAGAGCTTAAAGGTGAAAACAAAATACTCAGGGAAGAAATTCGCAAACTTGATAAATTTGAAAATAGTAGTCAATCACTTAGTAAAATAATAAGTATTCAAAGAATATCCGGAGATAAAACCGGTTTAGGATTTAACTCAACCGAAGCTTCAACAAGCGAAATTAAAAATGTTAAATTTGAAAGTGAACTTAATGAACTAAAACCTCTAAAATCTAATCCTAAGTATATACTTATTAATGATAGAAAAATACCTCTTACCAACAATGAAGAAGTAAAAGCTTTTTATAAACCGTCTTTAAAAACAGAAGTAGGAGCTTCTAAACCTATGACAAGATCTAAAACTGCACCACCTAGAAAACCAAATAACTTTCATCCTAGGTCTAAAACACCTCAACCAAGAAAAAACCAAAATAGGCAAAACTAGAATAACACTAGTAATCAAATGTGGAATTATCAACAAAGCTACAATCCTTGGGGGGTACTACCACCTTTCATGCATCCTAGCCAAATGTTAAACATGCTTGGACCAAAGAACTTTAGACCAAAGAGGCAATGGGGACCGAATAGCTAGATCAACATTCCTTGTGGCTATCTTGAAGTTTCTCTCACCGTAGACTTTTACAAAGTCTATATGTCATTTTGAAGACTTTTGTTGAAGACCGCCGGGTACGTCATTCTTTCACAACTCATTGCCATGCTTAGATAAATACGCTTTGTTTTGTTACAATTTTTTGCATAGATATAGTTTATTTATTTATTTTTTTTGTTTGATCATATATATATATATATATATATATATATATATATATATATATATATATATATATTCATTCCTATACTTATAACATTACATATATACATATATATACATACTTGCACATAACCTAGATACATCATTAGTTGACTTTCTAGAACTCCAGGAAATTGTTCGTTATCGAACCCGTTCCTTCCCCTTCTTGTTACTTTTGTACTTTTACGTTCAACACGTAAATCTCTTGTATCCACTTTTGGAAGACTCATGATGATGAAGGGATGTGAATCAAGTGGATCAATATAAAGGAAGAACGCGTTCACACGTGAATACTATGGATGAAACAAACTCCTTTCGCCGACCAAATTCTATCTTCGTCATCATTTCTTAAACTCCACCTATTAACCCACCATTCACTCACATTTACACACTATCTATACTTATATATATATATATATATATATATATATATATATATATATATATACATATATATATATATATATATACATATATATATATACATATATATATATATATACACATACTCACATATTCCCGAACACATCTCAAACTCTTCATTAACTTAACACTTTGATCATTCTATCCAAAATTGTCAAAGGTACATTTTAATTATCGAAACGATAATTAAAAATTGTTAAGTACTTCATCATCGTGCCAATAAACGCTTACGTATTTTTTATATATTTAAATCTAATTATATACGTATGAATATGTTTGTTCCAGAAACTAAAACCGCGAAAATTCAAAAATTCAAATGGCGGCCCCCTTAAAGATTAAGGCGACCGACTTGTTATCGGTGGCGGTCCCCTTAATGTTTAAGGTGGCCGGCCATCTGATACTTCCTAACTCATTTTCTACCTTAAATATTTTGCCAAACACTCCATTTGTTCATAATTCCTCCACCCACATCTGCTGTGAACGAACCAAAACCACCAAAACCACTAAAACCCTTCACCAAATCATTAATCCGGGGTCGTTTCGAAAGGGGCAAACGCTAACCAAACATATAACAACATCTTTTGTAAGTTTTCCAACATACATTTCATCACATTTCATTCAATTTAGTGTCTAATCAATAATTAGGTATTTTAATCCGAATTTTAGTAAAATTGTAGTTAGGAATTGAATAACCAAATGCTTCCCATAGGATTAGAATGTAGAATTGCAACTCAAACTAAGTCTAACACATCATATTGTCAAAAAATTTAATCGCCCATAAACCCTTGTTAATATAACTTTCTAAAAGACACATTGTTGATATAACTTTTAAAAACTAGTTAAAACTTACAACATTGTAACAATCCAATATTTTAAACAATCAAAATATACTTTTCAATTCATTGTTAAATGTATCATGAAGTCAACATGGGCGTTTGGTTCATGAACAAATCATACTTATGTGAATTTACTTAAAACATAAAACTAGTTTGATAAACTTATTAACATAAGTTGAGTCTATAGAAGTCATCAAGATATGTAACCAATATATATATTGATGTTTTAGGCGATATTAATCTAATTAAGGGAGCGTTAGGTTTATCTTGAAAAAGACATTTTGAAAACCAAAATTCATGTTTTCACTCTTTTATGTTAGTCAAACTCATAAGAAAAAGAAAGATATATAATCTAATATTTATCTAGCCTAATTTCGAAATGAATTATGATATCTAAAGTGATGTTTGGATAGAATTGACATTATATCGAACCTATTCCACAACTCCACTTTGACATCATAAAATACATTTTAAACGAGTTTAAAATCAAAAATAAGGAACATTGTGAAACTACTTCCTAGGATATTTTTAGGTCGAAGTAGGCTTCCGTTCCACATGTGTTGCATATAATCATATGCATATTAATTGTTTTTGTCTTAACTTTATTTTTGTCGTTATATTGTTTAGGTGAAAATGCCTAAGACCACGGTTGGTGATGATTCGAAAACCAAACAATACATTCCTCAAGTTTCCTATACTCCCGGCATATCTCCTTCAGTTGCATGTTTCTATCGTCCCATTGAAAATAGAAATATTCACGAAGGAGAAATTGTCGATCCATCTTTCTATGAATCCAATCAAATCTAACGAATGTTCTCCAATATTCGTTTTGCATGTCTTTACCAAATCAACGAACCAATCATTCCCTGTTTTATCCTCGATTTCTATAGCCAAGTGACGGTGCAAACTGATCCTTTGGCCATCTCCTTATTTCTTTCATGATCCAAAATCAATTCATCACTCTTACTCTTGCTCAGTTTGGGCAAATTCTCAGGATCCCATACAACGGCCAAGCCGTATTCTCAAATGAATGGGATCGTTCATCACTTGAAAGAAATCGTCCTCAGGATGGCCCATACTATTCTGAGATTCCTAGTCCTGAAGACATTCGTCGACTGCTTGAACTAGAACGTGGTATGACTAGTCATAGAATCAAGTCGAAGAATGTCGATATTCATGCTAATCAAATTCTTCTCAAAGAGCTAAGCCCCGATATGAAAAATATGGAAGAACTCATTTGTGAGAATGCGTTTGGTACCAGTGGTCACCGTGATCATGTCAAGGCAAGCATCGACCACATGTTATATTGTATAGTTGCTGAAGAGAACTAAAATTTGGCTTATCTCTTTGTTCATCGAATTATGTCCGCCAAGACCACTCCAAATGCCAACCTTCCTTATGGTATGTTCCATACACGACTTTATCGTTATGTCATGGAACATTACCCACATCTTCGGAGAGATTTTTATGTACAAATTCATCCCACTTTGAACCAACTTACTCTTGTTCGTACTCGTCGTTCTCGAAGTGACAAAGGAAAATCTCGTGGTCATTTGTTTTCTATGCCTCGTGGGTCTACATCTCATCGAGAAAATGATGATGATGAGGAGGAAAACACCTCACATGTTAGTACTCCATCCTCCATGACCTTTGTTGATGATCTTCTTAATCTTAATTATACCGATTATCAAATTCCTCTTCCTCATGAACGTACCGATGAACTTCTCTTCACTCGTCAAACGTCCATTATCAACCAACAACAACAAATGCATGAAGAAGTTCGAGGAGGATTTAAGTCCGTAGGAAAAATGTTCAGGAAGATGATGGGGAAGAAGAAGAAGTAGATATGTTGTTTTGTTGCTACTTTGTTATATTATTGCTCTATTAGACATTTGTATGGTTTTTTATTTGTCCGTTTGTTAGAAAATACTTGTGTTCTTTCATGTTTATTTCTTGCATGATGATACGTGGGAATCGCACCAGGCTTTACCTCTCAAGGGATCTTGAGAAGCTTAAAACCCCCACCAGGCAGTGTACCTGATCGTTGTAGTATAGTATAGTGACAAGTACTGGGGGATTGATCGTTCAGCTAGGAATAGTGTCGCTAGGATTAGAAAACCTAAATACTAGTTCTAAAGATGATGGATGATTATTTTTGTATTTTTATAATTTTTAGAAAGCAAGTAAAAATCTCAGGTTTGAAGGATTTTGGCGGAATTAGTTGCTAGTCAACTAACCCAATACTAAAGATGCAATCAAAATAAAATACTAGAAATGAAAATAAACTAAATTAAACTTAAGTTGTGAGCAATAAGTGGAGAAGTTGTGTTTACTTAGATTTCACTACTCCCTAGATATCTTTTACACGTTAATTACTTGTTATAGTTGCGTGGATGACGGATTGTATTCCTTAATACCATTCATGGGGTGGCGCACTTAATTCCCCAATCCTATGAGTGCCTACTTCACTCCTATGTCGAGCCGGCTAAGAAGCTCCTAACATGGGATCATTAGAATTTACTCATGCATTAAATACAACCAATAAAACCTAGTGCACGTCAGTTCATGTTTCCTAAGATGTTCAAGCATGTTACCATTTGGAGATCTGCCAGTTTTCTTAAGCCTAACATCGAAATCATTCATCCAATACAACCATAAACAAGTAATCAACACATAATTAACATCTAGGTTTCATTAGATCCAAGCAAACACAAGATAGATCTAGCCTAGCATGGTAGAATTAAGACAAGAACAAGATATAGACAACCAACACATAGACATATTGATTGAATTAAAAGAATACTTATCTCAATTACACATGAAAGGGTTCAAGGGCTGAGAACCCTTGAAAAACCTGTAAAATTCGTACCAAGTTCGGCCTTAGGGTTTCTCCAAAACTTCTCTCCTTTTAATGTGAAAATTAGAAAACTATATATAGGAAATAGGGTCTGACGGCGTCAAGAACAAATTTGTGACGCCGTCATCTCGCCGCCAAAATACTTCTCGGACTACCTTGATCTACTTTTGACGCCGTCATGTGTTATGTGTTTCCAGGCCGTCATGCATTTTACTCTTGACGCCCTACCTTGTGACGCCGTCAATTCTGTACTGGGTCGTCATGGAAATTACTCTTGACGCCGTCAGAAATTCCTTCTTGACGCCGTCACCTACTGTTCCCAGCAAGGAAAATTAAGACTTTGGCGTTTTCTTCACTTTTATGCTCTAAAAACGTCCAAATTGCTTCCTTTTCCAGATTTCTCTCCCAAAGTACCTAAAATCACAAAAGGAATGATTTAGGGTAATATTTGATCAAATAAAGTCAATTCCGGGCTTAAATGACCCCCTAAAAGTGGTTCATTTTTCGCCTCATCACATGATGCTTATGTTTTAACTATTATCATGCTAGGAACTTGATCATAATTTAATGCTAGTATTATGCTTCTTTTAAAATTGGCTTATAATATATTTGTTTGCATGCATGATTTGTTTATACATACTTATATTTCATCATTCCTAGAGTATATGCTTTAAATAGAGCTTGCTGGAAACACAAACTTGAAAAACCACCCATTTCTGCAAATTTTTTGTTTCTGGTCGTCTAGGAAAACACCAGATGGGCGGCCCCTTTAATTTTCCTAGGCGGTCCCCTTAATTATTAAGGGGGCCGGCCTACAATTAAGGGGACCGGCCATCTAGAACTGGGTTTTACTGTTTTCTTTTGCATCTTGTGACCTTTTTTTCTAGTTTCAGCTACCATTTCTTCTGTTGACCCAACTGATTTTAGAATCTCATTAAACCATTTCAAAAACTTACCTAAATCAACCATTTTCATATTATAAATTCCGTCCAAACTTACAATTTTCATCTCATTATTCATCATCTCTTTCAACCCAAACCATCATGTCTTCACCTAGCACCTCCATCTCTAAGGTTTCAAAGAAACAAAAGATTGTTATCATCCCTCCAAAACAACTTTTCATTGACTTAACAAATGAAGATAACACAACCCCATCACCTCCACCTAAATGCTCATCTCCAAGTGCACCCAATACACCATCCAAAACACCTTCCACTCATGGAACCTCCTCATCCTCCATACCTTCAACTTCATCAATCAATGACTACATCAACTCACACTTGTCACCACCACAAGTATCATCACCACATCCTACACAAGAACCTTTTTCCACCCAACTTACCATCTCACTCTCACCAATAACACCACTTGATGCTCATGTCTCATCTCCACCAATTACACCACAAATCTTTTCCAATTCCGTACCTTGGAGCTTACTTGAAGCTCATGGAGACACTTGCCTTTGTGTCACACCCCCAAAATACCTGTATGGTAGCGGAATGGAATACCTGGGGGTGACTATCATAGCACCATAGTTACAGTTATATTGAATGACCTAAAGTGTCGTTTTGGAAATACATCGTTTGATTCATTCAAAATATTCAGAGTTATAAAACATAGGTCCCAAAAGAGTTGGAAAGTTTAAGTAAATAAGTTTAGTACAATCAAACGATAGTTCATAAGTGCATGAAATCCAAAATGAGACGTGTCATCCTTAATTCTCAAAGAAATGACTCCATACATGTCATGAGGCATATGTCTTAGTTACCTGAATATACATTGCGAAAACGGTCAACATAAAGTTGGTGAATAATCATAGGTTTGTAAGTTAAATTGTATGTACATAAGCCACAAGTATAAAGTAAGGTGACGAAATGTCAAAAATGCTACATTGTCTCTTAAGCTCATGACCCCGAAGCTAGACGTACTAAAATTTGCCCCAAATGAGTGTTTACCAGACACTCGTACTATATTAGACATGAAATGCATTCGTTTTCCTCTTGGAGCAACCCAAACACGAATGGAGGAGTCACCCTCAATAGATCTATTCACTCACTCTCGCTTGGCAATATAATTAACGGTCCATGATAATAACGGGGACTTAATGTGGTAGTAAGGCAACTTAAGCAATGTACGGAATTTAATACTTTGGCATGTACAGAAAAATAAGTATGCAATGTATTCTCCCCCGTGGGATTTGAAAATCAAATATGTAATTGAAAACGGGGCTATGAAAACTCACCTTAAGTGATAGTACAATGAGATGAAATGATCGGGACAATCAAAGCACGAACATTAGCCGCAACCTAAATGAATGAATGCGATCTACTTAAGATCATGAAATGATGTAGTGAATACTCATGCATACGTTACCTATACCACTCGTAACTTGAAAATACTTGTTATCGTCAAAGTAGGAAATTTCTATACTTAGGAAAAATAAGTCCAATTTAGAAGTATAGAACTTGTCGTAATATATCGTATATAAAATGTTAGTGTTATATTCCTCATCTTGAAAACCTTAAAATAACGTCTAGTATTCTCGTAAATAAACCTTGGGTCGTACGTATTTCGTTAGTTAAAAATAAACTCCTTGAATAAGAAATCTAGAAAATATGTCATTTAGTACGTAGTTTTATTATTTTTTAGTAGTGACTAAATATATATATATATAGTTTTGACGATTTTAAAACGCGTATAACTTGGTCGTTTTAAGCTCATTTTCCTCGTTCTTTATATCCACGGATTCATTTTAGTATGTACTAATATATTTTTGATAACTCGGCTCCACTAGGTTACGTCTAACGCCTCTATTTGTCCGTCGAAAATTGTCAAACAGCATGCAGCTTTTCAAAAAATTGTTTTCGTCAATTAATTTGCAAAAATCATAACTCCTTCGTTTTAAGTCCGTTTTAATCCGTTCTTTCGCCTAAAGTTTCGTTTTTGAAAGTATTTTCTAAATCTTTGGTCAAAAATTACCCATAACCTACTGAGTTTCACACGTTTTCAAAATGGTGACAGTAGGTATTTGTTTTGTTTCAAAAATCACTTCTAGGGCTCCAATCTAGTTCCAACTTCAACCAAACCACTTTCAATCACCACAAAACTAGTCTAATCCTACCATACACCTTCTTAGGGTGTCATGGGTTCCTAAACATCATAAATCAAGTGGATCTAACAAGGATCTAACTATAATCACTTTCTAGGGTTTCAAAGTTAAAAGTTTGTAAAATAAAGTGGTATAACTAGCATATGCATGTAATATAGTATAGAAAACCATATGATCATAATAAATACTTGAAGAAATGATAAAAATAATTTTTGTAAACTTACTTGAAAGATGAATTAGATTTGAGGATGAAAAACCTAAGTAAACCTTGAGTTTATCTTTTAAAACTCAAAAAGGTATACAAACTAAACTTAAATGTTACTAGATCTTGAAAAATTAAATCTTCTTGCTTTGTTGCTTGTTGTTTGCCGAGCCCAAGAAGAAAGAGGGAAAGAAAATGTGTGTTGCTTGTAGTTTTGGTGAATATGATAAGAGTTAGTGAATTATTGTGGTATATATCTTATTTAAAATACAACTATAACACAAAATAAGAGTTAGTGAAATATTTCAAAGTGTGTAAGAGTATTATCATGAGGGGGGGGGGGGGGGGGCGGCAAAATGGTGGGGGGTTGGGATGTGTAAGAGATTTGGTGATTTGTAAGATATTTGTTATAATTATGTGTATAAAAATAGTTTTAGGGGATACCGGGTACCGAGTTAACTAAAAATAAATTTTAACGGAGTTAACCGGGACATAATAAAGTCATAAAAATTATAAAAATATGTTGGGTATAAATATTGAGTGTTTAGATAATCACTATTTAATTTCTACGAAAACCGTCGTAATTTTAGTAAACTTACGATAATAATTAAATAAATATCCAAAACGCCGGGTAAATTAATATTTTAATTTTTATATTATTAAAATGAATATAAAAATATATTGGGATCATAGTCGGGAGTGTCGGACGTGTTAGTCACATTATTGATCGCGTGTTAACGTTTATTTAGAAATAATTAAACGTAAAAGTTAATTATACCAAAAGTACTAATTTAAATATCCTACGAGTGGAATAGTATGCAAGTGCCATAATGATGATATGTAGACTATTTCTAGTCCGTATGAAATGTCCCAATGATAATGCATGAATTCGCTCCTGAACCAATACGGTTACGCGAATTTGAATACCCGTAAACTAAGTTTACGATGAAATGAGTAATGCACATGAATAGTGGTTTTCTCTCGGAAATGAATAGTGTCATGTGAATAGTGAAATTTTTGAATGTTTCTCGAAATATCAAACTGACCTAAAAAATGATGAATAGTAAAATGATGAGTAGTTATCGGTGAATAGTAATTGATAAATAGTAACTTGTGAATAGTAATTTCCAAGATGAAAAATGTAATCTCGACATCTGAAAAGGAACCTGAAATTACGAGTTGTGACAGTCTTCCCCTCTACAGGGAACTTCGTCCCGAAGTTCAGTTTTGGTTGGTCTCTGAAGTATATTCGGTAAAAAGACATGGATACTTGAGTTGCGTTTAGTCTTCCCGTTTCCAAAGTAAACTCGGAACTTCTTCGAGAATTCCAGCGAACTCTAACGATAGGAATTCAACTTTGCTTCAACCGTTCGACCTCACGGTCCATGATTTCTACTGGTTCTCCTACCAGATTTAGGTTTGTCATTGGGTTTGATTCCTTCCAATGGAATCATGAGTCACTAATCTGAAAGTCGTTTCTCGGGATTTGAAATTATGAAACATGTTTGTGTAATCTTGCTACTTTCCAACAAGGCTTAAGTCTGAGGGTTACTGGCCTACTCTGTCTGAAATATTAAATGGTCCAGTGTACATCGAGTTTAACTTTCCGGATTTTTCTGAATGGTATCATGCCTTTCCTAGGCAGAACTTTTAACGTGACCCTACCACCAACTTGAAATTCTAAGGGTTTACAATTTATCGACTTGTAACTGATTCTTGATTTGCAGGAAATTCCTGGTTATTTCATTAGTGCTTACAGAAATAATGAATTTGGCCTTTTTCCGCGTTCGTTCCATCGATAGATGATCAGCGCTTCTTGAGGTTTACATTGTGATATTGGTAATATATGTTGTTGAACTCTGCCAGAACTCAAATTTGTATGTCAGCTGGTCGATTCTAAAATGAATCTTAAATGGTCTAATGTACTAGGGGTTCAATCTCTCGTGTTACCAAAATTGTATCATGCCTCTCCAAGGCAAAGCTTTTAACTTAGTTCGTTCTACCATTTGAATCTAGATGGTTTGCTATTCAGGGATACCCAATCTGCATGGTGTATGTCATGCACCAACCTAACTTCTACCAGTTTCTCGTTGCTTGTTACTGGTTCTTGACTTGTGAAATTTCCTTTGTTGTTCCATGGTTTAGTTATAGACCAGTGAATTTAACTTTCCAATTTCGGTCTTATAAATGGGTAATTGGTACTTCGACCATATAGTGCCTCAAATGGTGTAGTCTCTATGCTCGTGCGATAACTATCGTTGCAAACGAATCTGATTTATGATAAATGGTTAGTCCAACCATTTCTATAGTCAATCGCTCACTCTCTGAGCATAACTTTCCTATGTTTGAATTTTCCTCTCGATCTGACCATTGGTCTGAGGATGATAGGCGGTGTTTACATCAAAATGGGGTACCGAAGGAAATCTTAAAATGATTGCTAGAATTCTGAGGTGATTCGATCACCTTTATCAGGAATAATTGAAACGGTTACAATGAATCTGGTGACTAATTCTACAACGTTATGCTTTTCGAAAAGGGCGTTATACGAAGAAGATAGAATATGGGTAACACTTCAATTCCTTGTGTTTTGGTCTAATGGGTGCTAAGACATGTGTCTTTCTTTGCCTATTGTGCTTGGTCTCCATTACTGACGTTTGTAATCGATCTATGGTGTTCCTCCTAATTTCCTTCGTCACACCTTCTAATATTCCTTATTGTCAAATCGCAAAACCCTAAATGCATAAGCAATCTTGTAAGGTGATTGGTTTTCAAAATTTTATCTCGTGATTGTGAGTTTTGGTAGAAATATTTTTCCGAAGAAACTAATTTAGAAAATGGAGCAAATGGGTTACTAAGTAATCTCTTTCTTGATGATTCAAAATTCAGTAGTTATAAAAATGTGAAACCGTCTTCAAAATATAGTGAATAGGACTGTTTATCAAAGTTTGATGTTTATTTATTTCTCATTGTACAATGGTTTTGTAAAATATTGACCAAAAAGGATCGTATTTGTTCAAAATAGGCAATTCAAAAATTATTTTCTACGAAGTATATGATTTGTATAAACGTAATTTTTAAATCAACTTCATTTAAAAGTGAAAATACTAACAAGGATAAAATAGTAGGATAGGTAATATTCGCATAAATGCATAGATGTCTAACATTCGGTTCCTGATATTGGAAGATGCCTATTAGCGATTATCTGGCAAAACTACAAGCCTAGGTATTCAACCAACTTAAGTCCTGAAATGGTTTATCGTTGAAATTGTCATCATGTTGGCAAAATGGAAGTGTCAATTGATACCATGTCGATGAATGTCTATTTCATTTCCACATGAAGCTGGGGAGATATGCTTGCGCCTGATGCCTCTCTTGATGTATAGGTGAGGTTATCTAGAATTTCTTGAGGACACAACGCTTTAGGGGAATCTATATCGATATCCATAATTCGAATCAATCATTCTTGGCGTAAACTCACTACAGGGAAGTTTGCGTTTAGATGAGGCCATGTTTAAATGAATTACTTTACAGTCTCAATTAGGTGCTTGGATTGTTTCTATAGTGTTGTTTAGCGTAACTTCACAATGTGTTCGATCCTGTAGCTCAGTCTTGCTAGTACCTTTGAATGATAGAATTGGACAACTAGGTCAGAGATGGGGGTTCGGATGGTCTAGTGGCATCTTAGAATTGTTGTTGAGTTATAAATTGTCTTGGTGTATACTTCTAGTCTAGGTTAGTAGTTCCGTAAACCTTTTATTGTTTTTCTTGTATCGAGTAATCCTCCTAGTACTTGATAGGGAAAGTCTCTCCTAAAGAAGTCAATGGAAAGTCCAACTTAATGGCTAAGTGAGTGACAGGTGGGGTAAGTATCCAAGGGAAAGTTTGTCAGAAAAAGTCATTTATAAAAGAGTTTATTTGTTTAAAACACTTTTACATGAAGATTGTTATTAGCAATACTAAAAAAAAAAAAAATTATTTACTTCATGGCATAATTCTCCCTGAATTATACATAGGTGATCAGGCTATGTAAAATTGAGGACTAATGATGCGATGCTTGATTTAGTCGAAATAGTATTACTTTTCTCAAAAGTTTTAGATGGTGTTCAACGCATTGTTATTAAAAATGGTATCCTGATATTTCCTTTCAAGGTAACATGAAAATTATTTCGCGTAATAATATTAAATACTTGATGTAATGACAGAAAATCAATTTATAGAGTGGTAACAAAATGGCATACTTTAGAAATTCTGTAAAACAATTTCCCCATAGGGTAGTAAAATAGTTTGAAACAAAATTCGTTGAATGGTGTATTGGATACGTAGGTGAATCTTATGGAATGGTAATAGTCTACTAATCCACTTATTTAAAGAATGTAAATATCCTAGTTCATAACAGGGCAGTGGTTTATGATTATAAAGTGGTCGAGAATATGGTAGTGATATTGAGAGCGTGAAGGATGAACGTGTCATTAAGGCATCTACAATCAACTGAAGGGGATAGTCTATGTGTGAAAAGATATAGGGCAGAAATTTGGTGCCAATGATTTGAGTCAAGTAGGTACCACATCGAATAATGTTTGATTTTCCGTGAATGCAAGCTAAATGCCTTATGGTCAGGTGAAACTTCTCGATGTCCTTTCATAAAAATGAGGTCTTGTCCCAATGTAACTAAGCTGTATCGATCTCCGAAAAGAATATAAATTTTGTTGAGTAATTGTACCTTGATCTTTTAATCCAACGAGCTCATACTAGCGTGAGGGTCTTATAATATGGAATGAGCGAAAAAGTCGTAATTTGAAGTAATGGTGTTAAGGCATGGTGTATCAATATTGGTAATCTCTGGTAGAGGGGTTTCTTTCGCATCTAAGGTCAAATAGTAAGTAGGAATAGTGGTTGCTTTCAAGATTCGTTCATGAGCTATTCGTGTTCCTTCTTGGAGATATGGTTTCTAAATTTAACAAAATTTATTTGAGTGAAACATTGTGAAAATTTGATCATAAATGTATTTTGGAGTGACTTTATTTGAAGTTTGTAATGAATATCGTTATGTAAAAGATGTGACTACGAAATATTTTGTATTTTGATAAAAACGATATCTCATATATCTATGTCTTTGGAAAAAGAATTCAAGAAGATTGTTGCTTAAACAAAAAAATGAGTTTTAATTCCAACCATTGAAAATTAATAATTTGTCGTACTTCGTAAGGTTTGCAAGAAATCTTTTTGTTTGTACAAAAATTTAATTTGACTTTGACTTACTTGAATTGTTATTATCTCCGAAACACGAAAACTAGGGCAGTCACTCTTATCTTGGTCAACATGACCATTTAATCGTAAAGACATCTTCGTCTTTATTTATCCTATTGTCTTACTTGCATCCTCCCAAAGTTGTAATTACATGTCAAGTCTACTAATATGACCACCTTGGTCGGTAGAGTGTTGTTAGAGTGACTAATGATGTAATCATCGACTTAGAATGTGGTGTAATCAAACTTGATAATGAAGGGAGAGTTGTGATGAGTTCCATTATGATGGTATAATACCGTTCAAAGCATCTTGTTGGTTTATTGTGTTATGGAGGTATGAGTCAATCATATCTAAAATAATATAGAGTCCTTGTGATAGATGCCACCCTTGGGCGATTTGTTGCAATTCTTATTGTGTTTGTGAGGCTTGTGGTATCATTCAGAGTGTATCATCCAAACACTCGTGTGTAATCTCAAATAATTAGAGGTCATCGTCTAACGATGAAGAGTAGTAGGTTGTCAAGCAGTAGAGGCTCTCAAACTCTTACCAACCTCAAACCCATAAGGTGGTGTAACGTGTGGTATGTCAAATAGTGGTTGCTTCTCAAGCGGCCTGTCATATATGGGTGTAGAGTCTCTGAGATGTGATGGTGATAATAGTAAATGGAATGCTACCCTCTTTCGCGCTATTTCGCGACATCTAAGAGGTAAAACTGAAGTACGCACTATGGGACGACCAATAGTGTAATAAGTAGCTGATAGTGGTGGTAGTACCTGAGTAGTAAGTGTCCTACTAGTGAAGGAAAGGAAACATACTATCTTCCTTGCAATAAGCATCCTAATAGGTCCATTAAGATTAAGTCTGAATACTCTACCAAATGGTATTCTATGTATGGGCTGGATGAAAGGAAAACCTTGTTCCTATGACAATTCAATGGTGCCAATGGCGGCGTAGGTGTAACTGGTAGTACAATGGTAGTGGAAGATGACAAGGCATCTTCAATGTCGAAATCTGACGAAAGGATAACAGGGTGGGTATCTGAAGACATGTCACTTGTGAACCAGGTCAACATAATCATATATATATATGAGTATGGGTATAAATAACTCGTACAATGTGTGCATGTAACAACATGTATAACGAATATGCACCTATGATGAAATGATGAGATGCTATGATGATGTGGTTATAGTCTAGGGTCCATGATACATCCTAGTTCGCTATAACCATAGCTCTGATGCCAATCTGTCACTTGCCTTTGTGTCACACCCCCAAAATACCTGTATGGCAGCGGAATGGAATACCTGGGGGTGACTGTCATAGCACCATAGTTACAGTTATATTGAATGACCTAAAGTGTCGTTTTGAAAATACATCGTTTGATTCATTCAAAATATTCAGAGTTATAAAACATAGGTCCCAAAAGAGTTGGAAAGTTTAAGTAAATAAGTTTAGTACAATCAAACGATAGTTCATAAGTGCATGAAATCCAAAATGAGACGTGTCATCCTTAATTCTCAAAGAAATGACTCCATACATGTCATGAGGCATATGTCTTAGTTACCTGAAAATACATTGCGAAAACGGTCAACATAAAGTTGGTGAATAATCATAGGTTTGTAAGTTAAATTGTATGTACATAAGCCACAAGTATAAAGTAAGGTGACGAAATGTCAAAAATGCTACATTGTCTCTTAAGCTCATGACCCCGAAGCTAGACGTACTAAAATTTGCCCCAAATGAGTGTTTACCAGACACTCGTACTATATTAGACATGAAATGCATTCGTTTTCCTCTTGGAGCAACCCAAACACGAATGGAGGAGTCACCCTCAATAGATCTATTCACTCACTCTCGCTTGGCAATATAATTAACGGTCCATGATAATAACGGGGACTTAATGTGGTAGTAAGGCAACTTAAGCAATGTACGGAATTTAATACTTTGGCATGTACAGAAAAATAAATATGCAATGTATTCTCCCCCGTGGGATTTGAAAATCAAATATGTAATTGAAAACGGGGCTATGAAAACTCACCTTAAGTGATAGTACAATGAGATGAAATGATCGGGACAATCAAGGCACGAACACTAGCCGCAACCTAAATGAATGAATGCGATCTACTTTAGATTATGAAATGATGTAGTGAATACTCATGCATACGTTACCTATACCACTCGTAACTTGAAAATACTTGTTATCGTCAAAGTAGGAAATTTCTATACTTAGGAAAAATAAGTCCAATTTAGAAGTATAGAACTTGTCGTAATATATCGTATATAAAATGTTAGTGTTATATTTCTCGTCTTGAAAACCTTAAAATAACGTCTAGTATTCGCGTAAATAAACCTTCGGTCGTACATATTTCGTTAGTTAAAAATAATCTCCTTGAATAAGAAATCTAGAAAATATGTCATTTAGTACGTAGTTATATTATTTTCTAGTAGTGACTAAATATATATATATATATAGTTTTGACGATTTTAAAACACGTATAACTTGGTCGTTTTAAGCTCATTTTCCTCGTTCTTTATATCCACGGATTCGTTTTAGTATGTACTAATATATTTTTGATAACTCGGCTCCACTAGGTTACGTCTAACGCCTCTATTTGTCCGTTGAAAATTGTCAAACAGCATGCAGCTTTTCAGAAAATACTTTTCGTCAATTAATTTGCAAAAATCATAACTCCTTCGTTATAAGTCTGTTTTAATCCGTTCTTTCACCTGAAGTTTTGTTTTTCAAAGTATTTTCTAAATATTTGGTCAAAAATTACCCATAACCTACTGAGTTTCCCACGTTTTCAAAATGGTGACAGTAGGTATTTGTTTTGTTTCAAAAATCACTTCTAGGGCTCCAATCTAGTTCCAACTTCAACCGAACCACTTTCAATCACCACAAAACTAGTCTAATCCTACCATACACCTTCTTAGGGTGTCATGGGTTCCTAAACATCGTAAATCAAGTGGATCTAACAAGGATCTAACTATAATCACTTTCTAGGGTTTCAAAGTTAAAAGTTTGTAAAATAAAGTGGTATAACTAGCATATGCATGTAATATAGTATAGAAAACCATATGATCATAATAAATACTTGAAGAAATGATAAAAATAATTTTTGTAAACTTACTTGAAAGATGAATTAGATTTGAGGATGAAAAACCTAAGTAAACCTTGAGATTATCTTTCAAAACTAAAAAAGGTATACAAACTAAACTTAAATGTTACTAGATCTTGAAAAATTAAATCTTCTTGCTTTGTTTCTTCTTGTTTGCCGAGCCCAAGAAGAAAGAGAGAAAGAAAATGTGTGTTGCTTGTAGTTTTGGTGAATATGATAAGAGTTAGTGAATTATTGTGGTATATATCTTATTTAAAATACAACTATAACACAAAATAAGAGTTAGTGAAGTATTTCAAAGTGTGTAAGAGTATTATCATGAGGGGGGGGGGGGGGGCGGCAAAATGGTGGGGGGTTGGGATGTGTAAGAGATTTCGTGATTTGTAAGATATTTGTTATAATTATGTGTATAAAAATAGTTTAGGGGATACCGGGTACCGAGTTAACTAAAAATAAATTTTAACGGAGTTAACCGGGACATAATAAAGTCATAAAAATTATAAAAATATGTTGGGTATAAATATTGAGTGTTTAGATAATCACTATTTAATTTCTACGAAAACCGTCGTAATTTTAGTAAACTTATGATAATAATTAAATAAATTTTCAAAACGCCGGGTAAATTAATATTATAATTTTTATATTATTAAAATGAATATAAAAATAGATTGGGATCATAGTCGGGAGTGTTGGACGTGTTAGTCACATTATTGATTGCGTGTTAACGTTTATTTAGAAATAATTAAACGTAAAAGTTAATTATACCAAAAGTACTAATTTAAATATCCTACGAGTGGAATAGTATACAAGTGTCATAATGATGATATACAGACTATTTTTAGTCCGTATGAAATGTCCCAATGATAATGCATGAATTCGCTCCTAAACCAATACGGTTACGCGAATTTGAATACCCGTAAACTAAGTTTACGATGAAATGAGTAATGCACATGAATAGTTGTTTTCTCTCAGAAATGAATAGTGTCATGTGAATAGTGAAATTTTTGAATGTTTATCGGAATATCAAACTGACCTCAAAAATGATGAATAGTAAAATGATGAGTAGTTATCGGTGAATAGTAATTGATAAATAGTAACTTGTGAATAGTAATTTCCAAGATGAAAAATGTAATCTCGACATCTGAAAAGGAACCTGAAATTACTAGTTGTGACACTTTGTTGCATCCACAACCGAACCATAATCTTTGGTCTTAGAGATGAAATTCAATATATGTTTTCATATACTGAACACTTGCTTACCAACCCACCACCACCACCAACTCCACCATCCTCACCCATTATTCTCCCACCACAATCCTCACCCATTTCTCCACCATCACCATCATGCTCTCCAAATTAAGCATATGATATGCTTAATAAATAAAGTCTTTACCACCCTTTTGCTTGCAAGCTCTATGAAGCCCATGTACCCTTTGCATGATGGAATATTATTCTAGTTGTTAGTTTATGTAGTAGCTATCCTATTTGTAATCTTTCTTGATGCTACTTGTATTGTTGTGTCTTGACACAACTTTTGCTTTAATATGAATGCTTCTATTTAATCATGTTTATTTATATTCTTGTCACCTTATATATATTTGCATGTATATACTTGTGCTTCTAATATTTTTTGTCTTGCAAGCATTCCATAGCTCGTCTCCTTGGTGCCCCCAAACGAGGGGGAGTACACATCAAGGGGGAGTTTTCATCCCGTCAATATTTCACGGTTGAAAATTTGTCGGCATAACATTTTTGATTCTACAAAAAGGGGGAGAAGTAAATATAAACTGACTAAAATACTTGTTTAAAAACTAATTCTTGAGTTAATGAGTTTAAGTTTTGTAATCATCAAAAAGGGGGAGATTGTTGATATAAATAATGTTTAAAAACGTTATTAATATTTCTCAATAACTCTATGTTTTGATAATGACAAAATGTAAACTAAATTAAGTCAATATTATGACGTAAACAAGTATTTTGGTAACAAATATTTACTTCTACAACTAATATCACTTAAGGTATGCATAAACTTAGCATCTTATGCATTGCATGATCAAAGGAAGCCTTTTCTTAACACATAACAGTTTATAAAATGACATTAACATTATATATATATATATATATATATATATATATATATATATATATATATATATATATATATATATATATATTAGTAAATCATCTTTGGTATTGTTTTATTAAACTACAAAGATATGATTTCAAAATTCCAACCAAAAAGGGCAACTTTTATCCAGAAAAACCTTCCCCACTAATGGACAAGAAAATCCAATGTTCTGGAGGAGCGGCCCCCTTAATTCATAAGGAGGCCCCCTTAATTATTAAGGGGACCGGCCCCTAATTAAGGGGACCAGCCACGCTCCAGAACAGTAAATTTTTCCCCTTTAAATACTGGTTCATTCCACAAAATTTTCTCACCTTTTTGCACTCAAAACCTTCTGATCTAATCTCCATTTCTATCTCAAAAACCTTTGATCATATTATTCATAAGTCTTTGTTTCTAAGTGATCCAAAGCTTCATCCACTCAAGTGTAGAAAGAAGAACACTCCTTAAACATCCATTAAATTGTAGTAGTGTTGTGATTAGCTAGTTTCATCTTGTAGTAGTGCTAGATATTTGTAAAGTGTTGTGTGAATTTGTTGATTGAAGATACTGGGTGTGTTGTAAAGTAGTGTAGTTGTTGTAATTTTGTTGTGCATAGAAAAAGGTGTGAAGCTATCTTGAAGAAGTTGTGAAGGTGTGAAGAAGGAGTGAAGTCTTGAAGAAGTTGTGAAGGTGTGAAGAAGGAGTGAAGTCTTGAAGAAGTTATGAGATTAGTTCTAGCTACGATTAGAACTCGACATTTAGCTTAGTGTCGTTAATAGGTGTAAGCCAAGGTGTGTAAGGTTTCTCCGCCATAAGGAGTTTGTTGATATAGTGAAGAAAACTCTCGAGTGTGGTACTAGGGGAGTGGAGTAGGGCAAGGAAGGTGTCCTTGTAGTCGAACCACTATAAATTCGCGTGTTGTGGTTTGATCTTTCTAACTCTATATTTTATTCATTCTATTTCAATATTTTTATTATTAGATTAGTCTTGCTTGTAGTTGTTGATACTTGAATTCACATAAGATCGAATCAAAAGTTTTTATAAGTTACAAAAGATTTTGAAAATAAAATTAAAAAGGGACGTAAAACTATTCAACCCCCCCTTCTAGTTTTCCACAATTATCCTCTTTAAGTTTTGAAGTACTTAACATGTTTGACACCCCGTCAATTAAAAATTCTGACTCCGTCCCTACGTCGTGCATAATTCTTTGAAAAGTCCTCTTTTTTCTCAAGGAGAGAACAGAGATTGGTAGGTGAAATTGATTATCTAGTGTAAATGTCACATTTTTTTAAACGAGCTAGGTACTTTAAAGTAACTTTGATTTATTACTATATATGATATGATGTCCCTCTTAACTTATTTTTACTTAGCTTTTGCAACAGATTATACAGAAATTTAATCTTGTGTCGTACGAAAAAGTTTGGAACGGACATATATATAAGTTCGTACATGAAGGTAAGAAGAAAAGGAATGCAAACACGTTATAATGGAAGTATCATAATTGCTTTCTATCGGGCAGCTATCTCTGTAAAAGTTAAGTCATTGCTTGAACTTGTTGGATTAGAGGTTGAAGAGAAATCAGTACCAGGTAAATTCCTATCTATGAAAAATGCTGGCTGTTTAGGTTTTGGCAATGCACCTTCATTGCCTAACATGAGAACCACTGACGACATGTTTGGCCTATCTTCTGGATTGTGTTGTACACATAATAAGCCAACTTCTATTGATCTTAAAACTTCCGATGGATTGCTTGCCTCAACAAAACTTGAATCCAGGAGTTCCATTGAGTTTCCTTCACTATGCATCCTCTATGCCTAAATATAAATGCGGATTTAATTATTAGGCAGTAGATTTATGCTGGATAAATTCGAAAATCAAGCAACTTACATGTCCAATAAGATTATTGTTATGCTCAAAATGAACAAATCCCCTGTTTCTCTTCCCACTCACAATCTCCAGCACTAATACACAAAAGCTAAAAACATCTGACTTTATTGAGAAAAGACCATCTAGCGCATACTCTGGTGACATGTAACCGCTATACAAAGAACAATGTTTACAAGTCTTAAAGAACGAACTTAACATAAAGCGAATGAAGATAAAACTAGAATGTTGTATCTTACTAGGTTCCAACAACTCTCTCGGTGTTAGCTTCAGTTTCATTTCTTCCAAAGCTTCTGGCTATCCCAAAGTCTGATATTTTTGGGTTCATATCCACATCTAGTAGAATATTTGATGAGGCGAAAAATGATCTGTTTTTAGGGGGTCATTTAAGCCCGAATCCGAATTTATTTGATCAAATATTGCCCTAAATCGTTCCTTTTGTGATTTTAGGTACTTGGAGAGTGAATTCTGGAAAAGAAGCCATTTTGGACGTTTTTGGAGCATAAAAGTGAAGAAAACGGCAAAGTCTCAATTTTCCATGCTGGGAACAGTAGGTGACGGCGTCAAGAGTAATTCCCTGACGGCGTCAAACCTCAAGAATTAAAATCCGTAGTTCATGAAGGCGTCAAGAATTTTCCTGACGGCGTCAAAACCTCAAGAATAAAAATCCGTAGTTGATGACGGCGTCACACACAGGGCGTCAAGAGTAATTTGTGTGACGGCCTAGGCCTTGTCGGCGTCAGAAGTAGATCAAGGCCGTCCGAGGAAGTATTTGGCCGCGAGGTGACGGCGTCACATTGTTTGTCTTGACGCCGTCATCCCTATTTTCCTATATATAGTTTTCTAGTTTTTCACATTAAAAGAGAGAAGTTTTTGAGAAACCCTAAAGACGATTTTGGTGCAACTTTTACAGGTTTTTCAAAGGTTCCAAACCCTTGATACCTTGCATTGTAATTGAGATAAGTGTTCTTCTAATTCAATCAATATGTCTATGTGTTGGTTGTCTATATCTTGTTCTTGTCTCAATTCCATTATGCTAGGCTAGATCTCCTTTGTGTTTGCTTAGATCTAATGAAACCTAGATATTGATTATGTGTTGATTACTTGTTTATTCTTGTCTTGGATGAATGATTTATATGTTAGGCTTAAGAAAACTGGCAGATCTCCAAATGGTAACATGCTTGAACGTCTTAAGAAACATGAACCGAGTCGTACTAGGTCTTTATTGGTTGTATTTAATGCATGAGCCACTATTTACAATCCCTATAGTTGTGCTGGGCATGGTGTAGGAGGAGATAAGAGCTCATAGAATTGGGGAGTTATGTATGCCACCCCATGAATGGTATTAAGGAATACGATCCGTCATCCATGCAATTATAACAAGTAATTAACGTGTAAAAGATATCTAGGGAGTAGTGAAATCTAAGTAAACACATTTTCTCCAATTACTGCTCACAACCTTAGTATAATTTAGTTTATTTTCATTTTTAGTATTTTATTTTGATTGCATCTTAGTTTTGGGTTAGTTGAATAGCAACTAATTCCGCCCACTCTTTCAAAACCCGAGATTTTAATTGCTTTCTAAAAAATATAAAAATACAAAAATAATCATCCCTCACCTTTAGAACTAGTATTTAGGCTTTCTAATCCTAGCGACACTATTCCTAAGCTGAACGATCAATCCCCCGGTACTTGTCACTATAGTATACTACAACGATCAGGTACACTGCCTGGTGGGGGTTGTAAGCTTCTCGAGATCCCTCGAGAGGTAAAGCCTGTTGCGATTCCCACGCATCAAGTTTTTGGCGCCACAGCCCGGGGAATAGTTATTGTCTAGGTTAGGATTTCTTTTTATTAGGTCTACTTGCTAGATTCCTTTCTAGTAAGATTTTATTTTTATTTTTAGGTCTTCTTTAGTCTATCTTATTTCTTCGTGCTTTTGTTCGTAACTCTTTACCATCCGACATCATGGAAGGTGGTAACATCTTTGAACCCGTCATCCCACCACAACAAAACCCACCACTAGAACCCCTTAGGCCCCGAACCTTAGGAGAGTATTCCCGACCTAGCCATCAAGGCTACCGAAACACCATTGAGCTCACCGGAGCCAATGTGACCCCCTTGCGTTCCGACACCATCCGGTTGGTGCAAAGCGGATGTGTATTCCATGGACTTCGTTCCGAAGATCCAAACCAACATCTTAAGGACTTTCTCAAAATCGTAGATTCCATAGACCTAGGTGTTGAAACTAGAGAGACTACCCGTTTACGCCTATTCCAATTCTCTCTACGGGATCAAGCTAGTCAATGGCTTGAGCGTTTACCCGCGGGATCCATCACCACATGGGATGATCTCACCACTCGTTTCCTTGCTCAATTTTTCCCACCAGGGAGAACTACTAAGCTTAGGAATGACATCTTGATGTTCCAACAACGTCAAAATGAATCTCTTTATGAAGCATGGACTCGTTTCAAGGAATTACTCCAAAAAGTCCCTCATCATGGCATAGATCTTTGGCTCCAAGTCCAAATCTTTTATGACCATATCGACATCTCCACGAGGCGAGCCATTGACCAATCGGCCGGTGGTAAGCTACGTGATCTTAGTGTGGAACAATCATGGGAACTCATAGAAGATCTTGCTCTCTATGACAACGAAAGTTGGAACGATCCCCGTGACTTGAACAAAACGGTCAAGGCAATATGTTTGCCTTCGAACAATTCTAGCACTCCCGACCGTAGGATCGTGGAACTTGAAGGTCGAGTCAAGTCTCTCATGAAATCTTACGAAGCTCATAAACCTTCAAGCCAAGTAAGCAGAATCGCTTCTACATGCAAACTATGCAATGGCCCTCATGAGACCTATAACTGCATGGAACTTCCAAAATGTGCTTATAATGAATTCACATCATCACACGTAGGTCAGGGTCCTCGAACTTCTGTCGAAGCCTATGAGGCATGGAAGGATAAACCTGATTTTAGAAGGTACCAAACGCGAAGCGTATCCTTCAATGACTCCTCACCACTCACTTGGTCCGAGCATTTTCCGTCACAAGGTATTCCTAGGCAAAGCTGAGAAGATACTTTAAAAAAATTCATTCTATCTCAAGAACTACAGCTCGCTACGCTCGAGGCCAAATTTAAACAACAGCAGGCTGATGTGAACAACAAGATTTGTAATCTGTTGACTGCTATCAAAGAGCATATTGATAATAAGCCCATTCACGTTGATGAGGTTAAATCTGCTACCGTCATGAATCCACCAGCCTCCCCTGTAAAAATAAAAAGTCCTAGCAAGTTATTCAAACATCTATCTCCTAACGGAAAAGAACCTGTCAACCCCCCTGGACCTATCCACTTCATAAACACCATCACCACAATATCTGCTTCAACATCCAACCCAACCCAACAACAAACTAACAAATTCAGTCAGACAGCGAAAGATGAGACCTCAAGGGTTGACCATGCTTCGGCAAGGAAACCTACCGACTCATCCGAGTAATACACCACACAAGAATCCGGCAAACCGGATGAAGGGAAAGAGAAATCGGAAGAGCATGAGAGAGATCCAACCATTTTGGGTAAATCTATTATAGAAGAACCCGAGAGAAAAATGGAGGGTGTTATTAGTGTGGGTAGCAATCAGACTAAGGAAAGTAACCCTAAAGTTTTCAAGATCCCCTGTACCATTAAGGAAAAGCTCTTAACAGATAGTCATATAGATCCTAGCTTCCCAGTCAACATGATCCCCCTTTCCCTATACCACAAAACCTTCCCAGAACACATTGCTTACGAGGGAGTAATAGAAAATTTATCAATTAGGATTGGATAGCTTGTTTACAATACTGACCTCACCGTGGTTGATGACGTGGACCCTCTCACCAATCAAACGTTAACCAACCTTGTCCTTGGGATGCCATTCATCAATGAATCGGGAGCAATCCTTGATGAGAAAGATGGTAGTGTATTACTCACCGATGGTGTTAGGAAGGTAATTTTTCGTAAGGATAGTGAGGAGGTGTACGAGTATCGTCCCTCCCTTGAGGGGAATCTATATGGGTCAAAGGATGGAGAGTTGAGGAAGATAAGACGGCGTGATCCAAGTAATCTCAAAATCCCCTGCATGATCGGTCATAAGTATTTCGATAACATTTACATAAATGTATTCCTGCCAAAGAATGTTATGTCATTGTTCCATTATAACAATATCTGCAGATGGGGGATGATTTACAAGGGAGAGAAAGTGGTTGGTAAGGATCATGAAATCCAGGTGTTCGTAGGAAATATGGCATTCTCTATGGAATTCACGATTGTGGACAACATAGAGGACTATGTCAACCCTAGGTTAGCACAAGTCGTCTTTGGAGCACCCTTTTGTGAAATCACTAATTTGATAGTGGATGACTTGAACGGAATCATGACCTTCACTGATGGGATTAGGAGGATTTCGTACCAAGCGCCATACAAGAGAAAAGACCTTAAGGAAATAGATTGTGACGGGCTTGATATGATGAGCTCCCAACTTATCTTGTGTGAAGAAGATGTTAGGAGAGGGTGTAGAAATATTTCTGATTTATCATGTGGATTCTTTAAGAATGTTAGTAAGCTTGGTTCTAAGTATCAACAAGATATTTTCGAGTTTGAAGATCCGAAGTACTTGCACTATGAAAGCGATATTAGTTTAGAAGACGACCTAGAGAGTGGAACCAATGATGGAGTCACGTAGTAACCCATGACCTTGAGTCTAGCTACAAGACTCGTAAATAAAGAAAAGCGCTTCTTGGGAGGCAACCCATGTTTTGTGTGATTTTATTTGTTTGATTGTTATTTGCTTCCGTATGCATGTTTAGTTTTTATTGTTGGTTGATCATGTTTCTCAATTAAAATGTGGAAATACTTTACTTTGTTGTTTAGCCTAGTCTTAACTCCACCTAGAAGTATTTTTGCAAAAGATAAGTGTAAGGGGAAACCCCAAATATGTTTTTAAGAAACAAACCGATCATGATTCTCCACAATATTAAATGAACATGTATATTCGTATTTGTTAGAGTCAAATGCTTGTATTGAGTCATAATGAAGTTTTGCAGGATTTTCCAGGAAGTAGGACCAAGTTTTTCCAGAAATTTTCCGGAAACTTAACATAAGAATTTCTGCAGGTCCATTCTGACGGCGTCAGAGTTTTACTCTTGACGGCGTCAGGAGTTAAAATCTGGAAATTTTACCAGTTTTGTTTTTCTAACGGAGTCTTATGGTTTTTTGTGAATTATTAAGTTTTATAATCTCTAGGAAATCTGCAAACTTCATTCCACAAGCATTATATCTTACTTTGTTTTCTAGGATTTAGTAACTTATATAGGATGCCGCCGATTTTACGCGAGGTTGTCTTGTCTATTTTGTTAGGATTTACAGGTTATGTTCGACAAGGAGATGATTTATATTCTGGAAGGGAAGCTTTGATTGTTCATTTTCTTGGAGGAAGATCTAATCTGGCCAACTTATTATCCATACCGAGCGAATCAGGGGAGTATTTGATTTCATTCTCTTTACTTTTTCACTTTTACATTCTTTACTTGAACATTGGGGACAATGTTCATCTTAAGTGTAAGGGGAGGGTAAAAAGATGATACCTTACATATGCACTTTCGCTTGAGTTTGTTTTGTTTGATAGTAAATGTGTAATAAAACTATGAGAAATACTTGTTAGTGCAATTTTAGCGCCAAATTTAAAATTTTTTACAACATTTAGGAGTGAAACTTTAGCCATAGCAAGCGTCTCATGGATAGGAGATTGTATGACTAGCACATAACCGTATATTCAGAAAAATTTTCCACCCAAATATGTGAGGTTCGCCTTTAGATTTGGTAGGAAAAGCATTCATTATTAGTGCTTATGAGTGTACCGGTAGCATTTAGATTCTAGAACTTGTGTTAGTGATGCATTCCGAGACCGCTAGTGAGACTACATTCGTGTGGTAGGATTTACTACATGATAAGAGGCATTAGGATTACCCTTGTGTTAAACCCGTATTATAATTACTTGACCATTTAAGTCATATTACTTGGCTAGTTAAGTCAACTAATTTTTCCCACACCCTTAGCATTGTACTCATTTTTAGTACACGAAACCCCTAGTACACCCCTCCGAGCCTATCTTTTCGTTTCTAACTTTAAGCATTTTACTTAAAGGAAGAATTTGTTACACCCCACTTAAATGTACACCCAAATCGCCTTAGCCTTCCGTGTATGCACTCATTTTTAGTGCATTATTGTTATTTGTTAAACCCTAAGTTAACTTTTTAATTGATTACATGGTTGCTAAGTCGAGTCATATCCTTGTACATATTGTTTTGGGACGATTGGGACTCATGGGTAAGTACTTATTTTATGGAGTAATGGGGAAGAACATAATATTATTACCCCCATATGTACGTTAATCTTAAAAGTGCTCCCAAGTGTTTTGATTTTATTAATTCGAGTCATTAGTTTAGTTAATTGTAAAGTATGTAAAGATTCAAGTGTAAGGGAAATGTTCATTCCCTATGATGTATTATTTTGGATGGCAGGGTAAGAGTGTATGCAAAAAAAAAAAAAAAAAAAAAAAAAAAAAAAAAAAAAAAAAAAAAATTCGAAAAAATCAAGAAAAATAAAAAAAAAATAGAAAAAGAAAAAGAGAAAAAAACATACGGACTACCATCCCATTTCATTCTATGTTTATTTTATGTTTTTGTTATTTTTCATTTATTAGCTTAAGTCGAGTCTAGTCTTGGCTTAGCAATGCCATATTAGACATGTAATTAACCAAGATTGTTAACTCGCCACCAGTAAAACTTCCTTTATCCAACAAAACCGTGTAATTCATATCCCTATACCTAACGTTACAACCCTTTAAAAGACTTCTTTGATAGTTTATCCTAGGTGCTTACGCCATGTGGTGGAGGTTTGATCCTTTCCCAAGCATATGGTAATCTATTTTGCTATGACAGGTAGAGCTGGCAAATCGTGTCTTAACAGGTTTTGAGCGCGCGAATAACATAAATTTCAAACATGAAAACGACTCGTTTAACACTTGGTTTTGGTGGTTTGAGTATGACAGATAGACGTTTTATGTATAAAAAAAGTTAAATATTGAACCCTAAAATACTAAAAACAATTATTTTAAAAAATAAAAAAATTGCATAGTACATTTTTTCCCTTAACAGGTCCAAACAGGTACCCAATTTGCCAGCTCTAATGACAGGTAGTGAGAGATATCTTCCGTTTCCATAATGTAATTTGCACTTTATTACACCCGAGAGATGTGAGTATCTAAACACTATTTGTGAGGTGCTTGTGTATGACCTCCGTGCTTGTCTTTGGTCTTTAGTGGAACGATTATTTGTTGTAATTACTTTTATATTAGTGTTAAATGACCCCTAACTTGTCTTTTGAGTAGAATAAAAGCACATTTGCTTGAGGACAAGCAAATCTCAAGTGTAAGGGTATATGATGAGGCGAAAAATGATCCGTTTTTAGGGGGTCATTTAAGCCCGAATCCGAATTTATTTGATCAAATATTGCCCTAAATCGTTCCTTTTGTGATTTTAGGTACTTGGAGAGTGAATTCTGGAAAAGAAGCCATTTTGGACGTTTTTGGAGCATAAAAGTGAAGAAAACGGCAAAGTCTCAATTTTCCATGCTAGGAATAGTAGGTGACGGCGTCAAGAGTAATTCCCTGACGGCGTCAAACCTCAAGAATTAAAATCCGTAGTTCATGAAGGCGTCAAGAGTTTTCCTGACGGCGTCAAAACCTCAAGAATAAAAATCCGTAGTTGATGACGGCGTCACACACAGGGCGTCAAGAGTAATTTGTGTCACGGCCTAGGCCTTGACGGCGTCAGAAGTAGATCAAGGTCGTCCGAGGAAGTATTTGGCGGCGAGGTGACGGCGTCACATTGTTTGTCTTGGCGCCGTCATCCCTTTTTTCCTATATATAGTTTTCTAGTTTTTCACATTAAAAGAGAGAAGTTTTTGAGAAACCCTAAAGACGATTTTGGTGCAACTTTTACAGGTTTTTCAAGGGTTCCAAACCCTTGATACCTTGCATTGTAATTGAGATAAGTGTTCTTCTAATTCAATCAATATGTCTATGTGTTGGTTGTCTATATCTTGTTCTTGTCTCAATTCCATTATGCTAGGCTAGATCTCCTTTGTGTTTGCTTAGATCTAATGAAACCTAGATATTGATTATGCGTTGAATACTTGTTTATTCTTGTATTGGATGAATGATTTATATGTTAGGCTTAAGAAAACTGGCAGATCTCCAAATGGTAACATGCTTGAACGTCTTAAGAAACATGAACCGAGGCGTACTAGGTCTTTATTGGTTGTATTTAATGCATGAGCCACTGTTTACAATCCCTATAGTTGTGCTGGGCATGGTGTAGGAGGAGATAAGAGCTCATAGAATTGGGGAGTTATGTATGCCACACCATGAATGGTATTAAGGAATACGATCCGTCATCCATGCAATTATAACAAGTAATTAACTTGTAAAAGATATCTAGGGAGTAGTGAAATCTAAGTAAACACATTTTCTCCAATTACTGCTCACAACCTTAGTATAATTTAGTTTATTTTCATTTTTAGTATTTTATTTTGATTGCATCTTAGTTTTGGGTTAGTTGAATAGCAACTAATTCCGCCCACTCTTTCAAAACCCGAGATTTTAATTGCTTTCTAAAAAATATAAAAATACAAAAATAATCATCCCTCACCTTTAGAACTAGTATTTAGGCTTTCTAATCCTAGCGACACTATTCCTAAGCTGAACGATCAATCCCCCGGTACTTGTCACTATACTATACTACAACGATTAGGTACACTGCCTGGTGGGGGTTGTAAGCTTCTCGAGATCCCTCGAGAGGTAAAGCCTGTTGTGATTCCCACGCATCAATATTGCTAGCATTAAGATCTCTGTGAATAGTTCTTAATAGTGAATCTTGATGAAGATAAAGAAGTCCTCGCGCAATTCCTTTGATGATGTTTAGTCTCTTTGTCCAATCAAGGAGTGTGCTTCGCCTTTTATCTGCACATACGTCAATGTAGATTTAGTTGTTCGAAGTATCTTCCCATAGTAAGTTACTATTGTCGATTTAATGGAAATTATATGATACTGACCAAATATAAACTCGTCTAAGCTTCTGTTCGGCATGTATTCATATATCAGCAACTTCTCGTCCGGTGCTGAAGTTTTGAAATGCATATAACTTCATTCATAAACTCATTAATTCCTTGACTGGAAGTTTTTGAGAGACGTTTAACTGCAATTTCTTGCCAATCTTCTAGCATACCCTGAAGATTACCAATTTTTATGTGAAAACTTTACATAATTCTAAGGTAACTATCATTCATATTTTTTTTAATCAATGGCGCGCTTAAACATTTTAGCTACATAATTTTGTTGCCTATAATGAATTAGAATGTTGATCTAACAATTATAGTCAAATGGACGAATCATAATGTGACGCTATACTCAGCAAACTGAATTCAAATAAATAAGATTCTTCAATTACCTTATAGACTGGTCCAAATCCGCCCTCTCCAAGCTTATTGTCGAGTGAAAAATTAGCAGTAGCTTTAGCTACTCTAGAGAAGCTAAACAATGGTAGCTCCATGGCTTGTGTCCACTTTCACCTACATTTAGTGACCCCCTGTGCGTTAATAATACAAAACCCATCAAACTGGTTGAACCTGCTCAAAGAATAGTGACTATTCTGAACCATTTAACATACTTATCGCTAAAACTCTACAAATATCTTACCTTCCTCAGTTTGTGGTGAAAGATGTCTTTTTCTCCAAGCATACCACAACCATGTGCTCAAACTTATCACAAAAATCGCCAAATAGACCCCAATCAAGATGATTTTGATGTTTGTTCCTCCGTCCTTTTTGAAAACCAATGGAGCACGTGCATGATCATTACACAAAAAGTCAAAAACAACAATTTCAATCAACTTACCGACTCATAACAACCTTGAAAGTAACCAGAAAGATTACATGATAGTAGATGTATATAGTGTTTTTTTATTTTTTTATTTTTGATTATTTTTTTTTCATTATTTAAAACAAACATGAACAAAGCATAACGTATTCAAGTAGTTACCTAATTTAGAGGAAGCCATTCTCACAAGTATATCTTGCCCACCCATCGAGGATGCCCTGATATCTAATAGGTCATTGAACCAAAGCAAGCAACCACTTCCTTCACCTCTGATATCGGTATTTGCATATGCCATACAAGTGCAGTTCTGTAGGCATATTGCTTTACATTCCGTTAAAGACATTGTATTGTTAAACCACGAAGTCTGTGTATCTGGCAATTTTACATTAGAATACTTGATAAACCCATCTGTTCCATTTTTGTAATCCAACGGTATTCTCCTCACACAACCACCTGTCCAATCTCCTGTTACCCAACCCCTTTTGTTTATCGTCTCAAATTTTGCCTCCTCTAAGCACAAACATTTCTGCGCGTCTTCAGTGTTGCAGCTTCCATAAGGGCCACATATTTTGTACGTGTCACAATCTCTTGGTGCTGTCACAATAGCCTCCCATCTTTTCTTATCTTCTTGCCACACTAAAAATTCTATGTTCCCAGAAGAAGTCAAGGTGACCTTCGTTATTACAGAAGTGTTTTCTAGAAACAAAACCGCCTCTTTTTCATTAATAACCATATTGTATGGAAAGTACGTGTTGTTGGAAATCAAGGGTGACCCACTAAGTAGTTCACCATTCCATGATCCGGCCCGACTCTTGACCTCCAAACCATCTCTTAGTACTAAGTTAGGATAACCATGTGTGTCAACGCTAAAGGTGAATTCCCCTAAAGCTGGATCATGAATACTCTTCCATGATGTTAAATGCCATTCGGTGCCTGTTAATTAATTTTTTCCAATCTTCATGCCCGCTAGAAAAGTATTTGTAGGATAGTCAAAACTCTCCCACATAATCTTCATGCTGTATCCATCCGTGATGACTAGATTTCCAGAGTTATAAAGTTGTGCAGTTGCATTTCCTGATGATGCCGAGTTGGATGACCACACTACATGATCAGTATAGTTCTTGAGAACAAGATTTCCCACATGGTCAATCCTTAAAATGCTTGATGATACATTGGTGAGGGGGTAGTCTCTGTTGGCAACCCAAACCACTGTTTTAACAGAAATTTTCTCATACCAAATATCAACGTAAGTGTTATCCGAGCTACCTGTGTTAAAACTATGAATCTAATACCAAACACAACCACAACACAGCTGATTCACCCAGCCAACCACCCCTTGGTGAAATCTTTTATTAACTGAATATGCAAGAAGAAGAGTCCACAAAATGTGTGCTCACCAAACAATATACAGAGGAAATCAGTTGTCCCCTTCAGAAGGATCCAACTATCACACTACAAGAACCAAGTTACAATATAGCCTCACTACAACTCTCAATACTATCTACCAAACTATAAACCTGATTAAGATGATCAGAATACTACCAGAATACTAATACCAGACCAATGACAATTTGAGAGAGAGATTTATGTGTGTGAGAAACAATACGACAGAATGATCAGAAGCTAGGGTTGGGCATAGCTTATATAGAAGCTAATTACACTTCAACCCCTGAAGAATCAACAACCTGTCAAACCAAGCTCAAACTACAAACATTAGATAAATATGACATAATAAGTCCCTTGACTTATTATGACTAAACATGAGCTTGCACAAGTTAACATATTCCAACACCCCCTCTCAAGCTCATGGCTTGAACATATTAACCAAACCAAGTTTTTCACAAAACTGCTTATGTTGAGAAATACTCAACCCTTTTGTAAATATATCAGCAACATTATTAGCATAAGCAACTTTTAAAGTCTTAATGACTCCAGCAGTTACATTCTCTCTAACAAGATGCAAGTCAATTTCAAAATGTTTAGTTTTTTCATGAAAAACTGGATTTGTAGTAATCTGAATAGCAGAACTGCTATCACAAAAAAAATTTGCAGGTAACAAGTCATCAATTCCAAGATCTTTAAAAAATTTAATAATCCAAATAAATTCACAAGTAGTAGATGCAAGACATCTATACTCAGATTCAGCAGAAGACCTAGAAATGGTGGCTTGTCTTTTACTTTTCCATGAAATCAAATTATTACAAAAATAAACACAAAAACCAGACACAGATTTCCTAGAAACTTGACACTTAGCCCAATCTGCATCTGAAAAAGCATACAGATTAAGCTTTTTACCATACTGAAACTGAATACCTGTACCAGGAGCCTATTTAAGATATCTCAAAACCCTAAGAGCAACAGTGAAATGTGAGTTAAGAGGAGCATGCATATGCTGACTTAAACAATGAACTGAATAGGAGATGCCAGATCTAGTAACAGACAAGTAAATGAGTTTTCCAACCAATTTTTTATACTCAGTCATGTTAGATAAGAACTTATCATTCTCAGTCTCAACATGACTCAAAACAATATTCTGCTGAAAAGGAGTAGCAGCAGGCTTACAAGCCAACATACCATACTCATGTAATAAGTCTAAACAATACTTTCTTTGAGAAAGACAAAGACCAATATCATTTTCTAATACTTTAATTCCCAAAAAATACTTGAGTGGACCAAGATCTTTGATCATAAACTTTGACTTTAGAAAACTTTTAAACTTCTCAATATTATCAACATTGTTTCCAGTGATAACAATGTCATCAACATACACCAGTAATGCCAAAAACACTCCATTAAAATCCTTAGTGTATAATGAATAATCATATAGACTTTGTTTAAAACCATTTTCCACCAAAGCAGTGGTAAGTTTTTCATTCCACTGCCTTGGAGCTTGTTTTAGCCCATACAAAGACTTATTCAACTTATACACTCTAGTTACATTTTTATCATAATATCTTGGAGTCAAATGCATATAAACATCTTCATACAAATCACCATATAAGAAGGCATTATTAACATCCAATTGAAATAAAGGCCACTTGTTAGCAACAGATAAAGCAATCAAACACCTAACAGTAACCATTTTCACAACAGGACTAAAAGTCTCCTCATAGTCAATTCCTTCTCTTTGAATAAATCCTTTAGCAACAAGTCTAGCTTTATATCTATCAACCTCACCAGAAGACTTATACTTAAGTTTCCAAATCCATTTACACCCAATAGCAAATCTGCCATCAGGCAATTCACACAACTCATAAGTATTATTCCTATGTAAAGCTTCCATTTCAGAATTCATAGCTTCTTTCCACATAGGATTTTGAACAGCCTCAGATAAAGACTTAGGTTCACAAGCCTTATTAAGAGTAGTAGAGAAACACATATTAACTCTGGAAAGATTGGTATAAGACACATACTTTTCAAGACCATATTTAACATTACTTCCAACAACAAAGTCATTAAACCTAACTGGTTGACTTCTATTTCTACTAGACCTCCTAAGACTAGGTGGTGCTTCCATTTGAACATGATCCTCACCATTGTAAATATTTTGACTATTGCCCACAGAGGTGATAGTTTCTTCTATCTGGGTTGCTGTGGTTGCCCCTCCATCATTGACTGTATTGATACAGTCTCCTGGAGGTACCATCCCACTACCTTCCACATTAGAAGGGTCCCCCTCTTCATCATTGGGACTTTCAGTCCTTTGGATGTCAAAAAAGTTTAGATTGTTTACTCTACCTTCATCACAGTTTGATTCTAAGATGTTAACATTTTCAAATTCATTTAAAGTACTTGAAGATTTCATTTTAAAAGGAAATACAGTTTCATAAAACCTCACATCTCTTGAATAAAAAATAGATTTACCTTCCAAACCATACAACTTATAAGCCTTTTTAGTAGTAGAAAAACCAATAAGAACACATTTTTCAGATTTAGAATCAAACTTATCATTTGAAGTTAAAATAGTAGAGTAGCATAAACATCCAAAAGATCTGATATGAGAGAGACTAGGATCCTTACCATACACTAAAAAATAAGGGGAAGCACCAGATAAGACAGAGGAGGGAAGCCTGTTAATTAAGTACACAGCAGTTAAAACACATTCAGGCCACATATTCAATGGAATCCACCCCTGAAACATAAGACTCCTAGCCACATTAAGAAGGTGTCTATGTTTCCTTTCAGCAATCCCATTTTGCTGAGGAGTATAGGCACAAGAAGTTTGATGGATCATACCCAGATCATTAAAAAGTTTTGACAAATTATTATTAACAAACACTACCTTATGACCTTAATTCTTTTATTAAACTGAGTAAAGATAAGTTTTATAAAACTTTCAATATAATGTGTCACTTCAACTTTTGACTTTAGTAGATAAACCCAAACAGCTCTACTAAAATCATCCACTAAAGTTAAAAAATATTTGAAACCATTTTTACTAGTGACCATATAAGGGCCCCAAACATCACAATGAATTAAGTCACCAACAGATTCAGTTTTATGTTCACTTAATGGAAAAGGTTCCCTAGTTTTTTTGGCCTTATGACAAATATCACAAGGTGAGACATGATCCACCTTTTTAAAACCAATTTGACTCCCCAAAACAGACAAGACTTGGTCAGCAGGATGACCAAGCCTTTGGTGCCATAACTCATTAGAAACATGACAAACAAACACAGAGTTGCATATACCAAGACTGGACTCACCATAAGTATTCATATCAAACAAGTAGAGTCCCCTAGACTCACTACCAGTCCCCACAATCTTGCCCTGTTTCAAATCCTGAATATAACATTTATGTTCATCAAACCCAACAAAGAATTTACTATCCTTGATCATTTTATTAACAGACAAAAGACTAACATTATAATCAGGAACAACAAGAACATCGAACAGAACAACATCAGTAGTCAACCTCAGACTACCAATGGCAGAAATTTTGGCAACAGTCCCATTGGGATGTCCAACAGTAAGCGTAAGACTAGAAATATCAACCACATTAAACATGTTTTTAGTGGAATTAGTCATATTGATGCGTGGGAATTGCACCAGGCTTTACCTCTCGAGGGATCTCGAGAAGCTTACAACCCCTACCAGGCAGTGTACCTGATCGTTGTAGTATAGTATAGTGACAAGTACCGGGGGATTGATCGTTCAACTCAGGAATAGTGTCGCTAGGATTAGAATGCCTAAAAACTAGGTCTAGAGGTGAGGGATGATTCTTTTTGTGTTTTTATGTTTTATGAAAAGCAATTAAAATCTCGGGTTTTGGAAGAGTAGGCGGAAATAGTTGCTAGTCAACTAACCCAATAACTAAAGATGTAATCAATATAAAATAACAAAAATGTAAATAAAGCTAATTAAACTAGTGGTGTGAACAATAAATGGGAAAATTGTGTTTACTTAGATTTCATTACTCCCTAGATATCTTTTACAGGTTGATAGTTTGTTATAGTTGTGTGGATGATGGGTTATATTCCTTAATACCAATCGTGGGGTGGCGTACGTACTTCCCCAACTCTATAAGCTCCTACTTCACTCATATGTCGAGCCTGCAAGAAGCTCCTAACATAGGATCATTAGAATTCGCTCATGCATTAAATACAACCATAAAAACCTAGTACGCATTGGTTCATGCTTCTTAAGACATTCAAGCAATTTACACTATGGAAGTCTGCCAGTTTTCTTAAGCCTAACATCGAAATCATTCATCCATTACAACTATAAACAAGCAATCAACCCATAATCAACATCTAGGTTTCACTACATCTAAGCAAACACACAAGAGATCTAGCCTAGCATGTTAAAATCAAGACAAGCGTAAGATATATTCAAACAACACATAGACATATTGAATGAATTGAAAGGATACTTATCTTAATTGAACATGAAAGGTTCATGAAAGTTTTCAAGGGGTGAAAACCCTTGAAAATACTGATAAAATCGTGCTACGGTTTCTCCAAGTCATCCCTAAAATTGTCCTCTCTTAATGAATGAAAATTACAAAAGTATATATAGATTTTCCAATGTGACGGCGTCAAGAAGAAAATTCTGACGCCGTCAACCCACCGTCCATAATAAAATCGGATTGCCTAGATCCAGATCTGACGCCGTCAAGAGTAGTTTTCCTCTGGGCCGTCATGAGTAATGGGGCCATGACGGCCTATGCTGACGCTATCACGCCCTAGTGTAAAAACATTCTGGATCGTCATGGTCTCTACCCTCTTCACCTCTTGTTTTCCTCTTGACGTCGTCATTAAGAACTTGGTGACGCCGCCAGGTACTGTTCCCAACAAGGAAAATTGAGACTTTGCCGTTTTCTTCACTTTTATGCTCCAAAAACATCCAAAATGCTTCCTTTTCCAGAATTCACTCCAAAAGTACCTAAAATCACAAAAGGAACGATTTAGGGCAATATTTGATCAAATAAATTGAATTCCGGGCTTAAATGACCCCCTAAAAACGGATCATTTTTCGCCTCATCATATACCCTTACACTTGAGATTTGCTTGTCATCAAAACAAATGTGCTTTTATTCTAATCAAAATAAAAGTTAGGGGTCATTTAACACTAATATAAAAGTAATTACAACAAATAATCGTTCCACTAAAGACCAAAGACAAGCACGGAGGTCATACACTAGCACCTCACAAATAGTGTTTAGATACTCACATCTCTCGGGTGTAATAAAGTATATATCACAATATGGAAATGGAAAACATCTCTCACTACCTGTCATAGCAAAATAGATTACCATAGGCTTGGGAAAGGATCAAACCTCCACCACATGGCGTAAGCACCTAGGATAAACTAACAAAGAGGTCTTTTAAAGGGTTATAACGTTAGGTGTAGGGATATGGAATACACGGTTTTTTGTTGGATATAGGCAATCTTTACTGATGGCGAGTTAATAATATTTGTTAATTACATGTACAATATGGCGTTGCTAAGCCAAGACTAGACTCGACTTAAGCTAATAAATCAAAAATAACAAAAACATAAAATGAAACGGGATGGTAGTCCGTATGTTTTTTTCTCTTTTCTTTTTCTATTTTTTTTTCTTTTTCTAAATTTTTCGATTTTTTTTTTCTTTTTTTTTTTTTGCATACACTTTTACCCTACCATCCAAAATAATACATCATAGGGAATGAACATTCCCCTTACACTTGAATTTTTACATACTTTACAATAAACTAATCTAATGACTCGAATCAAGATAATCAAAACACTTGGAGTACTTTTAAGATTAACGCACATATGGGGGTAATATATAATGTTCTTCCCCATTACTCCATAACATTAGTACTTTACCCATGAGTCCCAATCGTCCCAAAACAATATATACAAGGATATGACTCAACTTAGCAACCATGTAATCAATTAGATAATTAACTAAGGGGTTTAAACATGTAACAATAATGCACTAAAGACGAGTGCATACACGGAAGGCTAAGGCGATTTGGGTGTACATTTAAGTGGGTTGTAACAAATTCTTCCTTTAAGTAAGATGCTTAAAGTTAGAAACGAAAAGATAGGCTCGGAGGGTGTACTAGGGGTTTCGTGTACTAAAAATGAGTACAACGCTAAGGTGTGGGAAAAATTATTTGACTTAACTAGCCAAGTAATATGACTTAAATGGTCAAGTAATTATGATACGAGTTTAAACATAAGGGTGATCCTAATGCCTCTTATCATGTAGTAAATCCTACTACACGAATGTAGTCTCACTAGCGGTCTCGGGTTGCATCACTAATGCAAGTTCTAGAATCTAAATGCTACCGGTACACTCATAAGCACTAATAATGAATGCTTTTCCTATCAAATCTAAAGGCGAACCTCACATATTTGGGTCAAATTTTTTTTTTAATAGTACGGTTTTGTGCTAGTCATACGACTCATATCCATGAGATGCTTGCTAAGGCTAAAGTTTCACTCCTAAATGTTGTAAAAATTTTATATTTGGCGCTAAAATTACACTAAAGTATTTCTCATAGTTTTATTACACACCTACCTAATCTCTTGTAGGACCATAGATCTAGCTTTATCACCTAAGAATATGATGTTAGAGATAGAAAGTAGATCTAGAGAGAGAAAGTAGAGAGAGAGAGGTGGAGAGCACTATGTGAAATAAAACCTTGAATAAGCATGAACTCCCCCCTTCCTAACAAGCTTAGGACGGTGTCACAACTCGTAATTTCAGGTCATTTTCCAAATCCCGACAATTTTACTATTCAACGGTTACTATTCACCGTTTACTATTCACCGGTCACTATTCATCATTTTACTATTCATCGTTTTCGGAGTCAGTTTGTGATTCCGAGAAGCGTTCAAAAATTTTACTATTCAGGTGACACTATTCATTTCCGGAAGGAAATCACTATTCACGATTATCGTTCATCATTACGTAAACTGAGTTTGAGGGTCTTCAAATTCGCAGCTAATATCACAACCCGCTATTTCCCAGGTCAATACTAATTTCTAAACTAGAATTTAAATTCTTGACGTTTGATTTGAAACATTTTTACATGAGACTTTTACTTGAATCGACGCGAATTTCTAATTAAATCCTAAGTACTCTAGGACTTAGGTTAATTTTAGTCCACAACGCTCCGGTACCTTGCTCCTTCCCCAGTTCACCATTTTATTCTATAAAACGAATTTCTATTCTTTAAATACTTACGGTTTTTAAATCCTACATAACGTTAATTTTTATTCAAGAATGTAACACTCGACATACCCGACTTTCTCAACAATTATTTTAGGGTATTTTTATACTTCCAAAACTATTACAAAAGTCATAAAAATATTTTTCGATGTCCCAGATAAATTCTTTATATCTTACGTTTAATTACGTATAACTTCCGTTAACTACCAAACTAATACTCAATACATATTTTTACTACCCAATACATTCAATATATACATTTTATACAAACAAAAACCATTTTCTTCCTATCCTAGACATATGAGCCGCCCCCCCCCCCTACAATGTATAAAACTAGCACTACAAAATCTAATCAAATTTCAACCTTATTATCATTAGAGACATGCAATTAATGAGGGTGGCTAAGGCAACTTTTTGCCCCCTCCTTTCCCATGAAAACCGGCCATCACAAGGACCAAGTCCTTGTGATATTTTTGACCACTTTGACCACATTGCTATATATATGTGTATACCTAAAAACTAGTTCTTCATTTTGGTTAAAAAGAAAACACACTCACCTCCCACTCTTACACACAATTCGACATCCACAAGGAGCAAGGAAGAAAAAGGGTTTGTTGGTTACTATCTAGAGTACTTAGGGTAGATTAACAAGGGTTTGGAGTACTAATCTTGGGGTTACATTAGTGTTTTTCAACCCTCATCTCACTAATCACCTTTGTAAGTAATCTTTTCTTTTACACTACTAATACTTCATGATTTTCATGATTTTAGTGCTTGTCTAGTATATATACTTAGTATCACTTGGTACATGTTGATAAAACTTTACATCCACCTTGATCTCTTAACAAGAAAATATGTTTTGAACAAGTTTTGATCACAAGAAAATTACTAGTAAAAATCTTTACAAGAAGATGATGAAAACTTTATATATACATATATGTGAGTAGATTTGAAGTTTTAAATACTTGGATGATCTTGTACATGGACTTTGAATATTGTTAAGTTTATGTTTAGATCACTATTTTTCTAGTTGAGGGATGACCTAGGACAAGAATTGGAGTTGTTGGTAAAATATTGTAGCCAAGAAAATACTAGGAAGAATAACTTGACATTATTATGATGAATCTGTCCCTTTTCGACCCCCTGTGGAAAATCAGTACTTGGTTGGCCATATTGGACATGAAATATAGAAAATAGACTTAATAATGAAAACATAGCCGCTTGAATGGGTTGAAACGGCCTTATAACGAAAAAGTTATGCTATTTTCAAGATTTACGACGAAAACTACAATTTCTGAAAAATGTTTCTGTCCAGATTTTTGAGTTAAGAAAAACTGAGGTTAAATGACATCTAGACTAGCCGAGACCTTGAAAAACCTAAAGTATACTTGAATACCTTCGCGGGAATATAAAGAACTTGAAAAACGGAGCTACGACGCAAAAGTTATGGCCTAGGAAAGTTGTGACGAAACATGTAAATTTTGACAGCTTTTGTGTTATAATAAAAGCTGATGGAAAGTACTAAAATGAGTTTTTGGACATTTTAGAGTGTAAACTGGCTAAAATGACGTAAATAAAAATGGTAGAACATTACGTATACTTATTAGGTACGTTAGAGATTTTTCAAAATATATATTTACAAGACGACTAATATTTGGTCGTGAGATTTACAAGTTACGTTTTATAAAACGGTGGATGACTTAAATACGAGATTACTTTGATTATCTACATTTTTGACAATGAAAATTTCAACAACATGTACAAGTGATAGTATAGTGTATGACTTGCATGCTTGACCTCGTTTTCGAACCTAAGACATATGAATCATTTAGGTTGCGGTTAGAGCGTTTGTGCCTCGATTTTCGTGCGTTTTTCCTTTTTGATTATCATATCAATCGCACCAGGTGAGTTCATACCCCCTACTTTTACTTGTTTTTATAACTGTTTTGGGGGAGAATACATGCTCGTTTTTGACTAAACACAATGCTTGAATGCGCAATTGTTTACTTAAACACTACTGTTTCTTTGAAGGCTTGATTGATTATTTAAATGCACCTATGTGTATATCGGTTGCATACTTGATTATTTTCTCGCATACACAAGCGTTTTATAAACATGCAACACACTTTATGAACAACACACTTTATGAACTCTTGCTTTTATGCAACACACTTTATGAACTCTTGCTTTTATGCAACACACTTTATGAACTCTTGCTTTTATGCAACACACTTTATGAACTCTTGCTTTTATGCAACCCACTTTATGAACTTTTGCTCTTATGCAACACACTTTGTGAGCTATTGCTTTTATGCAAACACTTTTATGGACCACACTGAAACTTATGCTTTATTTACACTATTACGCGGATTAGCCTAAGCCCTTGAATCCCACTATGCCCAAACTCATGAACCGTTAATTCCTGCTGGGAAGCGCGAATGTTATAAATAGATCTATTGGTGGTGACTCCCCCGTTCGGTTTGACCGGATAGGCAAACGCGAGCGTATAACATGTCGAATTACAAGTGTAACGGGATAAACACTTGCCGGGCCTTTATATTTAACATGCTTCTAGAGCATGCACACTGTCGTAGCTTCGGTTGCATGAACTTAGCGCTAGCGTAATAGACTATTTTTCTATGTGATATTATATTTGTTGTAATGATCACACACTCTACTCATGGTCCACAATCCTGATTTTTACTGTAAGGTAAACTTTATTGTTATGACATTGTGAGCCACACAATGGTCACAAAACTCTCTATTGAACTCACAACACTATTGTTTTAATACAAACTTATGAACTCACCAACCTCGTGTTGACACTCTTTAGCATGTATTTTCAGGTTTTAAGCAATGGCACGCTACTGGAGGTTTTGGCAGGGCATGGCATGGTCATAGAAGACTCTGATATTCACTTGGGGACCATTTTAAACTATTTTACGGGCCTACTTCCGCACTATATTTTAACGATATAAATTCAATACTTTTGGTTAAATGATTTTATTCTAAATGATAGAACTGAAAACCAGTTTTGAACTTGTGTTGTAATACCAATTAAGTTACACCCCAGCTACATGTACGCTTCCGCTGGACCCGATTCTGGGGGTGTGACAGATTGGTATCAGAGCTTTGGCTATAGCGAACTAAGTGTTTTAAAACCTAGACTATAGCTACTTTTACGAAAACTTAACCCTATGACCGTCACGTGCCTGCCTGCCAAGATGATGCCTCATTTGTAGTTTGTTGCTGACTTAGGTGATGAGATTTGTGTCTCATTATCTGATATACTATATTCATTTATCATAGTTGATTACTATAACTATCTTTCATATAAGCATGTTCATGTATCATATATTTCACCGCGTTATGTTTTTCCTTGCATAGTTTCATCATTTGACCTCGAGTTTGGTCACCTGCTTTTGTCTTTCAGAACGTCTTGGTACTTGTGAAGGACATGGTATTAGTATAACTGAGCTGAGTATTTTAAAATTCATGGAACCTCGGTGGAATATAGACTGGTCATCTATATTCGACCCGGGATAGTGAGGTATAGGCTGACCACCTATGTCTGACTCAGAAGTGAATTTTGCAACACTGAGAATGGTTATAATAAGATTATGTCTGGATTGAATTCTCAACTCATTTCCAAATGTTTCATTCATGTGTGTGTATACTCTCGTTATTGGAACCTTCATACTTTTCATCACTTCGTAAACCACCGATTGGAAGCATGTCAGCTAGTCATTTTAGTTCATGAACTTTCATATTTATGCACAATACACTCATATCACAGTATTTTCTTTTGTCACAATCTCATTTTGTTGCAGTTGTCACAGTCTCTTCCCTTCTCACCATCACTATCATTTCTTTTCCCCACCCCCATATATACAAAGAATTAGGTGACACTCTATAGATTCCGATGTCACTCATCCCTCACTACTCCCAATATTGATAAGTGGATATTATCAATGACCTCCCTAGGAAAGACTTTCCATACCTTCTATGAGGAGGATACCTCGGTACAGTAAGACCATTCAAAACTCAATAGAAACCGCAAGATATCACAAAACCATTCGAACCACTATCACTGGCCTGATCACCAAAAATTCTACCATCTAGAAAGTATTGGTTTGACTGAATTACAGGATTTGTTTCGATACGAGTGCTCACTAAGCCACACCATAGAGATAAATCCAACCTTTTAACCAAGACTATAAATTGAACATGTCCTCACCAATAGACTTTATTCGAACATGTTAGACACCTATGCATTTGTGCAGACATACCTACCTGGCTATTTTATCCTCTTAATACTTTCACTTTAAAATGGATTTTTCTCCAAACTACCGTTATACAAAACATATATCTTGTAAGAAATACTTTTCTGATGCTCTTATTTTGACAAGCAAATTCCTTTTGGCTAATCTTTTACAAAACTATTGAATATTACAAAATTTCAAACATCGATCTTTGGTAAACCATATTATCCACCTTATGTTGAAAATTTTCCTATATTGCATAACTACTAAATTTTGAAACATCAAGAAGGATGTTACCTAAAAAGCTGTTTGCTTAAACTTGTAGATTCATTTATTCAGGAAAGGTTTATGAACAAAACACAATCTCAAAACAAACTTTGAAAATCAATCACTATATTACCTCACTTATACCTTTAGGAGTTTGTGAGTTGATGACCTATAACTTGGGGGAAAATCTTAGTAACGGAGACTAAGCACCGTAGGTGGAGAAAGACTCAATTCCTGACATCCTGTGGAGGATCACAACCTTATCCTAATCTATTATTTTCAACAACACCCTTTTACGGATTTAACCCTGTAAGTCTTTCAAAACAAGATTCATGATACCCATTTCAATTATTCCTAATAAAGGAATTTGATTCACCTCAACTCCTAGCGATTTCATTAAGATTTCTTTGGAACCACACCACCTATCATCTGTAGACCAATGGTCAGAATTTGAGATTGATTCAAACCTAGGGAGATATGCCCAAATCGGGTGTGATTGACACTAGAAATGGTTGGATTAACCATTTGCCATAAATCAAATTCAGTTGCAACCATAGTTATCACACAAGCTTAGAGACTACATCATTCGAAGCACGCTATGGTCGAAGTGCCAACATCCATTGACGGGTCAAAACTTGGAAAAGCACAACTCACTAGTCCCGTAAGCATTCATGAAATAACCAGGAATTTCCTACAAATCAAGAATCAATTACAAGTTCGATAAGCGGTAAACCACTAGAATTTCAAGTTCGTGGCATGATTGTGTGGAAAGTTCTGCCTAGGAAAGGCATAATACCATTCAGAAAACTTCATAAAGTTAAACTCGATATACACTGAACCATTTACGAATTCTGACAGAGTAGGCCTAGTGGCCGTCAGACTTGAACCTTGTTAGAGCTCAGTAGCTTACACGATTATATCATCATCTTTTAACCAATACCACTCTAGAGACCAACACAAACTGAACTTCGGGACGAAGTTCCTTTTAAGGGGGTGAGAATGTCACAACTCGTAATTTCAGGTCATTTTCCAAATCCCGACAATTTTACTATTCAACGGTTACTATTCACCGTTTACTATTCACCGGTCACTATTCATCATTTTACTATTCATCGTTTTCGGAGTCAGTTTGTGATTCCGAGAAGCGTTCAAAAATTTTACTATTCAGGTGACACTATTCATTTCCGGAAGGAAATCACTATTCACGATTATCGTTCATCATTACGTAAACTGAGTTTGAGGGTCTTCAAATTCGCAGCTAATATCACAACCCGCTATTTCCCAGGTCAATACTAATTTCTAAACTAGAATTTAAATTCTTGACGTTTGATTTGAAACATTTTTACATGAGACTTTTACTTGAATCGACGCGAATTTCTAATTAAATCCTAAGTACTCTAGGACTTAGGTTAATTTTAGTCCACAACGCTCCGGTACCTTGCTCCTTCCCCAGTTCACCATTTTATTCTATAAAACGAATTTCTATTCTTTAAATACTTACGGTTTTTAAATCCTACATAACGTTAATTTTTATTCAAGAATGTAACACTCGACATACCCGACTTTCTCAACAATTATTTTAGGGTATTTTTATACTTCCAAAACTATTACAAAAGTCATAAAAATATTTTTCGATGTCCCAGATAAATTCTTTATATCTTACGTTTAATTACGTATAACTTCCGTTAACTACCAAACTAATACTCAATACATATTTTTACTACCCAATACATTCAATATATACATTTTATACAAACAAAAACCATTTTCTTCCTATCCTAGACATATGAGCCGCCCCCCCCCCCCTACAATGTATAAAACTAGCACTACAAAATCTAATCAAATTTCAACCTTATTATCATTAGAGACATGCAATTAATGAGGGTGGCTAAGGCAACTTTTTGCCCCCTCCTTTCCCATGAAAACCGGCCATCACAAGGACCAAGTCCTTGTGATATTTTTGACCACTTTGACCACATTGCTATATATATGTGTATACCTAAAAACTAGTTCTTCATTTTGGTTAAAAAGAAAACACACTCACCTCCCACTCTTACACACAATTCGACATCCACAAGGAGCAAGGAAGAAAAAGGGTTTGTTGGTTACTATCTAGAGTACTTAGGGTAGATTAACAAGGGTTTGGAGTACTAATCTTGGGGTTACATTAGTGTTTTTCAACCCTCATCTCACTAATCACCTTTGTAAGTAATCTTTTCTTTTACACTACTAATACTTCATGATTTTCATGATTTTAGTGCTTGTCTAGTATATATACTTAGTATCACTTGGTACATGTTGATAAAACTTTACATCCACCTTGATCTCTTAACAAGAAAATATGTTTTGAACAAGTTTTGATCACAAGAAAATTACTAGTAAAAATCTTTACAAGAAGATGATGAAAACTTTATATATACATATATGTTAGTAGATTTGAAGTTTTAAATACTTGGATGATCTTGTACATGGACTTTGAATATTGTTAAGTTTATGTTTAGATCACTATTTTTCTAGTTGAGGGATGACCTAGGACAAGAATTGGAGTTGTTGGTAAAATATTGTAGCCAAGAAAATACTAGGAAGAATAACTTGACATTATTATGATGAATCTGTCCCTTTTCGACCCCCTGTGGAAAATCAGTACTTGGTTGGCCATATTGGACATGAAATATAGAAAATAGACTTAATAATGAAAACATAGCCGCTTGAATGGGTTGAAACGGCCTTATAACGAAAAAGTTATGCTATTTTCAAGATTTACGACGAAAACTACAATTTCTGAAAAATGTTTCTGTCCAGATTTTTGAGTTAAGAAAAACTGAGGTTAAATGACATCTAGACTAGCCGAGACCTTGAAAAACCTAAAGTATACTTGAATACCTTCGCGGGAATATAAAGAACTTGAAAAACGGAGCTACGACGCAAAAGTTATGGCCTAGGAAAGTTGTGACGAAACATGTAAATTTTGACAGCTTTTGTGTTATAATAAAAGCTGATGGAAAGTACTAAAATGAGTTTTTGGACATTTTAGAGTGTAAACTGGCTAAAATGACGTAAATAAAAATGGTAGAACATTACGTATACTTATTAGGTACGTTAGAGATTTTTCAAAATATATATTTACAAGACGACTAATATTTGGTCGTGAGATTTACAAGTTACGTTTTATAAAACGGTGGATGACTTAAATACGAGATTACTTTGATTATCTACATTTTTGACAATGAAAATTTCAACAACATGTACAAGTGATAGTATAGTGTATGACTTGCATGCTTGACCTCGTTTTCGAACCTAAGACATATGAATCATTTAGGTTGCGGTTAGAGCGTTTGTGCCTCGATTTTCGTGCGTTTTTCCTTTTTGATTATCATATCAATCGCACCAGGTGAGTTCATACCCCCTACTTTTACTTGTTTTTATAACTGTTTTGGGGGAGAATACATGCTCGTTTTTGACTAAACACAATGCTTGAATGCGCAATTGTTTACTTAAACACTACTGTTTCTTTGAAGGCTTGATTGATTATTTAAATGCACCTATGTGTATATCGGTTGCATACTTGATTATTTTCTCGCATACACAAGCGTTTTATAAACATGCAACACACTTTATGAACAACACACTTTATGAACTCTTGCTTTTATGCAACACACTTTATGAACTCTTGCTTTTATGCAACACACTTTATGAACTCTTGCTTTTATGCAACACACTTTATGAACTCTTGCTTTTATGCAACCCACTTTATGAACTTTTGCTCTTATGCAACACACTTTGTGAGCTATTGCTTTTATGCAAACACTTTTATGGACCACACTGAAACTTATGCTTTATTTACACTATTACGCGGATTAGCCTAAGCCCTTGAATCCCACTATGCCCAAACTCATGAACCGTTAATTCCTGCTGGGAAGCGCGAATGTTATAAATAGATCTATTGGTGGTGACTCCCCCGTTCGGTTTGACCGGATAGGCAAACGCGAGCGTATAACATGTCGAATTACAAGTGTAACGGGATAAACACTTGCCGGGCCTTTATATTTAACATGCTTCTAGAGCATGCACACTGTCGTAGCTTCGGTTGCATGAACTTAGCGCTAGCGTAATAGACTATTTTTCTATGTGATATTATATTTGTTGTAATGATCACACACTCTACTCATGGTCCACAATCCTGATTTTTACTGTAAGGTAAACTTTATTGTTATGACATTGTGAGCCACACAATGGTCACAAAACTCTCTATTGAACTCACAACACTATTGTTTTAATACAAACTTATGAACTCACCAACCTCGTGTTGACACTCTTTAGCATGTATTTTCAGGTTTTAAGCAATGGCACGCTACTGGAGGTTTTGGCAGGGCATGGCATGGTCATAGAAGACTCTGATATTCACTTGGGGACCATTTTAAACTATTTTACGGGCCTACTTCCGCACTATATTTTAACGATATAAATTCAATACTTTTGGTTAAATGATTTTATTCTAAATGATAGAACTGAAAACCAGTTTTGAACTTGTGTTGTAATACCAATTAAGTTACACCCCAGCTACATGTACGCTTCCGCTGGACCCGATTCTGGGGGTGTGACAGACGGGTATTTATACTTTTACATAAGCCACCATGGGCTTTCTCATGGGCCATCTTTTGGGCCAAGCCATTAAGGCTTTTACTTAAACTTAATAAACTAGCATTTTACTAACTATTACATGAATATATTTAACTAACTATTTGACTCAATAATGATCGTCACTTTTAATCTAACAATCTCCCCCTAAGGGAGGATCATTGAGATCTCACTTTGATTTCATAAATGATCAACACTTCTAATGCTAACAATCTCCCCCTAAGGGTGATCATTGAGATCTCTCTTTTGTGAATTTGATCTTTGATCTTTGAAGCTTGTTCTCTTGAACTTTGAGTCCTTGTGTAATAGTTTTGCTAGTTCCTTTGTTCCAATCATGCTTTGTGATCTTTCTTGCCTTTGATCAACATCTTTACTATGTTGTCTTTACGTCTTTTCCAACATGCTCATACTTTGTTTGGCTTTGAATCTTTATGAAGTTCTCTTCTCTTTGACTTTAATCTTTGTTTCTTTAGTTTGAAGATTCTTTGACTTTGACTTAGAAACGTTCTGAAATTTGCTTTGCTTTGATCTTTGAAGAGAGCTTTGCAGAGTATGAGCATGTGGATTTTTTAGTGATGGTAACGGTCTTTCTCCAAGGAACATTTATGAGTACCTGCATAAAACAGTTAGCAATAAATCAACCGGTACTTAGAGGTTCGGAATTAGAGCTCGTCAACAGCATAGTGTGAAGATTCATTCTAACCCTTACCAAGGCCGTTCCTGAATCAGACACCCCTGAAAGGGCTTACTAGATCCACCAAAGTACATCAATAATTCAGGTGAGTTGCTGGAGATCACCCCACAACTGTAGACCGTTTTGGAACATAGTAACCATCATGAAAGATAAGGCAAGATCCATAGATCTCATAAAGACTCTTACAACTTGTGTCCTTTTTGGCGAACACAAATGTATTCATAGGAAGTGTATCCTAAGAGATTTTTTTAATGAATCTCATGGCTCTAGACTCGATAAGTGCACATTTGGTTTCCTATGCGGAGATTAGGAAGGGGTCTCCTGCTTCAATATCAACCATCTCTAAAAGATAAGTCGATAGATTACACTGGTTCCCCGTGAGAATGAAACAAGTACCTTTTGAGAGATACTCGAGTGGCTAGAAGGTTAAGTGTAGTGCGTCACTGGGTCCATGACGTCTTTATCTTCAATACCAGTGTTACCTTAGTAACAACCAGTAGCATATGAATTGAACCCGGTGTCTGCCCTAAGGTTGAACATTTGGAGGGCTATTTCTTTTCACCCTTTCATTTGCTTTTCTTTTTAATTCTTCAACCCCTTCTTTCTCCTTTCATTCTTTCCTCCTTTTTTCAGATCATACCTAAGGACTTCTAATTCTAATCTATTGGAATTGTCCTTGGGTAGATCCCTCCGGCTTTGGCGGATCATAGGACGGTTTTTCCTAACCTTAGTCACCTTATAACTCCATGACTATCCTATAAAACATACTTTGTTAACACTTCGAGAGTTTTGCATTTCATTTGAAGGACTCCCCCTTCACATGTGCTCATGGATTGTTAAGAAATTTGCACATGCGTGAGGAGTTTGCACTTTTAGAATTGATCCACTTTCAGCGAACATGACCAATTCGAGACACGCTTACATCACTAGTTAGACTAGCTTGAAGTTATTACCCGGCCTGGTCAAGTCCACAGAAAGTTTTTCGAAACGGTACATTTCTACTAAGACAAATCCTTTTCAAGACACGCTTACGTGGCTAGTTAAAGAGTTCCATTATCAGCTTTTAGGTGTCAGCTAGCTCTAGTAACTAACTTGATGTTATTACCCGTCAAAGATAAGTCTTTTCGATTACTAACTTTTGTTGTTTCGTCAATTCTTGGGTCATTTCTGAGTCGAGCTCGCACGAGATTCAGCCACAATCTTAAACACATTGATCACATTTTAATCACGTCTTCTCCCCCTCAAAAATAGCATATCCATGGTATTTTTGATACCAATTGACTAAAACCTTTTCTTTTTGGATAGCATATGGGAGAAACGGATGTTTGTAAATTCCGAATTAGTTTCTTTTAAGCATGACCTTTTTGGAACATCTTTATATTACTCCCCCTCAAAATTAGAACATTTTGAGTAAATATCTGCTTTAAAGGATTTGAGGGAGTAATATCTTGAAAAGTTTTGAAAACCGTTAGAAACATTTTTCAAAATTTTGCTCAAAAAATTAAGAAGACTTTGATAAGCGTTTTGGTGAGAAGTCTTCTTATCTTTTAGGATTGTCGTACATAAATGTACAACAGGGTCCTTTCTTTGAAAGTTACGGGTTATACACTGTTATGTGTGCATAAGCCATTATGTTTTTAGGATAAGTGCTCAAAAAATATTTAAAACCTTTGTTTTGATTTAAGCACTTTCCTTTCTTTGAAGAATGAGTCCTTAGCTGAAATACTAAGAAGTCATTATGTTGAAGTGCGAGTCCTTAGCAGAAGTACTAAGAAGACATCATTTTTGGATTAGACAACAACTTTTGGAACCCATTTAAGCACGACGCTAACGGGTTTACCATATTTTGAAATCCATTTGAAAGTTGTGTCAATCCGAGACAAAGAAGTTGAATTCCAACGAGGACTGAAAACTGGTGTTTCATTTTGAAATAAAGCTCGTGGAATCAACGGTGATTTAAAACTCTTTTGCTTTTGAAAGTTGTTTGAGAAACCCGATGTCTCTCTTGGAGTTTTAAAACTTGAAGAAGAAGTTTTCCATCCATTGTTGAAACTCGGTGTTTCATTTCTAAAATTCGTTTTTGAGATGAATGGAAACCTTCCAGAATTGGGATTTTTCAAAGCATAGCCATTCCTTTGTTGTAGCGGAAGCATTTCAGAGTATGAATAATTCAAATGTTTTGAACGGCTTTGCTTTGGTTTCCACACTGGCTTTACCGGAGTAAAACGAGAGTATGGAGTTTGAAAACCTTGATTCTTTTCTTTATGAGCACTTGCATTTGAAACCTTTTGAGGAGTAAATGTTTCAGAAAAATTAGGTTTCTTTGAAAATTTCCTTCCTTTTTGCAAAGAATAGGTTGTAAACTGAGAAACCTTTTTCGAAAATGGTTTGGAAAATTCACCCGTGTAAACCTTCTCCGAAACACTTACTTGTGGTTTAGACTCGTTTGAAACTTGAGATTTTCCTTTTGACCGGTTAAGAACATCAAACTTCGCTTTTAATGCATTGTATGACGTTCTCAAATCATTGTATTCTTTTTGAAGAGAAAGATGATCTGATGATGCCAGTTTTTCTTGCAAAGAAGCATTTTGATTTTCAAGATGTGCAAAATATTTTTCATATTTGTCTGTTTCGATTGAAAAATCATTTTTGGCATCACCAAAATCCTTGGTTTGTTGTGCAATCGTTTTTTCCAATTCAACAATTTTCTTTTGAAGCACAGACTTTTCTTTTTCAAAAAGATGATTTGGTGTTATCTGAGAGTCATATTTGTTTAAAGTTTGATTCTGAACTCTTGACCGCTTGATTGAATCAAACAAGTTTTTGTAAGTCTGTTTCAAATGCTCATTTTCTTTTTGTAATGATGCCACAACATGTTCCAATTCAAGATTTTTTATATCAAGTTCGTCTAAATCAAACTTGATTTTGGTATCATCACAATTTTCTTCAAAAATCTTTTCTTTTTCTTTAAGAACTGATGTCAAAGACTTTTCAGAAGACATTTTCTCATTCTTCTCTTGCAGTTTAAGTTGGAAAGAGATACTTTGTGCTTCGAGTTTTGCAAGATGTTTCTCAAATTGAGCTGTTCTTTTTGACAATTCTTCTTTGACATCAGCTGCTTCTTTTGAAAGCTTGGTGATTTTCTTTTTGAGACAAAGATTTTCAGATTTCAGAGAAGATGTTTGTTCAAAATTCTCATTCACTTTCTCATGGCTAACAGATGCTGACTTGAACGACTCTATTTGATTTGTGAAAAATTCTTTTTGAATGTCTAGAATTAAGCATTCTTCATCAAATTCGTCTTCCAGAGAGTGAACGTACTTTAGATCCTCTCTCATTTCAGTTACAAGATATTTTTCAAAGTACTCAAAACATAAGTTGATATCTTTCACACGAGGTTCAATCTCATCTTTCAAAATCTTTTTGACTTCTAACTTAAGACGTACATCTGATGAAAGAGGATTAGAGAAAACGTTGTTTGTGATGTTTTCTTGCTTAAACCAAATGACTTTTAACGTTTGCTCAATGTGATGTTTAAGATTACAAAATTGTTTCCTTGCTCTATTTTGCCATAACTTAGCATCATAGGTAGCAAGTTGAGCTTCTTTGAAAAATCTTTTCACATTTGTGTCTTTTCTTTTGAAAGGTTCTTTTGGTATATCTGTCAATTGTAGACAACCATACACAAAGCCGTGGTATGAGAGTGGGTTTTTTGTTTGTTTTACTTTCAAACGTTTTTCCTCTTCATATTTTAAAATAACTTGAGACTCAAACAAAAGATCATCTGACAATTCTTTTCCCATATCATTAGCATTATACAAAATAGGTGTCAACTTTTGCTCTTTGTTTAAAAAACAAGGTTTTTCATTTTCCACATTAGCATTATTCACAAAACCAATCCCATATGTTTGTTTTTCAACCTCCTCGTCTTTAGTAGGCAGCATGTTGATAGTCTGAGAAGTCTGTCCCAATATTCGAAGTTTGTTTTCAAGATCGTTTGTTCATTTCAAAAACTCTTGGTTTTCATTCTCAAGTTTTGTGTTTACAATCTCAAAATTTGATGTGGTTTTCTGAAGCTTTGAATTTTCACTTTTTAAATCATTGTTCTCTTTTAAAAGTGCTTGAACCTTTCTGTTGTTAACAACCATTTGAGCATCAAGATTTTGAATGGAACGTTTTTCTCGAAGAACAGCTTCTCTATAACCAACTTCAAGTTCTTCATTTCTTTTTAAAAGTGGTTTGACAGACTCTCCATACATTTCAAATTTTTGAGCGGGAGATTTAAGGTTTCAGATTTCAATTTCAAGTTTAGCATTTCTTGTTGTTGCATTTTCAAAACGTTTTTCCATTTCCTTAAATCTCTCAATCTCTTTGTTCAAAAAGACATTCGTTTGCTTAGCTTCACGATTGTCGTTTTTGCACTTGTCAAGTTCATGTTTGAAATTATTGATTAATGAAGCAAAGAAGGCACGATCTTGTTCGTAAGAAGATCCATCCTGGGCAGGCTCACCTCTATTAGGATCCATATCTGGAGTATCAAAAGTGATATTACTATCATTTTGTTCCACCACATATGTGTCACTAATAGACTCAGGATGCGCAGGATGTGTCTGATCATGAGCAAACACATTATCAAAGATATTACCATTATCATGAGCATGTGAATTTTTTACCGTAGCCAATATCTCTGTGTATGATGAAGGTCTGATATGATCATCCTCGGTATCCCAAACAACTTCATTCCTTTGTGTACCATCAGCATCTGAATCATAGCTAGGACTACTGCTTTCAACCTGTGGTTCTAAAGATGAATCACTTCCCGTGAAAACCAAACTATCATCTGATGCATCACCCTCATTGACAGTTTCCTTTTTTGCTTGAAAATCTTTCTCTGTCTCTTTTTCAATCACCTCTATTTCCTTTAACTGCATCTCTCTTTCAATTTGCTCTCTTTCTTTTAACTGCATATCTTTTTCAATCTGCTCTCTTTCTCGTTTCAGCTTCTCAATTTCATTTAACTCAGCTTCCTCAGCATCAAGTATCTTTTCGAGTTCCCCCATGTCATTTATGCATTTAGTTCTGATGGTCAAATAGCCTACCCAAAATTGTTGATAAAATGCATCGATAAACTCTGACTGGTTCATTATCCAAGGGTTAAAGATACGCTGAAATTAAGTTTGGATCACTTTAAAAGATTCCTTGCAGTTACTCATATCAAGTTCTTCTTTATGAAGTGGCATCTCAAGTTGATTCAGACTTTTGTTGAGTTTCTCTTTGAAATAATGAAATCGGTCTCTGACGTAGTATTCAAATGCTTGTTCGAACCATGAATCATAACCAGAAATATTGATGACCTTTACTACATATGACTTGAACACTGTAAACACTTTCTTTGAATCTCTCTCTTGGATTTGCATTTTCATTTCCATTGTTTAAACGATGTGTGATAAAGTTGATCTTAGGATCTTTTAAGATAACAAAGGTTGTTGTTTGAAGATTAGAAGTTTTTGGCGAAGTTTGAAAGCGTAAATGATAAATTTTAGTGATTTCGAATTTTCCCACCAAAAATATTTTTGAAAATTTTCTCTCCCAAAATTTGAAAATCACTATGAAAGGCACTTCTAAGGATACCAGAAAATTTTGAGTTTTGAAAATTTTTACGACAAAATTTACCGAAAAAAATTTGAATTTTGGCCTAAAAATTTGAATTTTCGGCCGAAATTTTCAACGTTATACCAAACTTTGAATCTCGCGTAAAAATTGAACGTTTAATCTCCTGTAAAAAATAATTTTTACTCAAAATTTCCCGGTATGTTCTGAAGGCTGTCAAACTCGGTATGTCATAATACTTTCAAACTTGGTATGTCCTGAAGGTTGTCAAACTCGGTATGTCATAAAACTTTCAAACTCGGTATGTCCTGAAGGTTGTCAAACTCGGTATGTCATAAAACTTTCAAACTCGGTATGTTTAAAAAATTTTGGCAGAGTTTCGCCTTGAAATGAGCCACAATAAACCTTACTCGATGTACGATAAGGTAATAGGCTAACTCGCCAATTTACAAGTCTAAGTCGCTAGACTTAACACCAAACTCGCTGAATTCAGAAAATACCCAAACTCGGTAACAAGTATCTAACTCGCCAGAAATAGTGTAACTCACTAAAAAGAAAACCTAACTCGCAAGAATCACCTAACTCAGTAAGACTTTCAAACTCGCAAAAATCCCAAACTCGCAAGACTTTCAAACTCGCAAAAATCCCAAACTCGGTAAAAGGCTAGATCCTAACTCGACAGAAAGAAAGAAAAATTCCAAACTCGCAAAAAAATTTCCTAACTCGAAAAACTTTTACCTAACTCGATAATTATATTATTCTAACTCGAAAAAAAATCCTTAACTTGCTAATAAAGCGATGAACAGTAACCGAGATCTTAAATTTTTCACCCAAAAACACGATTTTTCACCCAAACACAATCTAAAACAACCTAAACTTATCCCTAGGATCTTGATACCACTTGTAGGACCATAGATCTAGCTTTATCACCTAAGAATATGATATTAGAGAGAGAAAGTAGATCTAGAGAGAGAAAGTAGAGAGAGAGAGGTGGAGAGCTCTATGAGAAATAAAACCTTGAATAAGCATGAACTCCCCCCTTCCTAACAAGCTTAGGAGGGGTATTTATACTTTTACATAAGCCACCATGGGCTTTCTCATGGGCCATCTTTTGGGCCAAGCCATTAAGGCTTTTACTTAAACTTAATGAACTAGCATTTTACTAACTATTACATGAATATATTTAACTAACTATTTGACTCAATAATGATCGTCACTTTTATTCCTAACAATCTCCCCCTAAGGGACGATCATTGAGATCTCACTTTGATTTCATAAATGATCAACATTTCTAATGCTAACATAAACCTAGAAAGGGGTGTGTGTGTGTAGAGACGTTTTACGGGAAAATATCTAGGGTGATTAGTGATTAAGCCTCAACGATCTTAGATCGCTGTTAGAGTGTAACCGTGCTACACTTGATCACGTAGCATTGGGGCTTTGGTGTATGTTAGAGGAGAGATGATGACGAGAAACCTTGTTAATAATAACAATTATGTTTTGATTATTCCGCTGCTTATTGTTATAACTTCCCCTGAAGTTAGTATGTATGAAAGATAAACGAACTTCCCCTTAAATCATGCTATATCACCAAGGCTCTTCAAGTTGCAGCTTCAATGTAAAGATTCTTCCCCTTTTTGTCATCATCAAATAGGGGACAAATGTAAGCAACCTTGATCTTCACAACCACGAATCAATATTACACGTCCAATTCATCTTTCCAATGTTTCAAAGTCGCCACCATTAAGTTTTCCGCATCTAAAAATGTACTTGAAACAATAGAAATCCAAACCATCAGTAGTAATAACAACTAGTAGTTGTAAAAACCTTCACCTCGATGTAGCATATAAATGGTTAAACATTTAAACATTTAGCTTCCCTTGAAACCCATATGTTAACAATTTGTTGAATCTTCAATTCTATAGGCTCTATGTAAGGATTACTAACGAAGAAAACTAAATATTACCAACTTTATACTAAAGTAGAACAATCCAAACTCATGTCTTAAATAAACCTTCGAACGTATACCCAAACTGATTATACGTTCGAAGGTTTATTAAAGACATGAGTTTGGATTGTTCTACTTCAGTATAAAAGTGTGTGTGTAGAGACGTTTTATGGGAAAACGTCTAGGGTGATTAGTGTTAAGCCTCAACGATCTTAGATCGCTGTTAGAATGTAACCGTGCTACACTTGATCACGTAGCATTGGGGCTTTGGTGTATGTTAGAGTAGAGATGATGACGAGAAACTTTGTTAATAATAACAATTGTGTTTTGATTATTCCGCTGCTTATTGTTATTGTTATTGTTATTATTATGTCCTACACAGCCTATATCAGTTTATAACAGGGAGTACACATCAAGGGGGAGATATCTTCCCGTCAATTTTCACGTTTGAAAATTGTCGGCATAACCTTTTTGATTCTACAAAAAGGGGGAGAAGTAAATATAAACTCACTAAAATACTTGTTTAAAAACTAATTTTTGAGTTAATGAGTTTAAGTTTTGTAATCATCAAAAAGGGGGAGATTGTTGATATGAATAATGTCTTAAAACATTATTAATATTTCTCAATAAACCTATGTTTTGATAATCACAAAACTCAAATGAAATTAAGTCAAGATTAAGACGTAAACAAGTATTTGGTAACAAATATTTACCTCTACATCTAATATCACTTAAGGTATGTATAAACTAAGCATCTTATGCATTACATGATCAAAGGAAACCTTGTCTTAAGACATAACTTTTTATAAAATGATATTAACATTTTAGATATATTTGTAAATCATTTTTGGTAATGTTATATTAAACTACAAAGATACGATTTCAAATTTCCAACCAAAAAGGGCAAATTTTATCCTGAAAAACTTTTCCAACGTTCAGGAGGGCGGCCCCCTTAATTTTACTAGGCGGCCCCCTTAATCATTAAGGGGACCGCCCCCTAATTAAGGGGACTGGCACGCTCCAGAACAGTGTTTTCTGGCCCTATAAATATTGGATCATTCCACATATTTTTCTCACCTTTTTGCACTAAAAACTTTCTGATCCAACCTCCATTTCTATATCAAAAATCCTTTGATCATATAACTCATAAGTCTTTGTTTCCATGTGATCCAAAGCTTCATCCATTCAAGTACAAGAAGAAGAACACTCATCTACATCCATCTAATTGTAGTAGTGTTGTGATTTGCTAGTTTCATATTGTAGTAGTGTTAGATATTTGTAAAAGTGTTGTGTGAATTTGTTGATTGTAGAAACTAGGTGTGTTGTAAAGTAGTTTAGTAGTTGTGACTTAGTTGTGCATAGAAGAAGGTGTGAAGATTGACAAGGTGTGAAGAAGGTGTGAAGTCTTGAAGAAGTTGTGAAGGTGTGAAGAAGGTGTGAAGCCTCGAAGAAGTTGTGAGATTGGTTCTAGCTACGATTAGAACTCGACATTTAACTTAGTGTCGTTAACTCATGTAAGCTAAGGTGTGTAAGGTTTCTCCACCATAAGGAGTTTGTTGACATAGTGAAGAAAACTCTCGAGTGTGGTACTCGGGGAGTGGAGTAGGGCAAGGAAGGTGTCCTTGTAGCCGAACCACTATAAATTCGCGTGTTGTGGTTTGATCTTTCTAACTCTATCTTTTCTTCATTACATTTCAATACTTTCATTATTAGATTAGAATTGCTTATATTGGTTGTTACTTGAATTCACTTGAGATCGAATCGAAAGTTTTTAATAAGCTACAAAATATTTTGGTAATAAATTTAAAAAGGACGTAAAACTATTCAACCCCCCCCCCCCCTTCTAGTTTTCCACAGACCTCATCGTCAAATGTTACATCCTCCTCACTAACCATTTCATTGCTACTTTCTTGATAATGTTTTACACGTTGTATGTTGACAGTAAATTCTCTACTTTCATTTTCTACTAACACAACAGCTCTAGTTTTAGAGGAACTTTTCACCGTAAATGGCCCATACCATCTAGACTTGAGCTTCCCTTGAAATAACCTTAACCGAGAGTTATACAATAGGACTTTGTCCCCTTCTGAAAATTCCTTAGGTTTCTTAATTCGCTGGTCATGCCATCTTTTTGCCCTCTCCTTATATGTAATGGAAGACTCATACGCTTCTAACCTTAGCTCATCAAGCTCATGGAGTTGCAAAAACCTATTTGTTCCGGCAATTGTATAGTCTAAATTACATGCCTTAAGTGCCCAATAAGCCTTATGTTCTAGTTCTACTGGAAGGTGACATGCCTTACCGTAGACCATGTAGAACGGGGTCGTTCCAATAGGTGTCTTGTAGGCAGTTCGGAATGCCCATAAGGCCTCATCGAGTTTAAATGACCAGTCTTTTCTATTCTGACTAACTATTTTTTCTAGTATTCTTTTAATAGCCATGTTAGTGTTTTCGACCTGACCATTGGTCTGTGGGTAATAGGCGGTGGAAAATCGATGGGACACTCCGTATCTCCTCATGACCTTTTCCATTTGCGCATTGTAAAAGTGGGTTCCCCTATCACTGATGAGAGCTTTAAGAATTATGAACCTAGCGAACAGCTTTTTCAGGAAATGGATAACTACCCTAGCATCGTTGGTCCTAAGGGCTTGTGCCTCCACCCATTTTGAAACATAGTCGATGGCTACTAAAATGTATTCATTCCCTCCTAAAGATGGAAAGGGTCCCATTAAGTCGATTCCCCAGACGTCAAAAACCTTACATACTTGTATAAAATTCTGAGGTGCTTCATCTCTATTCGATATGTTCTCGGCCCGTTGACATGCATCGCATGCTTGCACCATTTCTTTAACATCACGGAATATTATGGGCCAATAGAATCCCGCATCGAAAATCTTTCTTGTAGTGGTGTTTATCCCATGATGGCCCCCAGAGGGGCCAGAGTGACACTCTCTCATGATTTTAACTGCCTCATCTCCCGAAACACAACGTCTGATTATTTGATCAGGACACCTACGTAATAAAAATGGTTCATTCCAGAAGTAGTATTTTAGTTGGGCAAAAAACCTTTTCTTTTCGTATTTAGTCATGTGTTCCGGAATGAGTCTGCTCGCGAGATAGTTAGCAAAATCAGCATACCAAGGCTCAGAATCTGTCATTGACATGAGTTGTTCGTCAGGAAATGAATCTCGAATCTCGCTTCTATCTAGCTCATCAACGGGATTTTTAAGACGAGATAGGTGATCAACAGCCAAATTCTCTGCCCCCCTTTTATCACGGATTTCAACGTCAAATTCTTGTAATAACAAGATCCACCGAATTAGTCGTGGTTTAGCATCTTGCTTAGCAAAAAGATATCGGAGAGCCGAGTGATCGGTGAAAACTACTGTCTTTGAAAGGACAAGATATTGACGTAATTTGTCGAAGGCGAACACAACAGCTAATAATTCTTTTTTGGTGGTAGAGTAATTCTCTTGAGCAGGATTCATGGTTTTGCTAGCGTAGTAAATAGGTTGGAATAACTTTTCACGCCTTTGGCCTAATACTGCTCCGACAACATAATCGCTAGCATCGCACATGATTTCGAAAGGTAACTCCCAGTTGGGTGTAACCATGATTGGAGCTTGCGTGAGCTCCTTTTTCAGGAGATCGAATGCATCCTTGCATTCTTGAGAGAAATCGAAAGGGGCGTCCTTCATCAGCAATTGAGTCATTGGCCGAGCTATTTTAGAGAAATCTTTGATGAATCTCCGGTAGAACCCGGCGTGGCCCAAAAAACTGCGTATTGCTTTAACAGTCGTGGGATAAGGTAATTTAGATATAGCTTCCACTTTAGCTTGGTCCACCTCAATCCCATTCCCCGAGACCTTATGTCCTAACACAATCCCTTCTATTACCATGAAATGACATTTTTCCCAATTTAGCACCAAGTTGGTTTCCTCACAACGTTTGAGCATTTTTTCTAGATTAGCAAGACAGCAGTCGAAAGAGTTCCTGAAGATTGAAAAGTCATCCATGAAAACTTCCATGCTATCTTCCATCAGTTCGTGAAACATTGCGGTCATGCATCGCTGAAAAGTGGCGGGGACGTTACACAGCCCAAAAGGCATTCTTTTGTAGGAGAACGTTCCATAAGGGCAAGTAAACGTGGTTTTCTCTTGGTCCTCAGGTGCTATGGGGATTTGGAAATATCTCAAGAACCCATCCAAGAAACAGTAGTACTCGTGCCCAGATAATCTTTCCAACATTTCGTCAATGTTCCTTGTGGCGTCATTGACCTTTCTATAATCGATGCATACCCACCATCCAGTAACCATTCTATGGGGTACCATCTCACCCTTGTCGTTCTTTACCACATTCATTCCACCTTTCTTTGGTACCACCTGTACAGGACTAACCTACGGGCTATCCGAGATTGGGTAAATTAGTCCTGCATCCAGAAGTTTGATGACTTCTTTCTTCACTACTTCCTTAATGTTGGGATTCACCCGCCTCTGGGGTTGCACGGTAGGTTTATAGTTTTCTTCCATAAGAATCTTATGCGTGTAAAAAGTAGAGTCAATCCCCTTAATGTCGGCTACACTCCATGCAAGCACTCCCTTATATTTCTTGAGGACTTCTAAGAGCTTACCTTTTTGTTCATGTTCGAGGGAAGAGTTTATGATTACTGGCAATTGATCCTCTCCATGAAGGAAGGCATACTCTAGGTTGTTAGGGAGTTCTTTAAGATCTAGCTTAGGAGGTTCGATAATAGAGGGTTTAAGCTTGTTTTCGGGTTTTCGGAGTTCGAGCTGTTCAATGGCCTCCTGTCTAGGGTAGAAAGAGACTGCTCCAACACCCTCCATATTTTCTTCCTCCAACAAGGGGAGAAAATTCTCACCCCGTAACCAGCCTTCTTCGATCTGTTCATCAACACCGTTATCAATAACATCCGTGAGTTCATCGACCTCTCCAATGAAATAAAGCCGGTTAGCTGCTTCGAGAGAGAGATTCATAGTGTCTTTAATGTCGAAGGTTAAGCTATCGGTTCATACTCGTAAGGTTAACTTGCCGTCATGAACATCAATGACTGCACGAGCGGTAGCAAGAAATGGTCTCCCTAAGATGATGGGTACCAAGTCATCCTCCTCCATCTCCAAGATTACGAAGTCAACCGGAAATTTGAATTTTCCAACTTTGACTAGCACATTCTCGCATATCCCTACGGGGTATTTGACTGATCTATCGGCTAGTTGGATGTTCATACGGGTGGGCTTTAATCCGGAGTATCCTAGTTTAAGGAACATAGAGTGAGGCATGAGGTTGATACTCACCCCTAAATCGTCAAGAGCATTATTTATTGATAGAGATCCTATGGAACAGGGCAAGGTGAAGCTGCCTGGATCATCTACCTTTTTTGGTAGCCTCGATGGGTCACCACCGAACATTCTTCCCCAAGAGTCACAAGACCCTCGAGTTTCTTTCGGTTGGCGAGTAATTTTTTAAAGTATGAGCTATACTTTGGCATGTGATAGCAAGCATCAAGGAGAGGTATGGTGATCACCGAGTCTTTTAGGTATGACAAGAATCTCTTATTATCATTCTCAATTTTCTGGTTTTTTAGTCGGGATGGGAATGGGATTCTCACAGGTTGGTTGGGTGGAGTCGATGGGGATGGGGTCACCAGGGGAGGTTGTTCGGGAGCCTCGTTGCTCACATCACCTTCCTCCTCGTGGGGCTTGCTTGGATCAAGAGTGATAGGATGTGAGCTTTGGTAAGGGGGTCCTTGGTTGTTGTTCCAGCTCGAGTGGTTATTGCGAGCATGGGATCTTTTTGGCTTATTGATGGCCTGTCTTGGTTATCAAGGGTGGAGTTAACCTTGTTGAACCATTCTTCTATGTCATTTTGTTGCTCATCGACGAGCTCATCAAGTCCTTTTAATTGTAAGTGTGGAAAACTAGAAGGGGGTTGAATAGTTTTACGTCTTTTTAATTCGTTATAAAAGATAGTTTTAGTGTTTTCTTAGCTTTTAAAAAAAATTTAGATTCGATAATATGTGATCTCAAGTCTTGTACAATATGAACAACAATCAATAAGTAATGTATAACAATAATAAGTAATGAAATAAGTAAGAGATGGAAAGATCGAACCGCGAGACAAGAGATTTATAGTGGTTCAGCTACAAGGACACCTTCCTTGCCCTACTCCACTCCCCGAGCACCTAACTCGAGAGTTTTCTTCACTATATCAACAAGCTCCCTTATGGCGGAGAAAACCTTACACACCAATTTACACAAAAATATACACACCAATTTACACACCAATATTCACACCACAACTTCTTCACACCTAAGTCACAACTTCTACACACCTTCTTCTACTTCACAACTAACTACTCCACACCTATCTTCTTCACACCAATCTAGTTCGTAACTTTTCTTCTTCATACCAAGTTACTAACTAATCACACAATCTATATCTAGCACAACTATCTACAAACAAATATTCACAACAATCTTCACTAAGAATATGTAAATAATCTTGATGATGCACCAACAACTTGGATGTGGAGATCACAACAAGTTGTAATACTTCTTGTCTTGGGGGATAGAAGTATTCTTCTCTTGCACTTGAGGGGATGAAGATTGAATCACTTTGAAACAAAGAATTAAACACTTATGATCAAAGGATAAGAGAATAGAGAAATGGATCTAGATCAGAAAGTTTAGAAGTACAAAAGGTGAGAAAATTCTGAGGAGTGAACCAGTATTTATAGGGGAGAAAAATATTGTTCTGGAGCGTGGCCGGTCCCCTTAATTAGTGGCCAGTCCCCTTAATGATTAAGGGGGCCGCCTAAGGAATTAAGGGGGCCCCCCCTTCAGAACGTTGGTTTTTCTTGTCTTTTAGTGGGGAATATTTTTCTGGATAGAATTTGCCATTTTTGGTTGGAAATTTGAAATCATATATTTATAATGAATTAAACATATTATTTTAATTCCAAAAGTAATTTTGTAAAAGATATAAGATGTTTAATACATTTTATAAAAATTCAAATGATTAGAAAAAATTTCCTTTGATCATGAAATGTAATAAACCCTTTGTTTATTCATACCTTAAGTGATATGGAAGCAAAGACAAATATTAAGCACTAAAAACTTGTTTACGTCATAAGTTTTAGATTAATGAGTTTATGCTTTGTAATTATCAAAACATAGAGACATTGTTAATATGCTAACAATGTTTTAAGACATTATTTATGTCAACAGTAAGCCTTTTTCTTGAGTGAAGTGACCAAGGTCATCTTCAAAAGTGCTCCTGATTTTATATTCAGGTCCTTCCTCTCCTTCTTTTCTCTTCACCAGATTTCCCCAAAGGGTGTAATCATCGTTTTGGTAAAAAGGCAAAAGGGAGGGGTCAGCGTAGATGTCATGCCCTGACAAGCACACATGTTCGGTCGTGGGTTCTCCTCCGCATTCCTCTACCTCGTGCGGGCCCCCACAGTAGTCGCAGATTAAGTAAGGATTTGAAAGTTGTTTAGTTAATTGCGACCCAGCTAGGTATTCCATTCTTTTGTGAATTTTTCTTAGCCGATCTAAAGGTGTTGATGTGATTTCAGACATGCTAGCAGTTGACTCAGGTTCATCCCAAGTGTCATCCTGGTCTTGAGCATATTCCTCAATCCTATTCCATCCTTCCTCGGCACTAGGATTGGCTGATTTCCCTTTTCTAGAATTGTTGATCCCGTTCCGGTCATTTGAGGAGACATTGTCGTAGAAGATTTGGACCAGAAGCCAGAGTTCGATGCCATGATGGGGAACTTGTCTTATTAAATCTTTGAATCTAATCCACGATTTATGGAAGGGTTCGTCCTCCCCTTTTCGGAAGCGGAGTATCCTATCCCTAAATGCTGAGGTTTTCTCTGCTGGAAAGAACTTCTCTTAAAATTTGGATATGAGTTGCTCCCATATGAAAATAGATTCAGAGGGAAGTTTATCATACCATTCTTTGGCTTTTTCATTAAGGGTGAAAGGGAAGAATCGTAATCGGGACGTGTTTCTAGTAGCCCCATGCGTATGGAGGGTGTCTACTATTTTCAAGAAGTCCTTGATGTGTTGAATCGGGTCATCATCATCTAGTCCACAAAACTTGCATACACTTTGGACAAGCCAAACATCGGTCGCATGCAAGACCTCATTGGTGTGTTCGTTTGGGAAGACAATCGCGTTTGAGAAGCCACGGGGATTTGGGGAGGAGTAGTCCTTAAGGCGCTTAGGAATGGGGGTTGCGGGGGTACTCATATCGTTGTTGGATTGGGAGCTAGGGGTTGTAAGGTGATTTTCTGAATTCTCTTCAGAAAGGGCCGCATCAAAATTGATGGCTATGCTGGATGGTTCAGGTGTTAAGAGAGATCGTCTTAGCCTACACATTTCCCTATCAGGTTCTGCATAGGGTAAAACAAGATCTCTAGCGGAACTACGACTCCTAGTGACTCTAAGGTTAGAGAATTCATCGTTTGCCATGATGGCGAATGGTGGAGATTACGAACAAAGGCACGAAGAAATAAGATAGACTAAAGAAAATCTATAAATAAAATAAAATCTTACTAGAAAGGAATCTAGCAAGTAGACCTAATAAAAAGAAATCCTAACCTAGACAATAACTATTCCCCGGGCTGCGGCGCCAAAAACTTGATGCGTGGGAATTGCACCAGGCTTTACCTCTCGAGGGATCTCGAGAAGCTTACAACCCCCACCAGGCAATGTACCTGATCGTTGTAGTATAGTATAGTGACAAGTACCGGGGGATTGATCATTCAACTCAGGAATAGTGTCGCTAGGATTAGAAAGCCTAAAAACTAGGTCTAGAGGTGAGGGATGATTCTTTTTGTGGTTTTATGTTTTATGAAAAGCAATTAAAATCTCGGGTTTTGGAAGAGTAGGCGAAAATAGTTGCTAGTCAACTAACCCAATAACTAAAGATGCAATCAATATAAAATAACAAAAATGTAAATAAAGCTAATTAAACTAGTGGTGTGAACAATAAATGGGAAAATTGTGTTTACTTAGATTTCATTACTCCCTAGATATCTTTTACAGGTTGATAGTTTATTACAGTTGCGTGGATGACGGGTTATATTCCTTAATACCAATCGTGGGGTGGCGTACGTACTTCCCCAACTCTATAAGCTCCTACTTCACTCCTATGTCGAGCCTGCAATAAGCTCCTAACATGGGATCATTAGAATTCGCTCATGCATTAAATACAACCATAAAAATCTAGTACGCATTGGTTCATGCTACTTAAGACGTTCAAGCAAGTTACACTATGGATGTTTGCCAGTTTTCTTAAGCATAACATCGAAATCATTCATCCATTACAACTATAAACAAGCAATCAACCCATAATCAACATCTAGGTTTCACTACATCTAAGCAAACACACAAGAGATCTAGCCTAGCATGTTAAAATCAAGACAAGCGTAAGATATATTCAAACAACACATAGACATATTGATTGAATTGAAAGGATACTTATCTTAATTGAACATGAAAGGTTTCAAGGGGTGAAAACCCTTGAAAATACTGAAAAAATCGTGCTAGGGTTTCTCCAAGTCGTCCCTAAAATTGTCCTCTCTTAATGAATGAAAATTACAAAAGTATATATAGATTTTCCAATGTGATGGCGTCTAAGAAGAAAATTCTGACGCCGTCAACCCGCCGCCCATAATAAAATCGGATTGCCTAGATCTAAATCTGACGCCGTCAAGAGTAGTTTTCCTCTGGGCCGTCATGAGTAATGGGGCCATGACGGCCTATGGTGACGCCGTCATGCCCTAGTGTAAAAACATTCTGGATCGTCATGGTCTCTACCCTCTTCACCTCTTGTTTTCCTCTTGACGCCGTCATTAAGAACTTGGTGACGCCCTCAAGTACTGTTCCCAGCAAGGAAAATTGAGACTTTGCCATTTTTTTCACTTTTATGCTCCAAAAACATCCAAAATGCTTCCTTTTCCAGAATTCACTCCAAAAGTACCTAAAATCACAAAAGGAACGATTTAGGGCAATATTTGATCAAATAAATTCAATTCCGGGCTTAAATGACCCCCTAAAAACGGATCATTTTTCGCCTCATCATATATGCTGATTAGCACCAGAATCAATAACCCATCCAAGGGTAACATTATAACTCACAGAACCAGTCTTAGCACAAAAAAATCTATCAATATTCAAGTTAAACAGCACATTATTATTCACAAAAGTGGTTTTCATACCTGCCATACTAGCAGAAACATTAGCAGAGGGTTTCTCATTGATAAGGCTTAAGAGCTTCATCATTTGATCATTAGTAAAAGACCCAGTCATAGAACCAGATGAAGTAGATTGAAGAGACACTTCTGCATTAGCATTAAACTTTTTGACAGCAGTAGATTGTTTAGACAAATTAGGGTTCCTTTTAAAGCCAGGTGGATAACCATTTAATTCAAAGCACCTTTCAATGGTATGACCAATTAAGCCACAGTGTTTACAAACCAGATTAGGATTAGGTCCCCTATTACCATTACCATTTCTCTTAACAAAATTGTTATGAGAGTCTGAATTGTTATTGGTCTTAGTAACAAATGCAGCAGGTTGAACCTTACTGTTAGAGCCAGAGTTAGGGTGGAGTCCTCTATGAGACTCCTCCCTAGAGACCACATTAAAAGACTCTTTAACATCTGGTAAAGGGTCTCTAGCAAGAATATTACTTCTAATTGGTTGATACACTTCATTTAAACCCATAAGAAACTGCATAAGTCTGATAAGTTGATTATGTTTCAACACACCCTCATGAGCATCATAAGTACAAGCAGGCAACAGAGTCAAAGTATCAAATTCCCTCCATAGGGAATTCAACTTATGATAATAATCATGCACAGACAATTCACCTTGTTTAAGACCATTAATTTTGTGAATCACATTAAAAATAACAGAACCATCAATCTTATCATAAGTCTCTTGTAATTCATCCCAAACCTAAGAAGCAATTTCTGAGTAAACCTGCCCTAAGTACAACTCAGGGGACAAAGACCCAAGAATCCAGCCAAGAACAATGGCATTGCATCTCTCCCATTGCTGGGCTAAGACAGGACTAGTCACAGGTTTGACACAAGACCCATCAACAAACCCCATCTTATTTTTTTCCTTTTAAAGCAATTTTCATAGCAGTAGACCACATCTTGTAATTATCAGACCCAGTAAGTTTAAAAGGCACAATGGAAGTACTAGAACTATCACTAGAATGCAAGTAAAGAGGATTACCAGCATCTAAAGCACTAAACAACACCTCAGCCATTAGAGAAGAAATAAAACAAACAGATAACAGATATCAAAGAAATAACAAGAAATACCAGACAGATACCACCTAACTAACAGTAACCAAGAAACAATAAAATAACAAAAATAACAAGAAATACCAAACAGATACCAATTAACTAATAATAACCAAGAAACAATTAAACAGCTAAAAAACCCAAAAAAACTCACACCCAATTCAACTGAAGTGCCCAGTTTAACACCTGTCTGTGGGAAGAGCAGGTTTTCGTACCTCTCAAGGAGGCAAATCAAGATGTTACCCACAGCGTTTGCGATGTTACAACTATGACACTGAGGGAATTAAGAGAAAGAAAACCTTATAGTGCTATAAGATATGTAGCGGAAGAAACAGATCACCAACACTCTTGATTCACTTAGTCAAGAGTGTTAGTAACCAAGAAAGAGCCCCAACAACACCACAGAAACCACCAGAACCAAGATCCCCAAATCGACAAATTAGGGTTTCAAGAAACCCTAACAGACAACTCCAAGAATCACCTCAAAACCAACGATTAACACAACTGCCTTTGAGATAACAGCCACAATAGAGCCCAATAGCACTCAAATCACGAAACCCCCAAAATCAAGATGAAACCCTAGAAACCCTAATATCAAGAACCAACGGTAATCAAAGCCGTGGCTCTGATACCATGTTAAAACTATGAATCTAATACCAAACACAACCACAACACAGCTGATTCACCCAGCCAACCACCCCTTGGTGAAATCTTTTATTAACTGAATATGCAAGAAGATGAGTCCACAAAATGTGTGCTCACCAAACAATATACAAAGGAAATCAGTTGTCCCCTTCAAAAGGATCCAACTATCACACTACAAGAACCAAGTTACAATATAGCCTCACTACAACTCTCAATACTATCTACCAAACTATAAACCTGATTAAGATGATCAGAATACTACTAGAATACTAATACCAGACCAATGACAATTTGAGAGAGAGATTTATGTGTGTGAGAAACAATACGGCAGAATGACTAGAAGCTAGGGTTGGGCATAGCTTATATAGAAGCTAATTACACTTCAAGCCCTGAAGAATCAACAACCTGTCAAACCAAGCTCAAACTACAAACATTAGATAAATATGACATAATAAGTCCCTTGACTTATTATGACTAAACATGAGCTTGCACAAGTTAACATATTCCAACAACCTGGCTTGAAGAATCCCAGTTCAAATGTTCAAGCAGGAGATACCAGCGTGTCATTTTCTGTCAAGAAGCTTGAGCCTGAGATGATGTCAATTTCGGCCGTGTATATTTTTTGCATGTGGAGTGAAAAAACTAGAAGAACAAGTATGGTTGCATGACAAGTTGCCGAAGCTGAGGTTATCGTGGCTGGTTCAATAGCCACATGCATGACAAGTTGCCGAAGTAATTAATACCAGACAAACAACATCATACAGTTTAAGTGAGAGAATTTGTACATTATGCTTCAACTGTTTCAAAGCTTACCAAACTTATCTTAAAATCCCAACAGTTTATACTATGCAATTAGCTTTCAATTAATATCCACAATAGGTAAATCAATTGATGAACTATATGCGAACCATATATAGTCAATTATATGTATATGTCATTAGCCGAGGGACTATTAAAATATTCACTCGAGCTTCCTGGCAAGACATAGTCCAATAACTCTTGATAGTTGGCCCAAGAACAGACCAAATTCTACTACCTTCGCCATTTGATATCTTCGGTCTGAAGAAAACTTGACTTTCATTTTGGATAAGATCCAAAAAGTTTCGCAAGGTTATCATTAAACGTTTGTAAGTTTATTAACCTTACTTCATATTCTATATGTTTTTGAAGGATTATAATTTTTGCGCCAAGTGTATCATTAAACGTTTGTAAATCAATGGATGAACTACATGCGAACCATAGTCATCAAGTATGTTACGTGGGCTGATCACGGTCAGAAACCAGACCGGACCGAAAACCTATTTGTTCAAAAAGTCCGGACCAAGAACCGGACCGAAATATTCGGTCCATTACCATGTCGGTCCGATCCAGCTAAGCATAATAGTCGGTTCTGCGTAAGACCGAACCGGACCGAGGACCGAAAATGAGAAAAAGGGTGGATCGAGGATCGGATCGAAATAAGTTCGGTCCGGTCCACGGTCTATAATGCTCAGCCCGTTGTATGTGCAGGGACGGACCTAGGATATTTAAGGATATTTAATAGGGTGTTGTGTTGGTGGTTATTCGCCCAGAACAGGGTTAAGATAATCAAAGACCTAGCTACGTACCAATTAAGGTTACCGGATATCACTTGGAATCGTGTTATCACTTTCCAAAGTAAACTATTCGACCCTAATGCCTGGGTATCACGAATATCTACTTGGGATAAGACCAAATGTTGTTAGTTATTTAGGCACAAATCAATAACCCTTTGTCACACCCCCAATTTACCTGACTTGCAGCGGAATGGAATACCTGGGGGTGTCTGTCATAGCACCACAGTTACAGTTACATTGAACGACCTAAAGTGTCGTTTGGAAAATACTGCATTTGATCATTGAAATAATTCAGAGTTCACAACATGAGGTCCCCAAAATGTGTTGCAAGTTTACGAAAACAAGTCATACTAGATCAAATGTTTACATAAGTGCATGAAATAATGATGAGACGCGTCGACTCCGCGACTCCATGAAAGTCCAAATGCATGTCACATGAGCTACCTTAGTAACCTGAAATACATTGCTAAAACGTCAACACGAATGTTGGTGAATTCCATAGGTTTGTAAAATGTACTGATGTACGGCCACCACAAGTAAAAATGCAAGATAAAAATCTCGTGAAAATTGTACAATAGCCTTAAGCTCATGACACCGAAGCTATGACTGATGAAATTCTATGCCCCTCCCGAATGTTCTGCCGAAACATTCAAATGTAAAAGACATGACATGCATCCGCTTACTGTTGGTATCCACTACCACGGATGGAGGCGTCACCCTCGATAGATCTATCCACTCACTCTCGCTTAACGGTAAATTAACGGTTCATGATGTTACAGGGGACTTATCACATGGCAAGGTAACTTAAGCTATGTACATGTTTGAATACTTGGGCTCGTACTAAAATGATTGATGCAATGTATTCCCCCCGTGGGATTTGAAATCAAAATATTGTATTGAAAACGGGGCTATGAAAACTCACCTTAACTGATGAAACTGTCATGAAATGAAATGAACCCCAATGAACAATTTGCTGTCGTAACCCAATATGATGGTACCATGAACATGTACTGAGCTGAAAACAAGGCGCGCACACTAGCCGCAACCTAATATGAATGATGTACGATCTACTTTAGATCATGAAATGATGTTATGAATGTCCATGCACATGTTTACTATACCACTCTACTCTTTTGGAAAAACACTTGTGTTATCAAAATATATAATCCAAGACTTTGGAAAATATTGCTATTAGAAAATATAAATGGCTAGTTATAATATATATACTTATATATATATAACGTAAGTTTCCATGTTAGTGTTGAAAAACTCGGGTTGTAATCCTTGAAATGATGAAAACATACTCATAATAACTAATACTACGTTAGTTATAAAGCTCGGTACTTGATATTATGTTTAGCTTGAAAATGCACTTCGTAGTTTTTGCGCCAAATATATTAAAAGCTGTCAATTAATAAAGGGTTTTAGCCGATATTCAAACGAGTATATCTTTGTCGTTACTTGTCCGTTTTACTTGTTCTTTATATCCACGGTTTCGTCTTAGTATGTAGTAATATATTTTGGAAAGCTCGGCTCCTCCGGGTTACGTTTAAAACCTCTTTTTGACCGACGAAAAATGTCCAACAGCAACTATTTTTCCAGAAAATACTTTTCGTCTATAATCTTGCAAAAATCATAACTTCTTCGTTATAAGCTCTTTTTAATCCGTTCTTTCGCCTACGGATTCGTTTTTGAAAGTATTTTCTAAAAATTTTGCCAAAGTTTCCTTGGTGTTTACTGATTTTCCAGATTTTTACAAAATGGGACAGCATGTCTAAAATAAGTTCCAAATCAAGTTTCCAAGGTTAAAAACCAATTTCTACCATCACCAATCCTCTTGTAATCACCACATGACTAATCTAAACTTACCATACACCTTCTTAGGGTGCCATGGACTCCTAACCAAGTTATTAGAGCTAGGGGATTCATAACAAGAAAGTTAGGGTTTGTATGTTACTTTTTAGCCAAAATAAAGTGTAGTATAGCTACTTATACATGGTTTTTAGCATGATTCTTATGTAATACATGTAAAAATAGGATGATTCATGAAAAAATAAAGATGAAAACTTACTTGACAAAATGAGGTGATTATTGGATGATTATGCTTGATATTCTTGTGTTTTTGTTGCTTGTATCTTGATTAGACTTGTAAAATGAATAACTTTTGTGTTTTACTTCAAGAAAAATGATCACTTGATCTATGGGATTAAATTGGGTCGTGGGTTTGAGATGGAAGCAAGAAGAAATGGTGAACTATGATCTTGGTGAAAAGTGAGATAATGATTTGCAATTTAGTAAAGTTAAGTGTTTAGGAGGTTTATTAGTATAATAACTTAGGAAAATTAATGCCAAGGGTTAAAAGAAAGGGCACATGGCCGGTTTTTCATGGGGTGAAGGGGGGGGTTAGGGTACTTGGTAGTTATTTAGAAACCTTGTAAGAAATTTGCACTAGTTAGCGTTTTTAGTTACGATCGGGTATCGGTTTTATTAGAAATAAATGTTCACGAAGTATACCGGGATGAAATAAAGTTAAAATAATGTTAAAAACATATTAAAAATATGTTGGGTACATTTACTGAGTGATCGGGTGATTAATGTTTAGTTTTAACGAAAACCGACGTTATATTCATACGCGTACGTTAAAAATAAAATAAATTTCCAAAATACTGGGTAACTGAATGTTATAACTTTTATGATGTTAAAATGGATATAAAAATATGTCGGGACCATCGTGGGAATATTTAGATATATTCGTCGTGTATAAACCGAGTGTTAACGTTTACTATAATTACTTATACGTAAAAACGTTAAATGTACTGAATATAGTAATTTGAAAATCCTAAGAGTGGTATAACATGTAAATGACCTACTGATGATATGCAGACTATCTCCAGTCCGTATGCAGTGTTCTCAACACTAATGAAATGAATTCGCACCTAACCCAAACCGGTTACGCGAATTTGAATATCCGTAAACTAAATTTACGATGAAATGTGTAATGCACGTGAATGATGAAATCTTTTCCCGCAATGAATAGTGTTCCGTGAATAGTAAAATTTCTGAATGCTTCTCGGAATGTCAAACTGACACCAAAAATGATGAATAGTAAACTGATGAATAGTGTTTTGATGAATAGTGTTTGATGAATAGTGTTTTTCCAAAGTTCGGGAAATGACCTGAAATGACCTGAAATGGTGAGTTGTGACAGTCTTCCCCCCTAAAAGGAACTTCGTCCCGAAGTTCAGTTTATGTTGGTCTCTGAGAAGGTATTGGTGAAAAGGTGATGATGTTCGAGAATTCCAGCGAACTCTAACGATAGGAATTCGACTCTGTTTCAACTGTTTGACCACACGGTCCATGATTTCTATTGGTTCTCTTACAATGTCTGAGATTGTTATTTGGGTTGGATCCATTCCAATGGAATCATGAGTGACTCATCTGAAAGTCATTTCTGGGGATCTGAAAACGTGAAATATGTTTGTGTAATCCTGTTGTTCTCTGGCAATGTTCAAGTCTGACGGCCACTAGGCCTACCCTGTCTGAAATATAAATGGTCCAGTGTATATTGGTGTAACTTTCCAAGTTTTCTGAACGATAACATGCCTTTCCTAGGCAGAACTTTCTGCATAACTCTGCAGAACTTGAAGTTTTAATGGTTTACGACTTATTGAACTTGTAACTGATTCTTGACTTGTAGAAAATTTCTGGTTATCTCATGAATGCCTACTGAACTAGTGAGTTGAGCTTTTTCTGAGTTTGGCCCATCAATCGATGGTCTGCGCTTTTTAATGTTTTAAATGTGGTACTGGTAATATATACTGCTGAATTCTGCCAGAACTCAAGTTTGTATGCTAGTTGGTCGATTCTAAAATGAATCTTAAATAGTCCAATATGCTAAAGGTTCAACCTTTCTTGTTATCCAATTTGTATCGTGCCAATCCAAGGCAATGCTTTTAACTTAGTTTGTTCTCCTACCTGAATCTGGTTGGTTTGTTGTTCAGGATATCCAATCCAAATGATGTGTGTTATGTACCAATCTAACTTCTGCCAGTTTCCCGTTGTTGGTGTGATAACTATTGTTGTAGATGAATTTGATTTATGTTGAGTGATTAGTCCAACCATTTACAGGGTTAATCACTCATGCTCTGAGCATACCTTCCTATGTTCGAATTGTTCTCTCGCTTTGACCATCGGTCTGAGGGTGATAGGTGATGTTCACATCTAAATGAGTTTTTGAAGGAAATCCTGAAATGATTATTTGAGGTCCAAGTTGAAACGGTTTCCTTAACAGGAAAAACTGAAGTGGGTACAATAAACCTTTGTGACTAATTTCATAACGTTCGGTCCTCCGAACTTGGCGTTATCTGAAGGGATAGCATATAGGTAACAATTTGATTCCTTGTGTTTTGTTCCAACGGATGATAAGACATATGTTTTTCTTTATCTATTGGGTTTGGTCTCCACTACTGAAGTTCGCGATCAATTTGTGATGTCCTCCTAATTCCTTCACCACATATACCAATATCCTTTACTGTCAAGTCACAAAATCCTAAATGCATAAGCGATGTTGTAGGGAAGTTGGTTCTGGAAATTTGTCTCGCGATTGTGAGTTTTAGTTGAAATCCTTTTCTGAATAAACGAATTTAGAAAATGGAGCAAATGATTTACTGGGTAATATTTTTCCTGATGATTCAAAATTTCAGTAGTTATGAAGTAGAAAAATGTTTTCAAACATGTTGTGATTAAGACTGCATACCAAAGTTTGATGTTTATGTATATTTCTCATTGTACCATAGTGTTGCTAAAGATTGACCAAAAAAGATCGCACTGTTTCAAAATAGGAATTTCAGAAATCATTTTTCCACAAGGTATGTGATTTATGTAAACGCATCAACTTTATTTAAAAGTGAGGACACTGAAAAGGATAAAATGATAGAATAGGAAATGTTCGCTTAAATGCATAGATGTCTAACACTTAGTTCCTGAAGTTGGATAATGTCTATTGATGGTTATCTGGCATAACTACAAGCATAGGTATTTAGACTAACTTAAGTCCTGAAATTGTTTATCGTTGTACTTGGCAAGACGAAGGTATCACTTGATGTTGTGTCGATGAATGTCTATTCTGTTTTCCCATGTAGATGAGGAGATATGTTCTGGTTTGATCCCTTGCTTGGTATGAAGGTGAGGTTATCTGAAATTTCTAGTGACATAAGGCCTTAGAGGAAATTACATCGATATTCTGGTTTCAAACAATTGTCCTTTGTGAAAACTTACTGCAGGAAAGTTCATGTATGGATGAGGCCATGTTTAAATGAAATGCTCTACAGTCTCAATTAGAAGCTTGGTTTATTTCTATTGTGTTGTCCTGCGGACATTTATTGATTTCAATCCTGTAGCTCAGTATAGCTAGTACCCTTGAATAATGACATTGGACAACTAGGTTAAAGATGGTGATTCGAATGGTCTCGCAGTATCTGAGGATTGTTGTTGAGTTATGAATTCTCTCACTATATACTTCTAGTTCTGGTTAGTAGTTCTGTAATCCTTTCGTTGCTTCTATTGTATAAAGGAATCCTGCATGTAATTGATATGGAAAGTCTCTTTTAGGGAAGTCAATGGGAAAATCCAACTTAATGTCTGAATGAGTGACTGGTAGGGTAAGTATCCAGGGATAGTTCGGCAAAATGGATGTTTATGAATGAGTTCCTTTGTTTACAAAACTTTTGGATGAAGATTGTTATCAACAATCCTTTGAAAAGGTAATTATTTCCTTCATGGCATAATCCTTCCTGAATTTTACATAGGTGATCAGGCTATGTATAATTGAGGACTAATGATGCGATGTTAGATTTTGTCAAAATATCATAACTTTTATCAAAAGTTTTAGATGGTGTTCAACACATTGTTATAACAAATGATGTCCTGATGTTTTCTTTCAAGTAACAAGAAAATTGCCTCGCGTAATAATAGTAAATACTTGGTGTAATGACAGAAAAATCAATTTATAGGATGGTAATAAAATAGCTTACTTCAGAAATTTTTCTGTAAAACAGTTTCCCCATATGATAGTAAAATAGCTTGAATGGTGTATTGGATACGTGGGTGAATCTTGTCGAATGGTAATAGTCTACTAATTCGTCAAAAACAAAATCAACCTAATTCCTGATGAGACAATGCTAAAATGTTGTGAAACGATTGAAGTCTGAGCAATCGGGATAGAAAATGGAGTAAATGATGGTTATGATTATCACCTAGGTAACAAAGGATAGATACTACATTGGATAGGAAAGTGCTTAATACCACTAGGTCATGTCATCGTACCAACGGTAAGTACAAAAGGAAAGATACAACCCTAAAGGGCTCGAACTACGGTTTATATATTGAACAAAGCTCCTCCTGCTGAAGCATTGTTGTTATCCTTGATGTTTCTAACATCCTGACGGTTCTCTTTCAACAACTCACGCTATTCCTTGGGCGATTCAGTCTTGATTCCAAGTTCCCGAGTTTTCCTTGTTCCTTAGTTCCGGGCAGTCATTCTTGAAATGCCCAAAGTTTCCACATTTGAAGCAATTCCCTGGGATTTTCTGATTTGTGAGTTTCCTAAAATTTTCAGTCCGATAACCCTGCTTCTTGCACACTCCACACTTTTTACTGCAATGACCTTGGTGATATTGATTACACAGGTTGTAGTAAGGTAACTTTCCAATATACCTTCTCTTTGTGTGCGGTTCTGCAGCAAAGGCTCAATTCACTTCTTGTTATTTGGGTGATAGTTGAGCAGCATTGCAACCTAGATTGTTGTTCCACTTCCTCTTGTTGTCACTGTTGTTTCCTGATGTCTCGGCGTGAACTATGAGTTCCTTTGCCTCGATCGCCATTTTGATAATGTACTTTTCAAGTTTCTTGCTTTCCGGTTCATCCATTGCAGAACCTAGTCGTGTTAATTCATAAAAATGAGTAGTGTACTCGTCACATCATTTCCTACCATGATAAAGTTTAGTGTTTCCTGTTCCCTTGCTCGTAATTCACTTCCTACACAAAATGTTATACCCATCATCCTTCTTAGTTTCTCCCAAGAGTGTGAGTAGGCAGTATCAACTCCTACCATCTTAATATGTTTGGTCCACCATTCCTGGGCATGATTCTGAAAAGTGCATGTGGCGAACTTAACCTTGTATTCCTTACGACAGTCGCCACATTGAAATATTGTTTCTATGTCTTCGAACCATTTGAGAAATTCCTTTGTGTTTCTAGTTCCGCTAAAGGAGGGAGGATTGCACCCCATAAATTCCACGTGAGTAAATTCCTTAGTGAGGGCGGTGGCTATGTTCTTGGCAATGACTTGTCCAACAGCAGCTTACGTCATGCTTGGAGTGGTTTGCTTAAATTTCTCTTCATCAAATCATAAGTGACCATGAGGGTATATAGTTAATCAAAGCCATCATATTCACAACACATGAATATAATACATGAAAATTTCGGTCTACGTGAACCGGTATCACAAATAGCACAACCATTTCTTACATAGTAGAGTCACACTTGATATATTTTGTTTGTACAACAATCAAAAGACAACAAGTTCTTTAGACTATGTCCCACACCTTCTGTGACTAGGATAATAGTAAAAGCTAGTGAGGATATAAATCTGGTCTAGGGATTTCCTGAAGAATCTGCGGATGTTTCTGTTGAGTCCGTGTTATTGGTATTATCTACTAGATGTTATCTAGTTCATGGCAAGTGGGAATGGAAAAGGAAATGACAATGATGGTACTAGTGAATGGAATACTACCCTCTTTCGCGCTACCTCGCGACATCCAAAAGGTAAAACTAAAGTACACACTGTGGGAAGGCCAATAGTGTAATAAGTAACTGATGGTGGTGATAGTACCTGAGTAGTAAGTGCCCTACTAGTGATGGAAAGAAAACACACTATCTTCCTTGCAATAAGCATCCTAATAAGTCCATTAAGATTAATTCTGAATACACTACCAAAAGGCATTCTATGTACGGGCTGAATGATAGGAAAACTCTGTTCCTATGGCAAATCAATAGTACTAATGGTGGTGTAAGTGCAACTGGTGGTATAATGGTAGTGGAAGATGACAAGGCATCTTCAATGTCGGAATCCGATAAAAGGATGTCAGGGTGAGTATCTGAAGACATGTCATTTGTGAACCAGGTCAATAAAATGATATACATATACGGATATGAGTATAAATAACTCGCACAGGGGATGTATAAAACAACATGTATCATGATTATGCACTTATGATGAAATGATGAGATGCTATGATGATGTGGTTATAGTCTAGGGTCCAAGATACATCCTAGTTCGCTATAACCTTAGCTCTGATGCCAATCTGTCACACCCCCAATTTACCTGACTTGCAGCGGAATGGAATACCTGGGGGTGTCTGTCATAGCACCACAGTTACAGTTACATTGAACGACCTAAAGTGTCGTTTGGAAAATACTGCATTTGATCATTGAAATAATTCAGAGTTCACAACATGAGGTCCCCAAAATGTGTTGCAAGTTTACGAAAACAAGTCATACTAGATCAAATGTTTACATAAGTGCATGAAATAATGATGAGACGCGTCGACTCCGCGACTCCATGAAAGTCCAAATGCATGTCACATGAGCTACCTTAGTAACCTGAAATACATTGCTAAAACGTCAACACGAATGTTGGTGAATTCCATAGGTTTGTAAAATGTACTGATGTACGGCCACCACAAGTAAAAATGCAAGATAAAAATCTCGTGAAAATTGTACAATAGCCTTAAGCTCATGACACCGAAGCTATGACTGATGAAATTCTATGCCCCTCCCGAATGTTCTGCCGAAACATTCAAATGTAAAAGACATGACATGCATCCGCTTACTGTTGGTATCCACTACCACGGATGGAGGCGTCACCCTCGATAGATCTATCCACTCACTCTCGCTTAACGGTAAATTAACGGTTCATGATGTTACAGGGGACTTATCACATGGCAAGGTAACTTAAGCTATGTACATGTTTGAATACTTGGGCTCGTACTAAAATGATTGATGCAATGTATTCCCCCCGTGGGATTTGAAATCAAAATATTGTATTGAAAACGGGGCTATGAAAACTCACCTTAACTGATGAAACTGTCATGAAATGAAATGAACCCCAATGAACAATTTGCTGTCGTAACCCAATATGATGGTACCATGAACATGTACTGAGCTGAAAACAAGGCGCGCACACTAGCCGCAACCTAATATGAATGATGTACGATCTACTTTAGATCATGAAATGATGTTATGAATGTTCATGCACATGTTTACTATACCACTCTACTCTTTTGGAAAAACACTTGTGTTATCAAAATATATAATCCAAGACTTTGGAAAATATTGCTATTAGAAAATATAAATGGCTAGTTATAATATATATACTTATATATATATAACGTAAGTTTCCATGTTAGTGTTGAAAAACTCGGGTTGTAATCCTTGAAATGATGAAAACATACTCATAATAACTAATACTACGTTAGTTATAAAGCTCGGTACTTGATATTATGTTTAGCTTGAAAATGCACTTCGTAGTTTTTGCGCCAAATATATTAAAAGCTGTCAATTAATAAAGGGTTTTAGCCGATATTCAAACGAGTATATCTTTGTCGTTACTTGTCCGTTTTACTTGTTCTTTATATCCACGGTTTCGTCTTAGTATGTAGTAATATATTTTGGAAAGCTCGGCTCCTCCGGGTTACGTTTAAAACCTCTTTTTGACCGACGAAAAATGTCCAACAGCAACTATTTTTCCAGAAAATACTTTTCGTCTATAATCTTGCAAAAATCATAACTTCTTCGTTATAAGCTCTTTTTAATCCGTTCTTTCGCCTACGGATTCGTTTTTGAAAGTATTTTCTAAAAATTTTGCCAAAGTTTCCTTGGTGTTTACTGATTTTCCAGATTTTTACAAAATGGGACAGCATGTCTAAAATAAGTTCCAAATCAAGTTTCCAAGGTTAAAAACCAATTTCTACCATCACCAATCCTCTTGTAATCACCACATGACTAATCTAAACTTACCATACACCTTCTTAGGGTGCCATGGACTCCTAACCAAGTTATTAGAGCTAGGGGATTCATAACAAGAAAGTTAGGGTTTGTATGTTACTTTTTAGCCAAAATAAAGTGTAGTATAGCTACTTATACATGGTTTTTAGCATGATTCTTATGTAATACATGTAAAAATAGGATGATTCATGAAAAAATAAAGATGAAAACTTACTTGACAAAATGAGGTGATTATTGGATGATTATGCTTGATATTCTTGTGTTTTTGTTGCTTGTATCTTGATTAGACTTGTAAAATGAATAACTTTTGTGTTTTACTTCAAGAAAAATGATCACTTGATCTATGGGATTAAATTGGGTCGTGGGTTTGAGATGGAAGCAAGAAGAAATGGTGAACTATGATCTTGGTGAAAAGTGAGATAATGATTTGCAATTTAGTAAAGTTAAGTGTTTAGGAGGTTTATTAGTATAATAACTTAGGAAAATTAATGCCAAGGGTTAAAAGAAAGGGCACATGGCCGGTTTTTCATGGGGTGAAGGGGGGGGGGTTAGGGTACTTGGTAGTTATTTAGAAACCTTGTAAGAAATTTGCACTAGTTAGCGTTTTTAGTTACGATCGGGTATCGGTTTTATTAGAAATAAATGTTCACGAAGTATACCGGGATGAAATAAAGTTAAAATAATGTTAAAAACATATTAAAAATATGTTGGGTACATTTACTGAGTGATCGGGTGATTAATGTTTAGTTTTAACGAAAACCGACGTTATATTCATACGCGTACGTTAAAAATAAAATAAATTTCCAAAATACTGGGTAACTGAATGTTATAACTTTTATGATGTTAAAATGGATATAAAAATATGTCGGGACCATCGTGGGAATATTTAGATATATTCGTCGTGTATAAACCGAGTGTTAACGTTTACTATAATTACTTATACGTAAAAACGTTAAATGTACTGAATATAGTAATTTGAAAATCCTAAGAGTGGTATAACATGTAAATGACCTACTGATGATATGCAGACTATCTCCAGTCCGTATGCAGTGTTCTCAACACTAATGAAATGAATTCGCACCTAACCCAAACCGGTTACGCGAATTTGAATATCCGTAAACTAAATTTACGATGAAATGTGTAATGCACGTGAATGATGAAATCTTTTCCCGCAATGAATAGTGTTCCGTGAATAGTAAAATTTCTGAATGCTTCTCGGAATGTCAAACTGACACCAAAAATGATGAATAGTAAACTGATGAATAGTGTTTTGATGAATAGTGTTTGATGAATAGTGTTTTTCCAAAGTTCGGGAAATGACCTGAAATGGTGAGTTGTGACACCCTTCGTGTATAATTGTTATATGTTTTCTGTATTTTTTTCTCATGCATAATATGATTTCCTATTTATAGGAAGATACTCATGGCTAGTCAAATGGAATTATGAGAATTAATCGGCCCATTAATCTCCACATAATTATCCCCATTATTGCCTAAAATAGTGGTTACTTGACCAGTTAAATAAGGTCATAAGTGTAGATGTAACTGCCATTTAAATAGGTCAAATCAGTTACATAACCATCAGCAGAATCCACTTATCACTAGCAGCAGAGTCATACTACTAGCAGCAGAATTGCTATCAGCAGGATCCTGACGATAGCAGCAGGATCCATTATCAGTGGAAACCAATACTAGCAGCAGAATCCTACATAGCCACTATTTGAGTCAGGGTGTTCAGGGACCTGATGGGTGTACACTCCGTACCTCCAAGCCCATTACCAGGTGTGAACAAATCCCACAAGTGCACTAAATTTTCCAACAATCCTCCCCAAATTTAGTTCACTTCCCTTGCATGAAAAATAACCATTATACAAAACAAGTGCATAAACGAAAATATCCTGAGGATTGAATTTCCATATTAGTAAATTACATGTTCAAATATTCGAGAATCAGGGTGTTCTAAGAATTGAACCCTTCAACCCATTTGAATACCTGAAGATAAAATACACACAAGTTTTCCAACACTTAAACACTCCTGACACTATATAAGCCATGTGTCCATATCCAATTCATAAATGTTGTAAAAGCTAAAAATCCATAGCTTCCTGAAACGGCAAAACTTCAACATTTACATAGGTGGTTCCTCTTTATTCATGCTCCTACCAAGCACTTTTTCAAAGAAAATTAACCATTAAGAAGTAGTGACTTCATCCTCCTTATCAACAGGTTCCAAGCACAAACCTTGGGATGTATGTAAAACATGTGCTTCAGTACACTGAATGTTCAGCTTTCCACATTGAACTCAGCTCCCAAGTTTCCTCAGGAGGGAGTTGGGTGTCCTAGCATTCAGTAACCAAGTTGGACTTTTAAACCCATCCCTTTAGCAGACTTTATAACCAAGTCTCTAGCGAAACCCTTCGTTAAGTGATCAGCTAAATTCTGTTGAGATCTAACAAACTCTATAGAAATCACCCCATTCATGATAAGCTCACGAATCATGCTATGCCTGACACCTAAGTGTCTAGACTTCCCATTGTACATCTGGCTATAAGCCTTTGCCAATGTAGCAGCACTATCACACCGGATAGAAATAGGTGCTATAGGTTTAGGCCACAATGGAATCTCAAGAAGCAAGTTTCTCAACCATTCAGCTTCTTTACCAGCAGCTGCTAGAGCCACAAATTCAGATTCCATTGTTGAACTAGTGATACAAGTTTGCTTCTTGGATGCCCAAGAAATTGCACCTCCACCAAGTAGGAATACCCAGCCACTGGTAGACGAATTGTCTTCAGTGTTACTGATCCAACTTGCATCAATGTAACCTTCCAACACTGAAGGATAACCAGTATATGAGAGACTATAATCCATAGTTCTCTTCAAATACTTCAGTACCCTCTGAATTGCTTGCCAGTGCTGAGCACTAGGATTACTAGTATACCTGCTCAGTTTACCCACAGCAAAAGCAATGTCAGGCCTTGTACAAGTCATGGCATACATCAGGCAGCCAATCACCCTGGAATACTCAAGTTGAGATACAGCTTTGCCATTGTTCAGCATTAGCTTCTCAGTGGTATCCATGGGAGTACTCACTGGAGTACAATCAAAGCAATTAAATTTCTTCAGTACCTTCTCTATGTAATGAGACTGAGAAATTGATATACTATTGCTTTCATGTTTAATCCTTATACCAAGGATAACATCTGCCTCCCCCATGTCCTTCATGGAGAACCTTGATGACAAAAATTCCTTTGTCAGGTCAACTTGATTTTGGTCAGTGCCAAAGATCAACATGTCATCAACATATAGACAAATGATGACTCCTTTACCAGATTCATCAAATTTGTTATATACACATTTGTCAGCCTGGTTAAGAACATAACCATTAGACAAAACCACTTCATCAAATTTTTGATGCCATTGCTTAGGTGCCTGTTTCAGTCCATATAAAGACTTAATCAGTTTGCACACCTTGTTTTCATTGCCAGACATGATGAAGCCCTGAGGTTGGTTCATATAAACCTCCTCATCCAATTCACCATTCAAGAAAGCTGTCTTCACATCCATCTGATGAATAATCAGATTGTGAATTGATGCCAAAGCAATCAGCAGCCTGATGGTACTGATACGTGACACAGGGGCATAAGTATCAAAGTAGTCTATCCCTGACTTTTGTTTAAAGCCCTGAATGACTAATCTAGCCTTGAACTTTTCAATAGTTCCATCTACCTTCATTTTCCTTTTGAAAATCCATTTGCAACCAAGAGGTTTGCAACCTGGTGGTAGATCAACCAACACCCAAGTGTTGTTGCCCATGATGGAGTCAATCTCATCATTTATTGCTTCTTTCTAGAAAGCAACATCCTGGGATTTCATTGCTTCTTCAAATGTTTTGGGATCATCCTCAACAATGAAGCAATAGGAGTATTGGTCAGAGACCTCACTCCTTATGCCTTCAATCAAGTATAATTGAAACTCAGGTCTAAATGACTTTGGAGTCCTGACCCTTTTGCTCTTCCTGAGCTCAAGTTCAGGTTGTTGAACCACAACCTCATCAGGGGCCTGAGATGATAAATCATCAGGGACCTCTGATACACCAATGTCATCAGTTCCATTTGGAATCCTCTGACTTGGTCTAGGGACTGATGAGAATCTATTCTCATCAAATAGTGCATCCCTTGATTCAATTATTGAGTTAATTGAAACATATTCATTAGGTTCAATAACATAGAACCTATAAGCCTTGGAATGCTCAGCATATCCAACAAAGATGAATTCAATGCCTCTTTCACCCAAAGTTTTTAACTTTGGATCAGGGAGTCTTACAACTGCCCTACAACCCCAAACCCTGAGATAATTCAGGTTGGGTTTCTTTTTAGTCCAGAGTTCATAAGGGGTAACCTTGTTCCTTTTGTTGGGAACCCTATTAAGTAAATAGCAAGCTGTTAACATAGCTTCACCCCAGAACCCTTGACTCAGTCCTGAGTAAGACAACATGGAATTAACCATCTCCTTCAGTATCCTGTTCTTCCTTTCAGAGATACCATTTTGTTGAGGAGTATAGGGAGCAGTTGTTTCATGGATTATACCAACAGACTGAAAGTACTGAGTATCCATGTACTCACCTCCCCTATCAGTCCTGAATCTTTTGATCAGGGACCCAAGTTGTAATTCAACTTCTGTTTTAAATACCTTGAATTTATCTAATGCTTCATCCTTGGTATGTAATAGATAGACATAACAAAACCTAGAAGCATCATCAATAAACGTCACAAAGTACTTCTTGTTCCCCAAAGAGGGAGTGGCATCCAAATCACACAGGTAACTGTGTATAAGCTCCAAGAGCTCAGTCTCACGTTTCACACCCTGAAAGGGTTTCTTAGTAATTTTGGTCAACATGCAAGTTTTACACTTTTCAGTGTCCATGTCAAATGCTGGGATTAACCCATCCTTAGACATATCTTGCATCCTTTTAAAATGTACATGGCCAAGTCTAGCATGCCACAGGGTAGAGTCATTCAGTTTAGAGGTTGACATAAAGGCTGAATTAACAATGTCAGTGACTATATTCAGCCTGAACATTTGATTACACAAATAGCCAAAACCAATAAACACACCATGTTTGGACAAAATAAATTTATCAAATTCAATAACTTGTTTATATCCATGATTATTCAAAACACTACTTGAAACCAAGTTCTTCCTTATATTAGGAACATGAATAACATTAAACAAAGTTACAATCTTTCCAGAACTAAAACTAAGATCTACACAACCACGACCATGCACCAAGGCTGTTGACTCATTTCCCATGTGAAGAATAGATCCATCATTCAGTGACTCATAAGTCTTGAACCAGCATCTATCTTTGCACACATGAACAGTTGCTCCAGAGTCAACCCACCACGCAACATCATCATCCTGCACATAGTTAGATTCAGATACATATGTAACATAATAAACCTGAAGAGATTCATTAAACATATTCTGTCCTTTCATTGAGTTGGCAGAACCACCACTCCCTGAACCACTAGTGCCTGAACCATTGGTTTTACCACCAACCTTAACACCTTTGCAATCCCTTTTAATGTGACCAGATTTGCCACATTTCCAACAAGTAGGTGTTGCCTTCTTGTTAGGATCAGCCCTTGTGTTGTCTTGATGTTTACGTTTGCCTTTGTTGTCATTGTACCTGGTGGAATTGTTATGTTCCACCATATTGACAACATGTGCACCAGTAGCATTGCTACTTTTTGGCTTGTCATTATCCTGCGCCCTGAGGGAATCCTCAATACGCAAATGACTACCCAATTGAAAAAGTGTCAGTTCTTCCTTCTTATGTTTCAAGGCATGCTTGAAATCTTTCCAACAAGGAGGGAGTTTTTCAATGATACAAGAGACTAAAATAGCCTCATCCATGTTCATTTTATGTTGTGTAAACCTTCCAAGTATTCCAAGAAGTTCATTGTATTGTTCCATGACTGGTCTTGAATCAGTCATTTTGTAATTTGTGAAATTACTTACAAGAAACTTCTTACTTGAAGCATCCTCAGCCATATATTTGGCATCCAAGGAATCCCAAAGTTCTTTGGAAGATTCAACGTTCTGATAAATGTCAAAGAGAGAATCAGACATACCATTGAGAATCAAACCTCTGCATACATAGTCATCATTCTCCCATTTGCTTCTTTTCCTTATCTGTTCCACAGTAGCATCATCCCCATGATCCTCAGGAATGGCCGTACTAAGAACATACACCACATTCATGCTTGAAAGCAAGAAGTGCATCTTCTTTTGCCATCTTCTGAAATCAACACCTTCAAACTTATCCAATTTGGAAAAGTTAGCAGCCATATGCCTCATAGCAGCAGCCATTGATTATCACAAAATAGTTTACTTTGATTGTTGGTGGTTATTCGCCCAGAACAGGGTTAAGATAATCAAAGACCTAGCTACGTACCAGTTAAGGTTACCGGATATCACTTGGAATCGTGTTATCACTTTCCAAAGTAAACTATTCGACCCTAATGCCTGGGTATCACGAATATGTACTTGGGATAAGACCAAATGTTGTTAGTGATTTAGGCACAAATCAATAACCCTTCGTGTATAAGTGTTATATGTTTTCTGTATTTTTTTTCTCATGCATAATATGATTTCCTATTTATAGGAAGATACTCATGGCTAGTCAAATGGAATTATGAGAATTAATCGGCCCATTAATCTCCGCATAATTATCCCCATTATCGCCTAAAATAGTGGTTACTTGACCAGTTAAACGAGGTCATAAGTGTAGATGTAACTACCATTTGAATAGGTCAAATCAGTTACATAACCATCAGCAGAATCCACTTATCACTAGCAGCAGATTGTCTGCTCAGCAGCAGAGTCATACTACTAGCAGCAGAATTGCTATCAGCAGGATCCTGATGATAGCAGCAGGATCCATTATCAGTGGAAACCAATACTAGCAGCAGAATCCTACACAACCACTATTTGAGTCAGGGTGTTCAGGGACCTGATGGGTGTACACTCCGTACCTCCAAGCCCATTACCAGGTGTGAACAAATCCCACAAGTGCACTAAATTTTCCAACATGTTGCACAAAAGAAATACTGGGCTAACTAAAGTTACACCATAAGAAACGAAAGTTTTGAAATATTTTTGCACTTCGTGACCTAAAATCGGGTGTAGCCCAAGTCACACCCGACATACACGTGGGTCCATCCATGTGTATATGCACGGTTGCATGTTTTTGTGGTGGCACATTATGATATAAGATTTTCAATTTTTTTAATAAGATTTTGAATTATTTGACAATGTTCCAAGAAAATGAAGGGCAAAAGTGCCGAAATCGAGATTAGGATGTTATTCAAGGATAAACTAAAGTTTGCGTATTACATTTTTATTAAATCTGATTTGACAAACATCTACTCCTATTTCTCAAAAAGACAAATCTTTTGTAACTAATATTTTTTTTATTATCCAATTTTGACAGTTTGAAACAAACAACTCACACAATCAATGTTTACATTTGCGTATTTATAGCCTCGTTAATGCATGTACTGAGAGTTCCAAGGAATTGCTTAGATCAAATCATGGAAGAGAGGTCTTTGTTTGAGGTAATAAACTAATAATATCAAGAGCTAGCTACATATATAAAAAAGAAATGTATGTGCTTATTTGCATATATGATATATATCTGTTGACAATTTTTCTTTCATGCCATATGTGATTGTATCAACGTGGTTTGAATGTAGGTTGCTTCAGGGGGCGCATACAACAATCTTACATAACCCACATTTGGATGAAAAGTTGGCTTCTTTGCATGAAGCTATAGCATCTGTCGTAGCAACCGCTAAATCCGAAGAGGAAGAAGAGGAACATCTTCTAGAAAACTTTCATTCAAGCAGGACAATAAGAAAATTAATACTTGAATCACCTTTCTTTGCATCTACTTTATAGGAGAAAGCTTTCAAAGGGAAGTGTAAGACATGGGCCCGAGGTCACATGTAACTTAACCATATTCATTTTTCTTAGAGCCTTTATATTTTCTCTTTCTATTTTATGGTCGATTCCATCGGTTATAATTGAAAAAAAGGTCAAAAAGATTTGTGGTCAATGAAAAAGTAATCATGTTTTAAGTTTGTTATTCAAACAAATATGTTTACTTTCATTTCAATCTGACCCACACACTAATTGTTGACCCGTTACCCAAACCTACCATGTCTTCACCTCTAAGGAGAGCCATAATATGTAAACTGACTGTTACCGCAAAACTGTTTTACAGTGCCAAGGTAGTATGTGCATACTTGGAAACCACCGATCCTAAGGTGCTTAAGTTAGCAAAGAAAGAATTGCAGCCTTTACTGAAAGAAGGTGTCCTCAAACCCGAGCATAATCAACCAAAAAAATCAGGCTAAACAACCGAGCCAGATGAGTCCAGAACTAGGCGTTTATTCCGGTTTTACTTGCTTCGCAGAATTATAGTCTAAACTATATGCCATAAGAAGATGGTAGTTTAAGTTTGTAAACAACATGTTTATGCTATAATTTGCAAGTCAAAGTTTTGTTTTTTCTTAATCATTATTTCGATATGACCTTGTTCCATGTACTCAATATTGAACGCTATACATGGTTTTTGTAGACAAGTTACCTAGCTCCGGCTGGATTTAGTATTGCTGTTCTAGTCATTTAGCAACTGTCTTTTTTTTTTTTTTTTTGAAAAACGTTTTGGGATAAATCAAAAGAGATGTTGACATCTAGTCTGGGACGAAATTACATTTAACTGTGAATCTTTTCCCTGACATTTAATTACTAATACTGTATGATCCCGAGCCCGAGCCCGTTTGGACCAAGGCCCGTGCCCGCCCAGCCTGTTGTGCCAACTATTTAGGAGTCCATGTTTATTATCCTCTTTAAGTTTTGAAGTACATAACATGTTTGACTCCCCGTCGATTACAAATTCTAACTCCGTCCCTACGTCCTGCATAATTCTTTGAACGGTAGCAATTAAGTCCTCTTTTTTCTCAGGGAGAGAACAGAGATTGGTAGGTGAAATTGATTATCTAGTGTAAATGTCACATTTTTTAAATGAGCTAGGTACTTTAAAGTAACTTTGATTTATTACTATATATGATATGATGTCCCTCTTAACTTATTTTTACTTAGCTTTTGCAAAAGATTATACAGAAATTTAATCTTATGTCATACGAAAAAGTTTGGGAAGGACATATATATAAGTTTGTACATGAAGGTCAGAAGAAAAGGAATGCAAACACGTTATAATGGAAGTATCATAAGTGCTTTCTATCGGGCAGCTATCTCTGTAAAAGTTAAGTCATTGCTTGAACTTGTTGGATTAGAGGTTGAAGAGAAATCAGTACCAGGTAAGTTCCTATCTGTGAAAAATGCTAGTTGTTTAGGTTTTGGCAATGCACCTTCATTGCCTAACATGAGAACCACCGATGACATGTTTGGCCTGTCTTCTGGACTTTGTTGTACACATAATAAGCCAACTTCTATCGATCTTAAAACTTCTGACGGATTGCTTGCCTCAACAAAACTTGAATCCAGGAGTTCCATTGACTTGCCTTCACTATGCATCCTCCATGCCTAAATATAAATGCGGAATTAATTATTAGGCAGTAGAGTTATGCTGGATAAATTTGAAAATCAAGCAACTTACATGTCCAATAAGATTATTGTTATGCTCAGAATGAACAAATCCCCTATTTCTCTTCCCACTCACAATCTCCAGCACTAATACACCAAAGCTGAAAACATCTGACTTTATTGAGAAAAGACCATCTAGCGCATACTCTGGTGACATGTAACCTCTGTACATTGAACAATGTTTACGAGTCTGAAAGAATGAACTTAACAAAAAGTTAATGAAGATTAAAACCAGAATGTTGTATCTTACTAGGTACCAACAACTCTCACGGTGTTAGCTTCAGTTTCATTTCCTCCAAAGCTTCTAGCTATCCAAAATTCTGATATTTTTGGGTTCATATCCACATCTAGTAGAATATTGCTAGCTTTAAGATCTCTGTGAATGATTCTTAATCGTGAATCTTGATGAAGATAAAGAAGTCCTCGTGCAATTCCTTTGATGATGTTGAATCTCTTTGTCCAATCAAGGAGTGTGCTTTGCCTTTTATCTGCACATCATGTAGGTTTAGTTATTCAAAGTATCTTACCGTAGTAAGTTACTATTGTCGATTTAATAGAAATTATATTATACTGACCAAATATAAACTCGTCTAAGCTTCTGTTTGGCATGTATTCATATATCAGCAACTTCTCGTCCCCCTTGATACTACATCCGAGGAGCTTGACAAGATTCCGGTGCTGAAGTTTTGAAATGCATATAACTTCATTTGTGAACTCATTAATTCCTTGACTGGAAGTCTTTGAGAGACGTTTAACTGCAATTTCTTGCCCATCTTCTAGCATACCCTGAAGATTACCAATTTTTATGTGAAAACTACCATTCATATTTTTTTGTATCAATGGCACACTTAAAAATTTTAGCTTCATACTTTTGTCATCTATAATGAATTAGAATGTTGCTCTAACAATTATAGTCAAATGGACGAATCATAATATGATGCTATACTTAGCAAACAGAATCTAAATAAATAAGATTCTTCATTTACCTTATAGACTAGTCCAAATCCGCCCTCTCCAAGTTTATTATTGAGTGAAAAATAAGCAGTAGCTTTAGCTACTCTAAAGAAGTTAAACAATGGTAGCTCCATGGCTTCTCTCCCGCTTTCACCTACATTTAGTGACTCCCCTGTGCGTTAATAATACAAAACCTGTTAGACTGGTTGAACCTTCTCATAGAATGGACTATTCTGAACCATTAAACATACTGTCATACTTATTACTTTAGGTTTAATTTTTTAAATCGATTCTGATCACTTTATCGCTAAAACTCTACAAACATCTTACCTTCCTCAGTTTCTGGTGTAAGATGTCTTTTTCTATACCACAGCCATGTGCTCAAACTTATCACAAAAACCGCCAAAAAGACTCCTATCAAGATGATTTTGATGTTTGTTCCTCCGTCCTTTTTGAAATCCGATGCATGATCTTAACACGAAAAGTCAAAAAATACATCGTGAATCAAGTTACAGACTCATAACAACCATGAAAGTAACCAAAAAGATTACATGATAGTACTTTTTGTTTTTGTTTTTTTTTTTTTTTCTTTTTTTTTTTTTTTTTGTTTTTTTTTTGTTTTTTTTTGTTTGTTTGTTTTGTTTTGTTTTTTTTTTTTGAAAGAAACATGAACAAAGCATAAGGTATTCAGGTAGTTACCTAATTCAGAGGAAGCCATTCTCACAAATATATCTTGACCACCCTTCGTGCTTGCCCTGATATCTAATAGATCATTGAACCAACGCAAGCAACCACTTCCTTCGCCTCTGATATCAGTATTTGCATATGCCATACAAGTACGTGTTGATGGAACGCCCGGATGACTCACTAAACGTTTCGCCATTGAATGGTCTGTACCGAAACTTGACCTCCAAATCATCTCTTAGTACGAAGTGAGGATCATCACGTGTGTCAATGCTCCAGGTGAATTCCCCAATAGCGGGATCCTGAATATTCTTCCATGATGTTAAATGGCATTCGGCGCCTGTTAAGTAATTTTTTCCAATCTTCATGCCAGGTAGATTAGTATCCGTTGGATAGTCAAAACTCCCCCACAGAATCTTCATGCTGTTTCCATCCGTGATGACTAGATTTCCAGAGTCATAAAGCTGTGCAGTTGCATTTCCTGATGATTCCGAGTTGGATGACCACACTACATGATCGGTATAGTTCTTGAGAACAAGATTTCCCACACTGTCAATCCTTAAAATGCTTGATGATACATTGGTGATGGGGTAGTCTCTGTTGGCAACCCAAACCACTGTTTTAACAGAAATTTTCTTATACCAAATACCAACGTAAGTGTTATCCGAGCTACCTGGCTTGAAGAATCCCAGTTCAAATGTTCTACCAGGAGATACCAGCGTGTCATTTTCTGTCAAGAAGCTTGAGCCTGAGATGATGTCAATTTCGGCTGTGTTTATTTTTTGCATGTGATGAGAAAAAACTAGAAGAACAAGTATGGTTGCTTCTTCCATTAAAATCATTTTCTTCAAGCTTTTCATTTTTTTAAATCTAATCTCTAGAACGGAATCAAAGTGTTATTATCACCTACCGTATGTTGGGGTCAACAAGTCTGTTTTGTAATGCCACAAAGCTGAGGTTATCGTGGCTGGTTCAATAGCCATATGCATGACAAGTTGCCAGAGTAATTAATACCAGACAAACAACATCATACAGTTTAAGTGAGAGAATTTGTACACTATGCTTCAACTGTTTCAAAACTTACCAAACTTATCTTAAAATCCCAACAGTTTATACTATGTAATTAGCTTTCAATTAATATCCACAATAGGTAAATCAATGGATGAACTATATGCGAACCATATATAGTCAATTATATGTATATATCATTAGCCTAGGGACTATTAAAATAGTCACTCGGGCTTCCTGGCAAGACATAGTCCAATAACTCTTGATCGTTGGCCCAAGAACAGACCAAATTCTACTACCTTCGCCCTTTGATATCTTCGGTCTGAAGAAAACACGACTTTCATTTTGGATAACTAACTTCCATAACTTCCACCGCCTCCCTCATTTTACACAACCAAATCCAAAAAGTTTCGCAAGGTTATCATTAAACGTTTGTAAGTTTATTTACCTTACTTCATATTCTATGTTTTTTGAAGGATTATAATTTTTGCACAAGTGTATCATTTTGTGGTATTCAGTGATTGATTTCAATGTGGATGTTGATTGATAGTTTGAAGAAGTGTGGAGAGGTGGGACAGCTCCTGGAAGAGTATTTGTTTGGGCTTCAAAAGAGGGTCGGTCACAGGGTGTGCACAAATTGATAAATACGTAGTAACATTTTGATTTGGCATTATTTTTTAGTCGGGTCGGTTCGGGTTTTTTAATGGTTTTAACTTTTTACATCTATCTGTTTATTGACCATTCTCTTTGTCTTAATTTTTTTTAACTGGTGTTTACATCTATTTGTTTTTTTGACCGTTCTCTTTGTCTTATTTACTTTTTATCTTTTTAACTTTGTTTTAGTTGATTGATTTGGATCACTTTAGATTTTTGTCACAAAATCTTACATTTGGTTAAACAGATGGTCATTTTGGTACACAAACCAATATATGCTACTAAATATAAAAATATAAAAAGGAAAAAATAGTACTCTAACACTTATGTCAGTGGTGACCACTTTCTTACCCAAACAACCCCACTAGGTCAGCGCCACCTCAGTCTTCTCTCTCCACAACTCCACCCCAACCATAACTAGCTAGTGGTGACCACAAAAGCAACCCGCTAACTTTTTATTTATTTTATTTTTTTATTTTTGGGACCATTTGTAGCAAAAATATTTCAAACATGGGCTGGAACCGTTATTTTGGTAAATCATTTGGCACTTATTTTGACGTGTAGAAGTACTAAAGTTAGGACAGAAATGTAATTACTACTCCTTCCGTCCCAAATTTATTGTCCACTATTGACTTTTTTAATCTTTCTTCTTCAACATTGACTTTAAATATTTTTGTGGGTGTCATATAATATTTGATGCAAAATATATAAATGGATTGGGTTTTAAGTGTACTTTTCAGTGGTATAATTTTTCATCAACTATTATATAATAAGAAATATATATTTATGGTCAAAGTTGAACCGGTTTGACTTTGAAAATTCAAACTGGACAATAATTTTGGGATGGAGGGAGTATAAAATTTGAGGGTGCAAAATGAAAATGGCCCAAAAGCATCTTCTTCCTCCTTATTACACACCTCTGGTTCTTCAAATACATAAACCACAAAGAAAAAGGGTGCAACTATTGAAAACAAGCCACCAACGTTCGAAAATTAAATGCATTTACTTCCCAACATTCCAAAATTAAAGGTTTTATCATTCAGTTGTTTCGGTTGGGAGTGCAACTGAGTTTTGGAAAAAGTCATGGGCGACGTGTTGCTTTTGGGGGAGCTAAATGGAGAGGCGCATTGCATTGTGAGGTTGTGGTTGCCAAACAACGGCCACTAGCATCAGTCTAACAAACAGTCCAACCACGAATTCACCTAGAAACTTAAGAGATATAATATATTACTACCGTATATAATAGGGGACCCACATATCTACACCTATAAATTCACAAGTCTATCTCAAATACTCTCTTTCTTCTAACCTCTGCAACTTTAAAACGCCATTGTTGTTTCTTAAATATTCATTATTTAGATTTTGTTTTCATTTGTTCTAGCTGAGAATAAAAAGGGTATGCATTTAATTTTTACCGGGTATGCACTCTATGTAAAATAACCAAAGTAAAAGCACAAAATTAATTTCTTTTTACACTAAGCTGAGAATTCACAAGGTATACAAGTGCATACCCTATCTAACATGTAGATCCGCCCCTAGTTCAACACTCCAAGAGAGATTCTTTAAGGTGCATTGTATTTTTGGTTTGTGAAATTAGTTGTTTTATTATTGTATAATTTATGAACACTTTTTTTAATGTGTTTGGATTAGCTTATTCATATGGCTTAAGGGATTATGATGCAATGAAAAATGGTTCGGTTTTTCAGGTGTTATTTTATCTTGGGGAGAGTGAACATCAGCTGTTTTTTTATACGAGGAAATTCAAGTTGATTTTGAAAGCTCTTGATGTCAACCAAGCGGATTACAGTGTAAGAAAAAAACCTCATTTATCTTTTTTATTTATATTGTTAATAATATGAATTACGTGTGGAAAAGTTGTATATACACCTTGAAACTACTTTTGGCAAGTGTAGATGCTTGCACCGTGAAATTGATTTTGTTTTGGTTTTTGAAAAAGTTAAGCAGGGTGTTGAGTTAGTCTTTTCATGATAGGAAGATGGCTTATTCAATAATTCTTAGTTTGGTTATTACTTTATATACTAATTGCACAAGATTAGATGGAGGATTATTGTAAGTCGAAAAGAAAGACCTTTAGGTTTCAAGTAAGTTTTCTTAGATTGCTCAGGTGTCGTTTCGTTTTTGTTTCAAATGTTTAGGTTTTTCTATTTCGTTTAAGCCTTGGGTAACATTGACAATTTTTCTTTTGTTTGGTTATGATTATAGTTTGAGGGTTGTTCTTAAAAGGAGTGCCCACGGATGGGTCAACTGACTTTGGTTGAGGGAGGTGGCAGATGTTATGGTGACTGTGCCGCTGTATATGTATCATAAGTTGAGTTATCCTCCATCAGAGTTCGCGCTGCTTTTGGCCAGGTTAACAAAGTAATAATATATTCTAGAAAATTTTCTCATGAAAACCGGGAAAATTTTATTTTTTTCTATGTTTATGCAATAACATATAAGGTTAACGAAGTAATTATATATTCTTGATTTAATTTAAGTCGGTTCTTGTTTTAATCGACTTAACATATCTATGGTACGATCATCATGGTTGGGTGTTAGGTCTTTGAAGCTTAACGTTTCGAAACCCTAACTTTCAGTTAGGGTTTAATTTTCTATTTAATTGTTTGTGCATGCATGCTTCGCTGTGATTGCTACTTGGTTGACGATTGGATTTGTTTGCTGTATGTGGGTATAGAGAGATGGAAAAAGTGTTTCTAAAAAAGAATAGTGCATCCAAAGGTACTAATTCTGGTGGTAAACCTTTGGGTGGAAGTGATGAAGCGAATAAGGTATCTTCCTCTAGTTAGGTCGATCAAACTAACCCTCTTAAAGATTTTGGTCGTACGAGTAAGGATGCCATTGTGAGCGAATCAGGCCCTGGTGATTTGGGTACGAATGTCACTTGTGATGCTCCTAAATTGACTACTATAAATGTTAATGAGGTTGAATTTGATTTTTCGAAAGAGTATCCTAGTCCTTGGGGTGTTAGTGATGCTAATTCTGGTTATAATGTGTATGTTGGTGATCATTCAACTTATTTTAATGAGAACATTGATGATTTGGGTACGAATGATACTTGTGCTGCCCATAATTGTCCAAAGGCTACTGAAACCAGCCCTATGAGACGATGTTACCTAAGGTGGCTATGGAGAATGCCTTGTGCAGGTATGAGAATACTCTTGGTGGGTATTTTGTTGGTAACACCATTGCATTCCCCATTGTTAACAATTATGTTACCAATACGTGGGGTAAATTTGGATTGAAGAAGCTTATGAAGAATGATGCTGGTGTTTACCTATTTAAGTTTGATTTGAAAGATGGTATGGATCGTGTCCTTCAAAGCGGACCTTGGTTAATCTGTAAATTGCCCCTCATCCTTAACATATAGACTCCTAAGGTGTCCTTAACCAAAAATGAGGTAACTAAGGTTTCGGTTTGGGTTAAATTGCATAATATTCGTTTACTTGCATATTCGGCATATGGTTTGAGCTTAATTGCTACTCAAGTAGGAAACCTATTATGTTGGATACTTTTACTAGCTCGATGTGTGTGGATTCATGGGGGCGTATTAGTTTTGCTCGTGCTCTAGTGGAACTAAGCTTGGAGTCTGTTTTGAAAAGTGAAGTTTCTATGGCTATTCCTAATGAGGAGGATAATGGTTTTACTACGACGATCATTAAGGTTGAATATGAATGGAAGCCTCCTCATTGTAATGTGTGTAAAGTCTTTGGGCATGATCGTAATAGTTGCCCAAAATGTTTTAAGGAGGCGGTCCGTAGTGTAACTAATGTGGCACCTAATGTTCCTACTACTTTGGAGAAGACTGGTGACGGTTTCATTGAGGTTCACAATCGTAAGGCTAAAGGTAAGGAGGATTTACAAAACATGTTGTGGGTAATAAGGTTCGCTATCAACCTAAAGCGACTCGTATTGTGCCCAAGAAGGTGGATGCTACTAAGGAGAAGGCTACAAACTAAAAGGAGAAAATCGCTAAAGAGGCAAGTACGAATGGGATGACAGTTGATACATCAAACCCATTTGCTGCTCTTGATATGGAAGATACAGATGAGAATAGTATTCCTTGTACTACTCCTATTGTTGAGAAAATTGGAAAGATTGAAAAGCTTATTATTGATGGGAAAGCTACTCTTCTGGATGATAATTGTAATCCTCTTAAAAAGGTGGATGGGTTTTAAATGACCGGAAAGGAGTCACAAGGTTAGCTTGTGAGTGAGTTGAAAGAGAAGGAGATTGCGGCTTCTAAGCCTAGTTCTTCTTCTCCGTATAGTTCTTCTACCAAGGTAGGTAACCCATTTTCTAAGGTGGGGGACGTGGTTGTTTCTGACAGTGATGATGAGGAGGTGCTTGAACCGGATAATCCTATGGCTAACTTTCTCGCATCTACAGGTAGCGGCCATGAGCTTGAAGATTATTATGATGACTATGAGGATCAAGTCTATGATTTACCAAGGCAATTGGATGCCTTTTGTGACCAGTATGATATCAAGCTTCAGGGTCGTCGTAGGAAGTAATTTTGTTTTTGGTAGGTCATAAGATTGACATGTCTTTCTTATGTAGTGTTCTCGTTGTTGCACAATAGGTGCTGTTTTATGCCCATACAAGTTGCTTTAACTTGTATCTGTTTGAAAAGAAAATGGCTTTTGTCAAAGCAAAAGTGATTTTTCTTTGTTTACAAAGTCAGATAATGGTGTGTTTCTTGTTTTACTTGTGTATGTTGATGACATTGTCATTACTGGGAATAATGTTAAAGAAATTGAAAAAGTCAAAGATTTTCTAAGAACAAAGTTTCTTATTAAAGACTTGGCAAAGTTAAAGTACTTTCTTGGCATAGAGGTTTTAGAAGATAATACTGGTTTGTGTTTGACACAAAGAAAGTATTGCCTAGAACTTCTTGCTGAGTTTGGAATGCTTGCTTGTAAACCAAGTAAGACTCCTATTGAATCTGTGAATGTCTTAGAGAAAAATAAGATTAAAACTGTTAAAGATGGGCCTTTATCTGGTGTTAATAACTATCAGAAGCTTGTTGGTAAATTGATATACTTGACATTAACTAGGCCTGATTTGTCTTATGCAGTTCACTGCTTAAGTCAGGTCTTGCATAGTCGTATGCAGTCACATTTAAAACTTGCTTTTAGAGTGTTAAGGTATCTTAAAGAGTCACCAGGTAAAGGTATCTCTTTTAGCAAAGGTGGTTGTTGTGATATGAAAGTGTTTGTTGATTCAGATTGGGCTAAGTGCAAGATTACTAGAAAATCTGTGACTGGTTTTGCTGTGTATCTGGGTAGTGATCTTGTTTCTTGGAAAAGCAATAAACAGTCTGTGTTGGCTAGGTCTTCTGCAGAAGCAGAATTCAGAGCTATGTGTAATGTTACATGTGAAGTGATGTGGATTTTAAAGGTCTGTAAAGATCTTAATGTGCGGGTTGAACTACGTGTAGAAATGTTTGGTGATAATAGTAGTGCAATGCAAATTGCACAAAATCCTATGTTACATGAAAGATCAAAACATTTTGAAATTTACTTGTTCTTCATAAGAGATAAGATTTCTGAAGGAGTTATTAAAGCTGTAAAAGTAAAGTCTGTGAATAATATTGCTGACATTTTTACAAAAGGGTTAAGTGTTGTTGAGCACATAAAGTTTTGTGAAATGTTGAAGCTAAAGGATTTGTATAAGCCTTAGCTTAAGGGGGAATGTTGAAAGTAATAAGCTAAGGGCTTGTTTTGTCATATTGGTATTTTTGTGTTTCTTTGTATTTATGTTTTTCAGGTTTGGATATAAAGTTTGAAGGACTAGAGTTGACAAGAATAGAAGATGAAGGTCTTAAGTTGCTGATCAGTTATTATCACAAGTCAGACTTTAGTCAAGCCTATTTATACTCTTTTTCACCTCATTCGTAATTAGTTTTTAGGGTTTGTAACTGTGTGCAAATACACACAGTCATCTTGATAGTTTGTTAGTGATTTTTCTTTGTAAACTTTCTTTTTCTTTGTATTGTAAAACTCTGATAATATGTATCAACCATAAGGGGTGGTTGGTTGGGTTGATACTAATAAAAATTAGTTTGTTAAATCTGTGATTTGATCATCTCTTTGTATAAATTTAACAATATCAATGCAAGATGGTTTTATATGAACATGTATGTTATGCAAGTATTTTGTATTAAGGTGTATGTAACAAAACATACATGTTTTATATGAACATGCATATTTTCTAATGCAAAATTGGAGTTCTCGTAGTTCACACACTTAACAGGGTTCTGAAAATAAAACCCCCCTATATATATATATATATATATATATATATATATATATATATATATATATATATATATATATATATATATAAGCTTTTACATGAAGATAAGAAGAAAAGGATCGCAAACACATTATATTGGAAGTATCAGAAGTGCTTTCTATCGGGCAGCTATCTCTGTAAAAGTTAAGCCACTGCTTGAACTTGTTGGATAAGAGGTTTGAGAGAAACCAGTACCATGTAAGTTCCTATCTATGAAAAATGCTGGCTGTTTAGGTTTTGGCAATGCCCCTTCATTGCCAAACATATGAACAACCGACGACATGTTTGGCCTGTCTTCTGGACTTTGTTGTACGCATAATAAGCCAACTTCTATCGATCTTAAAACTTCCGATGGATTGCTTGCCCCAGCAAAACTTGAATCCAGGAGTTCCATTGACTTTCCTTCACTATGCATCGTCCATGCCTAAATATAAATGCGGATTTACTTATTAGGCAATAGAGTTATGCCAGATAAATTTGAAAATAAAGCAACTTACATGTCCAATAAGATTATTGTTATGCTTAGAATGAACAAATCCCCTGTTTCTCTTCCCACTCACAATCTCCAGCACTAATACACCAAAGCTGAAAACATCTGACTTTATTGAGAAAAGACCATCTAGCGCATACTCTGGTGACATGTAACCACTATACATAGAATACGTTTACAAGTCTTAAAAATTACGAACTTAACAAAAAGAATGAAGATAAACCAGAATGTTGTATCTTACTAGGTACCAACAACTCTCTCGGTGTTAGCTTCAGTTTCATTTCCTCCAAAGCTTCTAGCTATCCCAAAGTCTGATATTTTTGGGTTCATATCCACATCTAGTAGAATATTGCTAGCTTTAAGATCTCTGTGAATGATTCTTAATCGTGAATCTTGATGAAGATAAAGAAGTCCTCGCGCAATTCCTTTGATGATGTTGAGTCTCTTTGTCCAATGAAGGAGTGTGCTTTGCCTTTTATCTGCACATCATGTAGGTTTAGTTGTTCAAAGTATCTTACCGTAATAAGTTACTATTGTCGATTTAATAGAAATTATATGATACTGACCAAATATAAACTCGTCTAAGCTTCTGTTTGGCATGTATTCATATATCAACAACTTCTCGTCCCCCTTGATGCTACATCCGAGGAGCTTGACGAGATTCCTGTGCTGAAGTTTTGAAATGCATATAACTTCATTCATGAACTCATTAATTCCTTGACTGGAAGTCTTTGAGAGACGTTTAACTGCAATTTCTCGCCCATCTTCTAGCATACCCTGAAGATTACCAATTTTTATGTGAAAACTATACAAAATTCAAAGGTAACTATCATTCATATTTTTTTTGTATCAATGGCACGCTTAAACATTTTCGCTTCATAATTTTGTTATCTATAACGAATTAGAATGTTGCTCTAACAATTATAGTCAAATGGACGAATTATAATTTGACGATATACTCAGCAAACCGAATTCAAATAAATAAGATTCTTCATTTACCTTATAGACCGGTCCAAATCCGCCCTCTCCAAGTTTATTATCGAGTGAAAAATCAGCAGTCGCTTTAGCTACTCTAGAGAAGCTAATTAATGGTAGCTCCATGGCTTCTCTCCCTCTTTCACCTACATTTAGTGACCCCCCTGTACGTTAATAATACAAAACCCGTCAAACTGGTTGAACCTGCTCAAAGAATTGTGACTAAACCATTTAACATACTTATCGCTAAAACTCAACAAATATCTTACCTTCCTCAGTTTGTGGTGAAAGATGTCTTTTTCTCCAAGCATACCACAACCATGTGCTCAAACTTATCACAAAAACCACAAGAAAGATTCCAATCAAGATGATTTTGATGTTTCTTCCTCCGTCCTTTTTGAAAACCGATGGAGCACGTGCATGATCTTAACACAAAAAGTCAAAAACAACATCGTTAATCAACTTACAAACTCATAACAACCATGAAAGTAACCAGAAAGATTACATGATAGTAGATGCATATACTTTTTTTTTTTTTTTTTTTGGTTTCATTATTTGAAACGAACATGAACAAAGCATAACGTATTCAAGTAGTTACCTAATTCAGATGAAGCCATTCTCACGAGTACATCTTGACCACCCATCGAGGATGCCCTGATATCTAATAGGTCATTGAACCAAAGCAAGCAACCACTTCCTTCGCCTCTGATATCGGTATTTGCATATGCCATGCAAGTGCAGTTCTGTAGGCATATTGCTTTACATTCCGTTAAAGACATTGTATTGTTAAACCACGAAGTCTGTGTATCTGGCAATTTTACATTAGAATACTTGATAAACCCATCTGTTCCATTTTTGCAATCCAACGGTATTCTCCTCACACAACCACCTGTCCAATCTCCTGTTACCCAACCCCTTTTGTTTATTGGCTCAAATTTTGCCTCATCTAAGCACGAACATTTCTGCCCATCTTCAGTGTTGCAGCTTCCATAAGGGCCACAGAATTTGTACGTGTCACAAATATCTCTCGGTATTGTCGCAATAACCTCCCATGTTTTCTTATCTTCTTGCCACACTAAAAATTCTAGATTCCCAGAAGAAGTCAAGGTGACCTTCGTTATTACAGAAGTGTTTACCAGAGTACAAACCGCCTCTTTTTCATTAATAACCATAGTGTATGGAAAGTACGTGTTGATGGAAGTCAAGGGTGACCCACTAAGCCGTTCACCATTCCATGATCCGGCCCGAGATATGACCTCCAAACCATCTCTTATTACTAAGTGAGGATAACCACGTGTGTCAACGCTAAAGGTGAATTCCCCTATAGCTGGATCATCAATACTCTTCCATGATGTTAAATGCCATTCGACGCCTGTTAAGTAATTTTTTCCAATCTTCATGCCAGGTAGAAAAGTATCTGTAGGATAGTCAAAACTCTCCCACAGAATCTTCATGCTGTTTCCATCCGTGATGACTAGATTTCCAGAGTCATAAAGCTGTGCAGTTGCATTTCCTGATGATGTTGAGTTGGATGACCACACTACATGATCGGTGTAGTTCTTGAGAACAAGATTTCCCACACTGTCAATCCTTAACATGCTTGATGATACATTGATGAGGGGGTAGTCTCTGTTGGCAACCCAAACCACTGTTTTAACAGAAATTTTCTTATACCAAATACCAACGTAAGTGTTATCCGAGCTACCTGGCTTGAAGAATCCCAGTTCAAATGTTCTAGCAGGAGATACCAGCGTGTCGTTTTCTGTCAAGAAGCTTGAGCCTGAGATGATGTCAATTTCGGCTGTGTATATTTTTTGCATGTGGTGAGAAAAAACTAGAAGAACAAGTATGGTTGCTTCTTCCATTAAAATCATTTTCTTCAAGCTTCTCATTTTTTTAAATCTAATCTCTAGAACGGAATCAAAGTGTTATTATCACCTACCGTATGTTGGGGTCAACAAGTCTTCTTTGTACTGCCACAAAGCTGAGGTTATCGTGGCTGGTTCAATAGCCACATGCATGACAAGTTGCCAGAGTAATTAATACCAGACAAACAACATCATACAGTTTAAGTGAGAGAATTTGTACATTATGCTTCAACTGTTTCAAAACTAACCAAACATATCTTAAAATCCTAACAGTTTATACTATGTAATTAGCTTTCAATTAATATCCACAATACGTAAATCAATGGATGAACTATATGCGAACCATATATAGTCAATTATATGTATATATCATTAGCCGAGGGACTATTAAAATATTCACTCGGGCTTCCTGGCAAGACATAGTCCAATAACTCTTGATAGTTTGCCCAAGAACAGACCAAATTCTACTACCTTCGCCATTTGATATCTTCAGTCTGAAGAAAACGCGACTTTCATTTTGGATAACTAACTTCCATAACTTCCACCGCCTCCCTCATTTTACACAACCAAATCCAAAAAGTTTCGCAACGTTTGTAAGTTTATTAACCTTAATTCATATTCTATGTTTTTTGAAGGATTATAATTTTTGCGCCAAGTGTATCATGAAACGTTTGTAAATCAATGGATGAACTACATGCGAACCATAGTCATCAAGTATGTTACGTGGGCTTATCACGGTCTGAAACCGGACCGGACCGAAAACCTATTTGGTCAAAAAGTCCGGACCAAGAACCGGACCAAAATACTCGGTCCATTACCATGTCGGTCCGATCCAGCTAAGCATAATAGTCGGTTCTGCGTAAGACCGAACCGGACTGAGGACCAAAAATGAGAAAAAGGGTGGACCGAGGATCGGACCGAAATAAGTTCGTTCCGGTCCACGGTCTATAATGCTCAGCCCGTTGTATGTGCAGGGACGGACCCAAGATATTTAAGGATATTTAATAGGGTGTTGCACAAAAGAAATACTGGGCTAACTAAAGTTACACCGTAAGAAACGAAAGTTTTGAAATCTTTTTGCACTTCGTGACATAAAATCGGTGTAGCCCAAGCCACACCTGACATACACGTGTGTCCATCCATGTGTATATGCATGGTTGCATGTTTTTGTGGTGGCACATTATGATATAAATTTTCAATTTTTTTAATAAGATTTTGAATTGTTTGACAATGTTCCAAGAAAATGAAGGGCAAAAGTGCCGAAATCGGGATTAGGATGTTATTCAAGGATAAACTAAAGTCTGCGTATTACATCTTTATTAAATCTGATTTGACAAACATCTACTCCTATTTCTCAAAAAGACGAATCTTTTGTAAATAATATGTTTTTTATTGTCCAATTTTGACAGTTTGAAACAAACAACTCACACAATCAATGTTTACATTTGCTTATTTATAGTCTCGTGAATGCATGTACTAAGAGTTCCGAGGAATTGCTTAGATCAAATCATGGAAGAGAGGTCTTGTTTGAGGTAATAAACTAATAATATCAAAGCTAGCTACATATATAAAAAAGAAATGTATGTGCTTATTTGCATATATGATATATATATGTTGACAATTTTTCTTTCATGCCATATGTGATTGTATCAACGTGGTTTGAATGTAGGTTGCTTCAGGGGGCGCATACAACATTCTTAGCCCACATTTGGATGAAAAGTTGGCTTCTTTGCATGAAGCTATAGCATCTGTCGTATCAACCGCTAAATCCGAAGAGGAAGAAGAGGAACATCTTCTAGAAAACTTCCATTCAAGCACGACAATAAGAAAATTAATACTTGAATCACCTTTCTTTGCATCTACTTTATGGGAGAAAGCTTTCAAAGGGAAGTGTAAGACATGGGCCCGAGGTCACATGTAACTTAACCATATTCATTTTTGTTAGAGCCTTTATATTTTCTCTTTCTAATATATCGTAATGGTCGATTCCATCGGTTATAATTGAAAAAAAAGTCAAAAAGATTTGTGGTCAATGAAAAAGTAATCATGTTTTAAGTTTGTTATTCAAACGAATATGTTTACTTTCATTTCAATCTGACCCACACACTAATTGTTGACCCGTTACCCAAACCTACCATGTCTTCAACTCTAAGGTGAGCCATAATATGTAAACTGACTGTTACCGCAAAACTGTTTGACAGTGCCAAGGTAGTATGTGCATACTTGGAAACCACCGATCCTAAGGTGCTTAAGTTAGCAAAGAAAGAATTGCAGCCTTTACAGAAAGAAGGTGTCCTCAAGTTACCCGAGCATAATCAACCAAAAAAAGCAGGCTAAACAACCGAGCCAAATGAGTCCAAAACTAGGCGTTTATTGCGGTTTTACTTGCTTCACAGAATTATAGTCTGAACTATATGCCATAAGAAGATGGTAGTTTAAGTTTGTAAACAACATGTTTATGCTATAATTTGCAAGTCAAAGTTTTGTTTTTTCTTAATCATTATTTCGATATGACCTTGTTCCATGTACTCAATATTTAACGCTATACACGGTTTTTTGTAGACAAGTTACCTCGCTCCGGCTGGATTAAGTATTGCTGTTCTAGTAATTTAGCAACTGACTTTTTTTTTTTTTTTTTTTTTTTTTTTTTTTTTGAAAAACGTTTTGGGATAAATCAAAAGAAATGTTGACATCTAGTCTGGGACAAAATTACATTTAACTGTGAATCTTTTCCCTGACATTTAATTACTAATACTGTATGATCCCGAGCCCGTTTGGACCAAGGCCCGTGCCCGCCCAGCCTGTTGTGCCAACTATTTAGGAGTCCATGTTTATTATCCTCTTTAAGTTTTGAAGTACATAACATGTTTGACTCCCCGTCGATTACAAATTCTAACTCCGTCCCTACGTCCTGCATAATTCTTTGAACGGTAGCAATTAAGTCCTCTTTTTTCTCAGGGAGAGAACAGAGATTGGTAGGTGAAATTGATTATCTAGTGTAAATGTCACATTTTTTAAATGAGCTAGGTACTTTAAAGTAACTTTGATTTATTACTATATATGATATGATGTCCCTCTTAACTTATTTTTACTTAGCTTTTGCAAAAGATTATACAGAAATTTAATCTTATGTCATACGAAAAAGTTTGGGAAGGACATATATATAAGTTTGTACATGAAGGTCAGAAGAAAAGGAATGCAAACACGTTATAATGGAAGTATCATAAGTGCTTTCTATCGGGCAGCTATCTCTGTAAAAGTTAAGTCATTGCTTGAACTTGTTGGATTAGAGGTTGAAGAGAAATCAGTACCAGGTAAGTTCCTATCGGTGAAAAATGCTGGTTGTTTAGGTTTTGGCAATGCACCTTCATTGCCTAACATGAGAACCACCGATGACATGTTTGGCCTGTCTTCTGGACTTTGTTGTACACATAATAAGCCAACTTCTATCGATCTTAAAACTTCCGATGGATTGCTTGCCTCAACAAAACTTGAATCCAGGAGTTCCATTGACTTGCCTTCACTATGCATCCTCCATGCCTAAATATAAATGCGGAATTAATTATTAGGCAGTAAAGTTATGCCGGATAAATTTGAAAATCAAGCAACTTACATGTCCAATAAGATTATTGTTATGCTCAGAATGAACAAATCCCCTGTTTCTCATCCCACTCACAATCTCCAGCACTAATACACCAAAGCTAGAAACATCTGACTTTATTGAGAAAAGACCATCTAGCGCATACTCTGGTGACATGTAACCGCTATACATAGAACAATGTTTACGAGTCTTAAAGAACGAACTTAACAAAAAGTGAATAAAGATTAAAACCAGAATGTTGTATCTTACTAGGTACCAACAACTCTCTCGGTGTTAGCTTCAGTTTCATTTCCTCCAAAGCATCTAGCTATCCCAAAGTCTGATATTTTTGGGTTCATATCCACATCTAGTAGAATATTGCTAGCTTTAAGATCTCTGTGAATAATTCTTAATCGTGAATCTTGATGAAGATAAAGAAGTCCTCGTGCAATTCCTTTGATAATGTTGAGTCTCTTTGTCCAATCAAGGAGTGTGCTTCCCCTTTTATCTGCGCATTGTAGGTTTAGTTGTTCAAAGTATCTTACCGTAGTAAGTTACTATTGTCGATTTAATGGAAATTATATGATACTGACCAAATATAAACTCGTCTAAGCTTTTATTTGGCATGTATTCATATATCAGCAACTTCTCGTCCCCTTTGATGCTACAACCGAGGAGCTTGACCAGATTCCGGTGCTGAAGTTTTGAAATGCATATAACTTCATTCATGAACTCATTAATTCCTTGACTGGAAGTCTTTGAGAGACGTTTAACTGCAATTTCTTGCCCATCTTCTAGCACACCCTGAAGATTACCAATTTTTATGTAAAAACTATACAAAATTCAAAGGCAACTATCATTCATAATTTTTGCTTCATAATTTTGTTATCTATAATGAATTAGAATGTTTCTCTAACAATTAGTCAAACGGACGAATCTTAATGTGACACTATACTCAGCAAACTAAATTCAAACAAATAAGATTCTTCATTTACCTTATAGACGGGTCCAAATCCACCCTCTCCAAGTTTATTATCGAGTGAAAAATTAGCAGTAGCTTTAGCTACTCTAGAGAAGCTAAACAGTGGTAGCTCCATGACTTCTCTCCCGCTTTCACCTATATTTAGTGACCCCCCTGTGCGTTAATAATGCAAAACCCGTCAAACTGGTTGAACCTGCTCACAGAATACAGACTATTCTGAACCATTTAACATGCTTATTACTTTAGGTTTAATTTATTACTCTAAAAAAAAATATAATAAATAAATAAATAACCCCTTTGAGTATCAAGAACTTTGAGTATGTTCATGTCCTTTTGAATTCATCATGTAATCCTTAAGTTGTCGGTATTAATATATTTCACATTTTCACCAAAAAAAGGTTTAATTTTTAAATCGATTCTGATCACTTTATCGCTAAAACTCTAAAAATATCTTACCTTCCTCAGTTTGTGGTGAAAGATGTCTTTTTCTCCAAGCATACCACAACCATGTGCTCAAACTTATCACAAAAACCACCAAAAAGACACCAATCAAGATGAATTTGATGTTTGTTTCTCCGGCCTTTTTGAAAACCAATGGAGTATGTGCATGATCTTAACACCAAAGGTCAAAAACATCATCGTTAATCAACTTACAGACTCGATCATAACAACCGTGAAAGTAACCAGAAAGATTACATGATAGTAGATGGATTTTTTTTTGGTGTGTGGAAATAAATATGATCAAAGCATAAGGTATTCAGGTGTTTACCTAATTCGGAGGAGGCCATTCTCACAAATATATCTTGACCACCCTTCAAGCTTGCCCTGATATCTAATAAGTCATTGAACCAAAGCAAGCAACCACTTCCTTCGCCTCTGATATCAGTATTTGCATATGCCATACAAGTGCAGTTCTGTAGGCACATTGCTTTACATTCCGTTAAAGACATTGTATTGTTAAACCAAGAAGTCTGTGTATCTGGTAATTTTATATTAGAATACTTGATAAACCCATATGTTCCATTTTTGCAATCCAAGGGTATTCTCCTCACACAACCACGTGTCCAATCTCCTGTTACCCAACCCCTTTTGTTTATCGGCTCAAATTTTGCCTCATCTAAGCACGAACATTTCTGCGTGTCTTCAGTGTTGCAGCTTCCATAAGGGCCACAGATTTTGTACTTGTCACAAATATCTTTTGGTATTGTCACAATAACCTCCCATATTTTCTTATCTTCTTGCCACACTGAACGTTCTAGATTCCCTGAAGAAGTCAAGGTGGACTTCAATATGACAGAATTGTTTAACATATTATAAAAGATAACCGCCTCTTTTTCATTAATAACCGTATTGTATGAAAAGTAAGTGTTGTTGGAAATCCAGGATGACCCACTAAACCGTTCACCATTCCATGGTCCGTGCCGAAACTTGACCTCCAAACCATTTCTTAGTACGAAGTGAGGATAACCATGTGTGTCCATGCTCCAGGTGAATTCCCCTATAGCTGGATCATCAATACTCTTCCATGATGTTAAATGCCATTCGGCGCCTGTTAAGTAATTTTTTCCACACTTCATGCCAGGTAGATTAGTATCCGTTGGATAATTGAAACTCTCCCACAGAATCTTCATGCTGTTTCCATCCGTGATGACTAGATTTCCAGAGTCGTAAAGCTGTGCAGTTGCATTTCCTGATGATGTTGAGTTGGATGACCACACTACATGATCGGTATAGTTCTTGAGAACAAGATTTCCCACACTGTCAATCCTTAACATGTTTGATGATACATTGGTGAGGGGGTAGTCTCTGTTGGCAACCCAAACCACTGTTTTAACAGAAATTTGCTTATACCAAATACCAACGTAAGTGTTATCTGAGCTACCTGGCTTGAAGAATCCCAGTTCAAATGTTCTACCAGGAGATACCAGCGTGTCGTTTTCTGTCAAGAAGCTTGAGTATGAGATGATGTCAATTTCGGCTGTGTATATTTTTTGCATGTGGAGTGAAAAAACTAGAAGCACAAGTATGGTTGCTTCCTCCATTAAAATCATTTCCTTCAAGCTTCTCATTTTTTTTTATTATATATTTTTTTAATCTAATCTCTAGAATGGAGTCAAAGTCTTTTTATCACCAACCATACACAGTGAAGAATTGGGGTCAACTAGTCTTCTTGACAAAATGTCAATTCTCAAATGAACCCACAAAAACTTGTAATGCCACAAAACCGAGGCAATCGTGACTGGTTTGATAGCCACATGAATCACATGACAAGTAGCCAAAGTAATTAATACCAGTCAAACAATATCATACAGTCGTTTCTATACTATGTAAGTAGCTTTCAAGTAATATCCACAACCAATGGATGAACTATATGATATAATATAATGCGAACCATAGTCTAATTAGTCATCATGTATGTATATGGTTGAATTTGAATGTTTTACGTGGTGGCTTAATATTATAATGTTTGACAGGTATTAATTACTTTGGCAACTTGTCATGTGGCCAGTTATCAAACCAGTCACGATAACCTCGGCTTTGTGGCATTACAAGTTTTTTCATTTGAGAATTGAAGACTGGTTGACCCGTCTTCACCGGTATGGTAGGTAGGGGTGTCAATCGGGTTATCGGGTCGGGTTTGGGGCTTATCGGGCCGGGTCTATCGGGTTTTTGAAAAATAAAAACTAACCCGCAACCCGATCCTATAAAGAATCGGGTTGCGGGTTATCGGGTTAGGTTTATCGGGTTACCGGGTTACTTGTTAAAAAAATATATATGGCAAGTAATAAAAAATTCCTAATGCTATCGAATCGGAATGTGGACTTTGGGAGCAAATGTTATGTAATGCCACGATAACTATCTGTTAATGGATGAAAATGTGGCATAATTAAACCAAATTTATTTGTACTTATATATATGATCTTGCATTCTTGCTGTCATACATTTGCATTTTGGCATGGAAGTTAAACACACAGAGGGAATATCATTTCGACACTTGGCTCTCATTATGGATAGTAGCAGACTAATGTAATCAATGAATAGTTGGCGTCTCCCATTTAGTTAATAATAGCATATACGAAGGAACTTCTATATGCTGTTGTTCATCACTAGTCACAGTGCCATTAGTATCCATATGATTATTACTATCAAAGTGCAACAACTAATTGGAATTTAGAAATGTTGTAGGGTAGCAAAAGATGTGATGTATAATGAACTTTTGTTCAAAAATCAACAATTTGTTAATATGTCATTATATCTAATCGGGTTTATCGGGTTGACCCGATAACCCAATAAGAAACTAACTAAGACCCTAACCCGACCCTATTAGGCTATCGGGTTGACCCGATAAACCTGATAAGCTAGGTTGGACCCGAATCAACCCGACCCTATAAGGCCTTATCGGGTTCAGGTAAGGTCCGGTCAACCCATTTGACATCCCTAATGGTTGGTGATAATAAGGCTGTGTTTGGCAACGTGCTTTCGAGGCTTCTAGGGGCTTGAGTTTTTGAAATAAGTCGGTTTATAAAATAATCATCGTTTGTCACATGGGTTTATGAAAGCTTTTATAAGCCATAAACCTCCATTATAGGGGCTTATAGCTAGACATATTACTTAAATACCCTTTAAAATATAATAGATTATCACGGAAAAACTAGAAACATATGTGAATTTGATTTGATGTATTTTTATGCGATTTTACACTAATAAGCTCTAACTTTAGCTAATCTGCCAAACAGCTTTATAAAAATATAATTTCATCTTTCAACTTATAATATAAGCTCCAGCCCTAGCCTCATTACGCCAAACATACCTTGTGTTTTCAAATTTTGTTAATAAGATTCTGAATTGTTCAAATATGTTCTAAGGTTGGTGAGCCGGGCTTTATTGAAAATGAAGGGTAAGATGCCGAAATTGTGAGAAACTAGGATTAAGGTGTGATGATAATTTTATCTATTTGACTGTCTTTTGTATAATATTTTAATTTATATTTTAAAATGACATTTAAATATAATATATGATGTAACACCCCCAATTCATGGATGCAGCGGAATTCAAACTGGGTGTTACTCGACGGCACAATAGTCACAATGATAGAAAACGAACTCCAATTGAGTCGTTTTGAAAAGGTTTATCATTCAAATTATATAAATATCAGAGATTACAAAATGAGGTCCCAATTGGTTCCATGTTTACAATGTATAATAAATGAGTTTTGAATGATAATAAAATTTATAGCCCTCTTGAGTATCCGTGCCCTTCCGTTCCATCCTTGATCGTCATGAACCTGAAATACATGCTTGAGAGGTCAACACAAAGGTTGAGTGATATTCATAGAGTTTGTTAAATCGATTGAACACAATATGTTGGTAGTGTGAGTTATAGGCTCACACCAATGTTTGGAAAACAAAACAGGTAGGCTACGTTATTATACGCCCGGAACATGTATTATACACTAAGCTTATGACACTATAACGTTAACGTGTACCAATATCAATCGGCGGTTTTATCCCGGTAGGTATGTTGCTAACATACCTAAATCTCAAATATTATTGCATTTGTTTGAACTTAGTCAATACAAATGGGATTCGTCAATCCCAATAGGCCTATTAATAATATTCGCGCTCACTATTGCTAGTGACTAAATGGTTCATAATAAAGGATCTCGGTTTAGCAAGGTTGGTACTTAGTGATAATAAAACAATCAGGTAAGCATACAATTTAAAAACATTGTGCTCGGTTATAAATAGCATGTATTCCCCCCAAGGGTTTGTAAAACAATTAAGTAATCGAAAGTGGGGCTATGAACTCACCTTAAGTAAGATAGCAAGTAATGAATGTAACGGTCGAATCACGAAGGTTTCTACGAGCAACCTATAATAGAATGTTGTGACTTAGGGTCGGAGTAATGAATATGAAGTAGTGCCTATATATATATCTTGCATTATAGTCCATGATGTGGTATGATGTATATTGTAAGTCCTTGAAAGAAAAGATTCATGAAACATGTATGTTTTGTATATCGTTTACTACCGTTCGGGCCGACATAATTCAGAAGTCATGTTAGTAAGCGTTCGAGGAGCCAGGACACTTTAACTCGTAAATCCACAACTCAACTCGACGGCTTACATAATGAACTCCTCACATGAGGCTCCCTACTATTGTAGTAGTTGATAAAGTATATAGATATAAGTTTTGATCTGAAAAGTTACTTGTCCGATATTTGAATAAACTTAGGAAAGTTTATTAGTACATGAAGATTGTTATTAGGGTATGTTTCATAAGTTTTGTATGACCATTTTCTCTTGGTAATATCTCATGGTTCCCTTTTAAGTGAAGTAGATCCAAATTGCTTGTTCAAGTTCTCGCTAATTCCTTGTTTCATGTTTTCGCCTAAATAAGCTTGTATGGTCGTTTCGTCATGGCCTAGCCATGACCTTTGGTCCTTGTTCCAAGGTCATGAGACTCAACCTTGGCTCTAGCCATGGTTGTGGTCTTGATTCTAGGTCATAAGACCCCTTTGGTCTTCATAAACCATAACCTAGATGTAATGACTTTGTCTAAAAATGGGCTGTTTTGAATTTGAAGAAATTTATCACTCGGAAAGCGTTTTCAGGGCTCGACCTTCTTTATTCATGAACGAAAACGTCGTTCCGGACAACTTTCGTGTTTTAACTTTTTGATGAATCGGACCAGAAGTGGGACTTTCGAAACCCAAATTTGATCAGAATGGTATTTGGCAGTTTTGCCGGAAATCTTTGGTAACTTCAAATGGGCGTAACTTTTGACTCGTATACTCGTTTTAGGTGGTTCAAATTGCTATGGTTTCCTTGTTAAGTCCTCTACTGTAATATGTAATGATCCAACATCATATTTTTACCATTTTGGTCGTGGTTTTCCAAGAAAGTCACTAGTTTACTTGTTTTAGTAACTTGTCTTAACAATCAATTACAATAACTTGTTTTGATCATTTTTATACATCATGGACATAACTACAAGACATAATATAGCAAGAATAACATGTAAATAACATGAACATGATTATTTAACAAGAATCAAGTTAGGGTTTGGCTCACAACTTTTGGCTTTCAAAGATGAAAGGAAGTTAACATGTAAGGATAGGACTTTGATAGACTTGCTTCAACCCACTTCACTTCATGCAATCTTTCTACTCTTGTAATCTTGAAAGAGAGATGATGAAAATTGAGGTGACTTGAGTGGATTCAAACTCAAGAGAAATCACCAAAGTTCTAAAGATTTGAAGTAGTTTTGATGAATCAAAACTAAACTAGGGTTTATGTATGGATATTGCACTTGATTTCTTGGATGGAACTTGAAGTAAACTAGTAAAATGAAGGGTGTTGTGTGTGTGGGTCGTTCATATGGTCAAGGAGTGGGAGGAGAAGCATTTATATGCAAATGAGGAGGTTACATTGTTGACTAGTCAACACTTGGAGGCCAAGTTGAACACATGTTCACATCTCATGACACAAGGCATAAGATCAAGCCACATGGGTGGTGAATCCCCCCTCCAAGGCTGTTCATGAGCTTGGAGAGCAAGGGTGTGGACTTTTCTTGGTATTATCCAAGATACTTGGTTAGTTTTGACTCCGGGAAATGCCAATCGTAAATGATTAAGCCTCAAAACGTAAAACCGGGTGTCGTAAAATTATGGAACTTGAAAGTATTGATAAACATGTCAATAAGTTCCATAATAAAATATAAAATGAGTGGTAGGTTCCATTTGGATGTAAAACCCTGCTAAAAACTGGAAACACGGGTCTAAAACGCGTAATACGTAAAACGTACGAATATTGCGTAAAATTGAGAAAAGTAAAATGTTACTTTTCTAATGTGATAAAAATGATTTAAAATGACTTATAATGTCTAGACTGGGCTCAGTCTAGTGTCGGTTGGTATTAAATTTCTTTTAGACATCAAACCGTAAGCCTAAAAATCACGAATTGACTTATAACATCAAGGGATGATTTTTAGTCAATGGAGGAGGGAAAGAATATGTTGACTTTTTCTAAGAAGTTGAAAACTCAAATAGTCTTAGAAACGCGTTTTGTGGTCTCACGGTTAATCGCCCATACGGTTAAGCGTGCTCATGCGAGAATAGTACAGGCTTGGGTGACCTGCTGGGAAGTTTTTGGTCATGTTTTTCTCAGTCACGATTAATTCTCAAATAAATCATGAGTGTGTCAAACATTTTTCTGATGCGGGGTCACTTAACGCGGTCGAGTTTCGTTGTACGTAGAATTTCTGAATGACGTTTTACCCTAAAACGTGTAATTCCTTAATAACTTTCACGAAAATGAGCTTATGAATGTCAAACTTTTAATTTGTCATGGAAATGATTTATCACTCGAGAATATCAAATAAAAATCAACTTTCGGGAAAGTTTCGGGAAAAATGAATAGTAAAAGTGAATAGTGAAATTTTCCGGGAATGGTAATTATCCTGAAAAATGTGAATTGTTACAGTCTCTACCCCTTACGGGGAACTTCGTCCCGAAGTTCTGTGTATATCATATGTTGGAGTGGTGTTGATGAAAAGGTGTGGTTACTTATGAGGACTAGAGTCTGGAATTACCAGTGATGTAATTTGATTTGTCATTTCGGTGTATGGTGTAGGATGAGGCTTCCTTTTATGTAGGAAAGGTATGGTAATAGTCGAATATCAAAGGAAATTGATATAGCAGTCGGATATTAATAGGAATTAATATAGTAGTTGAATATCAAATAGAACTTGATATAGTTGTCAAGTATCAATAACAATTGATATAAGAATCGAATCATGGAATAAGCGTTGAACATGTGGTTGGACCAAGTCCTGTTTGAATTGTACGGCTGCCCATGCATATGGCTACATGGCTTCGCAATGAGTTTGGTACGACTGCGCATGCGTATGGTTACATGGCCCCGTAATGAGTTTGTTTGTTATTGCACTATCATTATGAAAACCAAAAGTAAATCTCGTACTAATGGAAATTGGGATAGTTGTTGCAATCATAGCCTAGTAGGTAATCTGTTGTTGTATCTAGTGTTTATTGACTTCATACTTATGTTATTTCGGATATAATTAAGCCCACTTGTTTATAATTCTTTATTTACATAGAGAGGCATCCCAAACAATGTAACTAAAGGATTATAAACGTATGGTTCGATGATTTATAATTTCTTTATTTAAATGAAAAGGCATCCCAATCCATTCAAATAAGGACATTATAAATCATCCTACTCAAGAATTCCCGACACAACATTCATACTTAGCCGGTGAGTTACAAGGTAGTGTATTATGAGATGATACTGGTGTTCCAAAAGTACAAGATGAATATTCAAACTTGTAAAGCTGATGAGGGTACTTGTGGTGTAACTAAGGATGATTTGAGCTTTAAAAGTGCATCAAAATCTGTAAATGAGCTTGTGGTTCCAACGGTTGTGAAGATAATGTTATGATATGTTGATGAATAAAAGTGTGTAGTGTTTGCTTAACATTAATACTCTTAGGTATAGATGTTGAGTTTGCTTTAAAAATCTTAAGAGATTTTAAAAGTTTATGATGGAATGGTATCCTAAACAGGATGGTACTTCTACAGGATGAAGAGAATAATTGATAACTATCCCAAGATAGTAGTTCGGATTATCTCATAAATGAAAAATTTCAAGAATGAAATTAGGTAACACAAATAAGGTGTTAAGATTTCGCTGAGTGGTAAGACATTATCGTGTCTCTAGATTGTCTTAATGTATTATGGTGGTTTATCGAGTTCATGTAGGAAATCAACCTAAACATAACCCTAGTACAACTACTCTCAGTATTGGAAAATTTTAAGTCGAATATAGTTAGTCAGACTATATTCCACTGTCCCAAGGTTAAATATAGGTGACTAGTCTATATTTAGCCAAGGTTCGATAAAATTTTCAAATACCTAAACTAGGTATACTTTTGATATGTCCGTTGCTTTCGGGAAACTGTCCACTAAACAAAGGCGATGTCAAACCCTTAAGTTGCAAGTCCCGTCCATACAAGACTTGTAACGTATGTTTTCATATTCCATTGCATAGAATGTAGTAAGGGTAGATACGTATGGAAAGGAAGTTTTAAGTAGTTCTAAAATAGAACATACTTGGCCAGGATCACGAACTTTTAATAATGAAGGCTTCATAAGAAAACTTTGATAAATGTAGAGAAAGTTCAGCTTTTGTCGATGATGGATTAGTTTGTCCTTTAGAAATCTCATATTTCTTGTTTTGAAATCGATAGATTGTGACGGGTTTTTGATATCATAAGAAATGATATTGATGATGTGATGGAATAATTCTAGAGACCATTTGCACAAAACACAATGTCTCGGAAGTAGGTTAGACCATTGTGCAATTCACAATGTCTGGGAAGTAGGTTAGGTCATTGTGTGACTCAAAACATTTGAGAAATGATTAAGACCATTGTATCATACAATGTCTTGGAAAATGAATAAGACCATTGTATCTCACAATGTCTTGGAAAATGAATGAGGCCATTGTATCTCACAATGTCTTGAAAAGTGAATGAGACCATTGTATCTCACAATGTCTTGAAAAATGAATGAGACCATTGTATCTCACAATGTCTTGGAAAATGAATGAGACCATTGTATCTCACAATGTCTTGGAAAATGAATGAGACCATTGTATCTCACAAGGTCTTGGAAAATGAATGAGACCATTGTATCTCACAATGTCTTGGAAAATGAATGAGACCATTGTATCTCACAATGTCTTGAAAAATGAATGAGACCATTGTATCTCACAATGTCTTGGAAAATGAATGAGACCATTGCAATCAGTTACAATGTCTTGGACATATAATGTTGGAGTAGGAACATGATTGGGAGAGTGTGGCTGTGCCGAAATGCCTTAGAATAGGCATACACAGATATGTTTAGATAAAATGATTGAAAATAAACCGAGTTTATATATCAATATACTTATATGTGTTCATGTAGCATAAAATGCCTAGTGTGTATATATCAATATACTTATATGTGTTCATGTAGCATAAAATGCCTAGTGTGTATATATCAATATACTTATATGTGTTCATGTAGCATAAAATGCTTAGTGTGTATATATCAATATACTTATATGTGTTCATGTAGCATAAAATGCTTACGGGGAAATGCTCAATTATGTTTAGGGTACATATATCAATATGCAATTATGTTTGTATAGCACAAAATGTCTACGGGGAAATGCTCAAAATGGGTATATATGAATATACTAATATGTTTGTGTATCATAACATGCTTACTAAGTCCATAATCGTCTGGAGGATGGAAGACACGGAGAGCGGAAGGCTATAAAATGTTTTTGCTTGTACATGTGGTTATAGTTTAGGTCTCAATTAGACCCGTTTCTCTATAACCATGGCTCTGGTACCAATCTGTAACACCCCCAATTCATGGATGCAGCGGAATTCAAACTGGGTGTTACTCGACGGCACAATAGTCACAATGATAGAAAACGAACTCCAATTGAGTCGTTTTGAAAAGGTTTATCATTCAAATTATATAAATATCAGAGATTACAAAATGAGGTCCCAATTGGTTCCATGTTTACAATGTATAATAAATGAGTTTTGAATGATAATAAAATTTATAGCCCTCTTGAGTATCCGTGCCCTTCCGTTCCATCCTTGATCGTCATGAACCTGAAATACATGCTTGAGAGGTCAACACAAAGGTTGAGTGATATTCATAGAGTTTGTTAAATCGATTGAACACAATATGTTGGTAGTGTGAGTTATAGGCTCACACCAATGTTTGGAAAACAAAACAGGTAGGCTACGTTATTATACGCCCGGAACATGTATTATACACTAAGCTTATGACACCATAACGTTAACGTGTACCAATATCAATCGGCGGTTTTATCCCGGTAGGTATGTTGCTAACATACCTAAATCTCAAATATTATTGCATTTGTTTGAACTTAGTCAATACAAATGGGATTCGTCAATCCCAATAGGCCTATTAATAATATTCGCGCTCACTATTGCTAGTGACTAAATGGTTCATAATAAAGGATCTCGGTTTAGCAAGGTTGGTACTTAGTGATAATAAAACAATCAGGTAAGCATACAATTTAAAAACATTGTGCTCGGTTATAAATAGCATGTATTCCCCCCAAGGGTTTGTAAAACAATTAAGTAATCGAAAGTGGGGCTATGAACTCACCTTAAGTAAGATAGCAAGTAATGAATGTAACGGTCGAATCGCGAAGGTTTCTACGAGCAACCTATAATAGAATGTTGTGACTTAGGGTCGGAGTAATGAATATGAAGTAGTGCCTATATATATATCTTGCATTATAGTCCATGATGTGGTATGATGTATATTGTAAGTCCTTGAAAGAAAAGATTCATGAAACATGTATGTTTTGTATATCGTTTACTACCGTTCGGGCCGACATAATTCAGAAGTCATGTTAGTAAGCGTTCGAGGAGCCAGGACACTTTAACTCGTAAATCCACAACTCAACTCGACGGCTTACATAATGAACTCCTCACATGAGGCTCCCTACTATTGTAGTAGTTGATAAAGTATATAGATATAAGTTTTGATCCGAAAAGTTACTTGTCCGATATTTGAATAAACTTAGGAAAGTTTATTAGTACATGAAGATTGTTATTAGGGTATGTTTCATAAGTTTTGTATGACCATTTTCTCTTGGTAATATCTCATGGTTCCCTTTTAAGTGAAGTAGATCCAAATTGCTTGTTCAAGTTCTCGCTAATTCCTTGTTTCATGTTTTCGCCTAAATAAGCTTGTATGGTCGTTTCGTCATGGCCTAGCCATGACCTTTGGTCCTTGTTCCAAGGTCATGAGACTCAACCTTGGCTCTAGCCATGGTTGTGGTCTTGATTCTAGGTCATAAGACCCCTTTGGTCTTCATAAACCATAACCTAGATGTAATGACTTTGTCTAAAAATGGGCTGTTTTGAATTTGAAGAAATTTATCACTCGGAAAGCGTTTTCAGGGCTCGACCTTTTTTGTACCTGAACGAAAACGTCGTTCCGGACAACTTTCGTGTTTTAACTTTTTGATGAATCGGACCAGAAGTGGGACTTTCGAAACCCAAATTTGATCAGAATGGTATTTGGCAGTTTTGCCGGAAATCTTTGGTAACTTCAAATGGGCGTAACTTTTGACTCGTATACTCGTTTTAGGTGGTTCAAATTGCTATGGTTTCCTTGTTAAGTCCTCTACTGTAATATGTAATGATCCAACATCATATTTTTACCATTTTGGTCATGGTTTTCCAAGAAAGTCACTAGTTTACTTGTTTTAGTAACTTGTCTTAACAATCAATTACAATAACTTGTTTTGATCATTTTTATACATCATGGACATAACTACAAGACATAATATAGCAAGAATAACATGTAAATAACATGAACATGATTATTTAACAAGAATCAAGTTAGGGTTTCGCTCACAACTTTTGGCTTTCAAAGATGAAAGGAAGTTAACATGTAAGGATAGGACTTTGATAGACTTGCTTCAACCCACTTCACTTCATGCAATCTTTCTACTCTTGTAATCTTGAAAGAGAGATGATGAAAATTGAGGTGACTTGAGTGGATTCAAACTCAAGAGAAATCACCAAAGTTCTAAAGATTTGAAGTAGTTTTGATGAATCAAAACTAAACTAGGGTTTATGTATGGATATTGCACTTGATTTCTTGGATGGAACTTGAAGTAAACTAGTAAAATGAAGGGTGTTGTGTGTGTGGGTCGTTCATATGGTCAAGGAGTGGGAGGAGAAGCATTTATATGCAAATGAGGAGGTTACATTGTTGACTAGTCAACACTTGGAGGCCAAGTTGAACACATGTTCACATCTCATGACACAAGGCATAAGATCAAGCCACATGGGTGGTGAATCCCCCCTCCAAGGCTGTTCATGAGCTTGGAGAGCAAGGGTGTGGACTTTTCTTGGTATTATCCAAGATACTTGGTTAGTTTTGACTCCGGGAAATGCCAATCGTAAATGATTAAGCCTCAAAACGTAAAACCGGGTGTCGTAAAATTATGGAACTTGAAAGTATTGATAAACATGTCAATAAGTTCCATAATAAAATATAAAATGAGTGGTAGGTTCCATTTGGGTGTAAAACCCTGCTAAAAACTGGAAACACGGGTCTAAAACGCGTAATACGTAAAACGTACGAATATTGCGTAAAATTGAGAAAAGTAAAATGTTACTTTTCTAATGTGATAAAAATGATTTAAAATGACTTATAATGTCTAGACTGGGCTCAGTCTAGTGTCGGTTGGTATTAAATGTCTTTTAGACATCAAACCGTAAGCCTAAAAATCACGAATTGACTTATAACATCAAGGGATGATTTTTAGTCAATGGAGGAGGGAAAGAATATGTTGACTTTTTCTAAGAAGTTGAAAACTCAAATAGTCTTAGAAACGCATTTTGTGGTCTCACGGTTAATCGCCCATACGGTTAAGCGTGCTCATGCGAGAATAGTACAGGCTTGGGTGACCTGCTGGGAAGTTTTTGGTCATGTTTTTCTCAGTCACGATTAATTCTCAAATAAATCATGAGTGTGTCAAACATTTTTCTGATGCGGGGTCACTTAACGCGGTCGAGTTTCGTTGTACGTAGAATTTCTGAATGACGTTTTACCCTAAAACGTGTAATTCCTTAATAACTTTCACGAAAATGAGCTTATGAATGTCAAACTTTTAATTTGTCATGGAAATGATTTATCACTCGAGAATATCAAATAAAAATCAACTTTCGGGAAAGTTTCGGGAAAAATGAATAGTAAAAGTGAATAGTGAAATTTTCCGGGAATGGTAATTATCCTGAAAAATGTGAATTGTTACATATGACTTTACTTGTAACGTCATCGTCTTCATCAAATGAAACCACTTTTCCTCCCGGTACGCCTTCAAATCTGTATGCAAATATAGTTCACTAATCAATTCTTCGAAGGACAAAGATTCTCTCAAGGTGTAACCACAATTTGCGTCAAGTTTGGGTATTATAAGCCATTAGATTTGATCCAATAGATCAAATCAAAAGAGTTCTTTTGATTTGAGTCACTGAATCAAAACCAATAGCTCATAGTACCCTAACTTGACTCGAGTAACTTGAGACGATCCTAACCCTTCTTGAAAATCAAATACAGTACTATATAATTACCAAAAGCTAAAATTGTTATATTCCTTAAAATTGTCACTTTTGTTTAATATCATCCCCACCACATCCACTTGCAACTCTCACTTTTCACAAACACCCCTTTATTACATGTATATACAATCTGTGCTATAAAGAGATCCAAAAACATGAAATATGTCCATATGAAATGCACCCAAATAAAAATCATGAATCCTTCTAACTAGCCACCACCATCTCCGATTCAAAACAACCGTTCGCAACAATTACAAATACAAACAAATCTAAACAAAAAACACACCACGAGGGAGGATCTGGCTCTGGTACTTCGATCTGGGGTGGAGGTGCTGGTTCGCCGGAAGTGGAGACGCTGGTGGTGGCATGTTTGGTTGAGGAGAGACAGAGGCTGAGATAAAAAATGAGAGTAGTTTTGTTTGTGTGGTTGATTAGCTTTTTGTGTGTAAATGACTCAAATATTGGGCTTAAATTGGGATCCTTAGGTATTGATTTGGGGAAGATGACATAAAGGGTTATATTCATTTGGGTTTAAATTGGGTCAACTAACTATAAACGGTTCAAACTAATAAACCAGGTTGGAAAATCCATATGAAAAAAAGATATATATATATATATATATATATATATATATATAGAGTTAGGATCAAATAAGAAGAATAATTAAAATAAGAAGGATAGGAAGTAACCACAACCACATATTTTAGATGCACCTACAAAAGTGGATGCATCTTCCTTCAAATTTTCCCTCCTAATTTGAAATGTGTGGCTAGAATTACTTTTTACCCTTCTTATTTTAATTATTCTTCTTACTTGATCTCTTCCCTATAATATATATATATATATATACATATATATATATACATATATATATATATATATATATATGTATATATATATATATAGATTAACGACCCGCCCCATGGGCGGCTAGTTTTGATATATTATTTACATAAATTTAAAATATTTGTAATTTAAATCTATATTGCTTAATATAAATTAGAATAAAACTAAAAAAAGTATTTGAATGTAACCAATACTTATAGCTATAGTATTGATAATTTATTAATTCTTATAAACAAATGATCATTGTTGATGATATAATCCATTAAAACAAAAGCACATCACGTAGCACAGAATTTGTGCCTTATCTTAAGTTTGTGTAACTTATTTAAATACAACGCCAAAATACTGAAACTAATTTCATGTGTAACTGTCTAAATAGGCATATAATAATCATATTTCGTCATCAAAATTAAGTAGAATTTATAAGACGACATGTATTTGCTAAAATTAATATAAACTATAAAGCAGTAAACACAAAATTCCGTTTTGGGATTTATTGTAGAAAAACATATACGAAAATTGTAAAAGAAATCATACTTATTATATTCGGAATACGAAACATCGCCTTAAGAAACAACACTAATTTATCAAGCATAAGTACACATCCAAAACACCCTTAATACATAAAACTATATACGTAACTTATAATTTTATATAACATCTCCTATGAAAACATATATGAAACCCAAAAAAATTGATCAAACCAATTACTCCATATTGAAGCAGTTAAAATAGTTATTAAAACATATACGACTTCAAAAAATCGATTAATGAGTCAAATATTGAATGGTGTATAGAATATTGTCGTAACAAAGTTGATACTCTAATTAACCCATTGCTTAATAGTTTCTTTTGCATTTTTAGCCTTTTTTCCATTAAGTACCACATGTCTTACCATCAAGCTAAATTTAATGGAGTTCAACAAAGCTTCAAGTAATGAACGTTATAACTTACGAGTCCCAAACCATGAGGGGTACCCAATCTTGACTATATTCAACACCATATAAGATTTACAACCAAGCTAAACACAAACAGACCATGAGGAAGGGACCATATTCCAACTAAAATGCCATGAAATTCAGGCCACATACACAGTTACAACATACATAAATGAGACACTATTCTCTATTTATAGGTTGGCTCACAAGCAGACACCAGCTCCTAAACACTTCCAAAATTGTCACATCAGCTTACAGTTTCATATCATCGAATTGCAAACACTTTTTAGCTCATAAACTATGTTACCTCATCATCAAATATGCATTTCCGAGGATCCTCATCCACTGAACCCAATTCACTTTATATTTATTGGATCTTCTAATGGTTCACTCAAAAATTTTCAAACAAATGTGATGATATAAACTTGATGCTGATCTGACCTTTTGCCAACCACACGACAATTATGGTCCTTGAAAAGAATGCCACCTTGTGTTTTGGCCTTAATAGTTTCATACCTTCTCTTTGGTTGGAGATTGCGAAGTATTTGATAAAGGTACCATCCATTCGGTCCAGGGGATGATTAACCTAAATTGTAAAAACTAAAAATATTATAAATACCTTATAAGAGCTTACATGAAGTCCTTGTGGAAACTTCTGCCATCTTTTCTTGACAAAACTTCAATACCTTCGAGAAGGCTTGGGAATTTACATAACTCTTCCAATCATAAACAAAAAGAAAATCCGTCATGTTTCCACCCATATGCTACCGCTGAATATTACAATATATTTTTATAAATATCATTATCGGTTTGACATCGGAAGATGAAGTTTGCGATAATATTCAACATAGACAACTTTCAGCCGTCATTCCACTTCTTCTTAGGGGATGTTTGGAAATACATATTCAGGGCTGCTAATTAACTTAAAAAAAGTACGGCACAAACTACATATTTACTTTAAAATAAACATATAAGTAGTTGCGTCCAAACATTCAAAACTACTTATATTCCTTGAAAAAAAATTAAAAAATAATAACCTTTTTGTACATAGACCGGAAGTAATCCTTCAAATTCTAAGCCATGTCTCGAGCAAGATACGGTTATTGAAAAAAAACTTACAATTAGTGCATCATCATTATTGAATTAGATCCAGATAATGTTATTTGATGTGGACGTTACTCATAGCATCATCAACACGCAATTTGATCATAAAGTGCCCGTTTTTCCTCATCACCAAGTATTGAATAACTTTCGCAGTTGCTGAAACTTTTCTTTGGCATCCTACATATGTACAGTAGCAAGTTAAAACAGGTTGTACAATGTAAGGCCGCTTATTTTGAGTCAGATGGGGCAATGGAATATCAATTTTCACCTAATCACCAGGATTCTTATCAGGATGCAACCGCAATGCCAAATTATTGATTAGAAAAACACAAGTTTTGTAGCAGTGATTGTTTAAGAAAAAAGCAGAGAGATAATTTATTACGGTAGGCTAGTGATTCCTACAGAAATGTCAAATAGTCAATGCCTAAAGCAGCAGATACATACGATTCATAATTAAAACCAATGACCATTAGAAAAAACTACCATAATGAGACACAAGCATTGCACAGGCCAAAATAAAGTAAAAGAATTAACCTCGTTACCTCTTCCAGCACTTGGAGCGATTAAGTCGGGATCAAAATCTGAATTAGCAAGATCATCTTCTGAAGCAAATGAAACAACAAACACAAGTCATCTCATAACTATTGTATATATACATGTTTAATCAAGACTGGAGTTAGAAGTAGCCCCTTAATTCCAAGAAATTGTTGTGTCTAACCATTTATTTAACAGAACATAAATCACTATTGACCAAAGTTACTAAAGCTGCAAACCAACAAAATAAGGAATATTGTATAGTAAAAGGTTATTGGTATGATGGTGTTGTATACTAAAAATTTATGGGTCAATTTTGGTTTATTTTGAATTCCAACGGGTTCAACGTTATTGCTCATCTAACAATGAAAGGGCTCAAAATTTAAATTATGAAAATGGCATTTTTTTTTTGAGATAGCAAACAGAAATATTGGCCCTAATTTCTTGTAAACAACATTGATTATGTTTCATCTCTTATGGGTGATAGAGTAAAATATACTCTGTAACGTTTAGCGAAAAAGGAAACAACTTATTTATAAGTTTCTACTTTCTACATTCACACACATATACCTTGTGGACATAAACGCTCAAACACATATAGAGAAAACCAAAAGTTTAAATTTATAAAAAAAAATGGGTGTAGTAATATTATGGTAAGATCATTTGGCAATATTATTGTCAAGAATGTAGTCAAGTAGGCATGAGAAAAGGAACAATTAGAATTTTATGGAATGCACTTAAAAGGTTGAAAGGAAGTGTACCATTCATCTCGTAAACTAAACCTACGAAATCACAACATGGCAGTGAAGACGTGAAGTTCATAAAGATAGTACAAACGAATTTTGCTTCCAGACTCTCACTACATGAACTAACTAAACCAAAATATTTTAGAACCCCTCTCTTTAACCTGCAACTGTAACAAAAAGTTAACGTAGACAAATTCACTTTTTACAATTGATCTTAATGACAAATTAACATAATCGACCCAAATTTATAAGTAAATGGGTCGGATGTGCTACCTCTAAAAAACCAAAAGAAAGATTTTTAACCGTAAATTGTACTATTCTTACCTCCATTGCAGCAACCCGGGCAAACCTTTTGACAAATATTTGTTTTGACTTAACTGGGCACTATCACCTTTAAACAGTTGAACCCCAACTTATTTGAAGGGGATTTGCAGCTGCTTCCTTATCCTTAACAGCTTATGTATTACCAACTTGGTTCTCAGTTTGTTCCAATACCTCCGCTTTATCTGCTTCATCATCTTACCCGAATCCTCAGCAGCATCAGTATTATCATGATAGACATTTGTAGTTTCTAATTAAATATCCATGGATAAGAATATCTTTGAACTTTTTTGAAACTACAAATTAAAAAAAAAAATCAAATATGCTAAGTTGATTGTAATTGAAATCCAGATTTGAAATGATTCATTTTTTTAATTATTTACCGGAAAATAATCATCATCAAACAAATCATGAGGATTTAACATTAATAAGAGATATCATGTTACACTAAACTAATAATAATCAATAAACAGGAGGTTGTAAATTAGCATCATACATATTGGCAAAAAAGATGATCAAATAACACAAAACATTATCATAAAAAAAACATAAAACATGAACATTATAATAAACAGATTCACATAAAAAAATGTAATTTACATGAAAAAATATAAAAATAAGATTAATAACCTGTAATTGATAGAAATGTGACATTATCATCACCCAGGTTGCCGGAAAATAGTTGTAGTCAATTAGATCGTCGGATTAATTTGCCGTCAATAATGGATACACCTAATCAACTGGAACATGCATGGTACCAAATCACTTCAACAGAACCACTTCCACATACTCCAAACCACTACCATAGTTATAATCAGGTTTAAATTAAAAATGTGTAATAGACAAAATCAATTATCAATATCAAATTACTAACCTATAGTTCATACAATTAATGGTTCTCAAGAGACGGGTCCGGCCGGACAATTTATAGAGTCCGTAATGTCGCCAGGAATATACACGATCAATATTTGATACTCCATGTTAGAAAACAGAAATTACCGGAATCTGGTTCTTTATTTGAATTTCATATAGGGATTAGATGACAGAAACTGGTGCCGGTTTTTTTTTGGGGATGAATTGGAAAGGGATAACAATGGAGGAGATTATTTAGGATTCTCTTGATAGGAGCGGAATGATGGAGGTAATTTCGGGGTTTCCAAAATAAATGAGAAGCGGATATTGAATGTCTGGCGTATGAATCATACAATCTACTGAAGTGAAGCACAAATCAATATACATGCATTTGAAGATAATAAGTTATATTCTTTAGCATTTTATTAATGAATATTCAACATTGTATTCAAATACTAAAATGGGTTATTTAGGATTCACTTGATAGAAGCGGAATGATGGAGGTAATTTCGGCGTTTCCAAAATAAATGAGAAACGGATATTGAATGTCTGGCGTATGGATCATACAATCTACTGAAGTGAAGCACAAATCAATATACCTGCATTTGAAGATAATAAGTTATATTCTTTAGCATTCTATTAATGAATAGTCAACATTGTATTCAAATACTAAGATGGGTTATGGTTAACACTATATTCAAAGTTGGTTAATATTTGACTATAATTAAGGATATGATATTTCAATTTTAAAAAAAAATTAATTTAGCTGTAATTTCAGTAATCCTACTAAACATAACGAATTTTTTGTTACAGAAATCATGGGTAAAAATATCTTTGAACTTTTTTGAAGGTACAAATTTAAAAAAATCAAATATGCTTAGTTGATTGTAATTGAAATCCAGATTTGAAATGGTTCATATTTTTAATTATTCACCGGAAAATAATCATCATCAAACAAATCATGAAGATTTAACATTAATAAGAGATATCATGTTACACTAAACTAATAATAATCAATAAACAGGAGGATGTAAATTAGCATCATACATATTGGCAAAAAACATGATCAAATAACACAAAACGTTATCATAAAAAAACCATAAAACGTGAACATTATAATAAACAGATTGACATAAAAAATGTAATTTACATGATAAAATATAAAAATATGATTAATAATCTGTAATTGATAGAAATGTAACATTATCATCACCCAGGTTGCCGGAAAATAGTTGTAGTCAATTAGATCGCCGGATTAATTTGCCGTCAATAATGGATACATCTAATCAACCGAAACATGCATGGTACCAAACCATTTCAACAGAATCAATTCCACATACTCCAATCCACTACCATAGTTATAATCAGGTTTAAATTAAAAATGTGTAATTGACAAAATCAATTATCAAAATCTAATTACTAACCTCTTATTCATACAATTAAAGGTTATCATGACACAGATCCGGCAGGACAATTTATAGAGTCCGTAATATCGCCGGGAATATACATAATCAATACTTGATACTCCATGTTAGAAAACTGAAATTACCGGAATCTTGTTCTTTATTTGAATTTGATATAGGGATTAGATGACAGAAACTGGTGGAGGTGTTTTTTTTGGGGATGAATTTGAAAGGGATAACAATGGAGGAGATTATTTAGGATTCACTTGATAGGAGCGGAATGATGGAGGTAATTTCGGGGTTTCCAAAATAAATGAAAAACGAAATTTGAATGTCTGGCGTATGAATCATACAATCTACTGAAATGAAGCACAAATAAATATACATGCATTTGAAGATAATAAGTTATATTCTTTAGCATTCTATATTCAAATACTAAGATGGGTTATGGTTAACACTATATTCAAATTTGGTTAATATTTGACTACAATTAAGGAAATGATATTTCAGTTTCAAAAAAATTTAATTTAGCTGTAATTTCGGTAATCCTACTAAACATAACGAATTTTTTGTTACATAAATTATGGATAAGAATATCTTTGAACTTTTTTGAAACTACAAATTTAAAAAAAAATCAAATATGCTTAGTTGATTGTAATTGAAATCCAGATTTGAAATGATTCATTTTTTTAATTATTCACTGGAAAATAATAATCTTCAAACAAATCATGAAGGTTTAACATTAATAAGAGATATAATGTTACACTAAACTAATAATAATCAATAAACAGGAGGATGTAAATTATCATCATACATATTGGCAAATAACATGATCAAATAACACAAAACATTATCATAAAAAAACATAAAACATGAACATTATAATAAACAGATTGACATAAAAAAATGTAATTTACATGAAAAAATATAAAAATAAGATTAATAACATGTAATTGATAGAAATGTAACATTATCATCACCCAGGTTGCTGGAAAATAGTTGTAGTCATTTAGATAGCCGGATTAATTTGTTGTCAATAATGGATACACCTAATCAACCGGAACATGCATGGTACCAAACTACTTCAACAGAACCACTTCCACATACTCCAAACCACTACCATAGTTATAATCAGGTTTAAACTAAAAATGTGTAATTGACAAAATCAATTATCAAAGTCAAATTACTAACCTGTTATTCATACAATTAAAGGTTATCATGACACGGGTCCGGCAGGAGAATTTATAGAGTCCGTAATATCGCCGGGAATATACACAATCAATATTTGATACTCCATGTTAGAAAAGTGAAATTATCGGAATCTGATTCTTTATTTGAATTTGATATAGGGATTAGATGACAGAAACTGGTGGAGGTGTTTTTTTGGGGATGAATTTGAAAGGGATAACAATGGAGGAGATTATTTAGGATTCACTTGATAGGAGCGAAATGATGGAGGTAATTTCGGGGTTTCCAAAATAAATGAGAAACGAATATTGAATGTCTGGCGTATGAATCATACAGTCTACTGAAGTGAAGCACAAATCAATATACATGCATTTGAAGATAATAAGTTATATTCTTTAGCCTTCTACTAATGAATAGTCAACATTGTATTCAAATACTAAGATGGGTTATGGTTAACACTATATTCAAATTTGGTTAACATTTGACTATAATTAAGGAAATGATATTTCAGTTTCAAAAAAAAATAATTTAGCTGTAATTTCGGTAATCCTACTAAACATAACCAATTTTTTGTTACAGAAATTATGGATAAGAATATCTTTGAAATTTTTTGAAACTACAAATTTAAAAAAATCAAATGTGCTTAGTTGATTGTAATTGAAATCAAGATTTGAAATGATTCATTTTTTTAATTATTCACTGGAAAATAATCATCGTCAAACAAATCATGAAGGTTTAACATTAATAAGAGATATCATGTTACACTAAACTAATAATAATCAATAAACAGGAGGATGTAAATTATCATCATACATATTGGCAAATAACATGATCAAATAACACAAAACATTATCATAAAAAAAAAACATAAAACATGAACATTATAATAAACGTATTGACATAAAAAAAATGTAATTTACATGAAAAAAAATATAAAAATAAGATTAATAACATGTAATTGATAGAAATGTGACATTATCAACACCCAGGTTGCTGAAAAATAGTTGTAGTCAATTAGATCGCCAGATTAATTTGTCGTCAATAATGGATACATCTAATCAACCGGAACATGCATGGTACCAAACCACTTCAACAGAACCACTTCCACATACTCCAAACCACTACCATAGTTATAATCAGGTTTAAACAAAAAATGTGAAATTTACAAAATCAATTATCAAAATCAAATTACAAACCTGTTATTCATACAATTAAAGGTTATAATGACACGGGTCCAGCAGGACAATTTATAGAGTCCGTAATATCTCCGGGAATATACACAATCAATATTTGATACTCCATGTTAGAAAAGTGAAATTATCGGAATCTGATTCTTTATTTGAATTTGATATAGGGATTAGATGTCAGAAACTGGTGGAGGTGTTTTTTTGGGGATGAATTTGAAAGGGATAACAATGGAGGAGATTATTTAGGATTCACCTGATAGGAGCGAATGATGGAGGTAATTTCGGGGTTTCCAAAATAAATGAAAAACGGAATTTGAATGTCTGGCGTATGAATCATACAATCTACTGAAGTGAAGCACAAATCAATATACATGCATTTGAAGATAATAAGTTATATTCTTGAGCATTCTATTAATGAATAGTCAACATTGTATTCAAATACTAAGATGGGTTATGGTTAACACTATATTCAAATTTGGTTAATATTTGACTACAATTAAGGAAATGATATTTCAGTTTCAAAAAAATTTAATTTAGCTGTAATTTCGGTAATCCTACTAAACATAACCAATTTTTTATTACAGAAATTATGGATAAGAATATCTTTGAACTTTTTTGAAAGTACAAATTTTAAAAAATCAAATGTGCTTAGTTGATTGTAATTGAAATCCAGATTTGAAATGATTCGTTTTTTTAATTATTCACTGGAAAATAATCATCATCAAACAAATCATGAAGGTTTAACATTAATAAGAGATATCATGTTACACTAAACTAATAATAATCAATAAACAGGAGGATGTAAATTATCATCATACATATTGGCAAATAACATGATTAAATAACACAAAACATTATCATAAGAAAAAACATGAACATTATAATAAACAGATTGACATAAAAAAATGTAATTTACATGAAAAAATATAAAAATAAGATTAATAACATGTAATTGATAGAAATGTAACATTATCATCACCCAGGTTGCTGGAAAATAGTTGTAGTCATTTAGATAGCCGGATTAATTTGTTGTCAATAATGGATACACCTAATCAACCGGAACATGCATGGTACCAAACCACTTCAACAGAACCACTTCCACATACTCCAAACCACTACCATAGTTATAATCAGGTTTAAACTAAAAATGTGTAATTGACAAAATCAATTATCAAAGTCAAATTACTAACCTGTTATTCATACAATTAAAGGTTATCATGACACGGGTCCGGCAGGAGAATTTATAGAGTCCGTAATATCGCCGGGAATATACACAATCAATATTTGATACTCCATGTTAGAAAAGTGAAATTATCGGAATCTGATTCTTTATTTGAATTTGATATAGGGATTAGATGACAGAAACTGGTGGAGGTGTTTTTTTGGGGATGAATTTGAAAGGGATAACAATGGAGGAGATTATTTAGGATTCACTTGATAGGAGCGAAATGATGGAGGTAATTTCGGGGTTTCCAAAATAAATGAGAAACGAATATTGAATGTCTGGCGTATGAATCATACAGTCTACTGAAGTGAAGCACAAATCAATATACATGCATTTGAAGATAATAAGTTATATTCTTTAGCCTTCTACTAATGAATAGTCAACATTGTATTCAAATACTAAGATGGGTTATGGTTAACACTATATTCAAATTTGGTTAACATTTGACTATAATTAAGGAAATGATATTTCAGTTTCAAAAAAAAATAATTTAGCTGTAATTTCGGTAATCCTACTAAACATAACCAATTTTTTGTTACAGAAATTATGGATAAGAATATCTTTGAAATTTTTTGAAACTACAAATTTAAAAAAATCAAATGTGCTTAGTTGATTGTAATTGAAATCAAGATTTGAAATGATTCATTTTTTTAATTATTCACTGGAAAATAATCATCATCAAACAAATCATGAAGGTTTAACATTAATAAGAGATATGATGTTACACTAAACTAATAATAATCAATAAACAGGAGGATGTAAATTATCATCATACATATTGGCAAATAACATGATCAAATAACACAAAACATTATCATAAAAAAAAAACATAAAACATGAACATTATAATAAACGTATTGACATAAAAAAAATGTAATTTACATGAAAAAAAATATAAAAATAAGATTAATAACATGTAATTGATAGAAATGTGACATTATCAACACCCAGGTTGCTGAAAAATAGTTGTAGTCAATTAGATCGCCAGATTAATTTGTCGTCAATAATGGATACATCTAATCAACCGGAACATGCATGGTACCAAACCACTTCAACAGAACCACTTCCACATACTCCAAACCACTACCATAGTTATAATCAGGTTTAAACAAAAAATGTGAAATTTACAAAATCAATTATCAAAATCAAATTACAAACCTGTTATTCATACAATTAAAGGTTATAATGACACGGGTCCAGCAGGACAATTTATAGAGTCCGTAATATCTCCGGGAATATACACAATCAATATTTGATACTCCATGTTAGAAAAGTGAAATTATCGGAATCTGATTCTTTATTTGAATTTGATATAGGGATTAGATGTCAGAAACTGGTGGAGGTGTTTTTTTGGGGATGAATTTGAAAGGGATAACAATGGAGGAGATTATTTAGGATTCACCTGATAGGAGCGAATGATGGAGGTAATTTCGGGGTTTCCAAAATAAATGAAAAACGGAATTTGAATGTCTGGCGTATGAATCATACAATCTACTGAAGTGAAGCACAAATCAATATACATGCATTTGAAGATAATAAGTTATATTCTTGAGCATTCTATTAATGAATAGTCAACATTGTATTCAAATACTAAGATGGGTTATGGTTAACACTATATTCAAATTTGGTTAATATTTGACTACAATTAAGGAAATGATATTTCAGTTTCAAAAAAATTTAATTTAGCTGTAATTTCGGTAATCCTACTAAACATAACCAATTTTTTATTACAGAAATTATGGATAAGAATATCTTTGAACTTTTTTGAAAGTACAAATTTTAAAAAATCAAATGTGCTTAGTTGATTGTAATTGAAATCCAGATTTGAAATGATTCGTTTTTTTAATTATTCACTGGAAAATAATCATCATCAAACAAATCATGAAGGTTTAACATTAATAAGAGATATCATGTTACACTAAACTAATAATAATCAATAAACAGGAGGATGTAAATTATCATCATACATATTGGCAAATAACATGATTAAATAACACAAAACATTATCATAAGAAAAAACATGAACATTATAATAAACAGATTGACATAAAAAAATGTAATTTACATGAAAAAATATAAAAATAAGATTAATAACATGTAATTGATAGAAATGTAACATTATCATCACCCAGGTTGCTGGAAAATAGTTGTAGTCATTTAGATAGCCGGATTAATTTGTTGTCAATAATGGATACACCTAATCAACCGGAACATGCATGGTACCAAACCACTTCAACAGAACCACTTCCACATACTCCAAACCACTACCATAGTTATAATCAGGTTTAAACTAAAAATGTGTAATTGACAAAATCAATTATCAAAGTCAAATTACTAACCTGTTATTCATACAATTAAAGGTTATCATGACACGGGTCCGGCAGGAGAATTTATAAAGTCCGTAATATCGCCGGGAATATACACAATCAATATTTGATACTCCATGTTAGAAAAGTGAAATTATCGGAATCTGATTCTTTATTTGAATTTGATATAGGGATTAGATGACAGAAACTGGTGGAGGTGTTTTTTTGGGGATGAATTTGAAAGGGATAACAATGGAGGAGATTATTTAGGATTCACTTGATAGGAGCGAAATGATGGAGGTAATTTCGGGGTTTCCAAAATAAATGAGAAACGAATATTGAATGTCTGGCGTATGAATCATACAGTCTACTGAAGTGAAGCACAAATCAATATACATGCATTTGAAGATAATAAGTTATATTCTTTAGCCTTCTACTAATGAATAGTCAACATTGTATTCAAATACTAAGATGGGTTATGGTTAACACTATATTCAAATTTGGTTAACATTTGACTATAATTAAGGAAATGATATTTCAGTTTCAATAGAATTTAATGTAGCTGTAATTTCGGTAATCTTACAAAACATAACGTGTTTTTTGTTACAGAAATTATGGATAAGAATATATTTGAACTTTTTTGAAAGTACAAATTTAAAAAAAAAAATCGAATATGCTTAGGTGATTGTATTTGAAATGATTCATTTTTTTAATTATTCACCGAAAAATAATCATCATCAAACAAATCATGAAGATTTAACATTAATAAGCGATATCATGTTACACTAAACTAATAATAATCAATAAACAGGAGGATGTATATTAGCATCATACATATTGGCAAAAAACATGATCAAATAACACAAAACATTATTGATGCGTGGGAATCGCACCTTGCTTTACCTCTCGAGGGATCTCGAGAAGCTTACAACCCCCACCAGGCAGTGTACCTGATCGTTGTAGTATAGTATAGTGACAAGTACCGGGGGATTGATCGTTCAGCTTAGGAATAGTGTCGCTAGGATTAGAAAACCTAATTAATAGTTCTAGAGGTGAAAGATGATTATTTTTGTATTTTTATATTTTTATGAAAGCAAGTAAAATCTCGGGTTTTGGAAGAGTGGGCGGAATTAGTTGCTATTCAACTAACCCAAAGCTATTATATAATTAAAATAAAATAATGAAAATGAAATTAAACTAAATTATACTAAGGTTGTGAGCAGTAATTGGAGAAATTGTGTTTACTTAGACTTCATTACTCCCTAGATATCTTTTACATGTTAATTACTTGTTACACTTGTATGAATGACGGATTGTATTCCTTAATACCATTCGTGGGGTGGCATACATAACTCCCCAACTCTATGAGCTCTTATCTCCTCCTACACCATGACACAGCACAACTATAGGGATTGTAAAAAGTGGCTCATGCATTAAATACAACCAATAAAGACCTAGTACGCCTCGGTTCATGTTTCTTAAGACGTTCAAGCATGTTACCATTTGGAGATCTGCCAGTTTTCTTAAGCCTAACATATAAATCATTCATTCAAAATAAGAATAGACAAGTAATCAACACATAATCAACATCTAGGTTTCATTAGATCTAAGCAAACACAAGAGAGATCTAGCCTAGCATAGTAGAATTGAGACAAGAATAAGATATAAACAACCAACACATAGACATATTGATTGAATTGAAAGTACACTTATCTCAATTACAATGCAAGGTCTCAAGGGTTTGGAACCCTTGAAAAACCTGTAAAAGAGGCACCAAAATCGTCTTTAGGGTTTCACCAAAACTTCTCTCTTTTTTTAATGAAAAAACTAGAAAACTATATATAGGAAAAACAGGCTGACGGCGTCAAGAGTTACTTGTGACGCCGTCACCTCGCCGCCATATACTTCCTCGGACGGCCTTGATCCGCTTATGACGGCCTATGTGACGCCGTCACCACCCACGGTATTTTATTGTTGCCACTTTGACGCCGTCATGAATCCTTCTGACGCCGTCACCACCTACGATGTTTAATTCCTCGTGTCTGACGCCGTCAAGATGGTGGTCTTGACGCCGTCACCTTGTATCTTCAGCATGGAAATTTAGTACTTTGCCGTTTTCTTCACTTTTATGCTCCAAAAACGTCCAAAATGGCTTCTTTTCCTGAATTCACTCTCCAAACACCTAAAATCACAAAAGGAACGATTTAGGGCAATATTTGATCAAATAAAGTCGGATTCGGGCTTAAATGACCCCCTAAAACGGATCATTTTTCGCCTCATCATATACCCTTACACTTGAGATTTGCTTGTCCTCAAGCAAATGAGCTTTTATTCTACTCAAAAGACAAGTTAGGGGTCATTTAACACTAATATAAAAGTAATTACAACAAATAATCGTTCCATTAAAGACCAATAGACAAGCACGGAGATCATACACAAGCACCTCACAAATAGTGTTTAGATACTCACATCTCTCGGGTGTAATAAAGTAATATAACATTATGGAAATGGAAGATATCTCTCACTACCTGTCATAACAAAATAGATTACCATAGGCTTGGGAAAGGATCAAACCTCCACCACATGGCGTAAGCACCTAGGATAAACTATCAAAAAGGTCTTTTAAAGGGTTATAACGTTAGGTGTAGGGATATGAATTACACGGTTTTGTTGGATAAAGGAAGTTTTACTGGTGGCGAGTTAACAATCTCGGTTAATTACATGTACAAGATGGCGTTGCTAAGCCAAGACTAGACTCGACTTAAGCTAATAAATGAAAAATAACAAAAACATAAAATAAACATAGAATAAAAACGGGATGGTAGTCCGTATGTTTTTTTTTTTTTTTCTTTTTCTATTTTTTTTTTTTTTTTTTTTTTTTTTTGCATACACTCTTACCCTACCATCCAAAATAATACATCATAGAGGTTTGAGCATTCCCCTTACACTTGAATCTTTACATACTTTACAATTAACAAATCTAATGACTCGAATTAAGAAAATTAAAACACTTTTAAGATTAACGTACATATGGGGGTAATAAGTGATGTTCTTCCCCATTACTCCATAAAATAAGTACTTACCCATGAGTCCCAATCGTCCCAAAACAATATGTACAAGGATATGACTCGACTTAGCAACCATGTAATCAATTAAAAAGTTAACTTAGGGTTTAACAAATAACAATAATGCACTAAAAATGAGCGCATACACGGAAGGCTAAGGCGATTTGGTTGTACATTTAAGTGGGGTGTAACAAATTCTTCCTTTAAGTAAGATGCTTAAAGTTAGAAACGAAAAGATAGGCTCGGAGGGGTGTACTAGGGGTATCGTGTACTAAAAATGAGTACAACGCTAAGGGTGTGGGAAAAATTAGTTGACTTAACTAGTCAAGTAATATGACTTAAATGGTCAAGTAATTATAATACGGGTTTAACACAAGGGTGATCCTAATGCCTCTTATCATGTAGTAAATCCTACCACACGAATGTAGTCTCACTAGCGGTCTCGGGATGCATCACTAACGCATGTTCTAGAATCTAAATGCTACCGGTACACTCATAAGCACTAATAGTAAATGCTTTTCCTATCAAATCTAAAGGCGAACCTCACATTTTTGGGTGGAAAATTTTTCTGAATATACGGTTATGTGCTAGTCATACAACCTCCTATCCATGAGACGCTTGCTATGGCTAAAGTTTCACTCCTAAATGTTGTAAAAAATTTTAAATTTGGCGCTAAAATTACACTAACAAGTATTTCTCGTAGTTTTATTACTCATCTACTATCAAACAAAACAAACTCAAGCGAAAGTGCATATGTAAGGTATCATCTTTTTACCCTTCCCTTACACTTAAGATGAACATTGTCCCCAATGTTCAAGTAAAGAATGTAAAAGTTAAAAAGTAAAGAGAATGAAATCAAATACTCCCCTGATTCGCTCGATATGGATTATAGGTTGGCCAGGTTAAATCTTCCTCCAAGAAAACGAACAATCAAAGCTTCCCTTCCAGAATATAAATCATCTTCTTGTCACAAATAACCTGTAAATCCTGACAACAATAGACAAGGCAACCTCGCGTAAAATCGGCGGCATCCTATATAAGTTACTAAATCCTAGAAAACAAAGTAAGATATAATGCTTGTGGAATGAAGTTTGCAGATTTCCTGGAGATTATACAACTTAATAATTCACAAAAACCATAAGACTTCGTTAGAAAAACAAAACCGGTAAAATTTCCAGATTTTAACTCCTGACGCCGTCAAGAGCAATACCCTGACGCCGTCAGAATGGACCTGCAGAAATTCTTATGTTAAGTTTCTGGAAAATTTCTGGAAAAACTTCGTCCTACTTCCTGGAAAATCCTGCAAAACTTCATTATGACTCAATACAAGCATTTGACTCTAACAAATACGAATATACATGTTCATTAAATATTGTGGAGAATCATGATCGGTTTGTTTCTTAAAAACATATTTGGGGTTTCCCCTTACACTTATCTTTTGCAAAAATACCTTTAGGTTGAAGTTAAGACTAAGCCAAACAACATACTAAAGTATTTCCACATTTTAGTAGAGAAACATGATCAACCAACAATAAAAACAAAGCATGCATACGGAAACAAATAACAATCAAACAAATAAAATCACACAAAACATGGGTTGCCTCCCAAGAAGCGCTTTTCTTTATTTATGAGTCTTGTAGCTAGACTCAAAGTCATGGGTTACTACGTGATCTCATCATTGGTTCCACTCTCTAGGTCGTCTTCTAAACCAGTTTTGTATTCCGGACCTAGTTGCAAGCATTCCTTGTAGAAACCAAGCATCCTATTTCTAACATACTCTACTCCTCTACGTCTATCCTCCTCATTCCTATAATAAGCCGCTTGCTTACGTTCCTTTTCGAAATTAGAGAGAAGGCGGTATTGTTCGATCTTGTAGGGCATTTGATAAGCAACCTCATCATTTGATAATGGTGGGTTTTGTTGTGGTGGGATGATGGGTTCAAAGATGTTACCACCTTCCATGATGTCGGATGGTAAAGAGTTACGAACAAAGGCACGAAGAAATAAGATAGACTAAAGAAGACCTAAAAATAAAAATAAAAATCTTACTAGAAAGGAATCTAGCAAGTAGACCTAATAAAAAGAAATCCTAACCTAGACAATAACTATTCCCCGGGCTGCGGCGCCAAAAACTTGATGCGTGGGAATCGCACCTTGCTTTACCTCTCGAGGGATCTCGAGAAGCTTACAACCCCCACCAGGCAGTGTACCTGATCGTTGTAGTATAGTATAGTGACAAGTACCGGGGGATTGATCGTTCAGCTTAGGAATAGTGTCGCTAGGATTAGAAAACCTAATTAATAGTTCTAGAGGTGAAAGATGATTATTTTTGTATTTTTATATTTTTATGAAAGCAAGTAAAATCTCGGGTTTTGGAAGAGTGGGCGGAATTAGTTGCTATTCAACTAACCCAAAGCTATTATATAATTAAAATAAAATAATGAAAATGAAATTAAACTAAATTATACTAAGGTTGTGAGTAGTAATTGGGGAAATTGTGTTTACTTAGACTTCATTACTCCCTAGATATCTTTTACATGTTAATTACTTGTTACACTTGTATGAATGACGGATTGTATTCCTTAATACCATTCGTGGGGTGGCATACATAACTCCCCAACTCTATGAGCTCTTATCTCCTCCTACACCATGACACAGCACAACTATAGGGATTGTAAAAAGTGGCTCATGCATTAAATACAACCAATAAAGACCTAGTACGCCTCGGTTCATGTTTCTTAAGACGTTCAAGCATGTTACCATTTGGAGATCTGCCAGTTTTCTTAAGCCTAACATATAAATCATTCATTCAAAATAAGAATAGACAAGTAATCAACACATAATCAACATCTAGGTTTCATTAGATCTAAGCAAACACAAGAGAGATCTAGCCTAGCATAGTAGAATTGAGACAAGAACAAGATATAAACAACCAACACATAGACATATTGATTGAATTGAAAGTACACTTATCTCAATTACAATGCAAGGTCTCAAGGGTTTGGAACCCTTGAAAAACCTATAAAAGAGGCACCAAAATCGTCTTTAGGGTTTCACCAAAACTTCTCTCTTTTTTTAATGAAAAAACTAGAAAACTATATATAGGAAAAACAGGCTGACGGCGTCAGGAGTTACTTGTGACGCCGTCACCTCGCCGCCATATACTTCCTCGGACGGCCTTGATCCACTTATGACGGCCTATGTGACGCCGTCACCACCCACGATATTTTATTCTTGCCACTTTGACGCCGTCATGAATCCTTCTGACGCCGTCACCACCTACGATGTTTAATTCCTCATGTCTGACGCCGTCACCTTGTATCTTCAGCATGGAAATTTAGTACTTTGCCGTTTTCTTCACTTTTATGCTCCAAAAACGTCCAAAATGGCTTCTTTTCCAGAATTCACTCTCCAAACACCTAAAATCACAAAAGGAACGATTTAGGGCAATATTTGATCAAATAAAGTCGGATTCGGGCTTAAATGACCCCCTAAAAACGGATCATTTTTCGCCTCATCAATTATCATAAAAAAACATAAAACATGAACATTATAATAAACAGATTGACATAAAAAAATGTAATTTACATGAAAAAATATAAAAATAAGATTAATAATATGTAATTGATAGAAATGTAACATTATCATCACCCAGGTAGCCGTAAAATAGTTGTAGTCAATAGATCGCCGGATTAATTTGCCGTAAAAAATGGATACACCTAATCAACTGGTACGTGCATGGTACCAAACCACTTCAACAGAACCACTTCCACATACTCCAAACCACTACCATAGTTATAATCAGGTTTAAATTAAAAATGTGTAATTGACAAAATCAATTATCAAAATCAAATTACTAACCTGTAATTCATACAATTAAAGGTTATCATGACACGGGTCTGGCCGGACAATTTATAGAGTCCGTAATGTCGCCGGGAATATACAGAATCAATATTTGATACTCCATGTTAGAAAACTGAAATTACCAAAATCTTTTTCTTTATTTGAATTTGATATAGGGATTAGATGACAGAAACTGGTGGCGGTGTTTTTTTTGGGGGATGAATTTGAAAGGGATAACAATGGAGGAGATTATTTAGGATTCACTTGATAGGAGCGGAATGATGGAGGTAATTTCGGGGTTTCCAAAATAAATGAGAAACGATATTGAATGCACAAATAATCCGCCAATAGTTTACTACTTTTCTGCCAGCGAGATGCCACATGGCTTTTCTTTCTCCGCCACCTAATTTCTTCATGACATGTCATCAATCCAAAACACTCTATTATATAGGTTGGGATTACATGTAAACTTAGCTGGTTTCAAATACTAGATTGGTAATAAAATACTAGATTGGTAATAAAATAAAGGGCAAATGACTTGAAAATTCATCCAAGTTGACACTTTTCTAGTTCTGTGTAGGCAACTATTTTTTTTGTCATTATATCACAAACCTTTGCAAATCCGTCTATTGTGTGTACCCGTTTACCTGGTAACCTGCTTGGTCCGACGTGGAGCCCGTTTTTTCCATGTCATCACATATATTCTAATTACTTTCACCCTTTCTTTTATTTTTATTGTTTTCTTCTTTATCCCATTTGTTGAGGCAACAAGATCAAGATCTCTTTATGTTTTATTGATGACAAATAAACCATCAAAACACATAAAATAACAAACGTTAGCTCAAAATCGCCGGAGCCAATGTCTGCTCCTGGCGCGCTACCCGCGCGTCAACGCACAGGTGACGCGCCAGGAGTTTGTATGGTTCCGGGCAAATTTTGAAAGTCGGCTTTCCCCTTACCCGACAAATGTGGATCTTTCAAAACAGGTATGAATATGTTATGTGCTTAATTGAGAACACTCGAAACGAGTTTTGAGATTTGAGAAATCCTATTTTTAGAACACCCATTTACGGGAAAACGCCAACTCATGTTTTCTAACTACCGCCTCTAGCCAAGGCTTTTCTAAACTTAGGGAGCTTGTATATTTCACGTAACATCGTGTTGAAGCATCCATATGCTCATATCCCGTGAGTACGTCTTCTCTAATTACGTAACGGGTTTACTCCCTTATTGGTCAAACTAAGTCAAAGGTCACTTTGCATAAATGCATCCTTTCCCACTTGGGTTATGCTTTACATCAAGATAAAGCACTTAACTTGTTTGAACAAAGGTATTAGTTGAGAACATCGAGTCGTGGAAAGTCACGAGATATGAAACTATGGATTCTCGACATTGTGTTACTTGAACTTATAAGTAACCTATGATTTTCTCAACTTATAATCTTAATTGTCTAAAACTTTTCTTCCTAATGACAATTAGATTATGCCTTAATCCTCTCTTAATCCCATTTATACAAAAGACAAAATCAATCATATCCAATCATATCCAAATCAAATATTCACTTATACAATCTCTTACACAATCTCTTACACCCTTACATATTCCCTTACACACTACATCTCAACCATCCATTCCCTTACAACACATCTCAACCCTTTATTTTCAACACATGGGGAATTGTTTGAAACCCTAATGAGGCTCCTCTCATCCTAACCATTGAATTCAAATCAAACACATCTCAACCATCCATCCAATCCCTCTTCCCTATACCACCACATGTGTTTGATCATAGCCATTTGTAAGGAATTAGTGAAGTCAGTGTTTAGATACTGCTGAAGATTCTACTGACAGGTTTCTGCCGAAGCACATACTGGTTTCTGCTGAAGTATAGTACCTGCTGAAGAATTGTGATACAGCGGATATTGTTAATCCGTGGATAGAAGTTAGTTATTTATAGATAAGATTTGTAGAATATCTTTTAGAGTATTATGGTTATACGTTTCTTGTAGAAGAATTTAGGGTTTCCACTAGAATATAAGGAACCCAAGACTATTGTATTAGGTATGAGTTTTTCATAACACTTTTAATATAGTATATTGATTCATAGAGGATCAAAGTTTAGTATACAGTTTGTTTTTATATTCCGCAATAATTACAAGCAAACAGAGATTATCTATTTAGTCTTACTAGTGATTACATTAGTAGGCTAACGATCTATTGGCTCGAGATCTATCAAGGTTTAGGTCCTACAAGTGGTATCAGAGCCACGAGATACTCTCTATAATCTAACCACACTCAAATATCTTTTCACTTAGAACCAATGGGAGACAAACCTTCTTTATCCACTGATGTCACTCTCACAGAAACCAACTCTCTCACTCAGCAACTACAACAGGTTGATTTCTCAAACAGCAATGCCAAGCTACCCTATCTCAGGAAGGACGAATATGAGATTTGGGCCATGAAGATGCAAAACTGGATTGCAAGTGTTGACTTTAATCTCTGGAATGTGATTCTCAATGGTTGCCGTCCTAAAAAGCAAGTCAAAGATTCTGAAGGTAACTATAAGACTGTGGAACCAGTTTCTGCTGAAGAGATCCTTGCTGTACAAAGGGAGAACAAAGCAAGAACTATCTTGCTTCAAGCAATCCCTGATGACCACATGGGAGATTTTCATTCCATGACTGATGCTAGAGAAAGCTGGAGGGCTATAAAAAGTAGATTCGGGGGCAATGAAGAATCTAAAAGGATGAGAAAGAGTATGTTGAAACAAGAATTTCAAGAATTCAGAATAACTGAAGAAGAGGGTATCGACAAAGGTTATGATAGGTTTCAGAAGATACTAAGTCAATTGAATCAGCTTCTAGCCAGACCTGACAATGAGGAGGTGAATTCCAGGTTTCTAAGAGCCTTACCTTCCTCATGGTCTCAGGTTAGTATATCCTTGAAAACCAAAGGAGGCCTGGATTACCTCTCATTTGATGACTTGTATAACAAACTCAGAGCTTTGGAAGGCGACATCAAGGGACATTCTTCAAATGCAGCATCTCCTTCACACTCTGCATTCATTAGCCCTAACTCAAACTACATGCCACACTCTTACTCAAGTCCATCTAGTCCCAGTCAAAGTCTTCCCATTACCACATTGTCTTTTTCAAATGCTAGTCCAGTGACTCATCCAAAGATTAGCAATGTCATGGAAAATGTACTTCATTCATTTGTTGCTGAAGTTGATAAGCAGCAACAATTAGCATATGAAGATTTTGAGCAGGTCGAGGAACTTGCCTTGGAAGAGTTGGACTTAAAGTGGCAAATGGCAATGCTGTCTCTCAAGGTCAGAAGATTTGAGAAAAGTGAAGTGCTATGCATGTGGAGAAGTTGGCCATTTTGCAAGAGAGTGCCAGACCAAGAAGGGTGAAGATAGTACCAGGTATTCAGCATACAAGAAAAAGGAGGTGGAGGCTGGAGAATCAAAAGCTTTGGTAACTACTGTGGATGCTTGTGTTGACTGGAATGACCATGAATCTGAAGGTGCAACAAGCAACTCTCCTCAAATCTCCTGCATGGCTAGTTGTGATGCTGACTTTGCTTTCATGGGAATATCTCCACAGGTATCTACTTGTATTTTTGGGTGTGATATCAAATATGAAACTCTTAAAGAAGCTTATGATGATATGAAACCAAAATATAATACTTGTTTTATTGAAGCTCAAACTTACAAAGAAGCTGTTAAACCTTTATAAGAACAAAAGGTGTGGTTTCAACAAAATTAATTGGCATATGAGGAAAAGATAAGAGTTTTAAATAGAGATTTAGAGATTACTAGCAATGAATTAAAGTTTACTGAAAAAAAAGGCTAGAATTGAGTCTGAGAAAGATGTTTTGCAAGATAAGTTAGATAAGGAAGTAGCAAGGCATAAAGAGTTGCTAGTTTCAGGTGATAAATTATCTAGTTTGCTCTATGGAAGTAAGTCTGTAACTGATGCGTAGGGATTGCACCAGGCTTTACCTCTCAAGGGATCTCGAGAAGCTTACAACCCCCACCAGGCAGTGTACCTGATCGTTGTAGTATAGTATAGTGACAAGTACCGGGGGATTGATCGTTCAGCTAGGAATAGTGTCGCTAGGATTAGAAAACCTAATTACTAGTGCTAGAGATGACGGATGATTATTTTTGTATTTTTATATATTTTTAGAAAGCAAGTAAAAATCTCGGGTTTGAAGGATTTGGGAGGAATTAGTTGCGAGTCAACTAACCCAATACTAAAGATGCAATCAAATATCCATAAACGAAAGATGCATGAATTCGTAGCTTAACCTGACCTGTTACGCGAATTTAAATATCCATAAACTAAATTTACGATGAAATGAATAAAGTACATGAATAGTGTTTTCTCTCCGGAAATGAATAGTGTCATGTGAATAGTGAATTTTCTGAACGCTTCTCAAAATCTCAAACTGACACAAAAAATGATGAATAGTAAAATGATGAATAGTGATCGGTGAATAGTATTTGAGGAATAGTAACTTCCCAATATGAAAATGATATTTCGACATCTGAAAAGGGATCTGAAATTACGAGTTGTGACAGTCTTCCCCTCTACAAGGAACTTCGTCACGAAGTTCAGTTTTGGTTGTTCTCTGGAGTATATTCGGTAAAAAGACGTGGATACTTGAGTTGCATTTGGTCTTCCCGTTCCCTAGTAAATTCGGGACCTCTTCGATAATTCCAGCGAACTTTCACGATAGGAATTCGACTTTGCTTCAACCGTTCGACCTCACGGTTCATGATTTCTACTGGTTCTCTTACCAGGTTTAGGTTTGTCATTGGGTTGGATTCCTTCCAATGGAATTATCTGTGACTAATCTGAAAGTCATTTCTTGGGATCTGAAAATGTAAAACATGTTTGTGTAACCTGCTACTTTCTGTCAAGGCTCAAGTCTGAGGGTTACTGGCCTACTCTGTCTGAAATATTAAATGGTCTAGTGTATATTGGGTTTAACTTCCAGAATTTATCAGAATGGTATCATGCCTTTCCTAGGCAGAACTTTCAACATAATCTTGTTACCAACTTGAAATTCTAATGGTTTACATCTTATTAAACTTGTAACAAATCCTTGATTTGTAAGAAATTCTTGGTTATTTCATGAATGTGTATAGGAATAGTGAGTTGGGCTTTTTCCGAGTTTAGTCTATCAATCGACAGTCGGTGCTTCTTGAGGTTTACAATGTCATATGGGTAATATATGTTGTTGAACACTGCCAGAACTCAAATTTCTCTGTCATCTGGTTGATTCTAAAATGAATCTTAAATGCTCCAATATACTAGAGGTTCAATCTCTCGTGTTACCAAAATTGTATCATGCCTCTCCTAGGCAAAGCTTTCAACTTAGTTCGTTCTCCCACTTGAATCTAGATGGTTTGTTGTTAAGGGATACCCAATCTGAATGATGTGCGTCATGCACCAACCTAACTTTTATCAGTTTCTCGTTGCTTGTAACTGGTTCTTGACTTGTGAAATTTCCTTTGTTGTTCCATAGGTTAGTTCAGGACCGGTGAATTTAACTTTCCGATTTCGGTCTGTAAATGGGTAATTGGTACTTCGACCATAGAGTGCCTCAAATGGTGTAGTCTCTTCGCTCGTGCGATAACTATCGTTGCAAACAAATCTGATTTATGATAAATGGTTAGTCCAACCATTTCTAGAGCCAATCGCTCACTCTCTGAGCATATCTTTCCTATGTTTGAATTGTCCTCTCGATCTGACCATTGGTCTGAGGATGATAGGCGATGTTTACATCTAAATGAGGTTCCGAAGGAAATCTTAAAATGATTGCTAGAAGTCTAAGGTGATTCAATCACCTTTATCAGGAATAATTGAAACGGGTACAATGAATCTGGTGACAAATTCTACAATGTTATGCCTTTCGAAAAGGGCGTTATACGAAGAAGATAGAATACGGGTAACAATTTTTGATTCCTTGCGTTTTGGTCTAATGGGTGCTAAGACATATGTCTTTCTTTGCCTATTGTGCTTGGTCTCCATTACTGACGTTTGTAATCAATCTATGGTGTCCCTCCTAATTTCCTTCATCACACATTCCAATATTCCTTATTGTCAAATCACAAAGCCCTAAATGCATAAGCGATGTAGTATGGTGATTGGTTTTCAAAATTTATCTCGCGATTTTTAGTTTTTGGTAAAAATCTTTTTCTAAATAAACGAATTTAGAAATGGAGCAAATCGTTTACTAAATAATATCTTTCCTGATGATTCAAAATTCAATAGTTATGAAATGTGACGTGGTTTTCAAACATGTTGTGAATAGAACTGTTTACTAAAGTTTGATGTTTATATATTTCTCATTGTACAATGGTTCTGCTAAATATTGACAAAAATAAATAAATAAATAAATAAAGATCGTACTTTTTCAAAAAAGGCAATTCAAAAATTATTTCCTACGAGATATGTGATTTGTATAAACGCAATTTTTAAATCAACTTCCTTCAAAAGTGAAAACACTAACAAGGATAGAATAGTAAGATAGGTAATGTTTGCATAAATGCATAGATGTCTAACGTTCGGTTCCTGATATTGGAAGATGCCTATTGGCGGGTATCTGGCAAAACTACAAGCCTAAGTATTCAACAAACTTAAGTCCTGAAATGGTTTATCATTGAAATTGTCATCATGTTTGGCAAAATGAGGGTGTCCATTAATACTATGTTGATTAATGTCTATTTTATTTCCACCTGAAGCTGGGGAGATATGCTTGGGCCTGATGCCTCTCTTGATGTATAGGTAAGGTTATCTAGAATTTCTTGAGGACACAACGCCTTAGGGGAATCTATATCGATATCCATAATTCGAATCAATTATTCTTTGCGAAAACTTACTGCAGGGAAGTTTGAGTATGGATGAGGCCATGTTTAATTGGAATGCTTTACAGTATCGGTTAAGAGGCTTGGTTTATTTCTATAGTGTTGCTTAGCGTACCTTCACAGTGTGTTCGATCCTGCAACTCAATCTAGCTAGTACTTTTGAATGATAGAATTGGACAACTAGGTCAGAGATGGTGGTTTGGATGGTCTCGTGTTATCTTAGAATTGTTGTTGAGTTATAAATTTTCTTACTGTATACTTCTAGTCTAGGTTAGTAGTTCTGTAATCCTTTTATTGCTTTTATTGTATCAAGGAATCCTCCTTGTAATTGATATGGAAAGTCTCTCATAGATAAGTCAATGGAAAAATCCGACTTAATGTCTGAGTGAGTGACAGGTGGGGTAAGTATCCAGGGAGGGTTTGTCAAAAAGAGATGTTTATGAAAAAGTTTATTTGTTTACAACGCTTTTGAATGAAGATTGTTATTAACAATCCCTAAAAAGTAATTATTTTCTTCATAGCATAATCCTTCCTGAATTATACATAGGTGATCAGGCTATGTTTAATTGAGGACTAATGATGCGATACTAGATTTAGTCAAAATAGCATTATTTTTCACAAAAGTTTTAGATGGTGTTCAACGTTTTGTTATGAAGAATGGTATTCTAGATATTTCTTTTCAAGGTAACATAAAAATTGTTTCGCGTAATAGTAGGAGATACTTTGTGTAATGACGGAAAAATCAATTTATAAGGTGGCAATATAATAGCTTATTTTAAAAAATTATGTAAAACAATTTCCCCATATGATAGTAAAATAGTTTGAAGTAAAATTCGTTGAATGGTTTATTGGATACATGGGTGAATCTTATGGTATGGTAATAGTCTACTAATCCACTTATTTAAAGAATGTAAGCATCTTAGTTCATGACAGGGCAGTGGTTTATGATTATGAAGTGGTCGAGAATATGGTAGTGATATTGAGAGCGTGAAAAATGAACATGTCTTTAAGGCAGCTACAGTCAACTGAAGGGGATAGTCTATGTGGTAAAGGATATAGGGCAGAAATTGGTGTCAATAATGCAAAGTATTCAAGAATTTATACTAGGTAAAGATCACAGGTTCAAATGCTTAATCCCTCTAGGCATGACTAAGATGTATAAAGAATGGAAATTGTTGTACAGGTGGTCTAAGTCAAGTAGATACCACATCGAATGATGTTTGATTTGCCATGAATGCAAGTTAAATGCCTTATGGTCAGGTGAAACTTCTCGATATCCTTTCATGAAAATGAGGTCTTGTCCCAATGTGAATAAGCTACATCGATCTCCGAAAAGAATATAAATTTTGTTGAGTAATTGTACCTTGATCTTTTAATCCAACGAACTTATACTAGCGCGAGGGTCTTATAATATGGAATGAGCAAAAAGGTCGTAATTTGAAGTAGTGGTGTTAAGGCATGGTGTATCAATATTGGCAATCTCTGGTAGAGGGGTTTCTTTCGCATCTAAGGTCAAATAGTAAGTAGGTATAGTGGTTGCTTTCGAGATTCGTTCATGAGTTATGCGTGTTCCTTCTTGGAGACATGGTTTCTAAAATTAACAACATTTATTTGAGTGAAACATTGTGAAATTTGGTCATAAATGTATTTTGGAGTGACTTTATTTGAAGTTTGTAATGAATATAATTATGTAAAAGATGTGACTACGAAATATTTTGTATTTTGATAAAAACAATATCTCATATATATATATATATATATATGTCTTTGGAAAAAGGGAGTTCAACAAGATTGTTGCTTAAACAAAAATGAGTTTTAATCCAACCATTGAAAATCAATAATTTGTCGTACTTCGTAAGGTTTGCAAGAAATCTTTTTGTTTGTACAAATATATAATTTGACTTTTACTTACTTGAATTGTTATTATCTCCGAAACACGAAAACTAGGGCAGTCACTTTTATCTTGGTCAATATGACCATTTAATCATAAAGACATCTTCGTCTTTATTAATCCTATTGTCTTACTTGCATCTTCCAAAAGTTGTAATTACATGTCAAATCTACTAATGTGACCACCTTGGTCGGTAGAGTGTTTCTAGAGTGACTAATGATGTAATTATCGACTTAGAATGTGGTGTAATCAAACTTGATAATGAAGGGAGAGTTGTGATGAGTTCCATTATGATGGTATAATACCGTTCAAAGCATCTTGTTGGTTTATTTTGTTATGGAGGTATGAGTCGATCATATCTAAGATAATATAGAGTCCTTGTGATAGATGCCACCCTTGGGCGATTTGTTGCAATTTTTATTGTGTTTGTGAGGCTTGTGGTATTATTCAGAGTGTATCATCCAAACACTCGTGGGTAATCTCAAATATTTAGAGATCATCGTCTAACTATGAAGAGTAGTAGGTTGTCAAGCAGTAGAGGCTCTCAAACTCTCACCAACCTCAAACCTATAAGGTGGTGTAACGTGTGGTAGATGGTAATGGTATGTCAAATAGTGGTTGCTTCTTAAGCGGCCTGTCATATATGGGTGTAGGGTCTCTGAGATGTGATGGTGTTGGTGGTGCTTTAGATGATGAGAACAAAGTTACTGACGATGAGATCCTAGTGGTGAGTTAGGAGACGATGGTGATAATAGTGAATGGAATACTACCCTCTTTCGCGCTATCCCGCGACATCTAAGAGGTAAAACTGAAGTACGCACTATGGGACGACCAGTAGTGAAATAAGTAGCTGACGGTGGTGGTATTACCTGAGTAGTAAGCGCCCTACTAGTGAAGGAAAGAAAACATACTATCTTCCTTGCAAAAAGCATCCTAATAGGTCCATTAAGATTAAGTCTGAATACTCTACCAAACGGCATTCTATGTATGGGCTGAATAATAGGAAAACCCTTGTTCCTATAACAAATCAATGGTGCTAATGGTGGTGTAAGTGCAACAGGTGGTACATTGGTAGTGGAAGATGACAAGGCATCTTCAATGTTGGAATCCGATGAAAGGATGACAGGGTGTGTATCTGAAGACATGTCACTTATGAACCAGGTCAATATAATTATATATGAGTATGGGTATAAATAACTCGCACAGTGTGTGCATGAAACAACATGTATAATGAATATGCACCTATGATGAAATGATGAGATGCTACGATGATGTGGTTATAGTTTAGGGTCCAAGATACATCCTAGTTCGCTATAACCATAGCTCTGATGCCAATCTGTCACACCCCCAAAATACCTGAATGGCAGCGGAATGGAATACCTGGGGGTGACTGTCATAGCACCACAGTTACAGTTATATTGAACGACCTAAAGTGTCGTATGGAAAAATACATCATTCGTTCATTAAAACATTCAGAGTTTACAAAACATAGGTCCCAAAAAGGTGTTGCATGTTTATGAAAACCAAGTTCAATCCAGATCAAACGTTTCATAAGTGCAGGAAATATATATATGTGAGACGCGCCGACTCCGCGACTCCATGAAGGTCCAAATGCATGCTAGCAGGAGCTACCTTAATAACCTGAAAATACATTGCTAAAACGTCAACACGAATGTTGGTGAATTCCATAGGTTTGTAAGTTAAATCGTATGTACACTAGCCACAAGTATAAAGTAAACCGACAAAATGTCAAAAATGCTACATTGGCTCTTAAGCTCATGACCCCGAAGCTAGACAAAATATTGTATTGGCCCCAAAGGAGTGTTTACCAGACACTGAAATAGATTAGACATGAAATGCATCCGTAATTCCGTTGGAGCAACCCAAACACGGATGGAGGAGTCACCCTCATTAGATCTATTCACTCACTCTCGCTTGGCAATATAATTAACGGTCCATGATAATAAAGGGGACTTAACTTGGTAGTAAGGCAACTTAAGCAATGTATGGAATTTAATACTTGGGCATGTACAAAAATAATTGATGCAATGTATTCTCCCCCGTGAGATTTGAAATCAAAATATTGAATTAAAATGGGGCTATGAAAACTCACCTGAAGTGATAGTACAATGTGGTGAAATGATCGGGACAACAAGGCGCGAACACTAGCCGCAACCTAAATGAATGAATATGATCTACTTTAGATCATGAAATGATGTAGTGAATGTTCATGCACATGATACCTATACCACTCGTAACTTGAAAATACTTGTTATTGTCAAAGTAAGGTATTTTCAATACTTAGGAACACTACTACACAAAAGGCTATAAATACCTCCAAATAGAGACTGGTTATATAAAACCCTATTCCTATGATAAAAAATTAGCGGGAATGAAAGGAACTGAGATTGGTTATATTGAAAAAACCAGTTTTCATAATACAAAACGCATAAAAATTGGGTTTGTGGTTAAAAACCGGTCTTTTTACATAATTAAAGACACTAGTGTTTATTTAATAACATATCTTTACGTATTTATGATAAAGACAAGGTTTTTATAAAACAAAGATTTAGAGATTTCATGTTTTAATGATATTTGTGATTGAGCATTGATATTTAGGCCTAACAAGGAGACCTAAAGTTAGACCTAACCATTTATTTCATGACAAGTGTACCAAACTTTTTCTCTCTCATTATTTTTCACCAATCACTTTTTGAAATGCACCAATCAAATATTTAGGTATAAATTTAGGTTCATGTTTTAGGCATACAAATCATTTTTCATTTGTGATTATTAAGGAAATGCATTAAAATGAGTTTCTCCCAAAGTTATATTTCCCTCTCCACATTTTCACAAGTCCCGCCCCAAACTTTTCCCTAAAATCAAATTGTCCCGCTATACATTTTCACATAACACAAAATTCATTTTTCTTTTCCAATCATCCACACAAGTGATACAACCCACATAGATATGTCACAAATCACTAACTATCCCCATTTAAAGTCAGTTCTTCACAAATCAGGTACTTTATTGTATTTTACTTTCAATTTGATCATCAATTTGATGTGTTCATGGGCCAATTTAATGGTTTAGTGATTTTAAAATTAGGGTTTATGAACTTGCAAAACGTAGCAGTAAAGCATAAGTTGAATTCTATGATTGATTTTCAATGTAAATGGTTGTGAATGATTCTCATTACTTGCTGAATTTTGGGTGTTTTTTTGTATGTTAATTGCTTTGAATAGGTCACCATTACTTGTTGAATTGTGGGGGTTCTCATGTTTGTTAATGGCTGTGAATATGTCTCATTACTTGCTAAGTTTCAGGTGTTTTGTGTATGTTAATGTCTATTTTGGGTGTTTTTGTGTATGTTAATGGCTGCAAATTAGTCTCTTTATTTACTGAATTTTGGGCTTTTTCATGCATGCTACTCCCAGTGATGGAAACTTTGTCCCAAATGATGTTTTTATTGGTGTTCTGATCATGCTAGATTTATTTTACTTACTTGTCCGAACATGGGTGGGAAGTCTACTCTTCTTCGTCAAGTTTATTTAGCAGTTATTTTGGCCCAGGTGAGTCCATGTTGTCATGTAACATCTCTAATTTTGCTTTTTTTTAGTGATACTTACCATAGTAGTTCTGTTTCGGGTGGGAGCAGATGTGCCACCAGAAAGCTTTAAGGTGTCCCAGGTTGATCGTATCTTTGTTCGGATGGGTACAAAAGACCATATTATGGCTGGCCATAGTACACATTTGACTGAGCTTTTTGAAACTACGTCTATGCTGGTATGTTTTGTATCATTTGTATGTGAGATGCTAATTTGACCAATCTACCTATAAATAGGTTGATTTGGGTTTGGTTGCTAATTGTTGTAAAATAAGAAATGGGATCAACTAAAATATACTTAGATTATTGTAAAATAATATAATCCTACTGAACACATAAGTTATTTATAAAACTACCAAATGGGATCATACTTCTTTTCAAAATGGTAATTGGCCTGGCTATTATGACCCAATGTTTTTGGGAATGGCAAATTGGGATTCGGCTGAAAAGTCCTCAGCAGATTGTTCTTGGACATTTAAAAGACCATACAAATATAGGGGTTTCAGGAACAATGGTGGATCTAACTCAACTTCTTGGCTACATAATAATGATCCACAAGGCAGGCTCAAGTCTTTCATGACTTAAGTCTTTCCAGATATTCATGTTGTTGTATATTAACTTTTTTTGTTGTAGGAACATCCTCTTTTAAATAAAGACTTAGGTATTGTTGATAGTGGGTTCTCAAGAAGCATGTCTGGGAATCAAGAGAAGCTACATGATTTTGTGCCTTTTAATGGAGGAATAGTGAGATTTGGAAGTGGGGTAGGACGAGTCACTGGTAAAGGAACCATTAGAACTCCAAAGGTGGATTTTGAGAATGTCTACTATGTGAAGGAACTACAAGGATTCAATTTGTTCTCAGTTTCACAAATCTGTGACAAAAAGCTTCATGTGCTTTTCACTGACGAGGGTTGTCTTATTCTTTCACCTGACTTCAAAATACCTGATGACAGTCATGTATTGCTAAAGGTTCCAAGAAATCATAATCTTTACACATTCGACTTGAATGATGTCAAGCCAGAAGATAATCTAGCATGCTTGGTGGCCAAAGTATCCTTGGATGAATACACAAGATGGCACATGTTAATTTCAAAGTAATCAACAAGCTTGCTAAAGATGGACTTGTTTTTGGACTTCCTTCCAAGATATTCAACAATGAACACAATTGTGTTGCATGTAACAAGGGTAAGAAACACAAAGCTTCTTATAAGGCTATTACTGCTGTGAGCACAATCTCAGAACCTTTACAGCTACTTCATATGGATCTTTTTGGTCCAACATCCATCAGGAGTATTGACCATAAGTACTTCTGCTTGGTAATCACTGATGCTTTCAGTAGATTCAGTTGGACATTCTTTTTGGTGACTAAAGATCAAACATTTCAGACACTAAAAGAATTTATGGCCCTCATTGAAAACCAACTTAACAAAAAGATCATAGGTATAAGGTGTGACAATGGGACAGAGTTCAAAAATGCCAATCTTATTAAACTCTGTGGGTAAAAAGGTATTAAAAGAGACTATAGAAATCCTAGGACTCCACAACAAAATGGAGTTGCAGAAAGGAAGAATAGAACCCTAATAGAAGCTGCAAGATCTATGCTTGCTGATTCTAAACTTCCCACTATGTTTTGGACTGAAGCAGTTGGCACTGCTTGTTATGTGCTTAATAGGGTGTTGATTACTAAACCTCATAATCAGACACCCTATGAGCTTTTGACAGGGAAGAAACCTACCATTGAATACTTGAAACCTTTTGGATGTCAAGTGACTATTCTGAATACAAGTGATCACTTAGGCAAATTTGAAGCAAAAGCTGCTGAAGGGTATATTGTTGGTTACTCAGCTCATAGCAAGGCATACATGGTATATAATTTGACTACAAAGAAGATAGAAGAGACTCTTAACCTGAAATTTCTGGAAGATAATGTAAATGCTCAGGGAAAAGGTCATGAATGGTATTTTGACCTTGATTACTTGACAGATCATTTGGGGTATACAAGACATACAAATAACCCCTCTACAGGTATACAAGTGTCACCTACTAACATTGCAGGTACCCTAGAAGATGACTCAGACAGTGATTCAGAATGTGATGAACCCCCTATTGTTGTATCTTCTTTACCTATTCATATTGCAAGTTCTCCTAACACAGAAGCCTCTGATGCCAAACCTGCTGATGATGTGGACAACTCAACTTATGCAGAAGATCTTGCTAGACTCAAAAAGCAAGAGCATGCAGCTACAGAAGAAGCCAAAAGGCTTGGTCTTGAATTTGCTCAAGACACTGAAGCACTCTTGAAACAAGCTGCTATTGAAGAGAGTAGAAAATCTATTTTTCAATCACCTCTCAAGGGATCTCGAGAAGCTTACAACCCCCACCAGGCAGTGTTCCTGATCGTTGTAGTATAGTATAGTGACAAGTACCGGGGGATTGATCGTTCAGCTTAGGAATAGTGTCGCTAGGATTAGAAAACCTAAATACTAGTTCTAAAGGTGAGGGATGATTATTTTTGTGTTTTTATATTTTATAGAAAGCAATTAAAAATCTCGGGTTTGAAGGATTTGGGCAGAATTAGTTGCTAATAAACTAACCCAATACTAAAGATGCAATCAAAATAAAATACTAGAAATGAAAATAAACTAAATTATACTAAAGTTGTGAGCAATAAGTGGAGAAAATGTGTTTACTTAGATTTCACTACTCCCTAGACATCTTTTACACGTTAATTACTTGTTATAATTGCATGGATGACGGATCGTATTCCTTAATACCATTCATGGGGTGGCACACTTAACTCCCCAATTCTATGAGCTCTTATCTCCTCCTACACCATGCCCAGCACAATTATAGGGATTGTAAACAATGGCTCATGCATTAAATACAACCAATAAAGACCTAGTGCGCGTCGGTTCATGTTTCTTAAGACGTTCAAGCATGTTACCAATTGGAGATCTGCCAGTTTTCTTAAGCCTAACATATAAATCATTCATCCAAGACAAGTATAAACAAGTAATCAACACATAATTAACATCTAGGTTTCATTAGATCTAAGCAAACACAAGATAGATCTAGCCTAGCATGATGGAATTAAGACAAGAACAAGATATAGACAACCAACACATAGACATATTGATTGAATTGAAAGAACACTTATCTCAATTACACATGAAAGGTATCAAGGGCTTGGAACCCTTGAAAAACCTCTAAAATTTGCACCAAGTTCGTACTTAGGGTTTCTCCAAAACTTCTCTCCTTTAAATGTGAAAATTAGAAAACTATATATAAGAAAAGGGGTCTGACGGCGTCAAAACAAACATTGTGACGCCGTCACCTTGCCGCCAAAACTATTCTCGGACTGCCTTAATCTACATTTGACGCCGTCAAGACTTAATCATTTCCAGGCCGTCATGACTTTTACTCTTGACGCCCTACCTTCGTGACGCCGTCAAATCTCTACTGGATCGTCATGGAATTTTGCTCTTGACGCCGTCAGGGAATTACTCTTGACACCGTCACCTACTGTTCCCAGCATGGAAAATTAAGACTTTGGCGTTTTCTTCACTTTTATGCTCCAAAAACGTCCGAATTGCTTCCTTTTCCAGATTTCACTCCCAAAGTACCTAAAATCACAAAAGGAACGATTTAGGGAAATATTTGATCAAATAAATTCGAATTCGGGCTTAAATAACCCCCTAAAAATGGATCATTTTTCGCCTCATCATATACCCTTACACTTGAGATTTGCTTGTCCTCAAAGCAAATGCGCTTTTATTCTACTCAAAAGACAAGTTAGGGGTCATTTAACACTAGTATAAAAGTAATTACAACAAATAATCATTCCACTAAAGACCAATAGACAAGCACGGAGGTCATACACTAGCACCTCACAAATAGTGTTTAGATACTCACATCTCTCGGGTGTAATAAAGTATAAATTACAATATGGAAACGGAAGATATCTCTCACTACCTGTCATAGCAAAATAGATTACCATAGGCTTGGGAAAGGATCAAACCTCCACCACATGGCGTAAGCACCTAGGATAAACTATCAAAGAGGTCTTTTAAAGGGTTGTAACGTTAGGTGTAGGGATATGAAATACACGGTTTTGTTGGATAAAGGAAGTTTTACTGGTGGCGAGTTAACAATCTTGGTTAATTACATGTACAATATGGCGTTGCTAAGCCAAGACTAGACTCGACTTAAGCTAAAAAATAAAAAATAACAAAAACATAAAATGAACATAGAATAAAAAGGGATGGTAGTCCGTATGTTTTTTCTCTTTTTCCTTTTTCTATTTTTTTTTCTTTTTCTTGATTTTTCGATTTTTTTTTTTTCATACACTCTTACCCTACCATCCAAAATAATACATCATAGGGGATGAATATTCCCCTTACACTTGAATTTTTACTTACTTTACAATCAACTAATCTAATGACTCGAATTAAGAAAATCAAAACACTTGGAGTACTTTTAAGATTAACGCACATACGGGGGTAATATATGTTGTTCTTCCCCATTACTCCATAAAATAAGTACTTTACCCATGAGTCCCAATCGTCCCAAAACAATATGTACAAGGATATGACTCGACTTAGCAACCATGTAATCAATTAGATAGTTAACTTAGGGTTTAACAAATAACAATAATGCACTAAAAATGAGCGCATACACGGAAGGCTAAGGCGATTTGGTTGTACATTTAAGTGGGGTGTAACAAATTCTTCCTTTAAGTAAGATGCTTAAAGTTAGAAATGAAAAGATAGGCTCGGAGGGGTGTACTAGGGGTTTCGTGTACTAAAAATGAGTACAACGCTAAGGGTGTAGGAAAAATTAGTTGACTTAACTAGCCAAGTAATATGACTTAAATGGTCAAGTAATTATAATACGGGTTTAACACAAGGGTGATCCTAATGCCTCTTATCATATAGTAAATCTTACCACACAAATGTAGTCTCACTAGCGGTCTCGGGATGCATCACTAACGCAAGTTCTAGAATCTAAATGCTACCGGTACACTCATAAGCACTAATAGTAAATGCCTTTCCTATCAAATCTAAAGGCGAACCTCACATATTTGGGTGGAAAATTTTTCTGAATATACGGTTATGTGCTAGTCATACAATCTCCTATCCATGAGACGCTTGCTATGGCTAAAGTTTCACTCCTAAATGTTGTAAAAAAAATTAAATTTGGCGCTAAAATTGCACTAACAAGTATTTCTCATAGTTTTACACATCTACCATTAAAAAAAACAAACTCAAGCGAAAGTGCATATGTAAGGTATCATCTTTTTACCCTCCCCTTACACTTAAGATGAACATTGTCCCCAATGTTCTAGTAAAGAATGTAAAAGTGAAAAAGTTAAAAAGAATGAAATCAAATACTCCCCTGATTCGCTCGGTATGGATAATAAGGTGACCAGGTTAAATCTTCCTCCAAGAAAATGAACAATCAAAGCTTCCCTTCCAGAATATAAATCATCTTCTTGTCATACATAACCTGTAAAACCTGATAAAATAGACAAGACAACCTCGCGTAAAATCGGCGGCATCCTATATAAGTTACTAAATCCTAGAAAACAAGATAAGATATAATGCTTGTGGAATGAAGTTTGCAGATTTCCTGGAGATTATAAAACTTAATAATTTACAAAAACCATAAGACTCCATTAGAAAAACAAAACCGGTAAAATTTCCAGATTTTTACACTTGACGCCGTCAAGAGTAAACTCTTGAAGCCGTCAGAAGTGACCTGCAGAAATTCTTATGTTAAGTTTCCGGAAAATTTCTGGAAAAACTTGGTCCTACTTCCTGGAAAATCCTGCAAAACTTCATTATGACTCAATACAAGCTTTTGCCTCTAACAAATAAGAATATACATGTTCATTTAATATTGTGGAGAATCATGATCGGTTTGTTTCTTAAAAACATATTTGGGGTTTCCCCTTACACTTATCTTTTGTAAAAATACCTTTAAGTGGAGTTAAGACTAAGCCAAAACAACAAAGTAAAGTATTTCCACTATTTAGTTTAGAAACATGATATACCAACAATAAAAATAAAGCATGCATACGGAAGCAAATAACAAACAAACAAAATCACACAAAACATGGGTTGCCTCCCAAGAAGCGCTTTTCTTTATTTACGAGTCTTGTAGCTAGACTCAAGGTCATGGGTTACTACGTGACCTCATCATTAGTTCCACTCTCTAGGTCGTCTTCTAAACCAGTTTTGTATTCTTGACCTAGTTGCAAGCATTCTTTGTAGAAACCAAGCATTCTGTTCTTTACATACTCTACTCCTCTACGCCTATCCTCCTCACTCTTATAATAATCCGCTTGCTTGTGTTCCTTTTCGAAATTAGAGAGAAGGCGGTACTGCTCAATTTTGTAGGGCATTTGATAGGCAACTTCATCATTCTCTTCCTTAAATCTAACTATCCCTAAAGTCGGATCATAACTCATCCTAGTGGCCTCAACAAATGGTTTTCTGAATATTATTTGGCTTAGGCAAGCATCTATCACCGGACGAGTGTCCTCAACTATCATAAAATCGATTTCATAGGTGAGATTCCCTATAATCACATGCAATCCCTTCACTCTTCCTGCAAAATTACTTATCAGATTATTATCGGGCATCATCCTAAAATCAAGTTGCTTCTTCATCACCCAATTGTAATAAGTCCTAGTCATGATGTTCACGGGGGATCTAGGGTCGATGTAAGCTTTCCATATATGCATGTGCCCGATATTGCATAGGATGTTAATGTTAGAGGGGTCTCCCATTTTGATAAGGGGGGTGCCAAGGATATATGGTCTCTCGGGACTATCAAATAAATCCTTATGGTATTCCCGTTCTTCCTTGGTGGGCAACTTATCAAAGTACTTTTCTATAGGTTCTACCTCCTCTAATTCCTCTTCCTTCTTAGCCTCAACTTCCCTACTCTCATCCTTAGTCTCGGCTTCTATTCTAACTTCATCCTTGTCACTCTCTTCAATCTCCTTATCTATCGGCTTAATGGAGACAACATTGACAAAGTGGACATGTTTGGATGATGAGGGGTCCTTAATTTGGCTTCCGTTATTGGTGTCCCTAGTGTCCTTTCTAGGTGTGACTAACGCTTGGTTGTTGAGGGCTTTCAACAAGTTGTCAATCTTGTTGGTTATCTCTGTTTGTTGTTGGTTGAATTCGGTTTCAAACCTAGCTATGCGAGCCTCTTGAGATGCCATGAACTTAGACATCAATCCTTCAAGATTGTTGGTACTACCATAGTTGTTAGAAGGATTGTTGTTGAAAGTACGGTTGGAAGGTGGACCGTTTGGTTGGTAACGACTAGGTGGATTGGAAGAACTGGGTTGATTTTGTTTCCACCTAAGGTTTGGGTGATTTTTCCATGAGGGGTTGTATGAATCACCGTAAGTGTTTGGCTCGGGCTTGAAAGTGTACCACTTATCTCCTGCTTCGTCGGTACGCGTGGATGCGTAGTCCGTAAAAGCTGTTCCGGGGAGTTCCACACAATCACGAGTGTCATGGGGACCACTACATAATTCGCATGAAAAAGTGATTTTGTTCACTTGGCTTGAAGGCTTAGGAGCTTCGTAAGATTTCATGAGAAACTTGACTTGGTCCTCAAGTTCCATGATCCTACGGTCGGGAGTGCTAGAATTGTTCGAAGGCAAAGATATTGCCTTGACCGTTTTATTCAAATCACGGGGATCATTCCAACTTTCATTGTCATAGAGAGCAAGATCTTCTATGAGTTCCCATGATTGTTCTGCACTAAGATCACGTAGCTTACCACCGGCCGATTGGTCAATGGCTCGCCTCGTGGAGATGTCGATATGGTCATAAAAGATTTGGACTTGGAGCCAAAGATCTATGCCATGATGAGGGACTTTTTGGAGTAAGTCCTTGAAACGAGTCCATGCTTCATAAAGAGATTCATTTTGACGTTGTTGGAACATCAAGATGTCATTTCTAAGCTTAGTAGTTCTCCCCGGTGGGAAAATTGAGCAAGGAAACGAGTGGTGAGATCATCCCATGTGGTGATGGATCCCGCGGGTAAACGCTCAAGCCATTGACTAGCTTGATCCCGTAGAGAGAATTGGAATAGGCGTAATCGGGTTGTCTCTCTAGTTGCAACATCTAGGTCTATGGAATCTACGATTTTGAGGAAGTCCTTAAGATGTTGGTTTGGATCTTCGGAACGAAGTCCATGGAATGCACATCCACTTTGCACCAACCGGATGGTGTCGGATCGCAAGGGGGTCACATTGGCTCTGGTGAGCTCAATGGTGTTTCGGTAGCCTTGGTGGCTAGGTCGGGAATACTCTCCTAAGGTTCGGGGCCTAAGGGGTTCTAATGGTGGGATGACGGGTTCAAAGATGTTCCCGTTGTCCATGATGTCGGATGGTTACGAACAAAGGCACAAAGAAATAGATAGACTAAAGAGAACCTAAAAATAAAAATAAAATCTTACTAGAAAGGAATCTAGAAAGTAGACCAAATAAAAAGAAATTCTAACCTAGACAATAACTATTCCCCGGGCTGCGGCGCCAAAAACTTGATGCGTGGGAATCGCAATAGGCTTTACCTCTCAAGGGATCTCGAGAAGCTTACAACCCCCACCAGGCAGTGTACCTGATCGTTGTAGTATAGTATAGTGACAACTACCGGGGGATTGATCGTTCAGCTTAGGAATAGTGTCGCTAGGATTAGAAAACCTAAATACTAGTTCTAAAGGTGAGGGATGATTATTTTTGTGTTTTTATATTTTATAGAAAGCAATTAAAAATCTCAGGTTTGAAGGATTTGGGCGGAATTAGTTGCTAATCAACTAACCCAATACTAAAGATGCAATCAAAATAAAATACTAGAAATGAAAATAAACTAAATTATACTAAAGTTGTGAGCAATAAGTGGAGAAAATGTGTTTACTTAGATTTCACTACTCCCTAGACATCTTTTACACGTTAATTACTTGTTATAATTGCATGGATGACGGATCGTATTCCTTAATACCATTCATGGGGTGGCACACTTAACTCCCCAATTCTATGAGCTCTTATCTCCTCCTACACCATGCCCAGTACAACTATAGGGATTGTAAACAGTGGCTCATGCATTAAATACAACCAATAAAGACCTAGTGCGCGTCGGTTCATGTTTCTTAAAACGTTCAAGCATGTTACCAATTGGAGATCTGCCAGTTTTCTTAAGCCTAACATATAAATCATTCATCCAAGACAAGTATAAACAAGTAATCAACACATAATTAACATCTAGGTTTCATTAGATCTAAGCAAACACAAGATAGATCTAGCCTAGCATGATGGAATTAAGACAAGAACAAGATATAGACAACCAACACATAGACATATTGATTGAATTGAAAGAACACTTATCTCAATTACACATGAAAGGTATCAAGGGCTTGGAACCCTTGAAAAACCTCTAAAATTCGCACCAAGTTCGTACTTAGGGTTTCTCCAAAACTTCTCTCCTTTAAATGATAAAATTAGAAAACTATATATAAGAAAAGGGGTCTGACGGCGTCAAGACAAACATTGTGATGCCGTCACCTCGCCGCCAAAACTATTCTCGGACTGCCTTGATCTACATTTGACGCCGTCAAGACTTAATCATTTCCAGGCCGTCATGACTTTTACTCTTGACACCCTACCTTCGTGACGCCGTCAAATCTCTACTGGATCGTCATGGAATTTTGCTCTTGACGTCGTCAGGGAATTACTCTTGACGCCGTCACCTACTGTTCCCAGCATGGAAAATTAAGACTTTGGCGTTTTCTTCACTTTTATGCTCCAAAAACGTCCGAATTGCTTCCTTTTCCAGATTTCACTCCCAAAGTACCTAAAATCACAAAAGGAATGATTTAGGGCAATATTTGATCAAATAAATTCGAATTCGGGCTTAAATGACCCCCTAAAAATGGATCATTTTTCGCCTCATCATCCCCCAAGTCTCCATTGTCTTCTGAATCATCAGAAGACCCTGCTTGGATCCCTATCAGACCACCATCTCCCAAGGAGCTTGTATCCCCCTTTATCTGCACATCATCAGATGAGGATGAGCCAGACCACAATCCACCATCCACTCCAGAAAGACCGTCATCTTCAAGGCCAAGACCCAAGACAGCGACTAAGGCAAGGAAGACAAACCCTCCTCTTCCTAAAGAGAGGAAAATTGTACTTGGGCTTCCATGCCCTAGAAAATGATGTTTTAAGTCTTGTAGTTTTAGTTTGTGGTTTAGCAGTCTTTTGTTATGTCAGAACTTGAAGTGGATGTACTCTTTTGTTGAATGTACTCTTGTGATTGATGAATGAAATCTTTTGAATTTCTGTTTAAAAATCTTGCAAATCATCAATTCTCAACTTATCCTGCAAAATGTTAGTCCAAACACCACAAAGTATATAGGCAAATATACTAGCAGTAGAGTAAAATAGAAGTAGAGTACATTGCAACTTAATCACTTGCTTCTTAAGAAGCAGCAGAAACAGATGAACAATCAACACAAGACCTTTACACTTTTTACAAAAACAATAAGAGATAAGTTTTTCAAAGATTAACCATACCAATGTTTGCAATTAAGAATTGAAATCTTCCTACATCAAAGTGTTTAGTGAGAAGATCAGCAACATTGTTATCAGTATGAATTTTGACAATTTGAATTAACTTCTTTTCATAGCAATCCTTTATGAAATGATGTCTTATCCCAATATGTTTTGTTTTAGAATGAAAAACAGCATTTTTAATTATGCAAAGTGTGCTGTTGTTATCAATATGAATTTTGGTGTTCATGAAATTGTACCCATAATCCAGTAGTTGATTTTCCATCCATAGCACTTGACCACAACAACTTGAAGCAGCCACATACTCAGCTTCAGTTGTAGAATTTGCAACCACTGTTTGTTTCTTGCATTGCCATGACACCAATCTGTTTCCAAGAAATTGACAACCTCCAGTTGTAGACTTTCTATCCAAGCAAGCACCAGCATAGTCACTGTCTGAATATGCCACCAAATCAAAATGTGAATCCTTAGGATACCATAGGCCCAATTTAGGTTGATGCCTTAGATACCTAAAAATTCTCTTTATTGCATTGAGATGTGATTCTTTGGGACAAACTTGGAATCTTGCACAGGCACATACAGCAAACATGATATCAGGCCTTGATGCTGTAAGATACATCAATGAGCCAATCATAGACCTGTACAAGTGAACATCTACTTCTTTTCCATTTTCATCCTTCAACAAAGGTTTGTTGGTATCCATGGTTGTCTTGGAAGGCTTCATCATCTGTGTCATCATAGATATTCTCTAGAGGAGGCATATTTGGATCTTCAGGGTAATTTGTATCATCAAAAGGTCTATCCTGAGTATTCAAAGAAAGAAACTATGATGTAGAATCAGAGTGAGTAGGCTTGGCAGTAGAATAGATAGAAGTAGTAGTTGCTTGTTTTGGTCTAGCAGTAGAGTCTTCTGAGTCAGCAGTAGAGTCTTCTGGTCTAATTGGAGAGTCAGCAACAACTTCTTTTGGAGCTTCATTGGTTATCTTTTCTGCATCAATAGGAGTTACAACATCTGCTTGAGCTTCCTTAGGTTTCTCTGGTGGAACATCATCTTCTTGTGTATCTTGATGTTGCTGTAAAGGTATGAAAGTAGGACCAACCTTCAGTTTCTCAATCAAAACAATGTCTTCTTGTGGTTTGTTAGTGTCAACACTAGCAATAACAGGTACATAATTCATTGTCTTGGTTAGGATGTCATCATCAAACATCCATTCAGGTCCTTTTCCTGCAGCATTTGATGTGTTCTCACTAAACTTGATATGCAAATTCTCCTCTACATGTTTGGTTCTCTTGTTATATACTCTAAAAGCTTTACTATGTACAGAGTAACCAACCAAATTCCCTTCATCAGCTTTCTCTTCAAACTTGCCTAACTAATCCTTAGTGTTCAGAATAGTGACAGGACATCCAAATGGCTTAAGAAAATCAATCATTGGTTTCTTCCCATGAAAGAGCTCATATGGAGTTTTGTTGTGAGGCTTCACTACCTTACTCCTGTTCTGCACAAAACATGCAGTGTTTACAGCTTCAGCCCAAAAAGGTATAGGTAATTTAGAATCTGCTAACATTGTTCTTGCAGCCTCAATAAGTGTCCTATTTCTTCTCTCTGCAACACCATTCTGCTGTGGAGTTCTTGCAACACTATACTGTCTTAAAATGCCTTTTCCCACACAGAATCGGTTCATCACACTATTCTTGAACTCAGTACCATTGTCACATCTTATAATCTTCACTTTGTGGTTGTGCAGGTTTTCAACTCTTGTGATAAATTCCTTAAGAATCTCTGGGGTTTCATCTTTAGTGGATAAGAAAAACACCCAAGTAAACCTGCTGTAGTCATCTGTGACAACTAGGCAATATGACTTCTTATTCAAACTTTTCACAAAAACAGGCCCAAATAAATCCATGTGTAACAAATGCAAGGGCACTGTATTTGTGTTCACAGTCTTAGACTTGAATGAGACTCTGTGTTGTTTTCCCTTCTGACAAGCAATACAAGTCTCACTGTTTTCAAACAACTTTGTGGGCATGCCTCTCACAAGATTTCCTTTCACCAACTTATTCATTGTCTTGTAGTTCAAGTGCCCAAGTCTTCTATGCCATAATTTGGACTCATCAACAGTGGCTTTTGCAATCAGACAAGTTAAAGCTCTTTTGGGAACTATGTTCTTAATATGGTCACTCTATATATTTTCATTTCTAGGGATCTTCAATAGCACAAACTTATCATTTGGAAATTGAAAATCAGGAGAAAGGATTGTAACACCCCCAAAATACCGCAGCGGAAGACTGTGTCACTGGGGTGCTACTTCATAATACAAAGTACAAGTTATAGAAAACGAACTCTAAATGAGACGTTTTGAAAAGTTACCATTCGATTAATGAATTCAAAGTTACAAACATGAGATTCCAAAGTATGATACATAAATGTATACAAATGTTTTGAATGGTAAATGATAAAAGCGTAAGTCTTCAGAATATGCAGCTTGACTCTAAGTTCCACGCACTAGCTATCGCCTTACTAACCTGAGATAAACATGCTAAAGTGTCAACACAATGGTTGGTGAGTTCATAGAGTTTGTATTAAAATAGTTGAAAAGCCTTAAAAGAATGTTCACACAGCAAAGGCATCATGAATCCACTCAGTTACAAGTCCCGCCATAAGAGACTTGTAACCTGTGTGTTCACAACCCACTGCTACAATATAGTATGATAAAGACATGTATAAGTTCATCAAAACAATTAAGCAATTAGTCGTGAGTCTACACTTCATCTCCGAAGACCTCACGTTTATGATGTATCCAACATTCGCAAATGTTAGGATGTATCAATAGCCTCAATGGTCATCCAACAACTTAATTTGGAGCCACCGGAAGTCTCAATGGTCATCCAGCAACTTAATCTGGAGCCACTGGCAGTAACACAATCAAGTATAACGCAGTTAAGTATAACACAATCATGTATGTATGAAATCAAGTATAATGCGATCAAGTATAAGACAATCAAGTATAGAACAATCAAGTATAATGCGATCAAGTATTTGTACAAGTAAGCAAGTAGTTGTGCATGTATCCCCCCCAAAGAGTTAAAACAAGTATGAAAAAGTAGGGGCTATGACTCACCTTAAGCTTATGTAATGAGAAATGAAAGTGGTAGTCGAATCGCGAAAGTCTCTAAGAGCAGCCTATAATAGAACGTTGCGACTTAGGTTTGGAGTAACGTCTAAGAATACGAAGAATTGCCCATATATGTCTTGCATAATGTTCATGATGTAGTACTTTAGTATAATGTGTAAGTCTTTGAATATAAGTGGTCTACGAAACATGTAAAGGTTGTATATCTCTTACTACCGTTCGGGCCGACATAATTCAGAAGTCATGGAGTAAACGTTCGAGGAGCCAGGACACTTTAACTCGTAAATCCACAACTCGTCTCGACGGCTTACTTAATGAACTCCTCACATGAGGCTCCCTACTATTGTAGTATTTGATAACATATATATAAGTTTTGATCCGAAAAGTTACATGTCCGATAATTGAATAAACTTAGGAAAGTCTATTTGTACATGAAGATTGTTATTAGGGTAAGTTTATTATAACTTGTATCTCATGGTTCTTTAGGTGGATTAGATCCAAATTGTTTGTTCAAGTTATCGTCAACTCCTTGTTTCATGTCTTCGCCTAAGTAAGTTTATATGATCATTTAGTCAGGGCTTCGCCGTGACCTTGGTCATTTTTCCATGGTCTTGAGACTCAACCTTGGCTTTAGCCATGGTTGTGGTCTCGGCTTTAGGTCATTAGACCTCTTGGTCTTAGTAAATCATAACTATAATATAGTGACTTTTGTCTAAAATGGGCTGTTAAGATTTTGAAGAAAATTATCACTCGGAAAGCGTTTTCAGGGCTCGAGCTTCTTTGTTCCTGAACGAAAACGTCGTTCCGACAACTTTCGTGTTTTAACTTTTTGATGAATCGGACCAGAAGTGGGACTTTCAAAACCAAAATTTGATCAGAATGCTATTTAGGCAGTTTTGCCGTTTTGGTTTCGCTAACTTCAAATGGTCATAACTTTTGACTCGTGTACTCATTTTGGGTGATTCAAATTGCTATGTTTTCCTTGTTAAGTACTCTTTAACAGTAAGTAAGTGTCAAATATCAAAGTTATACTATTGTGGTCGTGGTTTTCTATAAAAATCACTAGTTTGCTTGTTTGCTTGTCATAAGTTAACATATGTATACCAGTACTCGTTTTATCCATTTTTAAACATCATGAACACAATAACAAGAACATATATAGCATGAAAAGAACACAAAGAGCATGAAAATGATATTGAGCAAGAAAGTATATAAGGGTTTCTTACAACTTTTGGCTTTCACTTAAGAAAGGAAGTCAAGTATAGAACTAGGACACTAAACCTAATCTTGTAAACCCTTCACCATAACTCTTGTAACCCTTGCTAGCCTTGATCTAACCCTTGTGAAAACCATTTAACTTCAGCCCTAGTAACCTTTTGTAGCGCTTAATTCAACCATGGAATCACCAAACAAACTTAAGAACTAGGTAGAGAATACTAAGACCTTGAACTTTGTAGTGTAACTTGTATATTGAAGATCAAAGGATCATGGTGCTAGGGATAATTGGTGTGGCGTTTGAATGATGAATAAATGAAGACATGAGCTTGCTTTTATACTAAAAATGAGGAGGTTAGGAAGGTAACTAGTAAGCTTCCTAAACTTGGTGACCAAGTTGTAATTAAAATGATCTAAAGAATCAATGGTCAAGATTTAACCACACATGGTGACTCCCCCCCCCCCCCTAAGTCGGTTTGTATATGGAAAGGGTGACTAGATGAGTAGTCATGGTCTTTGGATGATAATATCCTAAGTATGTAGCTAGTTTTGACTCCGTAAATTGCTAACCGTATGTTTTTAAGTCACGAAACGTAAAACCGGGTATCCTAAAAATATGAAACTTGAAAGTATGGTCAAACATGTCAATATACTCCATAATAAAATATAAAATGAGTGGTAGGTTCTATCGGGTGCTAAAACCCTGCTAAAAACTGGAAACACGGGTCTAAAACGCGTAATTCGCGTAAAACGCTGAACTGAAAAACGTAAAATTCCAAAACTTTTGGAATTGTCCTAAAATGAGAGAAAATCATATTTCTATTGTTTATAATGTTTTATGGACATATCGGGATGCTGGAATGATGTTTAAACCTAAAAGTAAATCTCGGACACGGCTTTGTGATTTTTGCAGAAATGATCCGACGAGCGTCAAACTCTCGGATTATCATTAAAATAGTTTAACTTACGAAAATATGAAATAAAAAATTATGAGATGAATAGTGAAAAGTGAATAGTAAAAAGTGAATAGTGAAATTTTCGGGAATAAAAGTTAACCTGAAATTGCGAATTGTTACAGTCTCTACCCCTTAAGGAGAACTTCGTCCCGAAGTTCAGTTGATGTTAACTACTTACGATGTGTCTAAGAGAATTCAGGATCTCTAATATAGTGGTGTTCACTCTGATTCATCTAAGGTTCTGGTTACGGAGTTATATCGGCTACAATTAAGCCCACTTATTTATAACTCATTACTTACATAAAGAAGCGTCCAAATTTATGTAAGTAATGGATCATAAACTCATGGTTCGGTGATTTACAATTTCTTTATTTAACTGAAGAGGCGTCCCAATCCATTTAAATAAGGAGATTTTAAAACATCCTACTTAAGAATTTCCGACACAAAATCCGCCTTCTGAGGCCGATAGTAAGATAATCAAGCCATCAAATCCCTAAAGCTAAGCAATAATATTATTTAACTCAAATCTTGTGTCTCATCAAACAAGAACTGTCACAAGATCAAGTTAACTAATTAGTTATTACTGAGCTCCATGTTTTTAATGACTCGACGAATCTCTGGGGCTCCTTATAATACTAAAGTCACATCATCTAACAGCGTGGAACTAGGCAAACCTCTAACCAAAAAGCATATGTGTATGTATTGTGTGTAAGGAAAATAAAGAGGAAGGTCCCAACGTATATAGCAGTTATAGTCTAGGCACTAAATGCAACCTAGTTCTCTATAACCAAGGCTCTGGTACCAATCTGTAACACCCCCAAAATACCGCAGCGGAAGACTGTGTCACTGGGGTGCTACTTCATAATACAAAGTACAAGTTATAGAAAACGAACTCTAAATGAGACGTTTTGAAAAGTTACCATTCGATTAATGAATTCAAAGTTACAAACATGAGATTCCAAAGTATGATACATAAATGTATACAAATGTTTTGAATGGTAAATGATAAAAGCGTAAGTCTTCAGAATATGCAGCTTGACTCTAAGTTCCACGCACTAGCTATCGCCTTACTAACCTGAGATAAACATGCTAAAGTGTCAACACAATGGTTGGTGAGTTCATAGAGTTTGTCTTAAAATAGTTGAAAAGCCTTAAAAGAATGTTCACACAGCAAAGGCATCGTGAATCCACTCAGTTACAAGTCCCGCCATAAGAGACTTGTAACCTGTGTGTTCACAACCCACTGCTACAATATAGTATGATAAAGACATGTATAAGTTCATCAAAACAATTAAGCAATTAGTCGTGAGTCTACACTTCATCTCCGAAGACCTCACGTTTATGATGTATCCAACATTCGCAAATGTTAGGATGTATCAATAGCCTCAATGGTCATCCAACAACTTAATTTGGAGCCACCGGAAGTCTCAATGGTCATCCAGCAACTTAATCTGGAGCCACTGGCAGTAACACAATCAAGTATAACGCAGTTAAGTATAACACAATCATGTATGTATGAAATCAAGTATAATGCGATCAAGTATAAGACAATCAAGTATAGAACAATCAAGTATAATGCGATCAAGTATTTGTACAAGTAAGCAAGTAGTTGTGCATGTATCCCCCCCAAAGAGTTAAAACAAGTATGAAAAAGTAGGGGCTATGACTCACCTTAAGCTTATGTAATGAGAAATGAAAGTGGTAGTCGAATCGCGAAAGTCTCTAAGAGCAGCCTATAATAGAACGTTGCGACTTAGGTTTGGAGTAACGTCTAAGAATACGAAGAATTGCCCATATATGTCTTGCATAATGTTCATGATGTAGTACTTTAGTATAATGTGTAAGTCTTTGAATATAAGTGGTCTACGAAACATGTAAAGGTTGTATATCTCTTACTACCGTTCGGGCTGACATAATTCAGAAGTCATGGAGTAAACGTTCGAGGAGCCAGGACACTTTAACTCGTAAATCCACAACTCGTCTCGACGGCTTACTTAATGAACTCCTCACATGAGGCTCCCTACTATTGTAGTATTTGATAACATATATATAAGTTTTGATCCGAAAAGTTACATGTCTGATAATTGAATAAACTTAGGAAAGTCTATTTGTACATGAAGATTGTTATTATGGTAAGTTTATTATAACTTGTATCTCATGGTTGTTTAGGTGGAGTAGATCCAAATTGTTTGTTCAAGTTATCGTCAACTCCTTGTTTCATGTCTTCGCCTAAGTAAGTTTATATGGTCATTTAGTCATGGCTTCGCCGTGACCTTGGTCATTTTTCCATGGTCTTGAGACTCAACCTTGGCTTTAGCCATGGTTGTGGTCTCGGCTTTAGGTCATTAGACCTCTTGGTCTTAGTAAATCATAACTATAATATAGTGACTTTTGTCTAAAATGGGCTGTTAAGATTTGAAGAAAATTATCACCCGGAAAGCATTTTCAGGGCTCGAGCTTCTTTGTTCCTGAACGAAAACGTCGTTCCGGACAAATTTTGTGTTTTAACTTTTTGATGAATCGGACCAGAAGTGGGACTTTAAAAATCAAAATTTGATCAGAATGCTATTTAGGCAGTTTTGCCGTTTTGGTTTCGCTAACTTCAAATGGTCATAACTTTTGACTCGTGTACTCGTTTTGGGTGATTCAAATTGCTATGTTTTCCTTGTTAAGTCCTCTTTAACAGTAAGTAAGTGTCAAATATCAAAGTTATACTATTGTGGTCGTGGTTTTCTATAAAAATCACTAGTTTGCTTGTTTGCTTGTCATAAGTTAACATATGTATACCAATACTCGTTTTATCCATTTTTAAACATCATGAACACAATAACAAGAACATATATAGCATGAAAAGAACACAAAGAGCATGAAAATGATATTGAGCAAGAAAGTATATAAGAGTTTCTTACAACTTTTGGCTTTCACTTAAGAAAGGAAGTCAAGTATAGAACTAGGACACTAAACCTAATCTTGTAAACCCTTCACCATAACTCTTGTAACCCTTGCTAGCCTTGATCTAACCCTTGTGAAAACCATTTAACTTCAGCCCTAGTAACCTTGTGTAGCTCTTAATTCAACCATGGAATCACCAAACAAACTTAAGAACTAGGTAGAGAATACTAAGACCTTGAACTTTGTAGTGTAACTTGTATATTGAAGATCAAAGGACCATGGTGCTAGGGGTAATTGGTGTGGCGTTTGAATGATGAATAAATGAAGACATGAGCTTGCTTTTATACTAAAAATGAGGAGGTTAGGAAGGTAACTAGTAAGCTTCCTAAACTTGGTGACCAAGTTGTAATTAAAATGATCTAAAGAATCAATGGTCAAGATTTAACCACACATGGTGACTCCCCCCCCCCCCCTAAGTCGGTTTGTATATGGATAGGGTGACTAGATGAGTAGTCATGGTCTTTGGATGATAATATCCTAAGTATGTAGCTAGTTTTGACTCCGTAAATTGCTAACCGTAAGTTTTTAAGTCACGAAACATAAAACCGGGTATTCTAAAAATATGAAACTTGAAAGTATGGTCAAACATGTCAATATACTCCATAATAAAATATAAAATGAGTGGTAGGTTCTATCGGGTGCTAAAACCCTGCTAAAAACTGGAAACACGGGTCTAAAACGCGTAATTCACGTAAAACGCTGAACTGAAAAACGTAAAATTCCAAAACTTTTGGAATTGTCCTAAAATGAGAGAAAATCATATTTCTATTGTTTATAATGTTTTATGGACATATCGGGATGCTGGAATGACGTTTAAACCTAAAAGTAAATCTCGGACACGGCTTTGTGATTTTTGCAGAAATGATCCGACGAGCGTCAAACTCTCGGATTATCATTAAAATAGTTTAACTTACGAGAATATGAAATAAAAAATTCTGAGATGAATAGTGAAAAGTGAATAGTGAAATTTTCGGGAATAAAAGTTAACCTGAAATTGCGAATTGTTACAAGGATCATACATTTAGTGTCTGTAAAAAGAACAAAATTCCTTTTGTCACACATTTGTGAAACACTAAAGAGGTTTAACTTAAGCCCTTTCACAAGAAACACCTTCTCAAAGTCCAAATTTCCAGTCTTTAAAGTGCCTCTACCAATAATCTTTCCACCTTTTGGATCATTCCCAAAAGCAACATATCCACCATCAAAAGCCTCAAAATCTTCAAGCTGAGACTCATCCCCTGTCATATGTCCAGAGCATCCACTATCAACTATAACCATATCTTTAACCTCATCCAATAGATTGCCCTGCACATGAAAATAGAGAAATTAGTTTCTCTTGGGGACCCAAGCCATTACTGACTTGGATCTGCCTTGTGCATCAACATAGTTAAATTTCTTTAAATCACTTGATGCACTGCTGGTTTTGGAAACATTGTTTGTAACATTTGATTTTGGTTTCCAAACCCAACAAGCTGAGGCCTTAACAGCATAAAAATGATTCCCAACAACTGTATTTGATAAAACTTTTGGCCCAGAAGTAGAAAGTTTTGTACTAGCAGCAGAATGCTTACTAGTAGCAGAGTGCTTACTAGCAGCAGAGTGCTTACTAGCAGTAGAGCCAGCAACAGAACCAGTTGTGGTTTTAAAAGCACCATTCGATTTAGCAGCATAAATTGATCTTGTTGCACCAGATCTTAACAACACAGCCCTAGGAATCATGTTTCTATTAGGATGAGGGTGAGTATTCTGATTAACATATTTGTGATTCACCCTAGAGTATTGATTCCAAACAGGTTTCTTGTGGTCAGGACAGCTATTAATCAAATGTTCAAAGCTACCACACTTATAACAAGCCTTTTTCCTCAATTGAAACTCACTACCTAATTTGTTTGAAACTAGGTTATTAAAGTTTCTCTGATTACCCCTAGGCTTATTATTGAAACCATTCATTCTTTCTATAGAAATCTCTTTATACTCAACCATTTTTCTAGAGATACCTTGACCTAGCACAGGTTTCACAAACTTCACTTCTTCAATTTTAGGTTCAACTTTTTCAATCTTAGCAGGAATTTCTTCCTTTACTTCATTATGTTTTAGTTCAACCTGTTCTTGTTCCTCATCACTATCTGAGTACCAATCTTCATTAATGGGAGCATCAGGAAATTTTCTACCCTCTACCTTAGGTGTTTCTAAGACACTTGTACTAGACTCACCTATTGGTTTTTCTATGTTCAGCTCACTAATGAAGGACAATTCTTTTCCTGGTGGAGCATAGGCACTCTTTACAGGAGGAGCAACCTCATTGTAACCTATTCCACTTCCTTTCCTCATTATTGTACTCTCAATAGATTTATTAACCAAATCAGAAGCATATTGCTGTTTGTTTACTCATACTATATGTTTTTCTTTTTCAGCAAGAGCTGCATCTCTATCTTGTTCTGCTTCTTCTAATTTATTTTTAAGAAACTCAATTTCACTGTTTTTCTTAAAAATCTCAACATCTTGTTGGTTAATTCTATCTACATATTCCATCTCACACTCTTTTAAGTACTCAAGTCTTCTTTCAACATTTTGAATACCTACTTTGTAACCTAAGTTATCAAGTTTTAGGTTTTCAACTTCCTTATTTAGACTTTCATTCCTAGACTTAAGTTCTTCTATAGTGTCAGCACAAGACTTAAAAGAACACACAGATAGATCAGAATCATTAGATACCTCAGAGTCAGATCCAGAAGATGATGATGAATAAGCCATAATGTCACAACTCGTAATTTCCGGTCATTTTCCAACTTCGATAATCTACTATTCATCAGTTACTATTCACTGATTACTATTCATCATTTTACTATTCATCATTTTCAAGGTCAATTTGATATTCCGAGAAACGTTCAGAAAATTTACTATTCATATGACACTATTCATTTCGAAGAGAATACACTATTCACGTGCATTACTCATTTCATCGTAAACTTACTTTACGGGTATTCAAAATTCGCGTAACCGTATTGGTTCAGGAGCAAATTCATGCATTATCATTGAGACATTTCATACGGACTAGAAATAGTCTGCATATCATCATTATGGCACTTGCATACTATTCCACTCGTAGGATATTTAAATTAGTACTTTTGTTATAATTAACTTTTACGTATAATTATTTCTAAATAAACATTAACAAACGACCAAGTTATAAACGTTTTAAAATCGTCAAAACTATATATATATATATATATATTTAGTCACTACTAGAAAATAATATAACTACATACTAAATAATATATTTTCTAGATTTCTTATTCAAGGAGTTTATTTTTAACTAACGAAGTACGTATGACTCAAGGTTTATTACGCGACTACTAGACATTATTTTAAGGTTTTCAAGACGAGGAATATAACACTAACATTTTTATACGATATATATTACGACAACTTTTTATAACTCTATTTGGACTTATTTTTTCTAAGTATGGAAAGTATTTTATTTGACAATAACTAGTATTTCCAAGTTACGAGTGGTATAGGTATCATGTGCATGTGCATTCATTACATCACGGCATGATCTAAATTAGATCACGATTATTCATAATAGGTTGCGGCTAATACACGCGCCTTGTTGTCCCTATCATTTCACATCTTTGTACTATCACTCCAGGTGAGTTTTCATATCCCCGTTTTCAATTACTTATTTTGATTTCAAATCCCACGGGGGAGAATACATTGCATCAACTATTTTTGTACATGCCCAAGTATTACAAATTCCATACATTGCTTAAGTTGCCTTATTACCACGTCTTGACAAGTCCCCTTTATTATCATGGACCGTTAATTTTAGTGCTAAGCGAGAGTGAGTGAATAGATCTATTGAGGGAGATGCCTCCTTTCGCGTTGGGTTGCTCCAACGGGACGAATGCTTTTCATGTCTTATCAATTTTAGTGCCTGGTAAACACTCTGTTGGGGCCATTACTATGTCTAGCTTCGGGGTCATGAGCTTAAGAGACAATGTGGCATTTTTGACATATTGTCACCTTACTTTACACTTGTGGGTTATGTACATACGATTTAATTACAAACCTATGATTATTCACCAACTTTATGTTGACCGTTTTCGCAATGTATTTCTCAGGTTATTAAGGTAGCTCATGTTGCATACATTTGGACCTTCATGGAGTCGCGGAGTCGACGTGTCTCACTATATTTTCTGCACTTATGATACGTTTGATCTTGTTGAATTTGTTTTATCTAAATTGGCAACATCTTTTGGGACCTAAGTTTTGTACACTCTGAATGTTTTAATGATCAAACGATGTATTTTTCCGAACGACACTTTAGGTCGTTCAATATGACTGTAACTGTGGTGCTATGACAGTCTCCCCCAGGTATTCCATTCCACTGCTAAAAACAGGTATTTTGGGGGTGTGACAGATTGGCATCAGAGCTAAGGTTATAGCGAACTAGGATGTATCATGGACCCTAGACTATAACCACATCATCATAGCATTTCATCATTTCATCATAGGTGCATATTCATTATACATGTTGTTACATGCACACATTGTACGAGTTATTTATACCCATACTCATATATATATATGATTATGTTGACCTGGTTCACAAGTGACATGTCTTTAGATACTCACCCTGTCATCTTTTCATCGGATTCTGACGTTTAAGATACCCTGTTATCTTCCACCACCATTGTACTATCAGTTGCACTTACGCCGCCACTAGCACCATTAAATTGTCATAGAAACAAGGTTTTCCTATCATCCAGCCCATACATAGAATACCATTTGGTAGAGTATTCAGACTTAATCTTAATGGACCTATTAGGATGCTTATTGCAAGGAAGATAGTATGTTTCCTTTCCTTCACTAGTAGGGCACTTACTACTCAGGTACTACCACCACTATCAGCTACTTATTACACTATTGGTCATCCCATAGTGCGTACTTCAGTTTTACCTCTTAGATGTCGCGAGATAGCGCGAAAGAGGGTAGCATTCCATTTACTATTATCACCATCGCATCTCAGAGACTCTACACCCATATATGGCAGGCCGCTTGAGAAGCAACCACTATTTGACATACCACATGTTACACCACCTTATGGGTTTGAGGTTGGTGAGAGTTTGAGAGCCTCTACTGCTTGACAACCTACTACTCTTCATCGTTAGACGATGACCTCTAATTATTTGAGATTACACACGAATGTTTGGACGATACACTCTGAATGATACCACAAGCCTCACAAACACAATAAGAATTGCAACAAATCGCCCAAGGGTGGCATCTATCACAAGGACTCTATATTATCTTAGATATGATTGAATCATACCTCCATAACACAATAAACCAACAAGATGCTTTGAACGGTATTATACCATCATAATGGAACTCATCACAACTCTCCCTTCATTATCAAGTTTGATTACACCACATTCTAAGTCGATGATTGCATCATTAGTCACTCTAACAACACTCTACCAACCAAGATGGTCATATTAGTAGACTTGACATGTAATTACAACTTTGGGAGGATGCAAGTAAGACAATAGGATAAATAAAGACGAAGATGTCTTTATGATTAAATGATCATGTTGACCAAGATAAGAGTGACTGCCCTAGTTTTCGTGTTTCGGAGATAATAACAATTCAAGTAAGTCAAAGTCAAATTAAATTTTTGTACAAACAAAAAGATTTCTTGCAAACCTTACGAAGTACGACAAATTATTAATTTTCAATGGTTGGAATTAAAACTCATTTTTTTGTTTAAGCAACAATCTTCTTGAATTCTTTTTCCAAAGACATAGATATATGAGATATCGTTTTTATCAAAATACAAAATATTTCGTAGTCACATCTTTTACATAACGATATTCATTACAAACTTCAAATAAAGTCACTCCAAAATACATTTATGATCACATTTTCACAATGTTTCACTCAAATAAATGTTGTTAAATTTAGAAACCATATCTCCAAGAAGGAACACGAATAGCTCATGAACGAATCTTGAAAGCAACCACTATTCCTACTTACTATTTGACCTTAGATGCGAAAGAAACCCCTCTACCAGAGATTACCAATATTGATACACCATGCCTTAACACCATTACTTCAAATTATGACTTTTTCGCTCATTCCATATTATAAGATCCTCACGCTAGTATGAGCTCGTTGGATTAAAAGATCAAGGTACAATTACTCAACAAAATTTATATTCTTTTCGGAGATCGATATAGCTTAGTCACATTGGGACAAGACCTCATTTTTACGAAAGGACATCGAGAAGTTTCACCTGACCATAAGGCATTTAGCTTGCATTCACAGAAAATCAAACATCATTCGATGTGGTACCTACTTGACTCAAATCATTGGCACCAAATTTCTGCCCTATATCTTTTCACACATAGACTATCCCCTTCAGTTGATTGTAGGTGTCTTAACGACACGTTCATCCTTCACGCTCTCAATATCACTACCATATTCTCGACCACTTTATAATCATAAACCACTGCCCTGCTATGAACTAGGATATTTACATTCTTTAAATAAGTGGATTAGTAGACTATTACCATTCCATAAGATTCACCTACGTATCCAATACACCATTCAACAAATTTTGTTTCAAACTATTTTACTACCCTATGGGGAAATTGTTTTACAGAATTTCTAAAGTATGCCATTTTGTTACCACTCTATAAATTGATTTTCTGTCATTACACCAAGTATTTAATATTATTACGCGAAATAATTTTCATGTTACCTTGAAAGGAAATATCAGGATACCATTTTTAATAACAATGCGTTGAACACCATCTAAAATTTTTGAGAAAAGTAATACTATTTCGACTAAATCAAGCATCGCATCATTAGTCCTCAATTATACATAGCCTGATCACCTATGTATAATTCAGGGAGAACTATGCCATGAAGTAAATATATATATATATATATATATATATATATATATATATATATATATATATATATATATATATATATATATATTTTGTATTGCTAATAACAATCTTCATGTAAAAGTGTTTTAAACAAATAAACTCTTTTATAAATGTCTCTTTCTGATAAACTTTCCCTTGGATACTTAGCCCACCTGTCACTCACTTAGCCATTAAGTTGGACTTCCATTGACTTCTTTAGGAGAGACTTTCCCTATCAAGTACTAGGAGGATTACTCGATACAAGAAAAACAATAAAAGGGTTACGGAACTACTAACCTAGACTGGAAGTATACACCAAGACAAATTATAACTCAACAACAATTCTAAGATGCCACTAGACCATCCGAACCCCCATCTCTGACCTAGTTGTCCAATTCTATCATTCAAAGGTACTAGCAAGACTGAGCTACAGGATCGAACACATTGTGAAGTTACGCTAAACAACACTATAGAAACAATCCAAGCACCTAATTGAGACTGTAAAGCAATTCATTTAAACATGGCCTCATCTAAACGCAAACTTCCCTGCAGTGAGTTTACGCCAAGAATGATTGATTCGAATTATGGATATCGATATAGATTCCCCTAAAGCGTTGTGTCCTCAAGAAATTCTAGATAACCTCACCTATACATCAAGAGAGGCATCAGGCCCAAGCATATCTCCCCAGCTACATGTGAAGACAAAACGGAAATTCATCGACATAGTATCAATTGAAACCCTCATATTGCCAACATGATGACAATTTCAACGATAAACCATCTCAAGACTTAATTTGGTTGAATACCTAGGCTTGTAGTTTTGCCAGGTACCCACCAATAGGCACCATCCAATATCAGGAACCGAACATTAGACATCTATGCATTATGCGAACATTACCTATCCTATTATTTTATCCTTGTTAGTATTTTCACTTTTAAGTAAAGTTTATTTAAAATTTGTGTTTATACAAATCACATATCTCGTAGAAAATAAATTTTGAATTGCCTATTTTGAACAAATACGATCATTTTAATCAATATTTAGCTATACCATTGTATAATGGGAAATATATAAACATCAAACTTTGGTAAACAGTCCTATTCACAACATGTTTGGAAACAGTTTCACATTTCATAACTACTGGATTTTGAATCATCAAGAAAGAGATTACTTAGTAACCCATTTGCTCCATTTTCTAAATTAGTTTATTCGGAAAAATATTTCTACCAAAACTCACAATCACGAGATAAAATTTTGAAAACCAATCACCTTACAAGATCGCTTATGCATTTAGGGTTTTGCGATTTGACAATAAGGAATATTAGAAGGTGTGACGAAGGAAATTAGGAGGAACACCATAGATCGATTACAAACGTCAGTAATGGAGACCAAGCACAACAGGCAAAGAGAGACACATGTCTTAGCACCCATTAGACCAAAACACAAGGAATCGAAGTGTTACCCATATTCTATCTTCTTTGTATAACGCCCTTTTCGAAAAAGTATAACGTTGTAGAATTAGTCACCAGATTCATTGTAACTGTTTCAATTATTCTTGATAAAGGTGATCGAATCACCTCAGACTTCTAACAATCATTTTAAGATTTCCTTCGGTACCCCATTTAGACGTAAACACCGCCTATCATCCTCAAACCAATGGTCAGATCGATAGGACAATTCAAACATAGGAGAGTTATGCTCAGAGAGTGAGCGATTGACTCTAGAAATGGTTGGACTAACCATTTATCATAAATCAGATTCGTTTGCAACGATAGTTATCGCACGAGTGTAGAGACTACACCATTTGAGGCACTCTATGGTCGAAGTACCAATTACCCATTTACAAGACCGAAATCGGAAAGTTAAATTCACTGGTCTAGAACTAAACCATGGAACAACAAAGGAAATTTCACAAGTCAAGAACCAGTTACAAGCAACGAGAAACTGGTAGAAGTTAGGTTGGTGCATGACACACATCATGCGGATTGGGTATCCCTGAACAGCAAACCATCTAGATTCGAATGGGAGAACGAACTAAGTTAAGAGCTTTGCCTTGGAGAGGCATGATATAATTTTGGTAACACGAGAGATTGAACCTCTAGTATATTGGACCATTTAAGATTCATTTTAGAATCGACCAGCTGACATATAAGATTTGAGTTCTGGCAGAGTTCAGCAACATATATTACCCATATTACATTATAAACCTGAAGAAGCACTGATCATCTATTGACGAACCAAACTCGGAAAAAGCCAAACTCACTATTCCTGTAGGCATTCATGAAATAACCATAAATTTCTTACAAGTCAAGAATCAATTACAAGTTCAATAAGTTGTAAACCCTTAGAATTTTAAATCAATGGCAGGATTATGTTGAAAGTTCTGCCTAGGAAAGGCATGATATTATTTGGAAAAATTTGGAAAGTTAAACCTGATATACACTGGACCACGTAATATTTCAGACAAAGTAGGCCAGTAACCCTCAGACTTGAGCCTTGTTGGAAAGTAGCAAGATTACACAACCATGTTTCACCTATTCAAATCCCAGGGAATAACTTTCAGATTAGTCACTCATAAATCCCATTTAGAAAGGAATCCAACCCAAAGACAAACGTAAACTTGGTAAGAGAACCAATAGAAATCATGGACTGTTAGGTCGAACAGTTGAAGCAGAATCGAATTCCTATCGTGGAAGTTCGCTGGAATTCTCAAATATTATCATCTTTTTACCAATGCCACTTCAGAGACCAACACAAACTGAACTTCGGGACGAAGTTCCTTTTAGAGGGGAAGACTGTCACAACTCGTAATTTCCGGTCATTTTCCAACTTCGATAATCTACTATTCATTAGTTACTATTCACTGATTACTATTCATCATTTTACTATTCATCATTTTTGAGGTCAATTTGATTTTCCGAGAAACGTTCAGAAAATTTACTATTCATATGACACTATTCATTTCCGAAGAGAATACACTATTCACGTGCATTTCTCATTTCATCGTAAACTTAGTTTACGGGTATTCAAAATTCGCGTAACCATAATGGTTCAGGAGCGAATTCATGCATTATCATTGGGACATTTCATACGGACTAGAAATAGTCTGCATATCATCATTATGGCACTTGCATACTATTCCACTCGTAGGATATTTAAATTAGTACTTTTGTTATAATTAACTTTTATGTATAATTATTTCTAAATAAACATTAACAAACGACCAAGTTATACACGTTTTAAAATCGTCAAAACTATATATATATATATATATATATATATATATATATATATATATATATATATATATATATATATATATATATATATATATATATATATATTATATACATATATTTAGTCACTACTAGAAAATAATATAACTACGTACTAAATAATATATTTTCTAGATTTCTTATTCAAGGAGTTTATTTTTAACTAACGAAGTACGTATGACTCAAGGTTTATTACGCGACTACTAGACATTATTTTAAGGTTTTCAAGACGAGCAAAATATAACACTAACATTTTTATACGATATATATTACGACAAGTTTTTATAACTCTATTTGGACTTATTTTTCCTAAGTATGGAAAGTATTTTATTTGACAATAACTAGTATTTCCAAGTTACGAGTGGTATAGGTATCATGTGCATGTGCATTCATTACATCACGGCATGATCTAAATTAGATCACGATTATTCATAATAGGTTGCGGCTAATACACGCGCCTTGTTGTCCCTATCATTTCACATCTTTGTACTATCACTCCAGGTGAGTTTTCATATCCCCGTTTTCAATTACTTATTTTGATTTCAAATCCCACGGGGGAGAATACATTGCATCAATTATTTTTGTACATGCCCAAGTATTACAAATTCCATACATTGCTTAAGTTGCCTTATTACCACGTCTTGACAAGTCCCCTTTATTATCATGGACCGTTAATTTTAGTGCTAAGCGAGAGTGAGTGAATAGATCTATTGAGGGTGACGCCTCCATTCGCGTTGGGTTGCTCAAACGGGACGAATGCATTTCATGTCTTATCAATTTGAATGCCTGGTAAACACTCTGTTGGGGCCATTACTATGTCTAGCTTCGGGGTCATGAGCTTAAGAGACAATGTAGCATTTTTGACATATTGTCACCTTACTTTATACTTGTGGGTTATGTACATACGATTTAACTTACAAACCTATGATTATTCACCAACTTTATGTTGACCATTTTCGCAATGTATTTCTCAGGTTATTAAGGTAGCTCATGTTGCATACATTTGGACCTTCATGGAGTCGCGGAGTCGACGCGTCTCACTATATTTTCTGCACTTATGATACGTTTGATCTTGTTGAATTTGTTTTATCTAAATTGGCAACATCTTTTGGGACCTAAGTTTTGTACACTCTGAATGTTTTAATGATCAAACGATGTATTTTTCCGAACGACACTTTAGGTCGTTCAATATGACTGTAACTGTGGTGCTATGACAGTCACCCCCAGGTATTCCATTCCGCTGCTAAAAACAGGTATTTTGGGGGTGTGACACATAAGTGCAAAGTTATGCACTTCAGGCTTGACTTGAGCCACCAAGGAATAATTTGGTTCTTCATCAGCCAAATCACTCCAATCATACTCTCCCAATCCATCACAAGACATCAATGCAGTAGTAGTATTCTTTGTCTCTTCAGTCTTCTTTGATGCTTCACTATTTTTCTTTGGAGCTCTACATTCTCTGGCAAAGTGACCCTTCCTGTTATAGTTGTAACACTCTATATTTGATTTGTCAAAACCAACATTTTCTTTAGGTCTATACTTGATCTCTTTTCCAGTTCTCTTCCAGAATTTTCTAGCCCTCAAGGTCAACATGGCCATTTGCCATTTAAGATCCATCTCTTCAAGATCATCTTGATCAAGGTGATCCAGATCTTGATTAAGTGCCTGTGACCTTATACTTGATGTTAGATCAGCCAAGAATGCACATAAAGCCATATCACTGGTGGAGTTATTATCATGAGAACTAGCAGCAGATCCATCAGCAGTAGATACTCCATAAGCAACAGAGTGAGATTGTTTAGACCCCTTTGACTTTGAAGATACAAAGGCAAGATTTTGTGAACCAGAAGTAGATGAAGTAGATAATTCTGGTTCGTACACTCTTAAATTGTTATAGAGGCTTTCCAACTTCATGGTTTCAAAGTCAGGCTTATTCCTCCAAACAACAGTGTGCATACTCCATTCAGGTGCATGACTTCTGAGAAACTTGAGATTCACATCTTCTTGTGGAACCACATAGCCAACAAGCTTTAGATGACTGACAAGTTGATTGAGCCTGTTGTAGGTGCCAATAATCTTTTCTCCACTTTCAGCAGTAAAGTTATCAAACTGATGCTTCAACATATTCTTCCTCGACTTCTTGGTAGCATCATTCCCTCCAAACCAGAATTCAATAGCATCCATTAACTCTTTAGCAGTCTCACAACTCTCAAAGTCCAACTGAAACTCATTAGGTATTCCCATTAAGAGAATACTATGAGCCTTGATCTCCATCTTCCTTACAGAGTTCTCTTCAGCAGACTTGATTGGTATATCTTTACCATCAGGACCTTTCTTTGGTAAAGAGTCACCATTCATGATCACATTCCACATGTTAAAGTCAATCATGCGAATGTATTGTCGAATTCTCATCTTCCATAGCTCATATTCACCAGGGTTGAGCATTGGAACCTTTGAAGCAGTCACCATATGTGTGTCATCACCCATCTTCAGCAGTTGATTAGGAACAACAAACTTGCAAAGAACAATTTCTTCTTGAATACAACTTCTAGATCACAAGCTCTGATACCACTTGTTGATCCCAGTTGAGCAAACGATCTTATATAGAAGTTGACTTAAAATAAACACTTAAGCTTGAATGCGGAATGTAAAAGCTTAACTTAAGAAGAATAATTCTCTATCAACACTTCAATATTATTAATACGAGCACTCAACAACGCTAGGGTTTTACAACCTTGAAGTGTAAACGAAACTTAAACAATACGTACATAATCTAACCCTAGGATCCTCCTTTTATAGGCCAAGGAGTCCTACTAGGTTTACAATAACTTTCTAATCAAGATAAGAATATTCTAGACGTATAAGATAGACACTCAATCTATTCTATAATTATCTACTACGAATACATGCTTATCTCTTCAGCAGTAGTTTCCTTCAGCAGTATTTTCATCAGCAGCATTTTGTCATCAGCAGCAGAATCATTTACTCTAGCAGCAGTTTCATCATAGCAGCAGTTTCACTCAGCAGCAGAACTCAAAACCCAACAAGGACAGTAGGTATATATATAGTTTCAAAAATCAATTATAGGGTTTCAAACTAGTTTCAACTTCAACCAACTCACTTTCAATCACCACAAATCTAGTCTAATCTTACCATATACCTTCTTAGGGTGTCATGGGTTCCTAAACATCATAAATCAAGTGGATCTAACAAGGATCTACCTATAATCTATTTCTAGGGCTCAAAAATTATATATGTATAAAATGGAGTGGTATAAACTAACATATACATGTAGATCTTGTATAAAAATCATATGAACATAATAAGAACTTGATAAAATTATGAAAATGAGTTTGACATACTTACTTGAATATGATGGATTTGTAATAGGAAGTAGAACAATATAACCCCAAAGATCACTCCAAAACGATATATAGCTAATATATAACCCATAATTGATCGAAAAATACTCGGAACTATCGAAATCGAACTTCTTTTTCTCTTTTTCTTGCTTGGCCGAATGTTATGAAAATATTGGAAGGTTTTTGAGTTTATTTTGTAAGTGTGAAAATGTTGTGCTAGTTTCTTGCATTTATACTCAAAATATCTACTTTTTATATTATAAAAATTAGCAAGTAAATGCATTTATTGAATTTTTGGTCAAAAGTGGTAAAGAGGACATGGGGTGTTCGGCTGATTTCAATGGAAGTAAGGGGGGAATAGTTGTGTCATAAATTATGTAAGAAAATGTTGACATTGGTGTAGGATTTAATTAGATATTATTAGTTTTAGAGGATATCGGGTACCGAGTTTGCTAGAAATAAATTTTAAAGAAGTTAACTGGGACATAATAAAGATATAAAAATTGTGAAAATATGTTGGGTACAAGTATTGAGTGTTTAGATGATTATTGTTTAGTTTCTACGAAAACCGTCAAAATTATATTAAACTTACGGTACGAAATAAATAAATTTCCAAAATACCGGGTAAAATAATAATATAATTTATATATCATTATAAAGAGTATGAAAATATATAGGGATCATAGTCGGGAGTGTCGGACATGTTAGTCACATTATTGGTCGTGTGTTAACGTTTATTTAAAAATAAACATACGTAAAAAGTAAAATATATCAAAAGTATTAATTTGAATATCCTACGAGTGGAATAGTATGCAAATGTCATTATGATGCTATGTAAGCTATTTCTAGACCGTATGAAGTGTCCCTACTGATGATTTCATGAATTCGCAGCTAAACCTGACTGGTTTTGCAAATGTAAATATTGACGATGCATGAATTCGCAGCTTAACCTGACCGGTTACGCGAATTTAAATATCCGTAAACTAAATTTATGATGAAATTAATAAAGTACATAAATAGTGTTTTCTCTCCAGAAATGAATAGTGTCATGTGAATAGTGAATTTTCTGAACGCTTCTCGGAATCTCAAACTGACACAAAAAATGATGAATAGTAAAATGATGAATAGTGATCGGTGAATAGTAAATGATGAATAGTATCTGAGGAATAGTAACTTCCCAATATGAAAATGATATTTCGAAATCTGAAAAGGGATCTGAAATTACGAGTTGTGACATGACATCACTTTTGCTGTCAGTGCTTGCTCAAGACATCAGGTCACTCCATTGACTTCCCACCTAAATGCTGTGAAGAAAATTTTCAAGTACCTTAAAGGCCAACCTAAGTTAGTTCTTTGGTACCCAAGGGAATCACCATTTGTACTGGAAGCATACAGTGATAGTGACTATGCAGGAGCTAATTTGGACAGGAAATCTGGTAGCGTAGGGATTGCACCAGGCTTTACCTCTCGAGGGATCTCGAGAAGCTTACAACCCCCACCAGGCAGTGTACCTGATCGATGTAGTATAGTATAATGACAAGTACCGGGGGATTGATCGTTCAGCTAGGAATAGTGTCGCTAGGATTAGAAAACCTAAAGACTAGGTCTAGAGATGAGGGATGATTCTTTTTGTATTTTTTATATTTTATGAAAGCAAGTAAAAATCTCGGGTTTGAAGGAGTTGGGCGGAATTAGTTGCTAGTCAACTAACCCAATTACTAAGATGCAATCAAAATAAAATACTAGAAATGAAAATAAACTATATTAAACTAGAGGTGTGAGCAATATATAGGAGAATTGTGTTTACTTAGATTTCACTACTCCCTAGATATCTTTTACATGTTAATTACTTGTTACAGTTGCGTGGATGACGGATTGTATTCCTTAATACCATTCATGGGGTGGCGTACTTCCCCAATCCTATAAGCGCCTACTTCACTCCTATGTCGAGCCGGCTAAGAAGCTCCTAACATGGGATCATTAGAATTTGCTCATGCATTAAATACAACCAATAAAACCTAGTACACATCGGTTCATGTTTCCTAAGACGTTCAAGCATGTTACACAATGGAGATCTGCCAGTTTTCTTAAGCCTAACATTGAAATCATTCATCCAATACAACTATAAACAAGTAATCAACACATAATTAACATCTAGGTTTCATTACATCTAAGCAAACACATGATAGATCTAGCCTAGCATGTTGAAATCAAGACAAGCATAAGATATATTCAAACAACACATAGACATATTGAATGAATTAAGAGAAGACTTATCTCAATTGAACATGAAAGGATTCAAGGGGTGAAAACCCTTGAAAATACTGTAAAATACGACCTAGGGTTTACAAAGTTCGACCCTAGTATTCTCCGCACAAGTTCCTCTTTTAATGAATGAAAAATAGAAAACTATATATAGATTCTGATAGGTGACGGCGTCAAGAACAAAAATCTGACACCGTCATCTCGCCGCCAAATAGTTTCTCGGACTGCCTAGATCTGGGTTTGACGCCGTCATGTGTATTCCAATTGTAGGCCGTCACCATAATAACTCTTGACGCCCTTCTTGTGATGCCTTCAGGTTTTCACTGGGTCGTCACGGATTTTACTCTTGACGCCGTTAGGTTTTTCTTCTTGACGCCGTCAGGTACTGTTCTCAGCATGGAAAATTAAATCTTTGCCGTTTTCTTCACTTTTGTGCTCCAAAAACGTCCAAAATGCCTTCTTTTCCAGAATTCACTCCCAAAGTACCTAAAATCACAAAAGGAACGATTTAGGGCAATATTTGATCAAATAAATTCAATTCCGGGCTTAAATGACCCCTTAGAAGTGGTTCATTTTTCGCCTCATCATATACTCTTACACTTGAGATTTGCTTGTCCTCATGCAAATGCGCTTTTATTCTAGTCAAAATAAAAGTTAGGGGTCATTTAACACTAATATAAAAGTAATTACAACAAATAATCGTTCCACTAAAGACCAAAGACAAGCACGGAGGTCATATACTAGCACCTCACAAATAGTGTTTAGATACTCACATCTCTACGGGTGTAATAAAGTAATATCACATTATGGAAATGGAAAACATCTCTCACTACCTGTCATAGCAAAATAGATTACCATAGGCTTGGGAAAGGATCAAACCTCCACCACATGGTGTAAGCACCTAGGATAAACTATCAAAGAGGTCTTTTAAAGGGTTGTAACGTTAGGTGTAGGGATATGGAATACACGGTTTTGTTGGATTTTGGTAGTCTTTACTGGTGGCGAGTTAACAATCTTGGTTAATTACATGTACAATATGGCGTTGTTAAGCCAAGACTAGACTCGACTTAAGCTAACAAACGAAAAATAACAAAAACATAAAATAATCATAGAATGAAACGGTATGGTAGTCCGTATATTTTTTCTCTTTTCTTTTTCTATTTTTTATTTTTTTTTTTCTTTTTCTTGATTTTTTCAATTTCTTCGATTTTTTTTTTCTTTTTTTATTTTTTTTATTTTTTTATTTTTTTATTTTTTTGCATACACTCTTATAATACATCAGAGGGAATGAAAATTCCCCTTACACTTGAATTTTTACATACTTTATAATTAAATAATCTAATGACTCGAATTAAGATAATCAAAACACTTGGAGTACTTTTTAAGATTAACGTGCATATGGGGGTAATAATAATATGTTCTTCCCCATTACTCCATAAAATAAGTACTTTACCCACGAGTCTCAATTGTCCCAAAACAATATGTACAAGGATATGACTCAACTTAGCAACCATGTAATCAATTAGATAATTAACTAAGGGTTTAAAAAATAACAATAATGCACTAAAGATGAGTGCATACACGGAAGGCTAAGGTGATTTGGTTGTACATTTAAGTAGGGTGTAACAAATTCTTCCTTTAAGTAGAATGCTTAAAGTTAGAAACGAAAAGATAGGCTCGGAGGGGTGTACTAGGGGTGTCGTGTACACGAATGTAGTCTCACTAGCGGTCTCGGGTTTAACACAAGGGTGATCCTAATGCCTCTTATCATGTAGTAAATCCTACTACACGAATGTAGTCTCACTAGCGGTCTCGGGATGCATCACTAACGCAAGTTCTAGAATCTAAATACTACCGGTACACTCATAAGCACTAATAGTAAATGCTTTTCCTATCAAATCTAAAGGCGAACCTCACATATTTGGGTGGAAAATTTTTCTGAATAGTACGGTTATGTGCTGGTCATACAATCTCCTATCCATGAGACGCTTGCTATGGCTAAAGTTTCACTCCTAAATGTTGTAAAAAAATTTAAATTTGGCGCTAAAATTACACTAACAAGTATTTCTCATAGTTTTATTACACATCTACTATCAAACAAACAAACTCAAGCGAAAGTGTATCTGTAAGGTATCATCATTTTACCCTCCCCTTACACTTAGGATGAACATTTTCTCCAATGTTCAAGTAAAGAATGTAAAAGTGAAATAAGTAAAAAGAATGAAATCAAATACTCCCCTGATTCGCTCGGTATGGATAATAAGGTGGCCAGGTTAGATCTTCCTCTAAGAAAATGAACAATCAAAGCTTCCCTTTCAGAATATAAATCATCTTCTTGTCATACATAACCTGTAAAACCTGAGAAAACAGATAAGGCAACCTCACATAAAATCAGCGGTAATCTACATATGCTAATAAAACCTAGAAAACAAAATAAGATATAATGCTTGTGGAATGATGTTTGCAGATTTCCTAGAGATTATAAAACTAATGCTTCAACAAAAACTTTAAGACTCCGTTAGAAAAACAAAAACTGGTAAAATTTCCAGAGTTTTACACGTGACGCCGTCAAGAGGAAACTCGTGACGCCATCAGAAGTGACCTGCAGAAATTCTTATGTTAAGTTTCCAGAAAATTTCTGGAAAAACTTGGTCCTACTTCCTGGAAAATCCTGCAAAACATCATTATGACTCGATAAAAGCATTTGACTCTAACAAATACGAATATACATGTTCACTTAATATTGTGAAGAATCATGATCGGTTTTGTTTCTTAAAAACATATTTGGGGTTTCCCCTTACACTTATCATTTGCAAAAATACCTTTGGATGAAGTTAAGACTATGCCAAACAACAAAATAAAGTATCTTCATTATTTTATTTTTGAAACATGATCTACCAACAATAAAAATAAAGCATGCATACGGAAACAAATAACAAACAAACAAAATAAAATCACACAAAACATCGGTTGCCTCCCAATAAGCGCTTTTCTTTATTTACGAGTCTAGTAGCTAGACTCAAGGTCATGGGTTACTACGTGACCTCATTGTTGCTTCCATCCTCTAGGTCATCTCCTACACCAGTTTTATATTTCGGACCTAGTTGCAAGCATTCTTTGTAGAAACCAAGCATCCTATTCATCACATACTCTACTCCTCTACGTCTATCCTCATCATTCCTATAGTAAGCTGCTTGTTTGTGTTCCTTTTCTATATTTGACAAGAGGCGGTATCGCTCAATCTTATAGGGCATTTGGTAGGCAATCTCATCATTCTCCTCCTTGAACCTAACTATCCCTAAAGTCGGATCATAACTCATCCTAGTGGCCTCAACAAATGGTTTTCCGAACACTACTTGGCTTAGGCAATCATCTATCACCGGATGAGTATCTTCTACTATCATAAAATCGATCTCATAAGTGAAATTACCTATAATCACATGTAATCCCTTTACTCTTCCAACAAAAATACTTATCAAATTCTTATTGGGCATCATCCTATAACCAAGTTGTTTCTTCATTACCCAATTATAATAAGTCCTAGTCATGATGTTTATAGGAGATCTAGGATCGATATAAGCTTTCCATATATGCATATGCCCGATGTTGCATGGTATGTTGATGTTAGAGGGGTCTCCCATTTTGATAAGGGGTGTGCCAAGGATATATGGTGTCTCGGGGCCATCGAATAAATCCTTATGATATTCCCGTTCTTCCTTTGTGGGCAACTTATCAAAGTACTCTTCTACAATTTCTACTCCCTCTAACTCTTCTCCCTTATTAACCTCAACTTCCCTAATTTCATCCCTAGTCTCGGTTTCTACTCCAACTTCATCCTTGTCACTTTCTTCTATCTCCTTATCTATTGGCTTAATGGTGACAACATTGACAAAGTAGACGTGTTTGGATGACGAGGGGTCCTTAGTTTGGATTCCGGTATTGGCTTCCCTAGTGTCCTTCCTAGGGGTAGTCAACGCTTGGTTGTTGAGGGCTTTCAACAAGTTGTCTATTTTGTTGGTCATCTCCGTTTGTTGTTGGTTGAATTCAGTTTCAAACCTAGCTATGCGAGCCTCTTGAGATGCCATAAACTTGGACATCAATCCTTCAAGATTGTTGGTACTACCATAGTTGTTAGAAGGATTGTTGTTGAAAGTACGGTTGGAGGGTGGACCGTTTGGTTGGTAACGATTAGGCGGATTGGAAGAATTGGCTTGATTTTGTTTCCACCTGAGGTTTGGGTGATTTTTCCAAGAGGGGTTGTAGGAATCACCATACGGGTTTGGCTCGGGTTTGAAAGTGTACCACTTATCTCTCGCTTCGTCGGTACGCGAGGATGCGTAGTCCGCAAAAGCTGTTCCGGGGAGTTCCACACAATCACGAGTGTCATGAGGACCACTACATAATTCGCATCAAGAAGTGATTTTTTTCACTTGGCTTAAAGACTTAGGAGCTTCGTAAGATTTCATGAGAAACTTGACTTGGTCCTCAAGTTCCATGATCCTACGGTCGGGAGTGCTAGAATTGTTCGAAGGCAAAGATATTGCCTTGACCATTTTGTTCAAATCACGGGGAACATTCCAACTTTCTTTGTCATATAGAGCAAGATCTTCTAGGAGTTCCCATGAATGTTCCGCACTTAGATTACGTACCTTAACTGTTAGGTCACCATTTTACCAAATAAACACTAAGATATCTAGAGAGAGAAAGTAAGTAGAGAGAGAGAGTGGAAGGAACCCTAAATAAGAAATGAAAGACTAATAATAATATTAAGAGAACCAACAACCTCAAATGAGGTGTTACAACACTATTTATAGGTGAGGACTAGGGCTTCACCATACTTAGAGAATATTACATATTAAGCCCCTAGACCTTTACCAAACCTATAAACTTAGCATAAACATTTATAAAACATAAGATAAATGTAATATAAAGCAACCTAGTATAAAACTTAATGATCGACACTTGAAATAATAAAGTCTATTCCCAACAATCTCCCCCTAAGTGTTGGTCATCAAAGGTTGCTCGACGTCGTCATCTTCTATACTTTGACTTTGTAGTTGACGTACTCAAAAATAGTTAGCAAAATCTTTCATCGTTCTTTGTACTTCGTTCTTTGTTGATGTGATGGTGATTATGTTATGAAGTTGTCTGCCGATCGTCACTTCTGTGTCTGTGGTGGTTGTCCGCCATTCCAACATGCTCATACATCTTAGGACTTAGACTTTCGAAAGCACGAAGTTCCTTTGCATACACTTTGATCTTTAGTCTTTATACTTTGTAGATTCTTCTTTTTGGCGTAGAATCTTTCTTTGAACTTTGTGGTGCTAAGATCTTTGGGGGAGCTTTCATTTGCTTCAAGATGTATGTATAAGCATGCTGGAATCTACCATCATGGAGGAGATGTACCTGCAGATAAACAATTAGCAATAATCAACCAGTACTTACAGATAAGGAATTAGAGCTTGTCAACAGCATATTGTGAAGACTCCTTCTAATCCTTATCCAGGCCGTTCCCATATCAGATACTTCCGAAGGAGCTTACGAGACCTACTAAGTAGCTCAATGACTGGGTGAGTCGTTGGGGATCACTCCACGACTGTAGACCGCTAAAGAACCATTGCGAACACTAAGCGTAACCCTTGTGGGGTTACCGAAGTGACCTGCTGTCAGGACTGTTTGATGTTGACCCTGGCAGGAATTTCCGTTCAATCATTGAGAAATACATTTGTAATTCTCTCATAAACGTTCTCGGCAGTTGTAGAAATTTACAGCTGGTGCCCATTGATGCAGAACACCAGTTGTAGAAATACTAAGTGTTCCTAAGAGATCTTTGATGTATCTCATGGCTCTAGACTCGATAAGTGCTCACTTAGGTTTCCTATACGGAGACTAGGGAGGGGTCTCCTGCTTCAATATCAACTATCTCTAAGAGATAAGTCGATAGATTACACTGGTTCCCCGTGAGAATGAAACAAGCTCTTTTAAGAGAACTTGAGTGGTTAAGAAGGTTTAGTGCATTGCGTCACTGGGTCCATGACGACTTTATCTTCAATACCGGTGTTTTCTTAGCAACAACCAGTAGCATATGAATTGAACCCGGTGTCTGCCCTAAGGTTGAACATATGGAGGGCTATTTCTTTTCACCCTTTTCTTTACTTTTCTTTTTAATTCTTCAACTCCTTCTTTCCCTTTTCATTCTTTTCTCCTTTTTTTTTCGTATCATACCTAAGGACTTCTAATTCTAACTATTGGTGATGTCCTTGGGTAGATCCCTCCGGCTCTGGCGGATCATAGGACGGTTTTTCCTATCTTAATCACCTTATAACTCCATGATTATCCGACAATAGCCAAGAAACCTTTGAAAATCTCTCAAAGTGTTTGTGTTTATCAAACATTTTATTTTAACACTTTGAGAGTTTTGTGTTTTCTTATGAAGGGCTCCCCCTTCACATGTGCTCATAAGTATTTAATAAATTTGCACATGCGGGAGGAGCGAGCACTTTTAGAATTGATCCACTTTCAGTGAACAAGACCGATTCGAGACACGCTTACATCACTAGTTAGACTAGCTTGAAGTTATTACCCGGCCTGGTCAAGTCCACAGAAAGTTTCTCGAAATGGTACATTTCTACTAAGACAAATCCTTTTCGAGACACGCTTACGTGGCTAGTTAGAGAGTTCCATTGTCAGCTTTTAGGTGACAACTAGCTCTAGTAACTAACTTGATGTTATTACCCGTCGAGGATAAGTCTTTTCGAATTTACTAACTTTTATGTTTCGTCAATTCCTGGGTGAATCTGAGTCTAGCTCTCATGAGGTTTGACATTTAAGCAACATTTAACTTTCATATTTTAATCACTTTTCTTTTCTCCCCCTCAAAAATAGCATATTAGATGTTGTTTTTGAGAAACATTTGATTAAAATATGCTTTTTGAGTATTATGGGGAGAATTCAACAAGAACTTTTTGTTTTCCAAAACGATGAGTTTTCAAGTGCTCCCCCTCAACAAGTGAATACTCATTGAGGTGAAATACTTGTCTTTTGAGCAGAATTATGAAAATCAGAAAATGTTTGATTAATTCTACTCAAAAGTAAGAAGCCTTCGCTCCTTATATAAGGATTGAGGCACTAATGCGTACCTCAGGGTCCTTTCTTTACAAGAACGGGTTGTGCACTGTTATGTGTGCACAAGCCATAGTCATTGATGAAGAGAAATTATGATAAAACCAAGATAATTGAAGTACCAAACTGATCATATTCGAGGAGTATCTGGACGGCGGTAAGTGAGTATGTTCGGAATTGGTTCCCTTCCTCCAATTAAGCTCTCCAAAATGCGTATCTGCTCCCTGAACCTAAGCTTTTGATCAATCCTAGCCAAGAACTTAAGTGCTTCTTTCACATCTCTTTTATTCCATCCCACTTTAATCCCACTATCATGTTCCTTGAGCTTTTCATTCAGCTTAATTCTGACAAATCTGAGAGTCTGATCCCCGAATTTATGAACCTCTTCGTATTTCATGAAATGGTAACCATCATTGTGCGGGTAAACCACTCCAAAAGGTTTTTTGTTGAAGATGAGAGGTCTTAAATGCGGGATGTTAGGAGGATATAATTGTGGAGCAGTAAAGTTGAGTGACTTTTGATAACTTTCGACCCCGAGTTGTGCATCTTCGACTCTTGCTTTGATAATGGTTTGGCGCATGAAGAGCAAAATAGTGTTGATGATGTCATACTGAAGGCTACCAAACAAGTTTTGAAGTTTGCCTTGAACCTTGAGTAAGTATATGTCAGCAATGTCATTGAGGTTCAGGCGATGATAGTCAGCTTCACTGAATGTATAAAGTTGATCATCACTTCGACGGACCTCAATTTCATCAAGAAAGTTATATCCATATCTTTTCTCAGTACGTGGGACTGCTGTGATGGCAAGAATGCGATGATTAGAGAAGACTCTGTTATTGGATCGGAATGTCAGCTTGTATTTGTAGAACCATCTATGCATCTCTGGCCAGGGAAGCGTACACAAGGCAGCTTCATGATTATATTTGGAGATGGATGTGGAGTGCAAGCCTCTCATTTGATCTTCCAGTGTTTCCAGAGGATATGAGGCGGCTCTGAATTTGGTGAGAGATGTTGCATAACGGTGATTAGGATTCGGGCTCCCATGAATAAGATAGAGAAGGTCTTTGTTGAAGAAGTATTGCTTAAGGAGCTTAGGATCACTTGGAGGACCAACAAGGGGTAACGGTTGAGAAAAATCTTGATATTTGAATTCATCAACGAGGGGTTCCATACCATGATAGAGTTTGTCCCAAGATGGTCTCTTTTCCCAAGTAATGTTTTCAGACAAAGCTCTTGCAACCTCATCCACGTTATATTCGAACTCAAGTTCAGTAGTTGTGCATGTTTTGAACTCTGTGAACCCTGCTTTGCAAATCTTAACCAAGTCAGAAAGCTGAAGTCTTTGAGTCTGCATCACCCTTTTAATTATTTTTGTGAAGCTTATAATAGATCCTTCAGTCATTTCTTCAGCTTCAGTGTCATCTGGGTGAGCATCAACCATTTCATCAAACCAGTTAAAAGAAGGAGCATCAGGGTTAATCCATTCAGGAGCTGGAATTAACTGAGCATCCTTGGGCGGTTCCGTAATGGTTTCGGTGATAAGTGGAGGGATGTCATCCATATTGACATCAGCGTCTTTGGTTGATTGTGAGGGGTGAGGATTCGCGGTTGATTGTGGAGGGTTTGGGTCAGCAGAAACGTTAACGGTTACGGTTTTGGTTGGAGATCTGGAGGTGGAACCGGACACTTTCTTCCTCTTTTCTGGTTGTGGCTGATCATCTGGGTCGGAATCATCATGTCGACGCTTAGTAGCAATAGTATTTTTGCAGGATTCGCTTTTCTTTTCAGCTTTCTTGATAAGTGCCTTGCGTAGATCATTTTCATCCGGATCATTCACAATTGCTCCCAATAATTTGCCTTTGAGATCACTTATGGAAGGTTTTGACAGTAGAGTCTGAACAGTGATTGGTGTAGGTTGAAACCTTTGAGAAACGACCTCTGCAAGCTTCCTGTTGACATAGTGTCTCACAGCAGAAGGAAGTTCTTTCTGAACATGCTTCTGAACTTCCCTTGGTAATCTCTGTTTTACCTGGTCCTCAACTGCTTTATCCACATTGTAAATCTTGAAAGCTTCAACATCACGCTTTTGTTCATTAACTTGCTTTTCAAGCGCGTCGTATTGGTCATGTAGTGATTTCAACAAGCTTGAGTGAACAACAGTTGTATTAGGGCTTTGCAGAGGATGACTTTGAGGTTGTGATAAAGGTTGTTGTTGTGGTTGAACTTTTGGTGGTCCTTCATCAATTCCTACAATGTCAATAGAGGTATCTTGACTAGTATCGAGTAGCTCATCCTTTCTCTCACCATCCGATTCCTCATTACTTTCATCATTCACATCTTCTTCATCATTAACTTCTTCACTATCCGACTTATCTTCCTCTTCACTACTATCTTCATTCTCGGATGCCTCATCATCTTTGCCTTTTGGAGCTTCATCTTCAATTTCAGTTTCAGCCGGTTTATCGAGAGATTCTTTTGAATCAGAACTTGATGATTCAGCTTCATCTTCAGAGTTATCATCACCAGGTTCAGAGGATGATACTGTTTGTGAATGTGTCTCTTCTGAAGTTTGATCATCTCTTTCTGATTCTGGAGTTGGGCTTACCTGCTCCTGAGTACCAGAACCTTCACCTTTCTTTGTAACTTTTTGCGATTCTTTCCTCTTCCGATTCTTTGCTTTTTCTTAAGGTTTGTTGCAGTTGTTCATCTTCTTCGGATTCTGACATTGGTGAGGTGACTGATTCTTCTTGAGTTTCTATAGCTTTTCCCTTATCTGCCTTCTTACTTAAAGTCTTAGTGAGCTTTTCAGTTTCCGTTCCCTGCTGAGCATTTCCTTCATCATCCGTTGGTTCATCTCGAATAGTTGTCACTTTCTTCTTAGGCTCTCTTGTGACCTTTTTGGTTCTGGATTTGGGAATGGTTTTGATTGTAGAAGCAACTTTTGAAGTTTTCCTTTTAGAAGTTTTCCCTTTCTTTGTCTCAGTCAAACCAACTTTATCAATTCTCTGAGCTTCATCATATAAAATATATGCCTCAGTGTCACGAACAGCATCAGGTATAAGATTATCAGGAATTCTCATTCCTTGTTTTTGAGTGTTAGTCTTCTGAATCCTGGTTTTAGAATATGTAAAATCCACAGAAGGGGGTGTTTCTTATCTTTCAATCTAAGATCAATATATGTAGAATGGAATTCTTGTGGTAGGCGATTTGTGAAACTGTTTTGCGTGATTAACCATGTCCATCCAAATAAGTTGACCATAGTCAATTTTCGCTTGTTTGACAACCCCCCAGAAAATCTGCATCAATTCTAGACTAGGATGTTCATGCCCAGTTTCTTTGCCCGTTAAACTGTTGGAGAGAATTGTGTAAAGTGTGAGCCATGGTTGTGGAATGTATTTACTGTCCACGTGGGATATATTTCTGAGTTGGATTACTGATTCATCATACTGCAGTTCTCGAAGAAGTCTGATAACATCTGACAATGATGGCAAAGGAGAGTATTTCTTGACATTAGGCAAATTGAGAACAGTGCGGAGAGTTTGTACATCAAACACAACAAGTTTGTGATCAAGATGAACACCCAATGACTTTTCATCTTTGCTAACTTCAATAGTCTCCCAAAACTGAGTTAAGTAGACTTCAGGTACTATAGTAGTGACGGTGAGGAGGTTGTAAATGAAGTGTTTTTTAAGTATTTCCAGGATGATAGCACAAGTATCATGACATGTGATTGAATCAAGATCTATCCTATGGTTTGTCTTAGCGATTACTCTTTCATCTCCTTGAATCAATTTGTGTCTAGGTGTTGATTTCTTTGCCATATTAAGACCTGAAATGATTCATAAACCAACAAATGCCATGTGGTGATTAGCTCGTTAGTGTTAGACAAAAGAATAATATCCGAAAGAACAAACACCCAAGACAAAACCAGCATTACATATACAACACTTGATAAATCAATCCAAGAGCCATATAAAATAACCACAACATTTAGATAATCATTTAACTCGAACAGATTTCCTTCTACGTCGACAAAATACTCATAACTTGATGAATTTTTAAAAATTTCGGCAGCATTTCTTTTCATAAAAACGGAAAAACTAGAACCCATACGTGATGGTTCCATTTAGAAACTCCTGAGTCGGAGTTAAATAAGTAAGAAACTTGATAACTTAAGACTTAACTAAAAAAAATTTGACATAACTCGAAACAGTTAAGACTTAACTCGAAAAAATGTTTAGTATCAATGTCAAACTCGATAACCACAAAGTTATCAAACTCGATACCCATCAAGTTTCAAACTCGATAACCTTAAAAATTTCAAACTCGATAACTTTCATGTGTAGCAAACTCGATAAACACAGGATAATAAAACTCGATAACCATTCCATTTTCAAACTCGGAAACCATATGAGATCCAAACTCGATAAGCACACAAGAGTAAGCACCAAACTCGATAATCCAAAAAATGTCAAACTCGATAAGCAATTCTATCATCAAACTCGATAAGCCTCAAACATTTCCAAACTCGATAACCATCAAAATTTTCAAACTCGATAATCCTCAAATTTTTAAACTCGATAAACCATCAAAAAATTTCAAACTCGATAATACTCAAAATTGTCCAAACTCGATAAGCAATACTATCATCAAACTCGATAGCCACAGCAAGTTTCAAACTTCATAACCATTAGAATCTAACTCGATATGCATTTGCAAAGTTCAAACTCGATAAAACCATCCTAAGACAAACTCAAAAGTTATCATGGTTCTAACTCGATAAAACAGCCAGTGATTCAAATTTTAAAAAAATGAAATATGAAAGTGGCAAAGATATAGACCCTTTAACTCAATAAGCACATCATATATACCAAAAGCAACTTCCTAACAAAACAATTATTCCAATAAGCACAAGACCCAGTGATTATAAAAAATTCGAGCTTATGAAACCTTAAACACCTAATATACGCACAAATGTGACAACAATAATCAAGCCAAAGGTGGTAATAGGCACTTAAGGACATGCCGCAATTGGCCATAACAATCAATTATCCTAAAACAGTTCATCACAAAAACCCCTAAAATCAATGATGATAAACCCTAAAGTTTGATTAGGAACAAATTAAACATCATATTGATCAAAGAAAGATAATGGCGAGTGTTTAGGAGTACAAAGTAATGAACATAAACACTCACAATCACTGAAATCTTAAGTCTTGAAAGTCTTGATTTAAAAAAAATTATGATGCGCGTTTTTTTTTTTTTTTTTTTTTAAAGAGTGAAAAAATGAAGCAGATGAAGAAAAAACAAGTTATTAGTTTAAGACTATGATAATTTGACACCTTTGGTCCCTCTATTTGTAGATTATCAAAAAACTTATCTTTATTATCCATATTTGGCCCCTTTAGTTTTCTTTTTATCTTTTCTTTTTTTTTTTTTTTTTTTTTTAAAGAACTTAACGACTTATGAGACCATGGACTACGGTTACGAGAATAATGGATGTGGCACCCTCTTGAACCAACCATAAAAAGTAATTCGGAAAATTTTAACAAGCAATGGTTCAAGAGGTGTCGAGAATGAGATTTTGTAGTGATGAGAAGGAATTAAAATAAAGAAGTGGTGAAAAAAAATATTTCTGTCTCCCCCTCAAGATATGCATAATGTTTTTAGAAAAGCTTTGTGAATGACATATCTTGAACAAGATTTTTTTTTTTTTTTTTTTACAAAGATATTTTTGATGTTTGACGATCAATAGTGTTTTAAAAACTTTTCCAGATCATCTGGAGTCAAACATCGTATACCAATTTGGTGAACTAGACTAGCAAACCTTGATGGTGCTAAGGATTTGGTAAGTAAGTCCGCCAATTGGTACTCAGTTCCTACAAAATATAATTCAACTGTACCCTTTTCAACATGCTCTTTGATGAAGTGATATCGGAGATCAATGTCTTTGGATTTGCAGTGATGAACTGTGTTACAGGAGATAGCAATGGCACTTTTGGAATCACAGTAGATTGGAATCTTGTTGAACAGGTAGCCATAATCCTTAAGTTGTGATCTCATCCAGATGACTTGAGTACAACATGCAGACATAGCTACATATTCAGATTCTGTTGACGACAGTGATGTGCAGTCCTGCTTCTTTGATTGCCATGACACAAGTTTATCTCCAAGAAACTATAATCCACCAGATGTACTTTTGCGTGTGTCTAAACATCCTGCATGGTCAGCATCTGAAAAAGCAATTAGTTCAAAACCAGAATCCTTCGGATACCAGATTCCCAAGTTAATGGTCCCAAGTTAATGGTTCCCTTTATGTATCGAAGGATTCTTTTGACCTTACTGAGGTGTTTTTCAGTTGGTTTGGACTGATAGCGAGAGCACATATAGACAGCAAATACTATATCAGGTCTACTAGCTGTGAGATACATGAGTGACCCAATCATACTACGGTATTTGGTAGGGTCAACAGGTGTCCCATGTAAGTCAGCATCTAGTTTTGTGGTATAGCCCATCGGTGTATTATAAGTATCACAACTCATCATTCCATGTTTCTTTAAAATTTCTAGAGCGTATTTGGACTGATTTATAAAAATTCCACGGGGTGATTGATGAACTTGTAGTCCTAGAAAGAACGAAAGTTCACCCATCATGGACATTTCAAAATTATCTTTCATTAATTTTGCAAAATCATTAGAGTAACTTCTTTTTGTTGAGGCAAAAATAATATCATCGACATATATTTGAACAACAAGTAAGTCCTCCCCGTATGTTTTTGTAAAAAATGTTAGGTCCACTAAACCTTTAGAAAACTTATTGGTCAGCAAGAAAGTAGACAGTTTGTCATACCACGCCCGTGGGGCTTGCTTAAGTCCGTAGAGTGCCTTCTTGAGTCGGTAAACGTGATTAGGACGCTCAGGATCAACGAAGCCGTCTAGTTGGCTTACATAAACTTCTTCACGGAGTTCTCCATTAAGAAATGCTGTTTTCACATCCATTTGGTAAACAACCATGTTTCTGTGTGCAGCATAGGCCAAAAAGATCCGAACAACTTCATGTCTAGCCACTGGAGCAAAGGATTCTGCAAAATCAAGTCCTTCTAGTTGGGAGTATCCTTTCGCTACCAGGCGTGATTTGTTACGTATGACTGTGCCTTCTGCATCTAGCTTATTTTTCCAAATCCATTTTAACCTGATGACAAAGACTCCGTCAGGTCTTTCAACTAATTCCCAGACTTCTAATCGAATGAACTGTTGAAATTCCTCTTGCATAGATTCAATCCAGTTGTCATAAGTCATTGCTTCTTTAATGTTCTTAGGTTCTTCATGACAAACTGTGAGTGCATAAATACAAGTTTCTCTATCAGTATGAAGTCGTTGTCTTGTCATAACAGGTGCATCTGGATGGCCAATAATATGAACTAGTGGATGATCTCGAGTCCATTTGTGTGTCGAAGGGTGTAGTTGATAAGTATCTCGCATGTTAGCAGGATCCAAATTGCGTGTAGACGACTCAGCTATATCAGGAAAGGTAGGAGCCGGTGCAAACGGGTTAAAGAACGCATCAGGATCATGCTCTGCGGGTTGTGGAACTGATTGTGGTGTAGGATCTTCAGCTGAATGTCGGGAGTTTGAAACAGTTTGTTCTGCTATAGATGGTGATGCAATTGGAGGACCGTCTTTTTCAACAGTTGTTGTTGTTTGTTAAGGTGAGACAGGTACTGGAATATTATCAGGTTGAGCAGCGGAATTAGGTGAGACCTCAGTAGAACGGTATACAATTGTATCATCAAACAGTAGAGTAAACAAGGTTTCCAATTCTTTGCGGTTGAGTGGCAATGGTTCAGCCGAAGAGTCCGGAGAGTTAAGACGGTTGAATTCGGGTCCTAAGCTGTGTTGCTCAGAAGCCATTTGTGTGAGTTCATCAAAATTAGCGTGAATGGTTTCTTGAATTTCTCTTGTTTGACGATTCCATATCCGAAAACCTTTAGAGTGTTCACAATATCCAACGAACACTCCGATGTTAGCCTTTGCTTTAAGTTTACCTAAATCATCACGATCATTTTTCGGATAACAAAGTGCTCCAAATACATGAAAGTAATCGATGTTCGGTTTTCTTTTGTGAACAATTTGATAAGGTGTTTTTCGATGGCGTTTTGTGATCATGCAACGGTTTTGGGTATAACATGCGGTTGAAACGGCTTCCGCCCATAAGTAATCTGGTAATTGAGCATTAATCAACATAGTTCTAGCAGCTTCCACTAACGTCCTGTTGCGTCTTTCAACAACTCCATTCTGTTCTGGGCTTCTAGGAATAGATGTTTTATGTTCAATTCCCACTTTCTCAAAATATGACCGAAGTGTCTGATTCTTAAATTCAGTTCCATTGTCAGTTCTGACTATTCGTATCGTGTTGCATAACTGAACTTGAATTTTTGTGAGAAAGGTGATGATCACTGAAGGAGCCTGATCTTTACTTCATAAAAAATAAACCCAAGTCCATCTGGAGTAATCATCCACAATTACAAGAATGTAGCGTTTACCGTTGATACTTTGAACACGCATCGGTCCACACAAATCCATATGAAGCAATTGTAGGACATGATTCGTACTATGCTCAGGTTTAGAAGGAAAATGAGCGCGAGTACTTTTTCCTTGTTCACAGGCTGAACATAAGTGATCTTTGGTAAAACGGAATCTTGGAAATCCATCAACAAGTTTGTGACGAGCAAGTTCAGTCATAGTTTTGAAATTCAAGTGCGAAAGACGTTTGTGCCATAACCAAGATTTAGTCGATTCTGCTTTGGAGAGAAGACATATCGGAGATGTAGCAATCATATCTGACATTGATATTGTATAAAGGTTAGAACCACGTGAGCCAGACATTAGATCGTTTCCTTGTAAGTCACGAACGAAACAAGTTTTCTCACGAAATGCAACTTCTAGATCCCATCACAAAATTGACCAACAGAGAAAAGGTTGTGTCCAAGGCCTTCCACATAATAAACACGACTGATTTCAATGTTCCCACTGACATAGTCACCATATCCCATGATTAAAGAGTAATGATCATTCCCGAATCTGACAGTACCAATGAACTTTGAGACTAAGTTGTGTAACAGTTTGAGATTGCCTGTCATATGTCGGGTGCATCCGCTATCAACAATCCAAAGAACAATCTGTACCACCTGCATCACAAGAAGAAGACACGGATGGAACAGAAGTAAGGGTGGAACCCAAAGAAAGTGCGGGTTCCTGTTGGTTAGAAGCACATGTATTCAACAATTTAGGAATCCATTTGAAGTCTGGTTTATGTTGTAACCAACGTTGCCAATTCCAACTAGTTTTTGCTTTCTTAATGGTGAATTCACTAGTAGTTGGCTTATTCCTAGATTTGTTCTCTGCACTTATGGGGGTAACTTCAACTTCATTAGAAACCGTAGAAGGCGGCTTTCCTAAGATAGACTTAGAGGCAGTAGTGGGCCTAGAAGGAATGCGTGTCCTACGTTTCTTATGACGATTAAGAAGAGAATTAGCTATACATTTTGTATGATCACCAGATGATACGTTTTTACGACAAAACACACAAGATGCATTAATATTCAAAACATTCAAAGGTTCATCATTCGTTACATTTAGATTTTGATTAGAATTTGTCAGATTAGAATCTAAATCTGATGCAACATGAGTTTTATTCAAATTCCTAAGTTGATCTTCTACTTCTTGAGCTTCTAGTGGTCCTCTTTTACGTTGCCAGAGCCTATTCTTCTTTTTAATTTTTCGCTTGGGTTTGCTAACGCTATTAGTGGAGACTAGTCCTGTAGAAGTGGAGTTATCAACATTAGTATTTTGAACAACATTTCCTTTAGCAGTTTTGTCTAATTGATACATTCCTGGTGCTATCACCGTGGTGTCAACCATCTTTCCTTTTTGAAGTAGCTTAATTTTCTCTTTCAAATCAATGATGATGTGATTTTTATCCTAAATTTCAGACTCAAGTTTCACGTTGCAATAATTAATGTCATCGCGGTTTTGTTGCCATTCGACGTTTTTGATTTTTAAATCCGCAATTTCTTTCTCGTATTTGAGACACAGACTTTTTAAAGACTCATTGTTTTTGCAAAGCTGAGAAGAGTTTGAAATGTTCTTACTTTGAAGCTTCAATTCCTTTTCAATACTTTGAGCTTGACACCATTCAAGCCTTTGTTTGAGTTGACAAATTTCTTTAGAAAATTGTTTTGTCACATCATCATTTTGTATTCTCAGCTTGTTATTTTCATGTTTAAGTGTCGCGATTTCCACATTCAACAAATTATTATCAACACAAAGATCATCCATAAGCATAGAAGTACCAGAATTATAGAGATCATTCATGATAACAGACAAAATATCAGCATTGAGAACTTGTTCCAAGAGTCGATCAACATCATTCTTTAAAATTCTATTTCTTTGCTTTTGAACCAAAATCTCATTTTCAGTAGAGTTGAAAACGTTTATCATATATTTGACCTCGTTTTGAAGTTCCTGATCCCAACGTGTAGCACAGAGACGGAGGTGTTTGACAATTGGTAGCATTTGTTTTTGAAAAATATCTCTCTTTTCTCGCTCGTAAGCGGATTGAAAAGTTTCAATTTTTATTTCAGAATTACGTTCAATTGTTTCCTCCAAAATTTTGATGTCTTCCATAAAATTTTTGAAATAATTTAAGACATGACATTTTTTCGGTAAAGGTGTAAGTTCACCGGATGATGGTAAAGGACCATTTATTTGTGCTACAGTTTGGACAGGGGCCGCATTAGAGGATGAAACATATGACTCAGTGACATACCATGATTTCTCAGGTAATTACTTTTGAGGAACAAAAGATTTAGAAATATGTGGTGCTTTTGAATAATCATATGGTGTCCAATTTTGAACATAACTCATTTTTGATCGACTCTCGTCTTCAAGTTCTTCCTCTTCCTCAGTATCAAACACAACAGCACGCACAATCGTATTATCAAGCAAATGGTCCATACTGTAAATTTTAGGAATTTCTTTGAATGCCGTGTGAAGAAACATTGAATTGTAATCACCAAGTGCAAATCCTTTATCGGGTCTCGGTTTTAAAGTAAATTTTTGAATTGTTGTGACAGAGTTCCCGTGTTTGTAAACAATATTACGAAATTCTTTGAGTTGTTTTTCAAGATCAACAATCTCACCGAGTAAGTCATCTATATACTTCCTTTTTCGTATTTTATGTTCACAAAAATCCTTTTTACAACTTGACAAGTCTGTTTCTGTTTTTGAAAGTACTGTTTGAAGACATTCAACTTGCATTTTCAATTCACACTTCTCACATTCTAGTTTAGAAATCAACTTCCCGTTTGACTCAATTAAATCTTGCATTTTGTGTTGAAGATCTTGTTCTTTGTTGTAAGAATCTTGAAAAGCTTTTTCAAAACTTTTTGCATGTTTAATCTTGTCTTCCTGATTTGAAAGCTGAATTTTATAACACTCAATATCTCTTGCACGTGACGCATTTGTTTCTTTTAAAACTTTGTTTTGCTCGTTGCATTTTATGATTTGCAATTGTTGTGCATTCAGTTGTTTAGATAACCATATGAGGTCAGGGTCTGGATCAAATGATGGTTCATGTTGTTCTATATGATCATGTTTATCATTCTCAATAGGATCATCAAATGAAACAACCGTGTCATCATCAAATATGACAACTGTGCTTATTTGTTCATCTGTTTGAAAAGATGAAGATGAGTCAGATGGAACAACTTGCGCCAAATCTGATTCAGAAGCAGAAGGTGAGACTATATCATGTATTAGGCATGCATTGAGGTAATGTACGTGAGACAAGCCGTCAGTGTCATACACTGGACCTGAATCATTAAACTGAAGTTCTTGCATGTTGGCCATAAGCATCATAGCTGCATTGGCTTCCAGATCTTCCATGTCATCGTCATTGTTCACATTTGCCATGAAGTTGTTGTCCTGTTCAGGGAAATGTCCATCTTTTTCATCTTGAAGAGCCATGAGTAATGCCTGCTTGTGAAACTTACTACCCCGAGTTCTCGGTTTAGGACATGTTGTCGCTATATGACCTTGTTCATTACAGTATAACACCACACTGCATTCCCTGAGTTTCAGTTCCTAGTTGCAACTGGTTCAGACCTTTGCTGAGAAGAGCCTGAGTTGTTCCTGAACCCTCCATTGTTATTAAACCTCTGACCATTCCCAAAATTTCCTGACGAACTTCCTGAACCAGATCGACCCAAGTTACGATTCTGAATTTCCACTCTTCCGTCATTGACAATAGCTTGATTCCTTGTATTAGAAGATAAACGTTGACGGTTGTTTGTTTTGTTGGAGAATTTTCTAAAAGCACGAGCAATAAGAGCAAGTCCCTGATTCAACATATTAAAGTCATCATCGTCATCTTCATTGGAGTTGGAGTAATACACTGCATCATTGTTGTTTAATGGAACAAGTTGAGTAGAAGTATTCTGTGGAGATGAATCATAAGGGACCATTTGGTTCGAGGTAGAAGATTGTGGATAACTGAAGTAGTTTTGCTCTTGAACATATGCATGATTTGACATAGGTGGTGGAGCGTAGGGAAATTGAGCTACGAGTGCCAAAGAATTTGGTGTTGGTGTTGGTGAGTATCCTCCTCGAAGAGTTCTATCTTTTTCCACTTCTGGTTCATGGTGTTTCAGAAAATCATACAACAATACATATGGTGCATCATGAAGATTTTTGGTTTGTCGAACAAATGTCACATATTTATGCCAATCCGGGCCAAGACTACCAACGAATTTGGAGTTTACTGCGATCCTTGGTACTGTGATTTTGTGACGTTCCAGATCATTGACCACATTTGTGAAATGATGATAGTAGGATTCAAGTGACTCTCCTGGTTCAATTGTGATGTCAGTGTATTCCATGTAAAGTTTGGATTCCATGTCATCTTTGTTCAATTGAGTACCTTCCATAAGGAGATGAACATGTTCCCACATAGCTTTGGCTGTTTTCTGAGCATCGACACTTCGATAAATTGGATTTGGTATACCTTGAAGTATATAAGCCATTGCATACTCATCAGCTTCACGATGTAATTTCTGTTCTTCTGTGAGTTGAGATTCTGGAAGAGGTCTATCACCAGGAGGACGTGGAGGATCAGCAGTTGGATCACCAATTTCAAATCTTGTTGGCCACTCAAATGGTCCTTCAAGTATCACTTGCTTCAAGAATTTCCCATGAGGTTTCTTTAGTTCAAGAAATCATAAGAATCGACTTGACCATTGAACATAGTTCCCAGGTGTTAGCATTGGAGGTGTTTCAAGTGATCCTGCCTCATGTCGGGATTGTTGAGTTGTAATAACTTCACACATTCTGTCAAACCAGTGAGGTTGTTTGGAGGAAAACTGAGTGTTTTGTTGAGACATTTGATATGGTTTTTGTTGAGGAATGATTTGATGTTGTTGCATCATGAGATATTGTGGTTGTGGATTAACCGGTTGTTGATGAAAGTGTGATTGAGACGGTTGTTGATATGATTGTTGTGGTTGTTGAAACGATTGTTGCGGCTGTTGATACGATTGTTGCGAAGGATGAGAAAAGAAGTAATTGGGTGGTTGAGACATCTTTCGTGATTACGGTAAACTTAGATCGTTAAAGATAAATAAAGGTTGTAATTAGATTTGAAAACTTGATATCAAACTCGGTAAATAAGAAAACTCAAACTCGATATGATTAGTAATTCAAACTCGGTAACATGTGAAACCTTCAAACTCGGTTTGTTTGAAAAAACTTACTAACTCGGTAAGTAATGCAATTCCCCTAACTCGGTATGTTCAGAAATCAGGCAAACTCGAAGGTTGTTGAAAATTGTTTCAAACTCGGAAGTTCTAGTCAAACTCGGTAAGTAAATGAAATTTGAGCAGAGTATTCCCTTGTAGGTTGCCACACAGAACCGAACTCGATAAACGATTAGGTAAGAAAGGCTAACTCGCCAATAGTCCAAACTCGATAAGAAACCAGAAAAAATCCTAACTCGATAGATGCAAATCTTCTAACTCGATGGAAATAACCAAACTCGCTAGAACACAAATCCTAACTCGGTAAAACTAATTCCAAACTCGATATTAGGGCGATGAACAGTACCAGTTAAGCTTAAAAATCAATTTTAACACCTAGTTTTTCTACCAAATCAAACCTAAATCAACCTATATTTACCCTTGGAGAATGATACCACTTGTTAGGTCACCATTTTACCAAATAAACACTAAGATATCTAGAGAGAGAAAGTAAGTAGAGAGAGAGAGTGGAAGGAACCCTAAATAAGAAATGAAACACTAATAATAATATTAAGAGAACCAACAACCTCAAATGAGGTGTTACAACACTATTTATAGGTGAAGACTAGGGCTTCACCATACTTAGAGAATATTACATATTAAGCCCCTAGACCTTTACCAAACCTATAAACTTAGCATAAACATTTATAAAACATAAGATAAATGTAATATAAAGCAACCTAGTGTAAAACTTAATGATCGACACTTGAAATAATAAAGTCTATTCCCAACATTAACACCGGCCGATTGGTCAATGGCTCGCCTTGTGGAGAGATCGATATGGTCATAAAAGATTTGGACTTGGAGCCAAAGATCTATGCCATGATGAGGGACTTTTTGGAATAAGTCCTTGAAACGAGTCCATGCTTCATATAGAGTTTCATTTTGACGTTGTTGGAACATCAAGATGTCATTTCTAAGCTTGGTAGTTCTCCCCGGTAGGAAAAATTGAGCAAGGAAACGAGTGGTGAAATCATCCCATGTGGTGATGGATCCCGCGGGTAAACATTCAAGCCATTGACTAGCTTGATCACGTAGAGAGAATTGGAATAGGCGTAATCGGGTTGACTCTCTAGTTGTAACATCAAGGTCTATAGAATCTACGATTTTAAGGAAGTCTTTGAGATGTTGATTTGGATCTTCGGAACGAAGTCCATGGAATGCACATCCGCTTTGCACCAACCGGATGGTGTCGGATCACAAGGGAGACACATTGGCTCCTTGGGTGAGCTCAATGGTGTTTCGATAGCCTTGGTGGATAGGTCGGGAGTACTCTCCTAGGGTTCGGGGCGTAAGAGGTTGGTTAGCTAGTGGTGGGTTTTGTGGGTGGTCTTGTTGTGGCGGGATGATGGGTTCAAAGATGTTACCATCATCCATGATGTCGGATGGTGAAGAGTTACGAACAAAAACACGAAGAAATAGACAGACTAAAGAGAACCTAAAAATAAAAATAAAATCTTACTAGAAATGAATCTAGCAAGTAGACCTAATAAAAAGAGATTCTAACCTAGACAATAACTATTCCCCGGGCTGCGGCGCCAAAAACTTTGTAGCGTAGGGATTGCACCAGGCTTTACCTCTCGAGGGATCTTGAGAAGCTTACAACCCCCACCAGGCAGTGTACCTGATAGATGTAGTATAGTTTAATGACAAGTACCGGGGGATTGATCGTTCAGCTAGGAATAGTGTCGCTAGGATTAGAAAACCTAAAGACTAGGTCTAGAGATGAGGGATGATTCTTTTTGTATTTTTTATATTTTATGAAAGCAAGTAAAAATCTCGGGTTTGAAGGAGTTGGGCGGAATTAGTTGCTAGTCAACAAACCCAATTACTAAGATGCAATCAAAATAAAATACTAGAAATGAAAATAAACTATATTAAACTAGAGGTGTGAGCAATATATGGGAGAATTGTGTTTACTTAGATTTCACTACTCCCTAGATATCTTTTACATGTTAATTACTTGTTCCAGTTGCGTGGATGACGGATTGTATTCCTTAATACCATTCATGGGGTGGCGTACTTACTTCCCCAATCCTATAAGCGCCTACTTCACGCCTATGTAGAGCCGGCTAAGAAGCTCCTAACATGGGATCATTAGAATTTGCTCATGCATTAAATACAACCAATAAAACCTAGTACACATCGGTTCATGTTTCCTAAGACATTCAAGCATGTTACACAATGGAGATCTGCCAGTTTTCTTAAGCCTAACATTGAAATCATTCATCCAATACAACTATAAACAAGTAATCAACACATAATTAACATCTAGGTTTCATTACATCTAAGCAAACACATGATAGATCTAGCCTAGGATGTTGAAATCCAGACAAGCATAAGATATATTCAAACAACACATAGACATATTGAATGAATTAAGAGAAGACTTATCTCAATTGAACATGAAAGGATTTAAGGGGTGAAAACCCTTGAAAATATTGTAAAATACGACCTAGGGTTTACAAAGTTCGACCCTAGTATTCTCCACACAAGTTCCACTTTTAATGAATGAAAAATAGAAAACTATATACAGATTCTGATAGGTGACAGCGTCAAGAACAAAAATCTGACACCGTCATCTCGCCGCCAAATAGTTTCTCGGACTTCCTAGATCTGGGTTTGACGTCGTCATGTGTATTCCAATTGTAGGCCGTCACCATAATAACTCTTGACACTCTTCTTGTGACGCCTTCAGGTTTTCACTGGGTTGTCACGGATTTTACTCTTGACGCCGTCAGGTTTTTCTTCTTGACGCCGTCAGGTACTGTTCTCAGCATGGAAAATTAAGTCTTTGCCGTTTTCTTCACTTTTATGCTCCAAAAACGTCCAAAATGCCTTCTTTTCCATAATTCACTCCCAAAAGTTCCTAAAATCACAAAAGGAACGATTTAGGGCAATATTTGATCAAATATATTCAATTCTGGGCTTAAATGACCCCTTAAAAGTAGTTCATTTTTCGCCTCATCAAAATCCACAACTGGAGGTTGTCAATTTCTTGGTAGAAGACTCATTTCTTGGCAATGCAAGAAACAAACCATAGTGGCTACCTCTTCTACTGAAGCAGAATATGTTGCTGCTGCCAACTGTTGTGGTCAGGTACTCTGGATTCAAAATCAAATGTTTGATTATGGGTTTAATTTCATGAACACTAAAATCTATATTGACAATCAAAGTACCATTTCCATTGTTAAAAATCCTGTTTTTCATCAAAGGACTAAACATATTGAGATTAGGCGCCATTTTATTAGAGATGCAAATGAAAAACATTTAAATCAGGTGCTTAAGATTCATATTGACGATAATGTAGCTGATTTATTAACAAAAGCTTTTGATGGACCTAGGTTTAATCACTTAGTGGTCCACATTAGGATGGTTAACCCATGAATGCTATGTTTGAGGGAAGGCATAGGCCTCAGGGGAGGCATATGCCTTTGAGGAGGATTTTTATTGATGTTGTATATATCTGTATAATTTTGATTGTATAAGTTTGAGTTTTTAAAACTAACCAACTAATGTATTGTAAGTTTGTTTGGTTTGTTTGCTAGTCTGTGTCTATTTTGCAGGATGCCATTATAAGTTGATGCTGAGATTTGTTTCTTCTGAAGTACAATAGATGCTGAGATTGGTTTCTACAGAATAAATAAAGAGATCAAAATTGGAAAATAATTTTTCATTCATTCAAGAAACAAGTTACAGCTTACATACGAATTAAAGGAGAATTACAAAGATTATTCCTATGCTAACACTACCAAATCTATACTGAGCTTCTATCATCCATTACAAAAGGGACTGGTGGATATGCATGATCAGTATGATGAAGAAGCTGAAGGTGAAAATGGAAAAATAAGAGGAGGAAGAATGATGAAAACGACGATGAAGATGCTCAAGAACCGAGTTTTATAACTTTGGTCCTTGGCAACATCTCATCATCACCTACACCATTTTCCCTTTCCCCTTACCCACGACACCTGTCTTCTTGCCCTTTCCCCTGCCTCCATGGTATGAAGAACCAGGTCTTGGAGCAGGAAGACCCAACACCACACCCCGTGATGTTGGAAGAGATGGATTTCTCTTCCTAGGCATTGGTTGGGGTCTCTCTGGTGTGGAAGGAGGAAGAAATGAGGGATCTTCATCTTCATCCTCTGAAGAATCTTCATCAGATGTACAAATGAAGGGAGAGACATATTGTCTCTCAGCAGGAACGGGGGCATTGCTTGGTTCTCCCTTTTCCAAAGCATTCCATTTCCTCTCCAACTCTCTAGCATAATCAGAATCGTCTATTTCAGAAGGATAGGGTGGAAGATCTTCTGATGAGGAAGAGGAAGAAGGAGAGGATGTCAGATCAATAATTATGGGTTTGGAAGACATTGGTTTGGTGATGAATTGGGGTTAATTGTGAAATTAGGGTTTTGAGATGATTTGGGGGTAATTTGATATCTGTGAAGTGTGATTTGCGGGTTATTAAATAGGTAAAGTCTAGGCGTTATGATCATAAATGCGAGTTGGGTGGCACAGTAAAAATCAAGATATTCACCGAAGATATTTTTACTCTTGCTTGGTTTCTGCTGATTGACCATTCATCAGCAGATTTGACTTCCATTTCTGCTGAAGGGTAATTTTGAAATTGGAGGATTCCACTTTACACGTCAGACTTGGTCAACAGTTTGTTCTGATAATTTTGACCATGATTGGGAAACTACCAAATATAACCTACCTTGCATATCTTTGCCTAAACTACATTATTCTCCCATTACTCCATTTAAACCCATTATTCCAATCATCATTCATAACCGTCTCACGCATAATAATTCAAATGGCACAACTTCAATTGAAGGGTGATCATAACAAGTATGCTATTTTGAAAAAGGCTAAGGGTCATGAAGAGTTTGATTTAATGGTAGAGTTTCTATAGCGTTCAAAGATTCATTATGCTTTGACACTCTGTCCCAATGTGATTTATGAATCGATGGTGAAACAATTTTGGGCATCTGCTAGGAAGAGATCTGACACAGAGATTGTGGCTGACATTGATGGTGTTGAGTATGTGGTAACTGAAGGTTTAATCAGGAATAAGCTTCAGTTGGATGATGAGAATGGTGTTTACCACTCCAACACTGAAGAAATACTTGCTGGGTTGAGGGAAGCTGGATATCAAAGTATTGACACAACTAAGTGGCAGAAGAATCAGTTTTGTCCCAAGTTTGGTGCATTTGTTGCTCCAGTGTATAAGCAATAAGTGTGGAGGATGGGATCAGTTCTCTTTACAATTGGGATGTGGTATTGTCTGTCTCTCTAAAGGGTTAACTTATAATTTCTCAAAGTTTATTTTTGCTAATAGCTAGAAAATATTGAGAAACAAAATCATAAGTTTTTAATGTACCCTAGGTTTCTACAAATCATTTTAGACATTACTACTGAAGATAGGATTCATGTGCCTATTAAGAGTCTTGGTTCTAAGTTGTTTGCCTCAATGAAAACTAACTATAATGGGGAACATCGCCCTCTCTTAGCTGCTATGTTGCCAAATGGCAATGATGATGTGGTTGAGGGTGATACTGATGGCAATTTGCCCTCTCAAAATGTTGCTGATGATGGTAATCCATCATCTTCTGGTGTTGTTGTTGATGGTAACCTTCAGTGGTAAATGAGGGAGACCCATCTACAACTGCTGAACCACTACCTGTTTCTCCTGACCAACCTCCACCTTCCCCTGTACCTTTGTCACCTAGTCCTATTCCATCACCATCTCAGGTTGCTCTTGATGAGCTAACTCCTGAGGTTGAAGAAACACTTCAGTCTCTGGGTACACATGTACCTACATCTCTTGAGCTAGAGTCTGCTAGATTACTTACACCTAGTCCTGTGAGAGAGCCAAATAATGAAGGCTCTCCCAATGATGTACATATGCCTGTTTCTCCTGCTAGGTTCAATGAAGCTCCTTTTACCACAGAGCAATCTGTTGGTGGAGCAGAGGACCCTATTACTCTCACTTCTGTATATGATTTACTTTGCATGTATATGAGAAAGACTGATGATCTCCAAAAGGAGCTTGCTGATACCAAGTCTACTCTTGGTGGTGAAATTGAGAAGCTGAAGAGCAAAGTTCAGAATTTGGAGGCACAATTGACTCAGCAGAAGAAAAGCAAAGTGGTAATGGATACTGCTGAAGTGTCTCAGGAGGATAATTTGGACTCTCTTGAGATTTTGGCTGAAGTGGCTAGACAGACACATGCTTCTACTCCCAAAGCTGCTGAAGTTTCCCAATCCAAACCAACACTTCATTTCAGCAGAAGAAGTAGAAGACAGTACTTAGCAAAGAAGGCTGCTGAAACTTCTACAGTGTCTGGTGGTGATAATATTCTTATGCCAGATGCTGATGCTAATCTTCAGGAGAATGAACCACCAAGTGATGCTACTGTTGCCATGGATACTGCTGATACTTCTCCATCAGCAGATACAGTCTTTGTTACTGGAAAGGAATATGTGGTTTCATCTGCCAAGGCAACAACAGCTGATTCAATGCCAAAGGAAGTTCCTGCTGATGCCTCAGCAGAATTACATGTTGATAGTTCTCAAACAGTGGATACATCTACTCAGCCTTTTGTTCCTACTGAAGTTGTTCTGACTCCACAAGATAAAGGAAAGTCTGTTGTGAGTGACCAAGACATTCCTCCTAGAGAGAAAACTAAGAAGGAACTTGCTAATGAGAAGCTTAGTGAAATGCTTGCAGCACAATTGCAAGCTAAAGAGGAAGCACAAGCAGAGGCTGAAAAGACTAAGAGGGACTTGGATATGAAAGCTTCTGAGGATCTTGCTAGAAAGATACAAGCTGATTTAGATGCAATGGGTCCTTCACTCACTCATACATTACCTGCTGAAAGAAAAAAGGAGTTAGATGAAATTGCTAAGAGGTTATCTGCTGAGCAATGGGTTAATTTGGCTTCCCAAGTTGCTGCTAAGCCTGCTTTGGTTGAATCTGTGCTTGGAGTTAATTATCATGAGACTGATTTTGCCAAGATGATGGTTGAACGAGGTAAGTTGCAAAGACAAGCAGAGGAAGAGAGAAAAGCTAAAGAACTAAGGGAAAGACCATGGACAAAAGGAGAAATTAAAAAATATATGAGGAATTTTGTCAAGAATCAAGGGTGTTCTATGTTTGGGTCAGGATGGACTCAACATAAAGTTTGGGGCTTTTCAGACACTCAACTAACTTACTACTATGACAAGATCATCTCTAATCTTCATTCTTCTGGAATCAATGTCCTAGATGTCTTAGAGAAGAGGGGTAGACTTTTGGATAGGCCTGTTGCTAAGAGAATTAGGCTTGATGATTCTACTGATCAGCCCACAGAATCCACTGAGTCATCATTCGGTGCTCAGGAGAAAATTCACTCTCCTTCAGTGCTAACTCAGGTGGATGAATCTACTGATGTTGTTCCTTCACCATCTCCTGATATTGCAACTGAGCCTTCTGAACCCTCAGATGTAGTTCCAGAGTCTGTCCCCACTGAAGCTTCTCACCCTGAATCTACTGAAGATCAACCTGATGTCTCTCATGATGCTTTAGCAGATGTTCCTAAAGCTTCAGCATCCATTCCTTCTGAAGATCCAAAGAGTGTATCTCCTGATGCTTCAGAACCATTTCCCACTGATGTGACCTCTGGTGATCCTTCACTTGTTACTCCTTCTACTCCTGGCACTAGGAAGAAGACTGCTGCAAAGAAGAGAAAAGCCACTAAGGGTGAATCACCTAAGGATAGTTCTTTTATTGACTTTGATTCTGATGATGAAAATCCTGTTGTTTGGGAGAAAATAGTCAAATGGGAACTTGTTGACACTCCAACAGGTCAAGGACAAGTCAATGTCATTCACAGACAGGATGGTTCAACCAAAGAGTTTACTTTTCTAAGTCAAATTTTACATATGGTGGATAGGCAAGATATTCTTTCTCTCTATGGATGGGTTGTTTCTTATTATTAAACTCATCAACCTGAAGGGATTGGAATGTTTTTGCTGGGAGATTTACAAATTCTTTGTGATTCTCATCTGTTTACTGGTGTTAGTTTTCATGTGTGGAAAGGACAGAAGAGTTGGGTAGTTGACACTTGGAAATACTTTCATCTACCTGATGTTCACATGATCATTAATACTACTGGCAAGACTTTATATTGTTGGGCAGATGTGACATATCCAATCACAATAGGAGTTATGAACCAATTGCTGGACGTTAAGCTCAATGTTCCTTTAGATATGATTGGGAATGATATGCATATGGCTGAACAGTTGATTAGAGCTATCAAGAGGAGCATTTTGGTTAAACAGGAATTGGATACTAAGTATGGTGTTCACATTGAAACCTATTTGGAATGATTGGTAGGATATCTTGTTGTATGTTTATTTTTTTAATCTTAGTATAAAAAAATATATATAAAAAAAAAAAGAAAAAAAAAAAGTAACAGATTTGTATAGTTTTGTGTATGTTGTTTGCAGGTTTGGTGTTGATTCTTTTCACACCTTCTCTGGTTATCAATTTACCTGATGTTGACTATTCCATCAAAAAGTTGGCTAGTTCAAAGGGTACGGCTTTGGTAAAGACACATCAAATTTGTTGATAGCTGTAATAGTTTGCTAAAAACTATTGGGTACTCAAGTACTCAACTCACCCATGCTTCACAGCTGAGAGTTGAATGGTTGTCAATTGACCATGGATTTTTCCTTTATGGATTCCCAATAATTGGCTAGCCCACAAGAGTATGACTTGTGGTAAAGGCAGTGGAAAACCATATTTGGTATTCAGTTGACCAAGATGATATTTCATCAAATAATTGACTTGTCCTGAGCAAACGGCTACAGGTAAAGACATCTCAAATCCGTTTATAGCTGATGATTTGCTAAAAATCATATGGTCATCAGTGTACCATAGTTAGTAAACTGAAACATTTGGCTACTCCAGTAGTAATGGCTATTGGTAAAGAGACATCAAATCCATTATTTTCAATGATTCACCTCTCACAGGAGTTAACACACCTGGATGTGATGAGAATAGTATGAAACTAATATGTTTTGATGTACATTTGGTCATTTGTTGCTGCAAAGAATGGTACTTTTCAACATGTTGTTGATCATTGAGGTCCTGCTGATAAAGATTCTTTGCTGCTGAAGTTCATCCTCAATCCTCTACTTCTTGCCTATGAAGATCTATCAAGAATCTTGGAGTTAACCATGTCAACTTCAAGATTAGGGGAGGATTGTAAGGAATTAGTGAAGTCAGTATTTAGATACTGCTGAAGATTCTACTGACAGGTTTCTGCCGAAGGACATACTGGTTTCTGCTGAAGTATAGTGCCTGCTGAAGAATTGTGATACTGCGGATATTGTTAATCCGTGGATAGAAGTTAGTTATTTATAGATAAGATTTGTAGAATATCTTTTAGAGTATTATAGTTATACGTTTCTTGTAGAAGAATTTAGGGTTTTCACTAGTATATAAGGAACCCAAGACTATTGTATTAGGTACGAGTTTTTCATAACATTTTTAATAAAGTATATCGATTCATAGAGGATCAAAGTTTAGTATACAGTTTGTTTTTATATTCCGCAATAATTACAAGCTCACAGAGATTATCTATTTAGTTTTACTAGTGATTACATTAGTAGGCTAACGATCTATTGGCTCGAGATATATCAAGGTTTAGGTCCTACACCATTGAATTCAAACCAAAACAATCCTAACCATTGATCCAACCTTTCCCCCCAAGCAAAGGAGGCTCCCTTTGATCTCATCCATCCATTTCAAATGAAACCATCTCAACCCTCCATTTCTCCTTTCCCCCCAAGCAAAGCATATTCCTTGGAATATCCTCTTCAACCCTAACCTAGGCATACTTGATCTTAGCCATCCATCTCTAATGAGATCATCTCATCCATCCACATTTCTCCACATGCCAAATTGTTTGAAAGCCAAGGGAGGCTCCCTTTGATCCTAGCCATCCAATTCAAACCATTTCATCTCAACCCTCCATCACATTCTTCCCCCCCAAGCATTGGAATATTCCTTGGCATATTCTTTCTCTCTTTTCTATGCCATGTGAGGAGATACACTTCTACCCCTTCCAAATTACCCTATATACACTTTAAACCCTTGGTAATTTGGTTTCTCTTTAAACACTTCACAAATGATTTTCCAAATTGGCTATTTGAGTTGGTAAACCTTAGAATGATTAATGTTAAGGTTTAGTGTGAAGTACAATTGGGGGTTTAGCAAGGTAAGGCATTTATAATGCCAAAAACCCAAAGCCTCGAGAATATTTTTCCTGGGTGTCTGGCGCGCCTCCCACGCGTCAACGCGTGGGTGACGCACCGGCCTCGGTAAAATATTCCCAAGTTTGGGTTTTGCCTATAAATACCATGCCTTGCCTCTTGTATTCCTCACCCCTTGCCATTATTCTTTCTTTCTAGATTCTTTCTCTCTAAACACTCTCAAATCTCTCAATCTCTCTATCTCTAATCTTGTGGTCTTGATTTTCACACTAACATCTTTGGAAGAACACATATCTTTGCAAGGGAAGAATCACAAGAACCTAATCCACTCTTGTGATTGTGTCGAGGGTCTTCTTTCTTATACCCTTTCTATTACAATCGAGTCTCGAGGTTAGGTTAGGACTTGGTTGAACAAACATATATTCATTCATTCAATTGTTTTTAAGGGAAGTCTTGTGTCTTGGTGACCAAGCCTAGATCATTGGGGATCTAGTTGGGGTTTGATACTTCTGGGTGGAAGTCTTGGTAGAGATCTTTGTGATCCTTAGGTAAAGTCGAATCGTGAGATTCTTTTGGGTGGTTTCCGAGGGCGGAATACCATTGGTGAGTAACTCCTTCTTTGTGAGCATCAATATTGGTGAATATTGGTGGAGTGAATTGTAACGGTTTGTAGTCCACCGAAAGGATTATACTAGTGAATAGTATCAGAGTCGCGGATTCGCAACTGGATGTACGGATGGTATAAACCCCCCATCCCGAACCAGTATATATCATTGTGTTCTTTTACTTGCTTTATATACTTTGGTTGTGTTAGTGGTTGTTGGATTTTTATACAACCACTTGGTGCTATCTTTGGCTTAAAGTTTTTAAACATCTAAAAAGCCGAAGAAACCGTATTCACCCCCCCCCCCCCCCTCTACGGTTCTACAATTGGTATCAGAGCGGTATACTCAAGTTTTTGAGCGTTAAAGCCTTCTCGAGAAGTCGTTTTAAGTCAAAAACTTCTTTTCCAAAAATCTAAAATCCTAACTAAGGTTTTTGGTAAAGTAGAGTATAGATCCATGGCTCAAGAGAACTATGTAGAGGGATGTTCCATGCAAAGACCACCTTTGCTAGAAACCGATGGGTTTTGCTTTTGGAAAACCCGATTCGAGACCTATGTTAGGTCCAAAGATCTTGATTTGTGGGAAATCATCCAAAATGGCAACTTTGAGTTTATGGTGGAAGACTCGGAAACAAAGTTGTTGGTGAAAAAACCACATATGGATCTTAATGATGAAAGAAGAAAGCTTGGTAAGAATGATGAAGCCAAGATGTTGATCTATAATGCTCTACCTCGAAGGGAGTTCGAGAGGGTTCATGTTTGCAAGACCGCCAAGGAAATTTGGCACTCTCTCATCATCACTCATCAAGGCAACTCTCAAGTAAAAGATTGCAAGATCGATTTACTCATACAACAATATGAGAAGTTCTCGATCTCGGATGAAGAAACCATTGATAATGGGTACACAAGGTTCAATGCTATAATCACTAGTCTCACGGCTCTTGATCCTAGCTTCTATAACAAGAACCATGTGAGAAAGTTTCTTCGAGCACTTCCGGTGAAGTGGAGGCCAAAGGTGACGGCCATAGAAGAAGCCAAGAATTTGGCGGAACTACCTCTTGACGAGCTCATTGGAAATCTCAAAGTTTATGAGATGATTCTTGAGAACGACAAGGCAAGTACCAAAGACAAGAAGGAGAAGGTTATGTCTTTGGCTCTTAAAGCTAAAGTCACTAGTACTCAAGCTAGTGATGATAGTGATGGTCAAGAGGATAGCAATGAAGAAGATGATATGGATGACGTAGAGTATAATCTCATGGCCAAGAACTTTCGGAGATTCTTTAGGAAAGGTGGTAACTTTGGTAGGAGAAACCGGTTTGGAAACCGAGATAATGGTGGAAGGAAGAAATTTGGGGGAAACCAAAGTGGTGATAACAACAAGGGTAGTGAAAGCTCGAGACGCACCCAAGGATGCTACAATTGCGGAGAGAAGGGTCATTTCATCAATGAATGCCCTAAGCCTAGGGTGAACAAGGCATTCGTTGGAGGATCATGGAGTGATAGTGAAGATGAAGACCAACCAAATAATGATGCTACGTGTCTTATGGCCCAAGAAAAATTTGAGGTATCTCTAAACCCTCCTTCTTCTAATAACTTAGATATTATCAATTTGCAAAAGGAGAATGAGGAACTAGTTAAGTTTAATGATGATTTTAGAAAAACCCTTGTTAAAGCTCTCAAAGAAAAATGTCTTCTTGAATTGGAAAATGTTAAATCTAAAGAAAGGGTTTGTGAACTTGAAAGTAAAGTAAAAACACTAGAACATTGCAAAGGGATGATTGAACCATGTAAAAGTTGTGAAGTACTCACACTTGAGGTTAACTCTTTGAATGAAAAAGTGTTGGAACTTCAAAAAGAGTCATTAAGATTTTCAAAATATAAAAAGAGCACAAACGATTTAACAGAATTAATATATCGGCAAAAGGTGTCTCAAGACAAGGGAGGTCTTGGATTTTTTAAACAAGGTACAACCACTCCTATAAGCCTAACAAAACCAATAACATTTGTAAAGGCTAAAGAAAACGAGGCTCCAAAAATCCCTAAGGCTGACGCGTCAACGCGCCATCAGCGCGCCAGGCCTCTGAGGAAAATTGGACCTCTATTAAACGACAACATTAAACCAATTACTCCTCAAGTTCCTCTTGTAAGTACTCGAGGTAATCAATCTCCCATTGCAAGAAGAGAAAATCCAAAACAATTTTCTAACTCAAGCTCTCGCAATGGACTTGGATACTCACAACCTCGAGTAAATAATAGACCACTTTTGCCTACACCTAATGTAAGATCTTATACCTCATACAACCAAATACCATCTTTTCATAATAACCAAAGAAGAAATTTCTATAACTATGGTCAAAGGTCTTCTCAATACCAATACAACAATTACCAAAGGAGAGACAACTCCCATTCAAACCAAAACTACTTTAGACCTCAAACATATCACAACTATTGACCAAGCTATCAAACTCAAAATGACTATCAAAACAATCCTTGGTCCGCCTTCTCTAAATTTGGTATTGAGAAATTATGTGTCTTGCTTCAAGATCCAAGAATGTTTAACTTGGGCACTTTAAATGCTAATCAAAATTGACCCAAGAAACAATGGGTACCAAAGGCATGAGTTGTACTTTTGTTGTTGGTTTGCCTCAAAAGTGATCTACAACCGGATGAGTGGGTAGTGGATAGTGGTTGCACTAAATACATGACCGGGAATAGAAGATTGTTCACATCATACACGGCGTATAATGGCAATCAAGTAATTTTTGGAAGCAAACTTAACGACAAAATTGTCGGCAAAGGTAATGTCCTTCATGACTCCATAGAAATCTCCAAGGTTGAGCATGTTAGGGGTCTAAGTTTCAATTTGATTAGTGTGAGTCAATTATGTGATGATGATTGTGAGGTCAAATTTACTAAGATAGATTGCACCATTAGTAAAAATGGTGTTGTGTTAGCAAAAGGTCATAGGAGAAATAATTTATATACATGCAACTTAGGAGATAACTCTAAGCAATACATATGTCTTACGTCCATGGTGGACAACTCAACGCTTTGGCATAGGAGATTAGGTCACGCCAATATGAGGTTAGTCCAAAACCTAGCTTCAAACGAACTAGTACGGAATTTACCAAAGTTGAGCTTTGAAAGGCATTATTGTGACACATGTCTAGGAAGTCAAGGACAAACCAATAATAGGAATATAAAGGAAGTGACAACTAGTAAAGTTTTAGAATTAATTCATTTGGATTTGTATGGTCCATCTCCGATCCAAAGTTATGGAGGTAACTTCTACACTTTAATGATCATAGATGATTATTCAAATTACACTTGGATATTATTCTTAGAAAACAAGGATGGAGTTTTAAATAAATTCAACATTTTGAGAAAGAAACTTGAAAACCTATTTGATTGTTCAATTGTTTCAATTAAAACAAATCATAGTAGTGAATTTGATAAAATGCAATTTGGAACCTTTTGTGAACAACATGGAATATCTTATAACTTATCAGGCCCGTTCACTTCTCAATCGCATGAGATTATTGAAAGAACACATCGTAAGTTAAGAAAGATGAGTCATGCAATGCTTGACGAGCAATCCATTCCACAAAAGTTTTGGTGTCATGCCCTAGATACCGCTTGTTACATTTTTAATAGAGTCTACATAAGAAAGGTAATTAATAAAACACCTTATGAAATACTTAGGAATAGAAAACCATCCCTAGAGTATTTTAGAGTATTTGGTTGCAAAGTATTTATACTTAACACCAAAGAATATCTCACCAAATTCGACCCAAAGTCGTATGAAGGTGTGTTCCTAGGATACTCTCAAACTAGTAAAGCATGCATAGTGCTTAACAAGGAAACAATGAGGATTGAGGAATCTCTCAATGTAACCTTTGATGAGAGCATGCCCGAGCCTAAATCATCTTCATCGGTAGAAGATGATGTGATCAACGAACCTTTAGTTCAAGATCAAGAAAGGTCGCCAATATTACAAGTTAATGATTCGGATGAAGGCAATCCTATGGAATTGAGAGAAGCGAGGGGTCATCCTATACAACAAGTCATTGGTGACTTGAATAAAAGGACACTTATGTCACAAAACAAACAAGTCTAAGTTTTTGGCATGACATTTTTCAAAAGTCCAAATTGCTTTGGGATAGGTTTTAATGCTAAAACATGCATCTTAGGAGAACAATCTTTAGGTGCTATTAGAGCTTATGTGATTAAGGTTTATGTGGAGGCATGGATCGAAGATCTAACAAATGTCTTCCAAGAGGAAAGATATGCATCAATTCATTATTCAAACTATGATTGATAAGTATCCAAGATTCTACATGTCAATACTATGTGCTTGAACAAGATAACTTGACACAAAATTATCTTGATTCATCTTGAAAATTTTGCCTTAAATATGACGTTTCTTCACAACTCACACTTGTATTCAAAATGTTGTATCCAATTCATCTTGTTCTCCTTATGTGATAAACTACATGTTGCATGCTTAAATTAAATTGAATAATTTTATCTTGTAAGAATTAAATGCTTGTAGTTTCATGCATGGGTAATGATAGTAACTAACATGTGTGTCTAGTCCACTTTATCTAACTAGATCACTCATCTCTTGTTGAATATCTCCTCCCAATGCCATGTGATCTAAGCATATTAGTACATGATTTAGATAGGTTGAACATCTTATCAAGCATCTATCATTAATAACATGACCAACTTTTATGTGTTTAGTATCCTAACAACCAACTTATCTCATCTATAAAAGGTGTAATCTTGCTTGCTACCATAACAATAAAACTTGCTTAAAATAAATATCACTTTAAAAACATTCATAATGGATATGGAAGAAGAATTTTTTGGGTCATCATACCACTTTAACGATGGTAGGAGAATGATGACCAGGGAAGAAGAGGAAAACATTGCTTGGGACAACATAAATGGTGTGGATATCCCAATTGTGAAAGATTTCGTCAAACTTTGTTTTGTCGAAGATGATATTTGGGCCAAGATTGAAGTAAATCTTGGGGAACCCCTTGAGAATGATCACACTCGTAAGTGTGCATGTTGGACTACCAATGATGTGATTGAGAGGAACATTCTCACTTTACGTGAGGAAATTAGAGAACTACACAAATCTATCAACAATGACATGTTGGTTATGACTGCCATTCTTAAAGATATCTCAAGGGTGTTTCTTCAAGAAAAGGATGAAGAGTGAAGTTATAATAACTTGCTCTAGTTGTAGCAATCTTGGCCTTCTCACAAGCTTGTATGAATAAAATATGATAGGATAGAATGATGATCTTCTTGTATGTCCTTCATTATATGTAGTTGGTATTATGCTTGTATTAGATAATGTTGTTCGTGTCTCTAGCTTGTCTTAGGAATTGTCCTTGTTGTATGCTTTATGCTCTTCTATGTGATATAAAATGTATTATGAGTTATATGTGAAAATCATGTTTAGTTCATCTCCATTGTTATATTGTGCTCAACATTTGGATTATGGAGTCATCTTGGACACAAATATACTTATTGTTATATTGTGCTCAACATTTGGATTATGGAGTCATCTTGGACACAAATATACTTATTGTTATAATGTGGACTAACCCATGTTGCAAGTATCAAAATGGTAATCTAACCCATCTTGGACTTCCACATGTGAGGATTTTTCTCGTTTGTTGCATGTTGTGGTATTTTCATGTAGCTAGGCCACCGCAAAGGTGAGGCTCTTGACCCATGGATCCCCGCCTTGAAAGAAGGGGGAGCAATGATCTAGGGGGAGCTATGTTCAAGGGGGAGCACGGAAACAAGCTTCTTTCCCATTTCAAATGGAAGTCCATTCAAGTAATGTTAAAGGCTTCACCAAATTACAAGGCTTCACCAAATTACAACTAGCAAAATAAATCATCTTCTTGTCATATATAACCTGTTAAACCTAAGAAAACAAACAAGGCAACCTCGCGTAAAATCGGCGGCAATCTATATATACTAACAAATCCTAGAAAACAATGTAAGATATAATGCTTGTGGAATGAGTGTTTGCAGATTTCCTGGAGTTTATAAAACTAAAGAATTAACAAAAACTTCAAGACTCCGTTAGAAAAACACAACTAGCCAAATTTCCAGAATTTTACACATGACGCCATCAGGAGTTAATTCCTGACGCCGTCAGAAGTGACCTGCAGAAATCTTTACGTTAAGTTTCCGGAAAATTTTTGGAAAAACTTATGCCCTACTTCCTGGAAAATCCTGCAAGACATCATTATGACTCGATACAAGCATTTGACTCTAACATATACTAATACACATGTCCATTTAATATTGTGGAGAATCATGATCAATTTCGTTTCTTAAAAACAAATTTGGGGTTTCCCCTTACACTTATCTTTTGCGAAATACCTTGTGTGAAGTTAAGACGAAGTCAAACGACAAAATAAAGCATTTTCACAATTTTAGTTTCGAAACATGATCTACCAACAATAAAATAAAGCATGCATACGGAAGCAAATAGCAATCAAACAATAAAAAACTTACACAAAACATGGGTTGCTTCCCAAGAAGCGTTTTCTTTATTTACGAGTCTTGTAGCTAGACTCAAGGTCATGGGCAATTACGTGACCTCATCGTTGGTCTCATTCTCTAGGTCATCTCCAATCTTAGTTTTGTATTCCGGACCTAGTAGCAAACATTCCTTGTAGAAACTAAGTATTCTATTCATAATATATTCTACTCCTCTACGTCTATCCTCATCATTCCTATACGCTTGCTTGTGTTCCTTTTCAATGTTTGATAAGAGGCGGTATTGTTCAATCTTATAGGGCATTTGGTAAGCAATCTCATCATTCTCTTCCTTGAATCTAACTATCCCTAGGGTCGGATCATAACTCATCTTAGAGGCCTCAACAAATGGTTTTCCAAACACTACTTGACTTAGGCAATCATCTATTACCGGATGAGTATCCTCCACTATCACAAAGTCGATAACATAAGTGAAGTTTCCTACAAATACATGCAATCCTTTCCCTCTTCCAACAAAGTTACTTATAAAATTTTTGTTGGGCATCATCCAATAACCAAGTTGCTTCTTCATTACCCAATTATAATAGGTCCTAGTCATGATGTTTATAGGAGACCTAGGATCGATATAAGCTTTCCATACATGCATATGCCCAATGTTGCATGGTATGTTGATGTTAGGGGGGTCACCTATTTTAATAAGGGGTGAACCAAAGATATATAGTGTCTTGGGATCATCGAATAAATCCTTGTGATATTCCCGTTCTTCTTTGGTGGGCAACTTATCAAAGTCCTCTTCTATGTTTTCTACTTCCCCTAACTTTTCTCCCTTATCAACCTTAACTTCCTTAATCTCATCCCTAGTCTCGGTTTCTATTCCAACTTCATCCTTGTCACTTTCTTCAATATCCTTATCTATTGGCTTAATGGTGACAACATTGACAAAGTGGACGTGTTTGGATGACGAGGGGTCCTTAACTTGGATTTCGCTATTAGTGTCCCTAGTGTCCTTCCTAGGTGTAGCTAGCACTTGGTTGTTAAGGGCTTTCAACAAGTTGTCAATCTTATTGGTCATCTCCGTTTGTTGTTGATTGAATTCGGTTTCAAACTTAGATATGCGAGCATCTTGAGATGCCATAAACTTGGACATCAACCCTTCAAGATTATTGGTACTACCATAGTTATTAGAAGGATTGTTTTTGAAAGTACGGTTGGAGGGTGGACCGTTTGGTTGGTAACAATTAGGCGGATTGGAAGAATTGTTTTGGATTTGTTTCCACCTAAGGTTCGGGTGATTTTTCCAAGAAGGGTTGTAGGAATCACCGTAAGGGTTTGGCTCGGGTTTGAAAGTGTACCACTTGTCTCCCGCTTTGTCGGTACGCAAGGATGCGTAGTCCGCAAAAGCTGTTCCGGGGAGTTCCATGCAATCACGAGTGTCATGGGGACCACTACATAATTCGCATGAAGAAGTGATTTTGTTCACTTGGATTGAAGGCTTAGGAGCTTCGTAAGATTTCATGAGAAACTTGACTTGGTCCTCAAGTTCCATGATCCTACGGTCGGGAGTGCTAGAATTGTTCGAAGGCAAAGATATTGCCTTGACCATTTTGCTCAAATCACGGGGATCATTCCAACCTTCGTTGTCATAGAGAGCAAGATCTTCTATGAGTTCCCATGATTCTTCCGCACTTAGATCACGTAGCTTACCACCGGCCGATTGGTCAATGGTTCCCCTTGTGGAGAGATCGATATGGTCATAGAAGATTTGGACTTGGAGCCAAAGATCTATGTCATGATGAGGGACTTTTTGGAGTAAGTCCTTGAAACGAGTCCATGCTTCATATAGAGTTTCACCTTGACGTTGTTGGAACATCAAGATATAATTTCTAAGCTTGGTAGTTCTCCCCGGTGGGAAAAATTGAGCAAGGAAACGAGTGGTAAGATCATCCCATGAGGTGATGGATCCCGCGGGTAAACGTTCAAGCCATTGACTAGCTTGATCACGTAGAGAGAATTGGAATAGGCGTAATCGGGTTGACTTTCTAGTTGTAACATCAAGGTCTATAGAATCTACGATTTTAAGGAAATCCTTGAGATGTTGATTAGGATCTTCGGAACGAAGTCCATGGAATGCACATCCGCTTTGCACCAACTGGATGGTGTCGGATTGCAAGGGGGACACATTGGCTCCTTGGGTGAGCTCAATGGTGTTTTGATAGCCTTGGTGGCTAGGACGGGAATACTCTCCTAGGGTTCGGACCTAAGAGGTTGGTTTGCTAGTGGTGGGTTTTGTAGGTGGTTTTGTTGTGGTGGGTTGACGGGTTCAAAGATGTTACCACCTTCCATGATGTCGGATGGTAAAGGTTACGAACAAAGACACGAAGAAATGAGATAGACTAAAGAAAACCTAAAAAATAAAAATAAAATCTTACTAGAAAGGAATCTTGCAAGTAGACCTAATAAAAAAGAAATCATATCCTAGACAATAACTATTCCCCGGGCTGCGGCGCCAAAAACTTGGTACGTGGGAATAGCAAAAGGCTTTACCTCTCGAGGGATCTCGAGAAGCTTACAACCTCCACTAGGCAGTGTACCTGATCGTTGTAGTATAGTATAGTGACAAGTACCGGGGGATTGATCGTTCAACTCAGGAATAGTGTCGCTAGGATTAGAAAGACTAAAAACTAGGTCTAGAGATGAGAGATGATTCTGTTTGTATTTTTATGTTTTTATAAAAGCAATTAAAAATCTCGATTTTTGGAAGAGTGGGCGGAATTAGTTGCTAATCAACTAACCCAATAACTAAGATGTAATCAAAATAAAATAACAGAAATGAAAATAAAGTTAATTAAACTAGTGGTGTGAACAATAATAATAAAGTTGTGTTTACTTAGGTTTCATTACTCCCTAGATATCTTTTATAGGTTGATAGTTTGTTACAATTGCATGGATGACGGGTCGTATTCCTTAATACTAGTCGTAGGGCCATGTACAATATTCCCTAACTCTATAGGATCCTACTTCACTCCTATGTCGAGCAGTTAGAAGCTCCTAACATGGGATCATTAGAATTCTCCTACGCATTAAATACAACCAAAAATCATAGTACACCTCTGATCATGTTTCTTAAGACGTTCAAGCATGTCACCAATGGAAGTCTGCCAGTTTTCTTAAGCCTAACATCGAATACAATCATCCGTAACAACTATAAACAAACAATCAACCCATAATTAACATCTAAGTTTCACTACATCTAAGCAAACACAAAAGAGATCTAGCCAAGCATGTTAAATTCAAGACAAGTGTAAGATATATTCAAACAACACATAGAAATATTGAATGAATTGAAAGAGTACTTATCTCAATTGAACATGAAAGGTTTCAAAGGGTAAAAACCCTTGAAAAAGCTGTAATATTCGTACTAGGGTTTCTCTCCAAAGTTATACCCTACTTGTCTCTCTTTAATGAATGAAAATTACAAAACTATATATAGATTTTACAGGGTGACGGCGTCAAGAAGGAAATTCTGACGCCGTCAACTCGCCGCCCATAATGAAATCGGATTGCCTAGATCCACTTGTGACGCCGTCATGTGCAATCTACTCTGGGCCGTCACTAACATTTGGACCATGACGGCCTATGGTGACGCCGTCATGTCCATAGTGTAAAACTCTTCTGGATCATCACGGACTTTATCCACTTCCACCTCTTGTATTACTCTTGACGTCGTCACTTGATAACTCTTGACGCCGTCAGGTACTGTTCCCAGAAAAGAAAATTAAGACTTTTCCGTTTTCTTCACTTTTATGCTCCAAAAACGTCCAAAATGCTTCCTTTTCCAGAATTCACTCCAAAAGTACCTAAAATGACAAAATGAACGATTTAGGGCATTATTTGATCAAATAAATTCAAATCCGAGATAAAATGACCCCCTAAAAACGGTTCATTTTTCGCCTCATCATGGTCCCAGAGTATGACAATACATAAAATTTTTAAGCATATCGAATGGTAAACGACAAGAGCATAAGTCTTCAAAGCATTGCAAATAACTATGGTCGTTGCATCCACTATCGCCTTACTAACCTGAGATAAACATGCTTAAGTGTCAACACAAAGGTTGGTGAGTTCATAGAGTTTGTTTTAAAAATAGTTGAAAAGCTTTTAGAGAATGTTTCTATAGCAAAAGTCCTGCAAATCCACTCAGTTACAAGTCCCGCCCATACAAGATTTGTAACCTGTGTGTTTACAATCCACTGCCAAAATATAGTTTAAGCGAGTCATGTGTGTTTCAAAGGATGTTTCCACAGCAAAAGCAATGTAAATCCACTATGTTGCAAACCTTGCCCACACAAGACTTACAATCTGTGTGTTTACAACCCACTGCTAAAGTATAGCATGATTACAACATATGTGTATACGATATATGTACGCTTAATGTATAGTATAACAGCCAACTGAACCTCATGACAAGTCTCAATAAGTTTCACAAAAATGTTGTATTATATTCACCCGAGGCCAAGAATCAAGGGGGCCAAGGGGGGGCGTCACCCCGATAGTACTATCAATACCTCTCCATCGGCTCATCATGGAGTTAAACAGTTGCTAAGAATCAATTATCGAATAAGTGTAACACATTAAGGCACATATCGTAATTACACTAAAAGTATCAAAAGCTTAGCGTAGCATAAGAGTATAAATGTTTCGAGTATCAAAGCAAGTATTTGAGCATGTATCCACCCCAAATATTTTAAAACATGTATTAAAAGACTAAGGGCTATGACTCACCTTAGTGTTATGGTTGCCAGAGTAAAGTCAAACGTAGAATGAGAATGTCTCCAACGGACAACCTGAATAATAAGGATATCTAAGATTTCGATAACTTAAGTCTAACTTAAAGCGAATAATGATTTGGAACAGTGTCGAGTGACAAAGGTTTTGTGGCAACAGTGGCTTGCGTGGTGAAATGCTTAAAGTTCAAAATCAAAGTTATATCATACTATCTTATAAAGCATTTAGGCCTTCTAAAAAAAGAAATACTTAAAATTAAGCATTGCAAATTCTTAAGCTAAAAGTACAACTAATTAAAACACATTTTCTAACATTAAATACAATTACAAGTTCTTAAGCAAAAAATACAACTAATTAAAACACATTTTCTAAGATTAAATACAATCTTTAAATAGAAATACTTAAAATTCAGCATTACAAGTTTTTAAGCTAAAAGTACAACTAATTAAAACATATTTATTAAAATTAATAAACTGGTCAATAAATATAAATAATGCAGTTATTAAAACACCCCTTACATAAGAAATACAAATTATCAAGCATATTGTACAACTAACTTAAACATAATTCCTACATTAAATGTCACTAATACAAATAATAAAGCACATTATACAAATATTCAAGCCTGAACGGGCCAAATGAGCTCGAGCCTGAATGGGCACGAGCCAAACAGGCTTGATCCCGAATGAGCACGGGCCAACGGGCTCGAGCCTAATTACAACTCTTAGCTATCACTTTTTCCTTTTGATGTCGTTAACATTTATTTTAAGATAACCGCCGCTGCAACGCGCAAGTACTTTACTAGTACTATATAACTTGTCTGTAAGTATAATATATTGTTATCGTTTACGTATTAAATAGTAACTAGCAGGGTCCCCGCGCGATGCGGCTGCGGGCACCCTGTAATTTAATTTTTTCGGCTAATAATTTATTTTATTTGTATCTTTTTGGCAATAGCTTTACTGAGTAGTTTTTTATGGCAAAAGTTTTATGAAATTTTGCTTAGTTTGTATTATTTTATTTATTATTTATTTTTGTATTTTGTTTGTTTAATGGTTTGCTTGGTTTGTAAAATATGTTCTTTTAATTGTATTTTGCATTGAAAGAGGGTTTTTAAAGTATCATTAATTAACAGCTTACATGACTTGTAGTACGTATTTTAATACTTGTATTTATCATTAAATGAGTGTTTTAAGAATATATATTAAGTATGCATCAATGAATTGTAAACATTGTATAAATACATGTATTGTTGAAAATTACATTTTTAAGGTATTTAATGTTAAGAAAGTGTGTTTTAGGCCATTAATTTTAAGTTTTGCATTAATTTTAGGCCATTAGTGGCAAAGACAAAGTGGTGTGTACATGTAGCTACTAAACTTGTACATGTCTAATTCTATAGAGTTTAATGTATTAAATGTCTAATTGTGTTGAATTACTTGTACTTTTAGCATTGGAATGTGTAATGTTTAATTTTAAGAATTTCTTTTTTTAGAAGGGCAAAATGCATTATAAGATAGTAAGATACATATATAATTTATCGAAAGTTAATCGGTGATAAATTTTAGTAAGTAAATGAATTAATGAGTTTCGTAAGAGTAAACATTTCTGTTTTGATATCAAAAATAGCCTTAGTTATACGTTTCAATATAAAGTTATACGTTTATAAAATTACGTTATATATATTAGTATATAGATATTGTCTTTTTAGTTTAAATATAAAGTTTGTACATATTATTAAATTATAAGTCATTGATAAATTAGTCAAGATGTATTTGAGTTTCTATAATGACCCTTAAGTTTATCAAATCTCCACTTTTAACCCAAAAGTTAAATACGTTATAATTTTAGTCCAAAATCAATATATATTTACATTCTAGGTCTAAACTTATCAAATATTACATATTTCACCCAAAATATATATATATATAATCAGTTTATGTCCATAAACTTCAGATTTGACAGTTTATACCCTTAAGTTCCAAAAAGTTACATTTTATACCCAACTTTTGTATATTTTGCAAAATTAGTCCAAAAGTCACGTTTTTCAAAGTTTAACATTTTTGTTTACTAAATATATTTCCAGTGGCTTATAGGAGCTTATATGACAGCTTATATGGCTTAAAAGAGCTTATTTTAGCTTATTGGGCTTTTAGGCCCAATTAGTGTATTTTAAGTACAAAAAATCTGGTTCAAACTCACTTTACTTTGGCTTTCAAAAACAGATGAAACGAGCTTATTCAGGGTTCTATTTGGCACAGCTCGTTAGTCTAGTGTATATAGAATTGATCTAGGCTTTTAGTTCACTATGTTATGTGTCTAGATTGCAAACTACAAGCTCGATCCTAAGGGGGTTTGGTCATTGTGTGACGGTTTTTGTGAAAATAATTATAAGTGGTACATATTTGCATGATAAGAAATATGACTCAAAAACTCGTTATATGCTATTACAAGTTACGTATTATGATGTTTCTCAATTTTTAGCCACGCAAGGATTTAGATGCCACGTTTTGTAACCAAAAATGGTTACGAGAGCTAGAATATATATAGGAAAAGCTTATCCTAATCGAACACTATATAGTGAAATTATATAAGTAAAAATAGACGAGTGATCAAGGTGACTTACGACACCAATAAATGGTGGGTGAAAACACGATGTACGGACTAGAGTTGGCTAGGAAATTGGTACCACCCGATTCACGACCCAACAAGGACTTGAGAACACGGTGTAACTTTCCTAAGCTTTGACTTAAACTCCTATTCTGCTCCAAGCTCTCGCTCACAGTAGCACTAGTATAGGACTTAGCATATGAAATTTTTGTGCTTGTGTGCTACTGTATTCGTGAGGAGGAAATAGTATATATTAGAAAATACATCAAGTTGGGAATAATTTCACATGGATAGGATAAACAAAATGTCAGGGATCGAATATTTCAAGATGATTGGTGTCAAGTTGGGCTAGTTGTTTGCTCGATTTAAATTGGGCTAGTTGTTTGCTCGATTTAAATTTCACACAGAAAGGGTGCGTTTGGTTTATTTGCGTGACACAGAAAAAAAAGAAATGTATATGTTTGAGTTTGGTTTTACTACTTTCGTATAATACAAAAAACAATAACAAGGACTTTAATTATTTGTTGTCTATAGATGTATGTATAAAACAGGAGGAAAAGCTAGTTTGAACAATGTTTGTGTAATACATACTAGTGAAGTTTTATGGCCGTGCTAAACACGGCCCAGGAGTATAATTTTGATAATTTATAAGTTTAATTAATATCTAATTAATGCAATTTGTAATACAAAGGGAAAGTTTGTTTTAATAAATGTAGTTTAACCAATGATTTTAGAGTAATCGTTAGACAGTCTCATGAATAAAGCTCTAGCATTTTTTTTTTTTGAAAATTAACTTTTATAAAAAACCACCAAACACAGACTAACTATCTCCAAGACGGAAATAGAAGCCGAAAACCATACAACGAGAAAGCCAAAATTACATAATCTCAAATTTGCTCCATCTATCCCAATCTACCACCCCATTTTTAAACCTATTCTTGTACCATAAAAACCCCAAAATCTTTATGTCGGTAACCACATCGGTAATCTTCGACTCTTTACTCGCGAAAATCTTTTCATTTCTAGCTTTCCACAACCTCCAACAAGCAATAATCAACAAACCATGAATAACCATCCTTTTGTTCCCCACCAACCCATAATATTCGTGCATATCCACTATATCCTTCACGTGAAAAACATAGAACCCCGGGATCCTACACCAACTGGTTATCGCATTCCACACCCCGGTAGCAAACCAACACGTGTATAAACATTTACACGTGTAAAGCTCTAGCATTTACACTACTTAGATTTGAACAACAAGAAACAGACAAGATCTAAAAGTCTAAAACACGTGTATAAACATTTATAAGATCGTGAGTTATCATACCATATCATTTTCTTGTTTCCAAAGCAATATTTAAAAGTTGAAACTTATTCATAGCATGTATTTTGAACTTGAGCAAAACGTTAAAAACACCTCTTTTGTTTTTTTTTAATACTTTTCTAGTTAGTACAGTATTTATTTGATATCTCGAAATAAACTATTTCCAAACAAATTTATATACCTATAGCGATATTCTTACCAAGTTGGTTGTCTATTCAATTTTTTCATTAATCTCATAAGTTCTAACCATGTAAAAACCATCTTTTATTTCGTAAAAATAAATTAAAGAAAAAAAGAAAAAAAAAATCATTAATAACAATTTTTTGCGCAGTCTCATTTTTTATTTGCACAAATCAATTTGTGCAATAAATAGTTATACATTTATTATATAAATAGATATATAATTATTATATGATGCTTCACGAAATTGTATTTTCGAGAGCAAATAAGAAACGAAATTGTCTCTAACTAATTCCTTTTTAGAATTAGTATAAGAAATAGAAAAAAGGACTCCAACCATTTTGACTTTGACACATCAATGATCAATCAACCATACTCTTCTTATTCACTTTTGTACCATAGTAAAGGCATAAGAGGCCACGCCTCTCTAATAACTCACCCACCCTAGAAGACTTTATTCGGGGGTGCTTGGTAAGGGGGTTAATGGGGGTGGGGAATGGATAAGGAATTCAAAAGGGCCCACCTTACTCAAATTAGGTGCTTGGTTAGGGGTGTGCAAATGTATTGATTATCCCGTAGTGGGTAATCAATATTATAGAGTAAATTGAGGGGTAAGGTATTGATTACTCACCTCATTCAATCCTTTGCATTCTCTTTCCCTTTCCCTTTACCTTTACCTTTCCTCACTTTGAACCAAGCGGACCCTCATTCTCATTTGCTATAAAACATCGTGTTAAGCATAGTATACAACTATACACAATTAAATTGTTTATGTTTTTATGTTACAGTCAAGGTAATCAAATTGTTTATTAAACAAGCAAAAAATTGACAGTACCAACATGTAATATTCAACAAACACAAAATTTTCTTAGAAATGACCCAACAGAAGTAACATTTTTTTTTTGCACCACGAGCAGTCCAACACTGTCTTCACCTCTTTACCTTGTTGCAAGTTGCAATAGTTCCACTCCAATAAGAAGTTAGATTTTAGAAGTGTTTGACAATTGACAGTGATAGTAACACTTTGTAATACAAATACTAATGATTAAGGAATCAGTGAAGAAAACTTAACAATAAAAATTAGCAAAAGAAATATTGGAAGAAAACCAATATTTAAATCGAAAATGTTTACACCTTGGGTACATGATTGATAAACTTAAAATGGTAGTGTAGATAGCCACAATTCTTCTTCCTATTGAAGGCTTCTAGCACCTCTTGTCAACTTTTCTATCTCTGCATACAAAAAACAAAATACACAAGATAAAAGCAACTAAAGAATTCATCTTTTTTATTTCAAAATACTTCAGTAAGGTAATTAAAATTTTACGTTTAAATATGCAAAGCTTTTTTGTCAAATTTGATCATTTCACCTCTACACCATACCCTAAAAGGCTAGAACCCATCATCTGTCGCATCATGAACAACCACCTATATATATATTTTACTTTTAATGCATATGCTACACAATCTGTAATATTTATTTAAAGAATCTGAAGAAAATGAATTTATAATACCTGACAAATCTTGATGGTTAACTAATAAAACATGTCTATTTTACAATAATAATAATAACAAAACTGTAACATACGGTTAACTATTCAACATCTACACTATATAAACATTACTATTACTATTAATACAAATGAGAAAAATAATTTAGCCTCATTTGCTTTTAACTGAACACTTTTTACTATTAACTAACTACAAACTTAAATTTTAAATTACATACACACATTATTTATGTGACTATAAGACCTACTTAACAAATATTTAATACAAAAAATAAAAAATACTACAAACTCAACATAAGAAATGTGATTATGTGATAGTTATCACTCTGTATTTATTATTTATATGTATTATAAAGGACTGTTTACAAAGACAAACGTCTACTCATTTACTTTTATAAAAAAATTTAACACGAAATTAGTAGTTTTAATTTACATGTTACTTTTCTTTTATGAAAGGCAATATACTCGTAGTTTGCAAAATACATACTTGCCATCAATCACAAGTAAAATAAATACAAATTGTAAGTATGAGATACATACCGATGACATCGTCATTTTTTTTTCATCTCCAAGATCATTAACCTGAAAAGGAAACCAAAACACAAAAGGAAAATATAAAAATCAAATCTCTTAGAGTTGAACATATTATTTCAATTGTAATTAACATGGTACCTGCTCATGTCATCACCTCGAACATGTGAAAGTTAGATCAAAAGAAAAAGAACAAGGTTAATACTAACCAACAATAGAAAGGTAAAACTGAAGAATCAAATTAGAAAGAAGAAAAAACATCATTGTATATATGTTACCTTGGGAGGTTGGTGGAGATATTAGATAGTAGAAAATTTGGAAGGTGAAAAAAAAATAGATTGTTTGAATGTGAGAGAAATAGTTTTTGAGATGAAAAGAAGATGGAAGATGAGAGATACGGAGACACAGAATAAATAAGGAAGGTGTGGCCTAAGAGTAACGAACTGTTGAGCTCCACGTGGCATTTTGTGAGGAGTCATGTGGCATTTTGTGAGGAGCCACGGGGCATTTTGTGGGGAGACTACAGTATTTTAGGGTCTCTTTTATATAATAGGTAGATATTGACTTGATTAGTACTAAAAAAAATGGTGTTGACATAGCTTAGCTTTGATGTTTATTTTTTTATCAAATGATTATGTAATAAATTGATTTTTACCATTCTTAATTCTCGGCCATGAGTTTAATCGAACTAAATATTTTGTGACACGACTTGTATATGAATAACGAAAATATTTGAGGCCAAGTAACGGTGTGTTGAAACGTGTAAAATTTTGTGAAGAAAGGTTAATGGGTTTGATTAGCTGGGGTAAGGAATAGTAATAGGCCCAAAAAAAATAGATTAAGGGTTTGTTTAAGTAGAATATTAGTATTTAGGTCCGTTATGAATAAGGAATTTTTACAGGATGTTACATATGTTGGCCATAACTTTCTCATATGAACTTCTTTTTTGGTTATACAAAAAGTCACTTAGCGAGAAAAGAGCGATCTACAACTTTTTATATTTTGAGCTAAGCGTGATAACCGAAGAAAAAAAGGAGCAATTTACAAAAAATTGCAGGGTTAAAAAAATCATAAGGTTTGCGAATTTGTTTTTAAAAAATTGCAAGATTTGACTTGCAAAGTCATACCTTACGAGTTTTTGCAAATTACTCCATTTTCTTTCGGTTTTAATGCTTAACTCAATAAATAAAAGTCGTAGATCTCTATTTTCTCGTTTAGTGGCTTTTGAATCACCCAAAAAGGTATTCGTATGAGAAAGTTATAGCCAAAATACCACAACAACTTTTTCTCGTTTAGTTGATGTGGTATTTTGGCCATAACTTCCTCATACTAACTTATTTTTACGTGATTTAGAAAGCCACTTGACTTAAAATAGAGATCTATAACTTTAATATTTTGAGCTAAGCGTGAAAACTGAAGGAAAAGGGAGCAAATTCCACAAATTTGTAAACTTGCGGATTTTGTGGGCATTTAAGGTTTTTTTTTTTCTTTTCTTTTCATATATATATATATATGTATATTGATAAAAATTGGGTATTTTGTGAAGTATGTTGGTGAAAATGGGTATTTTGTCATATTTTTCTGAGGGAAAAGATAAGGCTGGATAGTCATTTCATTTGGATATAATTTGTCTATATTAAAAATACATATAAATACAATTAATGATTTAGAAATTTATCTGGTAATTATTCTAATGTTATCACAAAACAAAACAACAAGTTTGGTTACCTAGATAGTGTAATGAAAAAGTTTGTTACCTAACTCGGTAAAAGTTTGAAATTTGGTTCATTTTTTATTGTTTTAATCCTTTTTTAAACAAGTGGCAGAGTTTACGTCCTCTCTTCATGGCCATTTTAGACACAAAAGATATCAGAGATGATATCTTGATCAATACAATAAGACTAAAACAAATTGAGACAGAATACAAGACTGCATACCAACAATAACCAAGTATAATGAAACCCTAGCTCCGGATATGAGCTTATATAAATGATATTTACACTACAGTCCTCGTACTTACTCAATCTCTTTAAATACAGCTTGACTTATACTCCTTTGTATCCAAGAATGATAGCTGGACACTTTTAGTCCGCGAACTCATGTTTTAAGTTTGTTATTCAAACAAATATATTTACATTCATTTCAATTTGATCCACACACTAATTGTTAACCCGTTACCCAAACCTACCATGTCTTCCCCTCTAAGGAGAGACATAATATGTAAACTTTCTTGTTGGTGCAAAACTGTTTTAAAGTGCCAAGGTAGTATGCGCATACACAGGCCCGGATTTGGCTATGGGCCATAAGGGCGACGGCCTAGGGGCAGCCTAAAAGGAGGGGGGCAGCAATCTAGAAGTCGATATGTATATATACTAGCTCTATCACTATGTTAACTTTGGCCCATTTAAAAAAAAAAAAATAATAATAATAATAAATAAAAAAAAAAAAACCTGCTACATATTTAATTTTGAAATGAAAGTTGCGAAACCTAAGTCATTCACTCATTCATTGTTTGACTAGGCCGTGTTTATTTTTTTATTCCACATCCAGATCCTCATAAATAATGTGGGCCATATCCACTAATAGCTCTATATGGGGAGGAGATGCTTTTTTAAAGCCCTTGAGATACAGATGTAACCACCCGTAAATTTCTGGACTATTATTTCAATAGTGAAATTATTTATTTTATCAGAAACTGTGAAATATTAATTTTATGACATTTGCTGATTATTATTACTAAAAAAACGAGAGGTTATCTCGTTCCTCCTGGAAAATGACACCGTATGTGTACCGACACCGACTTAGTAACGGCAAAACTCAATAATTAATAATCAGAGTCGATAAATATGCTTCTATAAACACGCTCTCAAAATTATATTTTTCGCACTCGCGTTAAACCAAAAGTACGACATTTTACACCGGAGTTCAGCGAGATACGAAGTACACACGACACACTCTTTATTCATAAAACAAAAGCTTATAATACAAGTTATATTTCTTCTTAACCATCTACCCATTTACGTTAAAATAAAAATACAAAAGTTACACATTCTTTTATTAAGCCGTCTAAAAAAAAATAAAAAATAAAAAAAATAAATAAACGTCCCCTTTACCCACTCCCAACACACATTTCATCAAAAAGAATACACCTCTCAAAAATCTTATCAGTTCCCTGTTTCTTCTTGAATACTTCATCTCCCTCCTTAGTGATAAAAAGATCAGTCGCTTTCACTACTTTTCTATTTGTGTGTGCTGCATCCCAAGATCCAGACAACAAAACGGCTGTACACTTGCACTTTCTCTCCATCCCAAGATGAGTCACGCCAAGGCAACCCTTGCACGCCAAGGAGAAGCAAGTTTTGTTTTTAATCCATTTTTGGTTATGATCGATTGTCATTAATCAAAAGGTAGGGTTAAAGTTTTCCTCTTATTTTCTTTTTATCCTCAAACCAATCCATAGGGCAACACATCTCATCTTGGTGTGGTTTGCTTGCTTGGATTCTGATTCGGGTTAATTATTTGATCGGGTTTCATCATATTGTTGGTCTTCTTCTTCAATCGACATCACTCTTGTAAGGATCACTTTGATTTCTATGCTTTGTTATGTTTCTTGATTTTCTCCTATTTCGAAATTTTATTGATGTTAATTCATTATAAGTTTGATGATTTTCCAAGTTGTAATCCGGTTTTGAATAATACATATAAATCGATCGACATACATTTATTTGGATTGATTAATCTTTGTTGTTATTGATATTGTGTGGCTATTAATAATTACAAACAAAAACCTGAAGTATTGGCTTAAATTATGGAAGTGATTGTATTTGTTTTGCTTATTTTAGTGGCTTACTGTTATGTTGGGAAAAAATGGTTTTGGTTTAGCATAATAGCGTTTGGTTTTGGTCATGGGTCGAAACCCACTGTTGTCGAACCACAGTGGTGAAACTTGATGAGTCTTGAGTTTAAGAAGATAATTTGGATGCTTAGGGTGCCAACTTGGACTTGCCAAATCTTTTATGTCACTAAATTATTCCTGAAGGTACGCGGCTAGTCAAGAAACCCGTAATGGTTGGGGTTTGGCTTACGCTTAAAATGTTGTGTTTTGGCCCATTGCAATTGCGACTCATTTAGTTTTAGACTTATTCCTTTTCGGCTTGTGTATTTTTCTAAGGTGTACGTTGATTGAGCCTATTGTGGTGTCTTATTGAGGTGTCATTAAAACTGCTTATGGCTTATTTTAACGACTTGACCGCTTATTTTTAAACTACTCTTGTCAACTACTCATTTATAAAACTACTTATAAACGAACACCTCAAACTTACAAAACTGTTCTTTTATGAAAATAACAATGGATAACCTTGCCCTTGCTCATTTTCTTTTTCACTCATATTGCCATCTCAGTAGTCTAGTAAAATTTATATGTTTTGTGTTGAGTTTGTTATGGGCTTGAAATGTGTTTTTGGTCAAAACAGTTTGGACTTGTTTTATAACTTTAATTGTGTTTGTGTGTGTATTAATGTTTAGCCGAGAGACCCACCAAAGATTTCGAACTTGTTTATTTGATTCCGGCTTATTCGAATTATTATTTTACGACTCGATATTCAGTTTATTTTAATTTAATCATTCTCCAGCTATGTGACTCGTTTCATAAGCGGATCTGTAAAATGTAAATTACAACCGAGACTAAATGTACCCAACAGATAAAACTCTAACTATTATGTATATTTTAAACTTATCAAAAACTAGATTAAATTAAAAATATAATTTCTTTTTACTTTTAAAATTTATTATCGGTTCATATTATTCACTTGGCCATCTAAGCTTAATATAACATTTTTTTTCTCCTAAAATTTATTGGATTTTGATAATCAATATAAAATGACTTATTGTTCAAATATAAAAATTGCGACATCAAGTCACTTTGGAAAAAAACTAAAACATGTAAGTGGGTCATGCCCGATTTTTGTCAAAATATATATACTTAGCGTATTTTACGAAACTGATTAAAGAACAAAAACGAGTTGTTACCTATAAAACTCACTAACAACCTTTTTCACTAAATCTAAACTCATACATATTTACTTGCTTTACTTATGCAAATATGTACTTAAACTACTAAATAACATCATTTTTGTATTCCGACGACTTCTAATATTTTTTTTGTGGTTACCGTCCATACATCGTCTTTCGGTTACTATCGAACCGGAGATTTATTCATTTTAGATACTTTGTTTATTTACCTATATATTTATGCAATTCCAAGAGCCAATACTTAAAAACACTTCAAAACTAATTTTAAATGCTACCACACAAGCAAAAAATAACACCAACACTTTATACTCTTTAAACTTATCTAAACTTCATCGAGTCTAAACGGAAATTGTGAACTAAACTTGCCATACTAATCTAGGTCGCGTGTCGGTGCCGCACACTTACACTATTTGACTTTACTCTATTCAGACTGCTTTACTGAGGTGAGTTCATACCCCCTACTTTTACTTGTTTTATAACTGTTTTGGGGGAGAATACATGCTCGTTTTTAACTAAACTCAATGCTTATTTTATCTGAATGCGCGATTGTTTACTCAAACATTATTGTTTTGTTGAAATACTTGATTGATTATTCAAATGCATTTATGCGTATATTGGTGTCACAACCCACAATTTCAGGTCATTTTTCCAAGCTTCGACATTCTACTATTCACAAATTACTATTCATCGATCACTATTCATCGTTTTACTATTCATCGTTTTTTAGGTCAATTTGACATTCCGAGACACATTCAGAAATTTTACTATTCACTTGACACTATTCATTTCCGAGAGGAAACCACTATTCACGTACATTACTCATGTCGTCGTAAATTTAGTTTACGAGTGTTCAAATTCGCGTAACCGTATTGGTTCAGGAGCGAATTCATGCATTATTATCAGGGTCATTTCATACAGACTAGAAGTAGTCTGCACATCATCATTAGGGCACTTGCATGCTATTCCACTCGTAGGATAATTAAATTTATACTTTTGGTACAATTAACGATTTACGTACGTTTATTTTAAATAAACACTAATACGCGAACTATAAATGTGTCTAACATGTCCGACACTCCCGACTATTGTCCCAATATATTTTTATACTCATTTTTATAATATAAAAATTATAATATTAATTTACCCGGTATTTTGGAAATTTATTTATTACGTATCATACGTTTAACTTAATAACGACGGTTTTCAATAAAATTAAACGATAATCACCCAAACTCTCCGTACTTGTACCCGGCATATTTTTACAATTTTTACGAATTTATTACGTCCCGAATAACTTCAATAAAATTTATTTCTAACAAACCCGGTACCCGATTAAACCTAAAACTAACACAACTACACTTTACCACTAATTTTCCCTAATTAAACCCAAGACAAACCCCCCCCCCCCCCTTTCCCTCCTTTATGGGCCGGCCAACCCCCCCCCCCCCCCCCCCCCCCCCTTGGTCCTAAAATATCTAACTACACCAACCAAATTAAATGCAACCTAACATTTGTCTCCTAAGTATATAATAAACTTTTTTTTCACCATCTTTATCACAAAATCATTTTTACTTGCACAAGAAAACTTTTCACTCATTTTCTCTTAAGGTGTATTCGACCTAGGTGATTCAAGGAGCAAGGAGAACAAATTTTACAAGATCTAGGTATAAACTAGTTCATATAGTCATCCTTGTTGGAGTTTTGAAATAAAAACTCAAGGATTAGTAGGTTTTTATCATCCAAACTCCCTAAACCTTCAAGTAAGTTAACAAACTCATTTTTATGATTTTTACAAGTTATTACCATGTTTATATTTATTTCTTACAAGAACTCATGCATATAATGACTTATACCACTTTATTTTGTACATATGTAACTTTGAGCCATAGAAATGGACACATAAGAAACCCTTGTTAGACCTAGTGGATTGATGATGTTTAAGGACCCATGACACCCTAAGAAGGTGTATGGTAGGTTTAGACTAGCTTTGTGGTGTTTGAAAGTGGTTTAATTGAGGTTAGAACTAGCTTGGAGACTTGAAAATGGTTTTTGAAACATTTGAAATACCTACTGTCCCTATTTTCATTTCGTGGGAAAATCAGTAGATGGTGGCCAAGTTTTGACCAAAGATTTAGAAAATACATTCAAAAACGAAACTTTAGGCGAAAGAATGGACTAAAACAAGCTTATAACGAAGGAGATATGATTTTTGCAAATTTAACGACGAAAACTACTTTTACAAAAACTGCTTGCTGTTTGGCAGATTTCAATGGGTAAAAAGAGGCACTAAACGTAACCTAAAGGAGCCGAGTTATCAAAAATATACTAGTATATACAAAGACGAATCCGTGGACATAAAGAACAAGGAAAACGAGCTTAAAACGACCAAGTTATACCCATTTTAACATCGTCAAACTATATATATATATATATATATATATATATATATATATATATATATATATATATATATATATATATATATATATATATATATAGACACAAATAAAAATAATAACGTACGCGCTAAATGGTATATTTTTCTCGAAACGTTACTAATGACTATATTCTTAACAAATGAATACGTACGACCCAAGAGTATATTTATACGACTTAACGACGTTATTTCAAGGTTTTCGACACAAGGAATTTAACGCTAACATTTTTCATACAAGACAATACGACAAGTTATATACTTCTATATATGGACATATTTTTCCTAAGTATGGAAACTATTTTAATATGACGATAACTAGTATTTCCAATTTACGAGTGGTATGAGCATCATGTGCATGTGCATTCATTTCATTACGGCTTGATCTTAATTAGATCGCGATTATCCATTTAGGTTGCGGCTAGTGTGCGCGCCTCATTGTCCCGACTACTTTTACCTCATTGCACCATCTTTGTACCATCACTTCGAGGTGAGTCTTCATAGCCCCGTTTTAATTACTTATTTGATTTTAAATCCCACGGGGGAGAATACATTGCACAATTATTTTTGTACATGCCCAAGTATTACAAATTCCATACATTGCTTAAGTTGCCTTATTACCACGTCTTGACAAGTCCCCTTTTATTATCATGGACCGTTAATTTCTAGTACTAAGCGGGAGTGAGTGGATAGATCTATCGAGGGTGACGCCTCCATTCGCGTTGGGTTGCTCCAACGGGACGAATGCATTTCATGTCTTAACGAATTGAGTGTCTGGTAAACACTCTGGTGGGGCATTACTAAGTCTAGCTTCGGGGTCATGAGCTTATGAGACAATGTAGCTTTTTGACATTCTTGTCGGTTTACTTATTACTTGTGGCTTATGTACTTACGATTTACTTACAAACCTATGATTATTCACCAACTTTATGTTGACCGTTTTTCGCAATGTATTTCTCAGGTAACTAAGGCATATTCGCATGGCATGCATGGAGTCATTTTGTGTAACAAGGATGATATGGCTCATTCGGACTTTCTTGCACTTATGTTGAAACGTCGTTTGATTGTACTAAACTTGTTTCCGTAAACTTTTCCAACTTTTGGGACCTATGTCTTTATAACTCTGAATATTTGAATGAATCAAACGACTTATTTTTAAAACGACACTTTAGGTCGTTCAATATATCCTTGCTTGTGTGCTATGATCCGTTACACCCTCAGGTATTCAATTCCGCTGCCATTCAGGTATTTTGGGGGTGTGACAGATTGGTACCAGAGCTAAGGTTATAGCGAACTAGGTTGCATCATGGACCCTAGACTATAACTACACCATCATAGCATATCATCATTTCATCATAAGTGCATATTTACTTATTTTGGTGTTTCCATTTTACGAGTTATTTATTTTCATTTCACCTTGATTATCACAGAGTCATGTCTTCGAATCCCGACACTGTCATACTTTACACTATATCCGACTCTGGTGATGAGGGCTCTGTGTCCTCCACTGCTGTTTCACCACTTGTTTCTCCTACACCTGAGTTGCCACTTTTGGCGTCAGATGATGACACCGAGCCTTTCGAGGAGGAGGATACGGCTCCTACTTCTCATGTCCATCCTACTGTACCCACTGACATGCCATCATCTCCTACTACTACTATCCATTCAGAGCCGAGACTTATGTTTCCTAGGGATAAGACTATCCAGACTGCTAGGAAGAGGGTTCGCCCAGCTACATCTACTTATAGGAGTCTCCCTAGTCCTACTGTGCCTACACCACCACCACCATCCATACCCATTACTACTCCTGTACCTACCTCACTCTTGCCGCTCAGGAAGCGTGCAAGGCTTACCACCCCAGATTCACCCATTACCGAGACTGCTGACCTTTCACCACCACCAGTATACCACATAGGTGAGAGCTCGAGAGCGGCTGCAGCTAGGGATCCTACAGCCGTTACACTAGAGGATCAGTTTGATGCTCAGCAGGAGCAAGTCGATAGTTTGGGGTATAGAGTTGACGAGATTATTACCACTCGACTTGAGGCTGTAGAGGAGCAGGTTGAGGATTTGATTCAGGGTAGAGTTGGTATTGATGTGTCTTACCATGGACTCGAGGCACGACAGTTGAGGCACCAGGAGGAGATTGAGCTACTTAGGGATGAGTTACCTGAGATTCGAGATAGAGCTCAGGCGACACAGGAGACTCAGTGGGAGCAGGTAGATCAGTTGGCATTGCTTCGAGAGAGGTTAGTTGTGTTGGAGCGCCGAGATGCTTCTTTTCAGTTACGAGTCCAGCATCTTGAGGAGATCGTGGTTGCGATGGATCGTGAGATTCGCCGCTTGAGGGGAAAGCCTGAACCATCTAGAGCACCGGGAGGAGCCTAGACGTAGACTGGTATTATATTAGCTTTTATTATTTTCCTAGTCCCGGGATGTGGGACATAGTTCAAGAACTTGTAGTCTTTTGGTTGTTGTACAAACAAATATATCAAGTGCGACTCTACTATGTTGGAAATGTTGTGCTATATATTATATCGGTCCATGTAGGCCGAAATTTTCATGTATTATATTCATGTGTTGTGATTATATTTATGATGTTTCGTGGTTGCTCTTTATTATTATCGCATTGATACAGGTTGTGGTTGTATCTATACGTGTCGTGGTTGTTGTGGTTGTATATATACGTGTCGTGGTTGTTGTGGTTGTATATATATACTTGTCGTGGTGATGTCTAGACAGATTGTGGTTGTATTCGTACATGTCGTGGTTGTATTTATACTCGTTGTGGTTGTATATATATATACATGTTGTGGGTGTACATCTTTGGTTCGATGACTATTTCTATTATGATTTTTCTCATGGTTATTTCCATTGTGATTTATCAGAAATATGGCACCAAGGAAGAGTAAGACTGCACCAGAAACACCCGCTATGACTCAAGCCGCTATCCGCAAGTTGGTCAGGGATAGTATTGCAGAAGCTCTGGAGATTGAGAGAGCTGAGGTTGCTGCTAGGGCTGCTGAGACTGCTTCTAATACAGGAACAGTTGAACCAACTGCTACTAGGCGTGAATGTACATGGAAAGATTTCAAGATTAGTGATCCTATCAAATTTAAGGGCACTGAAGGAGCGGTTGCTTTAATCCGCTGGTTTGAAAAGACTGAGAATGTATTTCTCATGTGCGGATGCCCGGACGTCAGAAAGGTAAAATTTGCTACAGGTATGCTTCTTGATGAAGCTATGTCTTGGTGGAATTCGTATGCTCAGCCGATTGGTATGGAAAATGCTTACAAGCTTACTAGGGAGGAATTCAAGAAATTGATGACAAAGAAGTTTTGCCCTCGTACCGAGGTGCAAAAGATGGAAACGGAATTTTATGAGCTTGTGACTAAAGGTGATGACATTGAGACTTATTTCAGGAGGTTTCAGGAGTTGGCTGCACTATGTCCAACTATGGTTCCCGATGATGAGAAAAAGATGGAAAACTTTGTTGGTGGATTGCCTGAAAGTGTTCGAGGAGATGTGATTTCTTTTGATCCTCAATCAATGGAAGAGGCTATTCGTATAACTCAGAAACTCATGGTCCAAGTGGTAAAAGGAAAATCTGCTGTCAACAACAACTATCGTTCAAACAACACCAACTACACCAACACTCGGAACAACAACAACTATAACAACAATCGGAACCGCAACTATCCCAATAACTGAAACAACAATTCAAACAATAACAACAACAACAAGAGAAGGTTTGATTACAACCAAGGTGGAAACGCTGTTCAGCCGCCACCTAAGAGGCAAGAAGTGGCAAAGGCTTATGCTGCAGGGCCGACTGAAAGGAAAGGATATGAGGGTAATTTACCCAAGTGTGAGAGGTGTCAGAAGCATCATAATCCAGGACGTTGCCCGGATCTATGTGGCAACTGCAAGAAGGTTGGTCATCACATCAAAGATTGCAAGAGTCCAAACTTTGGTGGCAATCAGAAACCACCGGTAACATGTTTTGGCTGTGGAGAACTTGGACACTTTAAGAATGAGTGCCCAAAGAAGAAGAATCAAGGAACTGGGAATCAAGATGGAAGGGCTCGAGGAAGAGCTTATGTTATGGGAGGAGACGATGTCAAAGAAGACCCGAATGTTGTTGCGGGTACGTTCCTCGTTAATAATCGTTATGCATCCATTTTATTTGATTCAGGAGCGGATAGAAGTTTTGTTTCTATTGCATTTGCACCTTTACTTAACATAGAACCGACCCCATTAGACATTTCTTATATCGTTGAACTAGCCGATGGATCTTTAGTTAACACCAACACCATTGTCCGTGGTTGCACCATAAATTTCCTAAACCATCCATTCAATATAGACCTTATGCCCGTAGAACTTGGAAGTTTCGACGTTGTGATCGGTATGGATTGGTTATCTCGGCATCGAGCAAGGATTATTTGCGATGAGAAAGTTGTTCACCTTCCTTATAACGGTGAAACTTTGGTTGTTCGCGGAGAGCGAAGTGGAACTAGACTCAGTATTATATCGTGCATTAAAACCGAGAAGTACCTAAAGAAGGGTTGTTATGCATTCTTGGCTCACATCACGGAGAAGAAGTCGGATGAGAAACGACTTGAAGATGTGCCAATTGTTAAGGAATTTCAAGAGGTTTTTCCGGAAGAATTGCCAGGACTTCCGCCTACACGCCAAGTTGAGTTTCAAATTGAATTAGTGCCAGGAGCTGCACCAATTGCACGAGCACCGTATAGACTTGCACCTTCGGAAATGCAAGAATTGTCGAATCAACTACAAGAACTTTTGGACAAAGGATTCATTAGACCGAGTTCCTCGCCTTGGGGAGCGCCGGTTTTGTTTGTGAAGAAGAAGGACGGAACTTTCAGGATGTGCATCGACTATCGTGAGCTGAACAAGTTAACGGTGAAGAACCGTTATCCACTCCCCAGAATTGACGACTTGTTCGACCAGTTACAAGGTTCTAGTTTTTATTCCAAGATTGATTTAAGATCCGGTTACCATCAACTTAAAGTTCGGGAAGAGGATATCCCGAAGACGGCATTTAGAACACGCTATGGTCATTATGAATTTCAAGTGATGCCTTTTGGATTAACCAACGCACCTGCAGTATTTATGGATCTCATGAATATGGTGTGCAAACCGTATCTCGATAAGTTTGTGATCGTATTCATTGACGATATTTTGATTTATTCCAAGAGTAAGGAAGATCACGAAGAACATCTCAGAACAATCCTGGAACTACTCAAGAAGGAGCAATTGTATGCCAAGTTTTCTAAGTGTGATTTTTGGATACACAGAGTTCAATTTCTTGGCCATGTTATTGATAGCCAAGGATTACAAGTTGACCCGGCAAAGATCGAGGCAGTTAAGGATTGGGCTACGCCCAAGTCTCCTACAGAAATTCGTCAATTCCTAGGACTTGCCGGATATTACAGAAGGTTTATCGAAGGGTTTTCTAAGATAGCAAAGTCGTTGACAAAGCTAACACAAAAGAATGAAAAGTACGAGTGGGGAGAAAAACAAGAGTCCGCATTTCAATTATTGAAACAAAAGCTTTGTAGCGCACCGATTTTGTCACTACCTGAAGGTATTGAGAACTTTGTGGTATATTGCGATGCTTCGCATCAAGGACTTGGAGCTGTGCTAATGCAAAACGAGAAGGTGATAGCTTATGCATCTAGACAGCTTAAGATACACGAGAAGAATTACACTACGCACGACTTGGAGTTGGGTGCGGTAGTTTTTGCACTCAAGATTTGGAGACACTACCTTTATGGTACAAAGTGTGTAATTTTTACCGACCACAAGAGCTTACAGCATATACTCGATCAGAAGGAACTTAATATGAGACAACGTCGTTGGCTAGAATTGTTGAGTGATTACGATTGTGAAATCCGATATCACCCAGGAAAAGCAAATGTTGTAGCAGATGCACTTAGCCGAAAATAACGACTCAAACCTTTGAGAGTTAGGTCATTGGGAATGACTATCATTTCGCCATTACCATCGAAGATTCTAGAAGCTCAGATTGAAGCTCTCAAAGAAGAACATCGACCACTTGAGAAACTTTATGGTATGCCAGAAAGTGAAAATGGCTTTGTAAAGAGATCAGATGGAGTGTTATACTTCAAGGAACGAAGTTGGATACCACTCTATGGTGGAGTGCGAGAATTGATTATGCATGAATCACACAAGTCGAAGTACTCTATTCATCCAGGTTCTGATAAGATGTATCAGGATCTCAAGAAGCTTTATTGGTGGCCGAACATGAAAGCAGAAATAGCTATGTACGTCAGCAAATGTCTTACTTGTGCTAAAGTGAAAGCCGAGTACCAGAAACCGTCAGGGTTACTTCAACAACCAGAGATTCCACAATGGAAGTGGGAACGTATTGCTATGGACTTTGTCACTAAACTTCCTAAGACGTCAGGAGGTTTCAATGCTATTTGGGTAATTGTTGATCGTCTTACCAAATCAGCTCATTTCATACCCATTAGAGAGACTTATTCAATGGAACAACTTGCTAGACTTTATGTCAAGGAAATCGTCTCAAGACACGGTGCACCAGTTTCCATCATTTCCGACAGAGATAGTCGTTTTACTTCAAACTTTTGGTGGTCATTACAAGATTCTTTTGGATCCAAGTTAGACATGAGCACTGCTTACCATCCTCAGACCGATGGTCAGAGTGAGAGAACTATTCAGACACTTGAAGACATGCTTAGAGCATGTGTGATTGACTTTGGAAATGGTTGGGCTAACCATTTGCCGTTGATCAAGTTTTCCTACAACAACAGCTACCATTCGAGCATTAAGGCTGCACCATTCGAGGCACTTTATGGTCGTAAGTGTCGATCTCCAGTTTGTTGGGCCGAAGTCGGTGAAGTACAATGTACTGGCCCGGAGATGGTACAAGAAACGACAGAAAAGATAATTCAGATTCGAGAGAGACTCGAAACTGCTAGAAGTCGACAGAAAAGCTACGCAGATGTTCGACACAAACCATTGGAATTTCAGGTCGGAGACAAAGTCATGTTGAAAGTCTCGCCTTGGAAGGGCGTGATACGATTTGGAAAACGCGGGAAGTTGAACCCGAGATACATTGGGCCATTCAAGATCCTGGAAAGGATTGGTCCGGTTGCTTACAAGCTTGAACTTCCATCAGAACTTAGCAACGTACACAACACGTTTCATGTTTCGAACCTCAAGAAATGTCTTTCGGACGAGTCTGCTATTATACCATTAGAAGAAATACAACTCGATGACAAGCTTAACTTTGTGGAAGAACCAGTTGAAATAATGGATCGCGAGATCAAACAGTTGAAACAAAGTCGAATTCCGATCGTGAAGGTTCGCTGGAATTCTCGAAGAGGACCCGAGTTTACTTGGGAACGAGAAGACCAAATACGACGCAAGTATCCACAACTTTTCACCAAGCCGATTACCGAGACCAACACTAACTGAATTCAGGGACTGAATTCCTTTTTGGATGGGCGACTGTCACAACCCACAATTTCAGGTCATTTTTCCAAACATCGACAAATTACTATTCATCGATCACTATTCATCGTTTTACTATTCATCGTTTTTTAGGTCAATTTGACATTCCGAGACACATTCAGAAATTTTACTATTCACTTGACACTATTCATTCCCGAGAGGAAACCACTATTCACGTACATTACTCATGTCGTCGTAAATTTAGTTTACGAGTGTTCAAATTCGCGTAACCGTATTGGTTCAGGAGCGAATTCATGCATTATTATCAGGGACATTTCATACAGACTAGAAGTAGTCTGCACATCATCATTAGGGCACTTGCATGCTATTCCACTCGTAGGATAATTAAATTTATACTTTTGGTACAATTAACGATTTACGTACGTTTATTTTAAATAAACACTAATACGCGAACTATAAATGTGTCTAACATGTCCGACACTCCCGACTATTGTCCCAATATATTTTTATACTCATTTTTATAATATAAAAATTATAATATTAATTTACCCGGTATTTTGGAAATTTATTTATTACGTGTCGTACGTTTAACTTAATAACGACGGTTTTCAACAAAATTAAACGATAATCACCCAAACTCTCCGTACCTGTACCCGGCATATTTTTACAATTTTTACGACTTTATTACGTCCCGAATAACTTCAATAAAATTTATTTCTAACAAACCCGGTACCCGATTAAACCTAAAACTAACACAACTACACTTTACCACTAATTTTCCCTAATTAAACCCAAGACAAACCCCCCCCCCCCCCTTTCCCTCCTTTATGGGCCGGCCAACCCACCCCCCCCCCCCCCCCCTTGGTCCTAAAATATCTAACTACACCAACCAAATTAAATGCAACCTAACATTTGTCTCCTAAGTATATAATAAACTTTTTTTTCACCATCTTTATCACAAAATCATTTTTACTTGCACAAGAAAACTTTTCACTCATTTTCTCTTAAGGTGTATTCGACCTAGGTGATTCAAGGAGCAAGGAGAACAAATTTTACAAGATCTAGGTATAAACTAGTTCATATAGTCATCCTTGTTGGAGTTTTGAAATAAAAACTCAAGGATTAGTAGGTTTTTATCATCCAAACTCCCTAAACCTTCAAGTAAGTTAACAAACTCATTTTTATGATTTTTACAAGTTATTACCATGTTTATATTTATTTCTTACAAGAACTCATGCATATAATGACTTATACCACTTTATTTTGTACATATGTAACTTTGAGCCATAGAAATGGACACATAAGAAACCCTTGTTAGACCTAGTGGATTGATGATGTTTAAGGACCCATGACACCCTAAGAAGGTGTATGGTAGGTTTAGACTAGCTTTGTGGTGTTTGAAAGTGGTTTGATTGAGGTTAGAACTAGCTTGGAGACTTGAAAATGGTTTTTGAAACATTTGAAATACCTACTGTCCCTATTTTCATTTCGTGGGAAAATCAGTAGATGGTGGCCAAGTTTTGACCAAAGATTTATAAAATACATTCAAAAACGAAACTTTAGGCGAAAGAATGGACTAAAACAAGCTTATAACGAAGGAGATATGATTTTTGCAAATTTAACGACGAAAACTACTTTTACAAAAACTGCTTGCTGTTTGGCAGATTTCAATGGGTAAAAAGAGGCATTAAACGTAACCTAAAGGAGCCGAGTTATCAAAAATATACTAGTATATACAAAGATGAATCCGTGGACATAAAGAACAAGGAAAACGAGCTTAAAACGACCAAGTTATACCCATTTTAACATCGTCAAACTATATATATATATATATATATATATATATATATATATATATATATATATATATATATATATATATATATATATATATATATATAGACACAAATAAAAATAATAACGTACGCGCTAAATGGTATATTTTTCTCGAAACGTTACTAATGACTATATTCTTAACAAATGAATACGTACGACCCAAGAGTATATTTATACGACTTAACGACGTTATTTCAAGGTTTTCGACACAAGGAATTTAACGCTAACATTTTTCATACAAGACAATACGACAAGTTATATACTTCTATATATGGACATATTTTTCCTAAGTATGGAAACTATTTTAATATGACGATAACTAGTATTTCCAATTTACGAGTGGTATGAGCATCATGTGCATGTGCATTCATTTCATTACGGCTTGATCTTAATTAGATCGCGATTATCCATTTAGGTTGCGGCTAGTGCGCGCGCCTCATTGTCCCGACTACTTTTACCTCATTGCACCATCTTTGTACCATCACTTCGAGGTGAGTCTTCATAGCCCCGTTTTAATTACTTATTTGATTTTAAATCCCACGGGGGAGAATACATTGCACAATTATTTTTGTACATGCCCAAGTATTACAAATTCCATACATTGCTTAAGTTGCCTTATTACCACGTCTTGACAAGTCCCCTTTTATTATCATGGACCGTTAATTTCTAGTACTAAGCGGGAGTGAGTGGATAGATCTATCGAGGGTGACGCCTCCATTCGCGTTGGGTTGCTCCAACGGGACGAATGCATTTCATGTCTTAACGAATTGAGTGTCTGGTAAACACTCTGGTGGGGCATTACTAAGTCTAGCTTCGGGGTCATGAACTTATGAGACAATGTAGCTTTTTGACATTCTTGTCGGTTTACTTATTACTTGTGGCTTATGTACTTACGATTTACTTACAAACCTATGATTATTCACCAACTTTATGTTGACCGTTTTTCGCAATGTATTTCTCAGGTAACTAAGGCATATTCGCATGGCATGCATGGAGTCATTTTGTGTAACAAGGATGATATGGCTCATTCGGACTTTCTTGCACTTATGTTGAAACGTCGTTTGATTGTACTAAACTTGTTTCCGTAAACTTTTCAAACTTTTGGGACCTATGTCTTTATAACTCTGAATATTTGAATGAATCAAACGACTTATTTTTAAAACGACACTTTAGGTCGTTCAATATATCCTTGCTTGTGTGCTATGATCCGTTACACCCTCAGGTATTCAATTCCGCTGCCATTCAGGTATTTTGGGGGTGTGACAATTGGTTGCATACTTGATTGTTTTCTCATGGACACAAGTGCTTGAAACATATATGTGAGTTTATAGCCCCACTTTACTTATACTCGCTTACAAAACTATGGGGTGAGAAACATGCAAAACATTTTCTGGACCATACTATTATCTTGATTTCTCAACACTATTGCGTAGTTAGCCTAAGCCCTGAACCCACTGTTATGCCCACTTTCATGAACCGTTAATTCTCGTTAGGAAGCGCGATTGATATAAATAGATCTATTGGGGGTAACTCCCCCGTTCGGTTGGCCAGACGGGTCAATGCGAACGTATACCAAGTCGGACTACGAGTGTATTGGGTTAAACACTCGCTATGGGCCCTCACTATTATTATATGTGCTACATTATGGCATACTAAACTGTTTAGCTTCGGTTGCATGAACTTAGTGCTAGCGTAATAGACTTTTACTTTTATGTGACATTATATTCGTTGTAATGATCACATACTTTGCCTATGGTCCAACTTTATGCCCTATACTTATGGTTTGCTTTATTGATATTTCATGACGCTGTGAGTAAAGCAGTAGTCACTAAAATTGAACTTGATTTATATGTGAACGGTTTTTCACACTCGAAAACCTTGTGGTCCACATCGTTACATTTACTTGAAAGTAAACTATATTTTTCATGACATTGTGAGCGACACAATGGTCACAAAACTTTTATCGAACTCACATTTCTTTTATACTAAATTGCTATTTTTTTAAAACCTATGAACTCACCAACCTCGTGTTGACACTTTTTAGCATGTATTTTCAGGTTTAAGGCGATAGCTAACTGTTGAAGGCTTTGGCATGGCATGGCATGGTCATAGATGACTCTGAGATAATTGGGACCGTATAAATCATCTTATGGGCTTGTATTTCCGCACTATTTTTGAAGGATGTAAACCAAATACTTTTGACTATGAAATTTCTTTTAAACGGTTGATCTAAAAACCGTTCTTTATACTTTTGTTGTGATACCAATTGAGTAGCACCCCAGTGACATGTATGCTTCCGCTGGACCCGTAATTTTGGGGGTGTTACAACAGACGAGTTAACAAATTCGTGTCGGCCCAAATTAATAAAAAACATTAATATATATGATCGACCCCACTAATATTCCCAGACAGACGAAGCACTAGAAAAAGAAACATGGCAAAATCACTAAATATTTAATAAGATATAACGGCAGTTTTACAACTTAGAAGAAAAGAAAACGGTAGGCAAGGCGGAAGGCTATTTGATAGCTTTGTGATCACGGGAAATAAGTTTAGAATTGTAAAAGCATTTAACAAACAAAAGATCATCATTTTTCTCTTCATAAATTTGATTAGGGGATATTGTTCCATACTCATTATTTTTGCTTTTGTAGAATATTAGACAATTTACTCTCTATTTTGTCATGTTGCATCGCTCACAACCGTCAGGTGCCCAAAATAGGAAACGAAAAAAAATTCAACAAGAATTAGAGCGACCTCAACACGATTCTATGGAAGGGTATGTAGTTAGAACGAAAAATATAATAATAATGTTGAAGAAATAATGACGAGGTTAACGTTAATATAGATAATGAAAATCCTATAAATAATGAAAACCTAGAAAATGATAAGGTTAACATTAATGATGATAATGAAAATCCTAAAAACAATGAAAATATAGAAACTAATGAGGTTAATGTTAGTGAGAATAATGGTAGTAGCTTTTTAGCAAATGTTGACTATGACAAGATAATTGATGTTTTTGCTTCAAGAAACGCACGAAGACATCGATTTAGGTGATCAATGTTGCCGAACTTGTATTCGGAGTTTATCTCCTCATATTGTATCGTTTTATTTAATGAATAAAAATCGGCGTGAGGATGAGCCGCCTGGCATCCGAAAAAATATGTTGTTTGTTTACAAGGGGCATATTCACTCGGCTCGCCCAGGGCATCCGAAATCTCATGACCGGCCCTGCGCATACATGGAAACCACGGATCCTAAGGTGCTTAAGTTAGCAAAGAAAGAATTGCGGCCTTTACTGAAAGAGGGTGTACTAAAGTTACCCGAACATAATCAACCAAAAAAATGAGGCTAAACAACCGACCCAGATGAGTCCGAACTAGTCGTGTATTGCCCCGGTTTTACTTGCTTCACAGAATTATAGTCTCAACTATATGCCATAAGAAGATGTTAGTTTAAGTTTGTAAACAACATGTTTATGCTATCATTTGCAAGTCAAAATTTTGTTTTTTGTTATATCATTATTTCGATATGACCTTATTCCATATACTCAACATATACATGGTTGTAGACAAGTTACCCTCGTGGAGGATTAAGTATTGTTATTTTAGTCATGGACTAGCAACTGCCTTCTATTATCTTTTTTTTGTAAAACGTTTTGGGATAAATCAAAAGAGAAAGGTTGACATTTAATCTGGGACGAAATTACATTTAACCGTGAATCTTTTCCCTTGCATTTAGCATTAGTTGTTTCTTATTTTAACATGTTTGATGTCCCTTTAATTACAACAGGGATTGGTAGGTGAAACTGGTTATCTAGCGACTAAATGTCACATTATCCCACTTTAAACGGTCTAGGTACATTTATGGTAACTTTGATTTATTACTAAATATGATTATATAGAAATTTAATCTTATGTCGTAAGTAAAACTTTGGGAGCAGACATATATATAAGCTTGTACATGAAGGTAAGAGGAAAAGGAACGCAAACGTGCTATAATGGAAGTATCATAAAGGCTTTCTATCGGGCAACTATCTCTGATAAAGTTAAGTCATTGCTTGAACTTGTTGGATAAGAGGTTGAAGAGAAACCAATACCAGATAAGTTCCTATCTGTGAAAAATGCTGGCTGTTTAGGTTTTGGCAATGCACCTTCATTGCCTAACATGAAAACCACCGACGACATGTTTGGCCTGTCTTCTGGAATTTGTTGAACACATAATAAGCCAACTTCTATCGATCTTAAAACTTCCGATGCATTGCATGCCTCAGCAAAACTTGAATCCAGGAGTTCCATTGACTTTCCTTCACTATGCATCCTCCATGCCTAAATATAAATGCGGATTTAATTATTAGGCGGTAGAGTTATGCCGGACAAATTTGAAAATCAAGCAACTTACATGTCCAATAAGATTATTGTTATGCTCAGAATGAACAAATCCCCTGTTTCTCTTCCCACTCACAATCTCCAACACTAATACACCAAAGCTGAAAACATCTGACTTTATGGAGAAAAGACCATCTAGCGCATACTCTGGTGACATGTAACCGCTATATATAGAATAATGTTTACAAGTCTTAAATAACGAACCTAAAAAAAAGTGAATGAAGATAAACCAGAATGTTGTATCTTACTAGGTACCAACAACTCTCTCGGTGTTAGCTTCAGTTTCATTTCCTCCAAAGCTTCTAGCTATCCCAAAGTCTGATATTTTTGGGTTCATATCCACATCTAGTAGAATATTGCTAGCTTTAAGATCTCTGTGAATGATTCTTAATCGTGAATCTTGATGAAGATAAAGAAGTCCTCGTGCAATTCCTTTGATGATGTTGAATCTCTTTGTCCAATCAAGGAGTGTGCTTTTCCTTTTATCTGCACATCATGTAGGTTTAGTTGTTCAAAGTATCTTACCGTAGTAAGTTACTATTGTCGATTTAATGGAAATTATATGATACTGACCAAATATAAACTCGTCTAAGCTTCTGTTTGGCATGTATTCATATATAAGCAACTTCTCGTTCCCCTCGATGCTACATCCGAGGAGCTTGACAAGATTCCGGTGTTGAAGTTTTATAATGCATATAACTTCATTCATGAACTCATTAATTCCTTGACTGGAAGTCTTTGAGAGACGTTTAACTGCAATTTCTTGCCCATCTTCTAGCATACCCTGAAGATTACCAATTTTTATGTGAAACTGTCCAAAATTCGAAGGAAACTATCATTCATATTTTTTTGTATCAATGGCACACTTGAAACATTTTAGCTTCATAATTTTGTTATCTATAATGAATTAGAATGTTGCTCTAACAATTATAATCAAATGGACGAATCATAATGTGTCGCTATACTCAGCAAACTGAATTCAAATAAATAAGATTCTTCATTTACCTTATAGACCGGTCCAAATCCGCCCTCTCCAAGTTTATTATCAAGTGAAAAATCAGCAGTAGCTTTAGCTACTCTAGAGAAGCTAAACAATGGTAGCTCCATGGCTTCTCTCCCACTTTCACCTACATTTAGTGACCCCCCTGAGGGTTAATAATACAAACCCCGTCAAACTGGTTGAACCTGCTCACAGAATATAGACTATTCTAAACCATTTAACATACTCATTACTTTAGGTTTAATTTTTTTAATCGATTCTCATCACTTTATCCTAAAACTCTACAAATATCTTACCTTCCTCAGTTTGTGGTGAAAAATGTCTTTTTCTCCAAGCATACCACAACCATGTGCTCAAACTTATCACAAAAACAGCCAAAAAAACTCCAATCAAGATGATTTTGATGTTTGTTCCTCCGTCCTTTTTAAAAACCGATGGAGCAAGTGCATGATCTTAACACGAAAAGTCAAAAACAACATCGTTAATCACCTTACAGACTCATAACAACCATGAAAGTAACCAGAAAGATTACATGATAGTAGTTACCTAATTCAGAAGAAGCCATTCTCACGAATATATCTTGACCACCCCTCGAGGATACCCTAATATCTAATAGGTCATTGAACCAAAGCAAGCAACCACTTCCTTTGCCTCTGATATCAGTATTTGCATATGCCATACAAGTGCAGTTCTGAAGGCATAGTGCTTTACATTCCGTTAAAGACATTGTATTGTTAAACCACGAAGTCTGTGTATCTGGCAATTTTACATTAGAATACTTGATAAACCCATCTGTTCCATTTTTGCAATCCAACGGTATTCTCCTCACACAACCACGTGTCGAATCTCCTGTTACCCAACCCCTTTTGTTTATCGGCTCAAATTTTGCGTCATCTAAGCACGAACATTTCTGCGCGTCTTCAATGTTGCAGCTTCCATAAGGGCCACAGATTTTGTACGTGTCACAAATATCTCTTGGTGCTGTCCCAATAACCTGCCATGTTTTCTTATCTTCTTGCCACACTAAAAATTCTATATTCCCAGAAGAAGTCAAGGTCATCTTCTTTATTACAGAAGTGTTTTCTAGATTACAAACTGCCTCTTTATCATTAATAACCATATTGTATGGAAAGTACGTGTTGTTGGAAAGCAAGGGTGACCCACTAAACCGTTCACCATTCCATGATCCGGCTCGACCCTTGACCTCCAAACCATCTCTTATTACTAAGTGAGGATAACCACGTGTGTCAACACTAAAGGTGAATTCCCCTATAGCTGGATCATGAATACTCTTCCATGATGTTAAATGCCATTCGGCGCCTGTTAAGTAATTTTTTCCAATCTTCATGCCAGTTAGAAAAGTATCTGTAGGATAGTCAAAACTCTCCCAAAGAATCTTCATGCTGTATCCACCCGTGATGACTAGATTTCCAGAGTCATAAAGCTTTGCAGTTGCATTTCCTGATGACGTTGAGTTGGATGACCACACTACATGATCGGTATAGTTCTTGAGAACAAGATTTCCCACACTGTCAATCCTTAAAATGCCTGATGATACATTGGTGATGGGGTAGTCTCTGTTGGCAACCCAAACCACTGTTTTAACAGAAATTTTCTTATACCAAATACCAACGTAAGTGTTATCCGAGCTACCTGGCTTGAAGAATCCCAGTTCAAATGTTCTACCAGGAGATACCAGCGTGTCGTTTTCTGTCAAGAAGCTTGAGCCTGAGATGATGTCAATTTCGGTTGTGTATATTTTTTGCATGTGGAGTGAAAAAACTAGAAGAACAAGTATGGTTGCTTCTTCCATTAAAATCATTATCTTCAAGCTTCTCATTTTTTTAAATCTAATCTCTAGAACGGAATCAAAGTGTTAATATCACCTACCGTATGTTGGGGTCAACAAGTCTTCTTTGCAATGCCACAAAGCTGAGGTTATCGTGGCTGGTTCAATAGCCACATGCATGACAAGTTGCCAAAGTAATTAATACCAGACAAACAACATCATACAGTTTAAGTGGGATAATTTGTACATTTTGCTTCAAGTGTTTCAACTCTTATCTTAAAATCTCAACAGTTTATACTATGTAATTAGCTTTCAATTAATATCCACAATAGGTAAATCAATGAATGAACTATATGCGAACCATATATAGTCAATTATATGTATATATCATTAGCCGAGGGACTATTAAAATATTCACTCGGGCTTCCTGGCAAGAAATTGTCCAATAACTCTTGATTGTTGGCCCAAGAACAGACCAAATTCTACTACCTTCGACAAAGTTAAAAACAATGTATGCATAAAAAACTAGTAAAAATGATATACATAAAATTATCCCTTATTTTTTATTTTTTAACTTTGTTTTAGTTGATTGATTTGGATCACTTTAGATTTTTGTCACAAATCTTGCATTTGGTTAAACAGATAGTCATTTTGGTACACAAACCAATATATGCTAGTAAATGTAAAAATATAAAAATGAAAAAATAGTACTTTAAGACTAATGCTAGTGGTGACCACTTTCTCACCCAAGCAACCCCATCACGTCAGCGTCACCTCAGTTTTCTCTCTACACAACTCCACCTCAACCATAACTAGCTAGTGGTGACCACAAAAGCAACCCCTAACTTTTTTTTCACTTTTTTTTGGACCACTTGTAGCAAAAATATTTCAAACATGGGCTGAAACCGTTATTTTGGTAAATCATTTAGCACTTATTTTGACTTGTATAAGTACTAAAGTTAGGACAAAAATGTAATTACTATAAAATGTGAGGGTGCTAAATGAAAATGGCCCGAAAGAATTTTTTTTCCACCTCATTACACACCTCTGTTTCTTCAAATACATAAACCACAAAGAAAAAGGGTCCAACCGCTGAAACAAGCCACCAACGTTTGAAAATTAATTGCCTTTAGTCCCCAACGTTCCAAAATTAAAGGCTTTATCATTCAATTGTTTCGGTTGGGAGTGCAACCGAGTTTTGGAAAAAGTCATGGGTGACACGTTGCTTTTGGAGGAGCTAGGGGGAGAGTCACGTTGCATTGTGGGGTTGTGGTTGCCAAGCAACACCCACTAGCATCAGTCTAACAAACAATCCAACCATAAATTCACCTAGAAACATGAGAGATATAATATATTAGTATTGTATATAATAGGGGACCCACTTATCTATACCTACAAATTCACAAGTTTATCTCAAGTACTTTCTGTCTTCTAACCTCTGCAACTTTAAAATGCCATTGTTGTTTTTTAAATATTCATTATTTAGATTTTGGTTCATATTTTCTAGTTGAGAATAAAAAATGTATGCACTTAATTTTTACTCGGTATGCACTCTATGTAAAATACCAAGTAAAAGCACAAAATTAATTTTTTTACACTAAGCTGAGAATTCACAAGGTATGCAAGTGCATACCCTGTCTAACATGTAGATCCGCCCCTAGTTCAACACTCCAAGAGAGATTCTTCAAGGTACATTGTATTTTTGGTTTGCGAAATTAGTTGTTTTATTATTGTATAATTTATGAACACTTTTTTTTTTAATGTGTTTGGATTAGCTTATTCATATGGCTTAAGGGATTACAATGCAATGATAAATGGTTTGGTTTTTCAGGTGTTGTCATTTTATCTTGGGGAGAGTGAATATCAGCAGTTTTTTTGTATGGGGAAATTCAAGTTGATTTTGAACGCTCTTGATGTCAACCAAGCGGATTACAGTGTAAGAAAAAAAAAACCCTCAGTTATCTTCTTTATTTATATTGTTAACAAACTGAATTACATGTGCAAAAGTTGTATACACACCTTGAAACTGCTTTTGGCAAGCGTAGACGCTTGCACCTTGAAACTGATTTAGTTTTGGTGTTTGAAAATGTTAAGCAGGGTGTTGAGTTTGTCTTTTCATGATAGGAAGATGGCTTATTCAATAATTCTTAGTTTTGTTCTTACTTCATATACTAATCGCACAAGATTAGATGGAGGATTATTGTAAGTCGATAAGAAAGACCTTTAGGTTTCAAGTAAGTTTTTTTAGATTGCTCAAGTGTCGTTTCATTTTTGTTTCAAATGTTTAGGTTTCTGTATTTCGTTTACGCCTTCGGTAACATTGACAAATTTTCATTTCTTTGATTTTGATTATAGTTTGAGAGTTGTTCTTAAAAGGAGTGCCCACGGATGGGTCAACTGACTTTGGTTGAGGGAGGCGGCGGATGTTATGGTGACTATGCCGCTGTATATGTAGCATAAGTTGAGTTGGCCTCCATCAGAGTTCGTGCTGCTTTGTGACCAGGTTAACGAAGTAATTAGATATATTCTAGAAAATTTTCTCATGAAAACCGGGAAATTTTTTTATTTTTTTCTATGTTTATGAAATAACATGCAAGGTTAACGAAGTAATTATATATTCTTGATTTAATTTAAGTCGGTTCTTGTTTTAATTGACTTAACATATCCATGGTACGATCATCATGGTTGGGGGTTAGGTCTTTGAAGCTTAACGTTTTGAAACCCTAACTTTTAGTTAGGGTTTAATTTTCCATTTAATTGTTTGTGCATGAATAACAACACGCTATTTTTCAGGTCAATATTAATTATTAAACTCAAACTATTTATTTTGAAGTTTACATGAGAACGTTTTACTTATGCCTTTTAAGTTAATTAAACGTAAAATAAGGAATACCCTCTTGTGCACTATGACTTTAGACTATATTTAGTCTACAACATTACGGTACCTTGCCATTACTTTAATTCATAATTTAATTGCTAGGGCATTTGCATTTTTATTTACTCACGATTACTAATTTAATAAAAGTTTTTTTTTCTCACAATTTAAGTGAACACCCAACGTACCCGACACTCCCAACGATTGTTTTTAATACATTCTAACATTCCCTAAATTACTACAAAAAGTGCCAAAAATTATTTTCTTACACTTTTATAATTCTTTTATTAAGCCTACTTAATTATACGTATTTAATGTTAACTAATAACTACCAAACCAATATCTAATACATATTTTTAATACCCAATACATTCAATATATACATTTTTATCTATACTACTTTATAAAGCATTTGGGACATGCTATAAATAGAAGGCTTAAAAATTAAGATTCAACAAATTACTTATAATGGAAAGAAGTGTTTTTATAAAGCTTGTATCATACACATAATTAAAATTGAAGAAAGAAAATTAAATGTCTTAAATTACATAAACTTGTAACAGCCCTTCCATACACTTATAAGTTATAACATATGAAACTGAAAAAAAGTTATTGATATCCATTAAAATTTCAGTTATAAAATGTTAATATAAAACCAACTACAACGCTATCCTAATCTCACCAACCATCATATTCGAACAACATCAGATCCATATCTATCCTATGTCCAATCGGTCTCAAGAAACCACAGTTAACATCCTTCTCCAAACAAGACACAAAACGAGAAAAGAAATAAACAAGATCTCAGATTCATTCAAACTTTGTTACCAATATTTCTAAATATATATATATATATATATATATATATATATATATATATATATATATATATATATATTTTCTGAATTCGAGAAACGGGTTTACAAGGTTTAACCTGAAACACAATCGCGTTCCTCCCCCTAGCCCGACCTCACCCAACCGCGTTGTCCCCCAACCAAATGAAAGTTTCGGTTGCCCACCCAACCACAACAATTGGCACTCCTATCCCCTTATCAAGCCGTTGGGTTGTGTTATCTATAAAAACACCTTTTTAAAAGAAAACCCATTCGACTTCTGTGAAGTTTGTTGTTCCGATCAAAAGGGGTAGTTTTAGTGTGTGTGGTGGATGGTTTTTGCTGAATGAAAGAAAGGGTGAGGTGATATTTTACTTGTGTTTGATTTGTCATAAACAGGAAGTAAAGGACTTGTTTGATTTTCAACTTGAGAGAATAGGAGTAGTTGTGTGTTTGAAGAGATAAAGAAAAAGTTGGTGGCTGCAAAGAAAACTTAGATTTCTGTGTTTGAAGATGTGGTTAGAACTTTAGGATTAGGAACTTATATATCTAGGGTTAAGGTAAACCATTTTACGCTGCTATTGGACTGGATCGGTCTTTTATTAAAACAAAATAGACTTTGTTAATTGTTATATGTGTTAAGTAGTTACAAGTGTTAAGGGTTTTTATTTATTTATTTATTTATTGAAAGGAAAGTGTCAAGTGTGTTATTAAGGATGAATATGTTGGCATAATATTTGGATATCGGTTTTGATTGAGCTCCGATGATTCAAGATGGTTTTTGGTGAAAGATTGTTACGGTCGTCATTGCGATTATCATTAGCAAGAATGAAACGTATATTTAATAGTGATATAATATGTTAACTAATTACCTAAATGGAATACTATTAATGCACGTTTAAATTGATTTAAACATGACCAAAATATATATATTTAAACAAGGTTATTTTTTGCATAACGCATGGCATTTAATAGTTTTGCATCTACCGTGCATTGCCGGTAAAGGAAGATAGTAAAGCAAACCACTTTTCAAATTACATTTTATTTTGTAATGACGTTTATTTTAACATATGTTTCAAAGATGCTACTTATGTTATTTTCTTTTGGTTGGACCTTATGTTTATTTGGATACGGAATATTTTGCATTGTTATTGGTTAAAATTGTTTTAATAATAAATTATCATTCACTTTTACAGTTATTATTAAAAAAACGTGTAACCGAATAACATTTGCTTGCCGCATAATATAGTCATAGGGTATCCGGCGCCGCATTGCGCGGGTACCCTGCTAGTGTAAAATAAAACATATTACTCTTACATTTTTATACAAAGCCGTTTCCCACCCCACCCCCCCTTAAATTATGGTAACTAATAGTTATTTTTCTTACAACATAATTACTAGACAACATGCATGAAACATGGTAAATTAATTTGGAGGCTTGACTAAGAGTTTCTCCCCTTCCTTTCCCCATATTTTCGGCCAAAACACAAGACCAAAGACCAAGACTAAAAACTTTGACCAACTTTGAAGATTTCACTATATATACATGCACTTTTATACATTTACTTACACTCAACATAGAAGAATATATATATATATATATATATATATATATATATATATATATATATATATATATATATATATATATATATATATATATATATATATCTTCACACTCTCACAAATACCATACGATCACAAGGAATATAGGAAGCAAGGAGAATTGAATTTTTCATAGTTAAAGTGCTCTACTTGATTATATTAATTAGTAGCAAGAGTTTAGGAGTCTTGGTTATTTGTTAAACTTATGATTTCATCTTCTCATCACTTTAATCATTTCAAGTAAGTCACCACCATATTTTCACAATCTTTACACAAGTTACTTTTGTGTTGATCTCATACCTAGAATTTCTTTTCAAGTTTGCAGACACTTATGTATATCACTTTGTACATGCTTGAAACACTTTTAAACTTGTGATGGTTAACTAAGTCCTAAACATATTTTTATGAACATACTAATAAGTTGGTAATCTTGGCAATAAGATGGAAGAGTTAGTATTAGTTTTGAAGTTGTTTTGAATGATTTGAAAACTAGAGAATGCACTCAGGGATGGAGCCACGGGGTGCCCGCGGGTGCACGTGCACCCTATGGATTTTTTCGATATAGTGTTAATTTTTAAAAAAATTATCGATTTTACCTAAATGTATCTTAAAAGCACCCGGTGCATTAAATGTGTCTCTAGTATTATTTAGTTCGTATACTTTAAATATAAAATTTTGTAAACGCCCAAAGATAAAACAAGTTTAATAAATTTAAGCACAAAAACCCAAAGATGAAATAGGTTTATTAATGGAACAAGTTTATTCATCATCTTAACAATTTACAAAATCCAAAATTTAACCAACACATAAAGATGAAACAGGTTCGTAAGTCGTAACATATACCTTTCATTTGTTTATTATGTCTTTTAAAGTTTTCATGTTTTGATTTTTTGTATGAAATCTTGACTAATTTGTTGGTTTCGTATAGTCTATCATCATCAATAAGTGTTTAGGGCAATAAAAATAAGTGAATAACTATGCAATTTCTATTAAGACAAATATGGATAATAAGTTTAAGTGATAGTCAACAATATATTAGAATATGAATAGCACCCCAATTGTATTGTCATGGGGTATTTTTATTGTTGTCGTAGTTACAATATATATGAAAAGTAGTGCTTAATTGAAGTTAGCTTTAGTCTTGCTTGTTGCTACCGCTACGGTTGAAAGATCTTTTTTTAAAATGAAGCTCATTAAAACTGATTTGCGAAATCAGATGGGTGATGATTATTTTAACGGCGCTTTAACTTGTGTGCTATAGAGAAAGAAGAACTTATTAATATTAAAAACGAGGGTGCACGTAAGTGTTATTTTGCTAAGGGAGATCGTAGAATTACTAATTAGAAGGTAATATGTTCATTTACTTATCGTTTTAATGAAATCTTCGTTTTAATTCACGTTTTAACTCTATTATATTACGGTTCAAAAAAATTTGTGCACCCGGTCATATTTCTTTCTGGATCCGTCCCTGAATGCACTATGAAACATTTTTAAAGAGAAGCTGTCCCATTTTGTTAAATCTGGAAAAATCAGTAGATTGGAAGTAGATTATACTAGAAATATAGAAAATAGACTCAAATACGAAAGCATGGTCATTTGAATGGATAAAAATGGATTTATAACGAAGAAGTTATGACTTAACGAATTTATCGACGAGAAATATATTTTGACAGCTTTTTCTAATAGGGAATATAGTACCCAGTTTTTATTTTTAGAAATGGAACTTGGACAATTTAAGTGCGGTTTTGGACAAAGTAACTTAAACGGAAGTTGTAGCGTTTTGGTTCCTTATTTTAGTTGAGTCATAAACTTATCAAAATATACATTACCAAAACATTCTTATCGTAATTACGATACATACATGCTAAAAATCCAAAAATATTATATTTTGACTATTGTTAAGAAATACCGAAGTGACGTTATTTTTATAACTAAACTCAGAAACAAACATGTACGGGTGATATAACATTTTATAAAAATTGCATACATGACATTATTATATGACTTAAGGCCTATTATTACATAGGTTGCGGTTAGAGTTAACGCGTCTCGATTTTCGTACACACTAGCTTGTAATGCATTTGCATTGAGGTGAGTATTCACAAACTCCCTTTTTCTAAGTATTTTAATCATTTTGGGGTGGATTCATGAATTATTAATTGAACTCTTTGAACTTTATTTTGAACCGTAGGATATACACTTTGTAACTTCTGACTTGACGTTGTAACTCTTTTAACTTGTCTTAACCTTATAAATTGTTTTGAACTCTTGAACCCAATTTGAAGTTTTGAACTCGACCTAAATTCTTGAACTTAATTATGAACTTATGATTATTTTTGAACTTAATGTACCGTAGATACTATGACCTAAAGTCTTCCTTGTTCAGAGCATTCTTAATAAATCTCGCCATGTCGGTGGCGTGACTAATAAATCTCGCCTAGGTGGTGGAGAGACATAAATTCTCCCATGTTCAGAGCATTCTTAATAAATCTCGCCATGTCGATGGAGTGACTAATAAATCTCGCCTAGGTGGTGGAGTGACATAAAGTCTCCTATGTTTATCCAATTTTTTATGGAGGCAAACCGCATGAACATTAGAACATTACAGGTAATTTGTATTTGAAATACGTATATACCTTATAAATTTATTAATGTAACTTAAAATTTATGTATGAACTACGATTTTGAATTTCAGATGCTGCCTACGTTCTTTACTAAAACATTGTACCCCAAGAATCGCTTGTTATACTTAGTCCACAATAAAGGAACGAAGCATAAGGTTTACTGGAAAATGATTGGTGGTCAATTGACGTTGTATGCAAAAGAGTGGCGAGATTTTTTACATGACAACAAATACATCAACGTCGCCACATTCCATTTCATTCGCTAGGAAGAAGAGTGTTACTACGTAACAGGGTACAACGATGTAGGGCATGAATGCAATGGATACAACCTGGTTGTGGCAGGTTACAGACAACGGCGATGCTTCATTAGGGTTGAACAGCCTCAACAATCACCGGTAACACATAAATGTTATTTATTACATTGTATAAGTTTATTTAAAATGTTGCGTATTTTCATTTTTGCCTGAAAATTTTTCTTTAAAATAAACTGTTACGAAGGTCATTTCATGTGATTTCCCGACCAACGTTGTAAATGAACATTTCCAAGTTCTTGTGGCTAGCGTACCCTTAGAAACTTTGACTCACCATCAAATTGAACTAATTGATGAAGACAGAAACGTGCACTAATTTGGAGGAAATGGATGGAATGTCTTAGTTCATGAAATAACCTTAATTGGTGGCACAAGAGTGATTTTCACAAATCTGCTAAACAATACTGTGTCCCTGATGCCATTCGCTGAGTCTTGAATGGAGTTGCTTTATGAAGTTGTACCACGTATGGAGCTGAATTGGAGAAAGCCGTTCATGAGGAACCCGATAGATGAAGGTATGTTAATGAAAGTGTAGGTACAAACTATGTATTTATTTTAAAAGGAAACATTTCCATATAACAATATTGTTATTTTTTTTACTTGGAAATGCATATGAACGAATGAAGCACATATGTGAACGGGACGGATGCAGAGAGCACGACATGGACATTGATTTGGTCAATGATTAGAACACATGTTTTTTCTTATTGCAGAACATACCTCATGGTTTTGTGAAGAAACATTTCTTGTGGAAGTACCAAAATGCCCTACTGCAATACCATGGCGGGCTGGAGTTTTATGTGAACATGGATCTGGAAAAACACAATGATCGACCTAACAACAAAAATCATGTCACCATTAAGACATGTTGGAAGAACATTGTTACCCTGTGTCAATGGGATGACAACAAAATGGTCAGGTTCAAACTTGTTGACCTTGTGAGAGACGATCGAGTTTCGTTGCCTGCCCGTAAGCCAGTTCTAATTCCAGTCTTTCTCATGTGTTAAAACATATCCTGGTGTTGCTAAACTTTGGGTCTTTGTCATCCTGTTAACGTTTGTTCTTAGAGCCAGTAACTTCGTACTAAAAATTGGAGAAAAAGAGTTACAAAGGTTATTTGATAGAATGTTTAAGAAAAAGGTAAATGTGGGAGGTATTCGTTACGTTAGTAATTAGTTTCTAGTGATTTAGATGTTATGTGCCTGCCTTCTTAGAGCCAGTAACTTCGTACTGAAAATTGGAGAAAAAGAGTTACAGAGGTTAACAGTTAAGTTTTGTATACGTAATTAGGATACTGTGATTTTGCTTTTTAATTGTGGATTTGTTTTTGTGACATCAGTGGTTAAGATGTTGTTTATATGTGAATTTGTATTCGTTAGGTTGGTAGTTATGTTTGTTCCCTCTCGGAGAGATTCTAACAATTCCTTAGCATGATTATGACAGTGATTTCTTAGCATGATAATTTTCTTTTTTGATTATGCAGGTTTAATTCAATGACCGCATCTAAACATTTGTAAGTTTTAATTTATCTTTCTTTTTTGATGTATTCTGTTTGTGTAGTTGCCATTTGTAGGAAAAAATGGACCACATATGAATCCTCATAACCAAGGGATGATGTTTTACAATGGGTTTAACGTATGTTGAAAAGTTTGTTCTTATGAAAATTTTCGAATCTATTTAATTCCAAACAATGAAAATAGACCATTGGTTAAATTAATATATGTAGTTTCCTATATCTTATTTTAATGACTGTCACATTCATGAATTAGTTTTCACAATTAGTGTGTTTTGTGCAATTTAATTGTGCTTGAATTAAATTTGTATTGTATTTTATGATTTTAATTGCTTTTTAATGACAGACAATATGGTATCATAACGAAAATGAATTGAAGCAGCTCCTGCACCAACTGTCGAGACACCTCCAGCTCATTTTTTTTAAGAAGTCAATAATGTGCGTCGTGTTCCAATGCAAAATGGATCAAATGATGGGTGTGTTACATTTTAGGAGTGGTAATTATACCTATCTCATTTAAACATTCTGATTATTTCTTTTGTTTTTATGAACTAAAATCATTTCAATAGTTTTTTTTTCCATCATGTTTCAGACTATTTCCACTTATTATGCAGTGTGTGATATGGAGCTAAATTTCTTGACTGGTGATGATGTTGTATCAAAAGGTATACAGCTCTTGAATCTTGTGAATTGTAATGTCATCTTAAATTTATCGGCTATGTTTGAATACATGAGTTCGGCAACTTAGAAACCGGTAACAGGTGTAAATTAATGGTTGGGTTGGAGGTGAATGCAAAGTGAAAGTAGATTGGTTTCCTGTTAATTACATTGAAAGATGAGAAGGAGTTAGCACTTCAATAAATATATTGTACAATTAATTGAATTTACTAGATTATATATCTTCAATATAGACTTAACAATTATACAGTAGTGCCCTTTATAAAATCTAATATCATAAATTCATAATACTAAAAAAGGTTTGAACGGAGTTGTGTATAACTGATTCTATGTAGTTTATGCCTTAGATTAGTATTTTTTAATGATAATGGTCACTGTATTAACCCTTAGTTCCCCATTGAATCCCGGTTTATCTTTGTTTTTTCAGGGCAATGGAACTTAATTGCATGCTATGAGTACATTCGTTGATGAATTTCAGTATCTTTGACGGTTAATAAAATATGACAGGGGGAAACGATTGTTGACAACCTCACAGGGGAAAGCGTTAGGGACTAGGATCATAGGGTGTAGCTCCTTTCTATCTGTCAAGGTTTGATTACATTCGACTATTTTATTGTTTAATTATAGAATTTTGTATAGACCCTAATTAGCAACTCATAGTTGCAGGTCAGTGACAAATTGGAGAGACATCACTTAAAGAAACAAGATGCAGATCACATCAAATCATATATCTGAAGGTTTAGCACATCGTACCGAAGAAGCCAAGGATGATGGCCAAAAGGCAGCCGGTGCCACTCTTGATTGTGCCAACAATGCCAAACACCCTATCACAGGTTAGCAAAACACTTCATCTGTGTCTGTAAAATGTTGATAACGGGCAGTACCGAGTAGGAATAAACACTTGACTATGCATAGAATTTTGCTTCATGATATATGTGATGATTTTTGTTGTATTTCTAGGAACACGAGAGTATCATATGAACAAAGCATAAGAAATGAAGCACAATGGGGATGAAAAGACATCGGATATTAAGGACCACACATCTGATGTCACAAAATCCATAAAAGATCTGTCATACGAGAAGTGCTGAATATGCTAAGGATGAGACATATGACAAAGCAAAAATGACAAAAGACACCTGATGCGTGGGAATCGCAACAGGCTTTACCTCTCGAGGGATCTCGAGAAGCTTACAACCCCCACCAGGCAGTGTACCTGATCGTTGTAGTATAGTATAGTGACAAGTACCGCGGGATTGATCGTTCAGCTTAGGAATAGTGTCGCTAGGATTAGAAAACCTAATTACTAGTTCTAAAGGTGAGGGATGATTATTTTTGTGTTTTTATATTTTATGGAAAGCAAGTTAAAATCTCGGGTTTTGAAAGAGTGGGCGGAATTAGTTGCTATTCAACTAACCCAAAAACTAAGATGCAATCAAAATAAAATAAACTAATTAGACTAAAGTTGTGAGCAGTAATTGGAGAAAATGTGTTTACTTAGATTTCACTACTCCCTAGATATCTTTTACACGTTAATTACTTGTTATAATTGCATGGATGACGGATCGTATTCCTTAATACCATTCATGGGGTGGCATACATAACTCCCCAATTCTATGAGCTCTTATCTCCTCCTACACCATGCCTAGCACAACTATAGGGATTGTAAACAGTGGCTCATGCATTAAATACAATCAATAAAGACCTAGTACGCCTCGGTTCATGTTTCTTAAGACGTTCAAGCATGTTACCATTTGGAGATCTGCCAGTTTTCTTAAGCCTAACATATAAATCATTCATCCAAAAACAAGAATAAACAATTAATCAACACATAATCAATATCTAGGTTTCATTAGATCTAAGCAAACACAAAAGAGATCTAGCCTAGCATGATAGAATTAAGACAAGAACAAGCTCTAGGCCAAAAACGACCTATGGTCACACATGGTTGATTTGGAACAGCCACACATTCAAATATTTGTGTGGCTGAAGGTAGGAAAATTGACAGCATTTACGAATTAGTCACACATGAGCATTTCGAATGTGTGACCATAAGACCTCTATTGCCACACAATCGACCCTTATGTGACTAAACGTAACTGGTGATTTTGTTCCAGATCATTTAGTCACATATGCATTTGGAACGTGTGACAAATACAAGTAACCTTGATGCCATATATGGTCACACTAAACTTATAGTCACATTTGCTTCTAATAGTATGACCAAATGCCATATACGGTCACACAAAACAGTTTGTCACACATTATTTAAGTGTAGCCAAAATCCAATACATATAGTCACACTAAACAGTTTGTCACACATTATTTAAGTGTAGCCAAAACATGATTTGTGTGACTAAATGTTAACAAAAGCCACACAAAAACCCAATTCACGTGGCAAGTGGATGATCAATAGTCACACAAAATACACATTCCTTCACTTTAAATAGCATATGGTCACACTTATTAACACTTTCGGTCACTTGATGGTTAGTTGTATGTGACTAAATACACTCCCAAAAACATGCTTTGTGGTACTAAATGTTAGTAAAGGCCACACAAAAACCAAATTTATGTGGCAATTGGATGATCTATAGTCACACAAACTACACATTCCTTCACTTTAAACAGCATATGGCCACACTTATTAACACTTTTGGTCACTTGATGGTTAGTTGTATGTGACTAAATACACTCCCAAAAACATGCTTTGTCTGACTAAATGTTAGTAAAGGCCACACAAAAACCAAATTCATGTGGCAAGTGGATGATCAATAGTCACACAAAATACACATTCCTTCACTTTAAACAGCATATGGTCACACTTATTAACACTTTTGGTCACTTGATGGTTAGTTGTATGTGACTAAATACACTCCCAAAAACATGCTTTGTGTGACTAAATGTTAGTAAAGGCCACACAAAAACCAAATTTATGTGGCAATTGGATGATCTATAGTCACACAAACTACACATTCCTTCACTTTAAACAGCATATGGCCACACTTATTAACACTTTTGGTCACTTGATGGTTAGTTGTATGTGACTAAATACACTCCCAAAAACATGCTTTGTGTGACTAAATGTTAGTAAAGGCCACACAAAAACCAAATTCATGTGGCAAGTGGATGATCAATAGTCACACAAAATACACATTCCTTCACTTTAAATAACATATGGTCACACTTATTAACACTTTTGATCACTTGATGGTTAGTTGTATGTGACTAAATACACTCCCAAAAACATGCTTTGTGTGACTAAATGTTACCAAAGGCCACACAAAAACAAAATTCATGTGGTAATTGGATGATCAATAGTCACACAAAATAAAAATTCCTTCACTTTAAACACCATATGGTCACGTAAGTTAATATGAGTGTCTAATGTTTAGTGTGTGTTTCCTTGCCAAATCCTAATGTGTATAGTCACATTTAATTGTAGCACAATCATGTGACTATAGGATTTACAATAGTCACACCATATCACAAATGTGTATCTAAATTATGTTTATGGCCACACTATAATGGTATTTATATGTGACCAATACATTTAAATAGTCACATTGTGAAATATTCATGTGACTATTATTTATAACAAAATGTGAACTCTATTATCAATAACCTTGTTGTTAGTCACATTGAGTGTTTGTGTGACAAAATTCAAGATATTATATATGGTTACATGAAGTATTTATTTAGATGTCTAAATCAGAGTCATATTTTATCACACATTATTTAAGTGTAGTCACATACAATTTAACTGTTTGGGTAAATTTACACTTTGTGGGTAAATTTACCCACTTCCTTTTAGGTGGGCGATTAAGTTTCGTTCATGGGTGAAGTTTTATGGGTTTTTCTAACTCATCACGAGAATACCCATTGATATACCCGTGGGTAATTTGTGTGTAATATTTACTCACAAAGTTATTTCGTGTGTAAAATTCTACACATAGCATGCGGGTAACTTTCCCGCAATAATACATGAGTAAACTTTCCCACCTATTTATCGTGTGCAAGAGTCATTGGTGACAACGGCCTATTTTTTATTAATATTCCGTAAGTAAATTCGTGACTACATTCACTACTAGAAAACTGGGCAACACCGACTGCCAATTCTATTGGTAACCCATCCGTAATGGCCATTACCGACTGGTTACTTTCACAAACTTTTTTTGGGTAATATCGTCGTCGGTAATAATTCACAAAATGATTCAAAACATGCATAATACATTCATTCAAATTGTAGGATCGTAGTTTTATGTTGATATTGTGATTTGGGAGGTCGGGTTTGATGGAAGAAGATGAAACCCATAGTTAGAGAGAGAGAGTAGAGAGAGAAGGAAAACTAGGTGTTTTATTGAATGAAAATGAAAGAGTAAAATTACACACTAAGTCTCACCCCTCCATGGAAGTATGGAGGGGGTATTAATAGGTCAACAAACACACAACTTTACAATAATGACGCTTCTAGTCCATGCGTTTGTGCCTTTCAAGATAGCTAATGTAATCCCGTAAATGTCGTTCCATTTACGTGTTAGGATTATAAACTTTGATCCTAACAATCTTCCCCCAATGGGGCAACATAAGGGATTACTTACAACATTTCCTACAAGTACAAATACAATAAAGAAAGGTCTTCATCGGCTCTTCAAATGCTGAGGATGACTACAGTTGACGCTCTTTGTCTTCATCTTGTACCTCGGCTTGAAAAACTTTATCTTCACTTGTAGGCAAATGATGTAATATGCATGAAATGGATTAACTTCCCCCCAATTCATGCTGCATGTCTTTAGCGGCTTCTTCGTACACTTCTTTTTGGCGAAGTTTCTGAATCAGCTTCCCCCCAAACTGACAACCGTCTTCAGCAGATTCGAAACTTTGATGTAGTCCACATGTCTTCTAACTTTTGAAGTTTTGAGTACGCAGCGGAATTTGTAGATGACATAGTAAACCACACCAAGCAAATCTGACTAGTCACTAATCACGGTTATGCTCAATACGGAAGCTCCGTTCGGGGGTAACATGCAAGAAATCAGCAGGATATTCTCACATATGTAGGCTACTTAGCACTTCACAATCCGCGAGAGTCGAAATGATTACACCAAAATCACAAAACTGAACCACTGATCATCTCTGCGGACGTCTCTCCGGTAGTAATAAAATTGTAAGCTCGATCACGTGAGTCTATTATGCGTCCGTGATGTGCACATTTCTTCCCCCTAATTGCAGAACCTCGTGGAAAATGAGTGTTTTCGCAAAGAAGTCAAGAAAAGTCAAAGAAGCAAAACAACACCCACTCTCTCTTCCCCCACGATGTCTTCGTGGAATCGGAAGCATACACACTATGTTTACGATGGAAACGGAGGCAGCGTAACCCCATATGTCTAACTAACCGATTATGTGTGAAGTATCATAAATAGCCCGTGAGAATCAACTGCTGATAAACATCTCTACTCTTTTATACTCCTCTCAACTAACTCTTTACCAACCCCATTATCAGTCTGTCGGCTCTTTGTAGTGACTACTGATGGAGAAAACTCGGTATGACGAACTTGAGACTGAAGTAAAATAACCCGAACTTGTGACTTAAACTTGCACTATTGTCTGACTAAGAACCAATACTGAGAATTTCAATAATGGTAGGAAATCATATACCCATCCAACCTTCCTTAAATGTATATGAACGTCTCTTGAATCATCCACATCTTTAGGTGACACTTGAGCACTACAACGTAACTCCTTTAAAGTGATAGCTATACACTGTGAGCACAACAACGTAACTCCTTACATCAGGTATAACTAGACAACTCAAGTCTTGGTCATTTGTATGAGTAAAAGCTCGAACAAGGATCTCGAAGAATCATGCATCCAACCAACCCCGATATCTTCAAGATGCTAAGTACACGCACTCGTGATATTCCACTTCAACCTCAAATAAATAATAAAGAATTAACGTCATAGTCACATATTACGGTTAAATGCCCAAACACTAGCCTTTTGACGGTTTTAAGTGAATCTGATAATGGTTTCCCGATCTTGTCAAAAATGTATCCCCGTGAGAATTTGTAGTAACCAAAATATAACTCCTTTTCTCCAAAAAAATTATATCAACAATTATCTCAATGTATTAAAAAAAATACATTTGAATATTCACATTTTGGCGCAAGATTTTGATATAATTTTCAGATCATGACCACCTAAGCCCAGTCCATGATTCAATTGATATAACAGTTCAGCCCAAAACAAATATTCCATGCACTTGGCCTAATCACAAGTCCAATCCAAAACGTGGCACCCTAGTTTCATGGATAAAAGACTTGCCATAAACTTGTGTCATTTGATAACCCTAAAACTTTATCTCATCCGCCCCCATCCTTACGTTACTCTCTTCAAACACAGTCAACGCCCAATCTACTCTTCCAAAAACTTATCTAATCTCATCAATTACAACTCTTATCCCACACGAATAACAAACACAAGCCACCCTTCCATGGTTTTATTAAACAGTTCGAGCACAAGACAAGGCTTCAAGATCTCGTATAAGAGGTCTAAGGTAGGTTGTGTTATTGTGTTTTCGTTTTGGTCTCCGAATAGAGAGAAAGATGATAACTAATTAGTTATTGTCTTTTTCTTTATGTTTTTCGGATATGAAAGAGAAGCTCAGCTTCGACAATCGGTCCATGATGATTTTCTTTTTCTTTCGTTTGTTGACTTTCAAGGTCAAGATGTGTCTTTAGATAACACGAAAGAGTAAAGAATCTGAGATCTAAGATTATGTAATATTTCAATTTGAGTCTTGATGTTAGATTGACAGTGTGATGGTGATGGATATGGGATTTGAATAAGTTGTTGTAGTAACTTGTTGGTTGAAGAGGCTGAATATTATTCGCTTGTCGATGGGATGTAGGTTAGTCGTGGAGGTGGGTTGGCAGTGGTAATGTTTAATTGCACATCATTCAGTCTTGTTTAATTATTTGTAATTGGTTCGGTTTGAGTTTTGGACTAGTGATGTTGTAACTGAGGTCCATCTTTGAGTTAAGGTATTTTGGTTATGGTCATGGTCAACTGCTTCTCTTCATCTCTATCTTCTTGTTTTTACGAAACTTTGCATATCTTAATTTTCGAATTTGCATCTTATCGAGAATACACGTTTATCGAGAACATGACAGTTTTCGAAGAAGTAAAACATTTCGAAAATATGGATTCTCGAAAACTAGTACATTTCGAAAATATATTCTCGAAAAATAGTACATATCGAAAACGTATTCTCGAAAACAAGTACATTTCGAAAATTTCTTATACAAGAAATTCCGACCAGATTCCGGCGAGTTTTATAGCAGTTTCTGATGATTTTTCCGATGACATTCGACCATTTTATGCCACTTTTTTTGACCATGTATTCTGACCACGTAACTGTCTTCACGGGATGGTACAAAAGAGATTCATAAAAATGATATCTTTTCATATAAAAGAATATGAAACAGATAATAAAAAACTTGAAATATTTTCTCTTTGACCATTTGGATACATCAATCTGTATAAAGACTGTTATAAAACTGTTCCCACAAAAATAAGACAAATTCAGATTCCAAAAAAATATGTATAGAAAACAGCTTCAAAAACAGTACGGATTAGAAAAAAAATCCGATTTTTTGACAAGAAAAACACCACAAATCAACAAAGTAATAACTTGGCTCTGATGCCACTTGTAGGATCGTAGTTTTATGTTGATATTGTGATTTGGGAGGTCGGGTTTGATGGAAGAAGATGAAACCCATAGTTAGGGCTGAGCAAACGGACCGGATGGACCGGACCGACCGACAAAACCGACCGGACCGAGACCGACCGGACCGGACCGACCACATTCGGTCCGGTCCTCGGTCTAAGCTTTTTGCCAAATTCGGTCCTCGGTCTGGTCGGTCCGGTCCGGTCCGGTCCGGACTGACCAAAAACCCGAAAAAACTTGCCTAATTGGACCGGACCGACCGGACCGGACCGGACCGAGACCGGACCGACCATATTCGGTCCGGTCTCGGTCTATGGTTTTTCCGGTTCTCGGTCCTCGGTCCGGTCCGGTCTTGGTCTGTCCGGTCCGGTTTTCGCCCGATGCTCAGCCCTACCCATAGTTAGAGAGAGAGAGTAGAGAGAGAAGGAAAACTAGGTGTTTTATTGAATGAAAATGAAAGAGTAAAATTACACACTAAGTCTCACCCCTCCATGGAAGTATGGAGGGGGTATTAATAGGTCAACAAACACACAACTTTACAATAATGACGCTTCTAGTCCATGTGTTTGTGCCTTTCAAGATAGCTAATGTAATTCCATAAATGTCGTTCCATTTACGTGTTAGTGTGGAGTTTATTAGACTCCATGGACCGTTTTGAGCACTAGGGTTAAACAATAACATAGACAATATGCAGCGGAATAATAAGAACATATGTTATTGACACAAGGTTTTTCCCAATCACCTCTAATAATTATTTGATCAGAATAATACGTGTTACCAATTGTAACAAGGATCTAAGAACCCTCAGACCTTAGAGGAATACGAACACAAACTACCTAGTTCTAGACGTTTATAATGAACTACGCCCTAGAACACACACACACTTTTCTAGTCGACTACATTGTGAAAGACATAATAAAACATACGACCTGTATCCTCTTTATATAATAGAGGATTAGGTTTACAAAGGATATATTCTAAATAATAAAAAGATCCGTAGTAATCTTTTTCTTGTTCTTGAAGTTTCATCCTTTGTCACATTAAGTCCCTCTTGTTTTCATTCTTTTATTTATTTTGTCACATCAAATCAAGAATCCCAACAGTTAGGATTATAAACTTTGATCCTAACACAAATTAATACTAAAATCCGCAAAATATAGATCAAACATTTGAATTACAACTTCAAGATAACAAAATGACCGCGATGCTAATATCCGATATCCTACTACAAATATTTAAGAGTAAGGTAGAAGGGGGATGTGACAATCTTCAAAGCATAATCTTTTGGAACTCCCTAAGGCTATCTTGCCGTTCATGATGATCCTCCTCTCGTTTATTTGTTGTTGCTTCACGATCATAGAATATCTTCTTTAGAGTGCTTTTACGAGTGACATGCTCATGTTTTTGTAGCTCCATCTTTTCTTCCAATCTGCAATTTAAATACATCATAAACATACAAACAAGCTAAACCAACCCATTTACTCAATATGACATGTTTTCTGCCTAAACCATCTCATTTACTTAACAGCTATTTAAAAGTTACAAACCTTACTCATGGATGTTGAACCCTGACAATGAGGATAAGGACTGCAGGAAGATCTAGCGGAAGGCATACCCGATTACCCGTCACCACATAATGGGGATCCAACTAATGAACCAGTACCAAATGTTCTTCCTTCCCTCCGGTACACTCATTCCAAAGATCTATATCGCCTATTAGATGATTAATCTTATCAAGGCCATGCTTTGCCAAAAATTTCTCCTTGTATGCAGTTTGTTACAGACAACTATATAATAATTATTTAGAATGATATGAAAAAACCTAAGTATAGCTAAGACAACCAAACAAAAGCCATGTAAACACCCAACATCGTAATCAAGTAAATCAAATAACCAAACCACAACAAAAATAACCGACAACAGCTCAACAAACAACTAAACAATAGCCTAGAAATAAGAGCAAATTACAATGTTGCATTAAATTCAAATGAGATAAAGAAACATACCCCTAGCTTTTTTGCCTTCTAGTTAATGTACACACCTTTTTGTGAGTGTGTATCTTTAAAAAGAACTTGAAAACCAACAGGGCCACCTGTTTCCTTTTCCTACAGTAAGTATTATAATTAAGAGTTGATAAGAAATACGATAAAAATATAAGAAACTTTATTTTTGAATGTTTACCATAAAAATACAAGATCATGCGAGTCCAAGACATGTATACCTGCTTCTTCCAACAAGCGTGCTTTACTCTTGTACTCAAGGCCCGCAAATAGCATTTTAATATCCCAGTGATAATGTATTCGCAGTGTCCATGAGTGGTGTTCCCTTAACAAATGTTATTCCATAACTCTGCACAAATTTTCCTCTACAAAAACCTCAAAGCAGTAATAATAATCAGTATGCAGCAAGCATGAACGGGGAATTAATGACAATGTGATGGCCTGCAAATAACACAACAATGACTAATAAAAGAGCAACAATATAAACTTAAAAATCACAAACATGTACACAGATCAAGGATCCAACATTCTTATGGGGACGACTGCCAATTTTTCAATCAAAGTGGGCATGACCAACAACTAGGGGTGTTGATCGGTTCGGGTTCAGGTTAACAGGACTACAGGACAGGTCATCCAGATTTCAACTTTGAATAAAAACACCTGATTCCTGAACCGAATAATGACCTGTTTAATCAGTTTATTTGGATATCAAAATAAGAGAAAGCACAGCAAAGGGCCAATAACATGAAATTTTTTGGAGTTAGTCAAATAGCCCCAAATTCACAACCTTAAGTGACATAAACAACCCCAAATTCAGTTTCGCAATTTTCCCTTTAGGTTACAATGCCATTTTTCTATTTACTTTTTTACCATAATCAAACAAGTTATCACAAGTCCTATAACAAATACATGTAATATTGCAAATTAAGCACATAATGAGAAATTAATACATGAAATATACATGTAATAAGAATAAATTGTAGTATATCTAATGTTAAAAGGTTATATAGATTCGGGTTCACATAAACCCTAAATTCGAAAATGTCCAAAACTAGAAATTGACCCATGTACACCTCAAATTAGTTAAGGAATTTAAGATATAAGACATTACGATACCTGATTTTTAGACTAGTGGAATTGAAATCGGTGGTGAATAGCTTGGATTTGTGGCCCGTGACTTGGGAGGATGGTTGAATGGCTCGTGGTTAGAGAGGATGATAAACTGAGATGTAGATGTATATTAGAAATGGAGGATGATGAGATGGAGCCATGGAGGGATAATGAAAAATGGTTTGTATAAAGTGAATAATCAAATTGGCCAAATACCTAATTGGAGGGATAATGAGAATTGAAGTGACAATGGAAATTTGGTGAAAAATCTAGGTGGGACAAACAAAACTACCTAGCAGGAACTATAAAATTTTAGAGAATAATGTAATTATATATAAAAAATAAAAAATAAAAATAAATATTAAAACATAAAATAAAATCAATGAATGATAGAATTATCATAAACCTTGACTTTTCAACATGTTTCTAGAAGGTGCGTAAAGGCCTCGCAAAGGCTCTGCAAAGGCGTGAGACTTGGTCATGCCGCCATGCCATGCCGTCATGCCGCCACGCCCTGCCATCATGCCGCATTATGTCACATCTTTTTATAAATTCAATATATATGAAATATAATATAAATATATAAATATTTTATATTTTGTGTTGCCTTGCGCCACGCTTTACAAACGCAAAAGCTTCGCCTTAACCACTAACGCGTGAGGCTTGATCATGCCGCCACGCCACATAAAGCGCTATTTATAACCTTGCTTTTGAAAGCTGCTAGTCTCGAATAAACAAATTATGTGTGTTTGTGTTATTTTATTTTGTTAGCTTATACAGAGTATGAAAAGATAATATTAACAAATTAATTGTTTAAATAAACAATTAAGTTATGGCTCATGAATGTTTTGTTTGGTTTCTCGTGTTGAAATGGATGTGGATAAATGTGGATGACACCCTTTTACCCAATCAATGTGTCAGGTGGAGTAATAGTGTAAACCATGACCTGGAGGAATTACCTTTGATACCTCTGACTCTCTGAGTGCTCAACATGATTTGTTTACTCATTTAAGTGACGTGAATGTTTATTGGAGACCGGTGTTTGAGGGTGTGTTGGTGGCTTGGTGCAAGCCCAACTGAGCCATCAGTGGGCGCCTGTGATGGTCCTAGTAATTTATAGGGCTGGTCAGGTTGAGTGTTGATTCCATATCCGTGTTCCTATGTCGTCGTTTTATCTTTCGTGGTTTGAATTAACCATAAGCTTTTTAATTTATTTTGAAATGATTGATGTACTCTCTATGCTTGTTGAATCTGATGACGAAGGTGTGACCGTTGTTCTTCATGTGATCCCTGATGTCGATGGTAATCCTGCTCCTCCTTAACCCATGCCTGAGGGTGAAGTACCGCAATTGATTACGAGATGGAGGACGCGGAAGACAAGGTTCCTTAAGTAATGGGTATATATGGTTCTTGTCATATGTTCACTCGTGAACCTTATGTAATGGGCTTGATCTGAGCATGTAGTTAGTAAGCTTGGGCCAGTAATACTGATACAATATGAACGAGTAAGGTTGTAAACGAAGCATATGAACACGACATGTTTGTATTATTTACTCAAGTTTTGACCGAATGTATACAAAAGGTTGAACGTACGGTTTTTTCTTGCATGTGTATGTTCATTTTAAAAAGTGGGATTGTTTGGTATTCGTTCATGTTCGTTCAATGACTAAGACACCAACAAACATAAACAAGAGACAATGAACAATCACTTACAAAATATGTATTTACTAACGAACATCAAGAAACCCTTATTATAAGTAATTGTCACAAACACTAAGAAGCAAGTATCAAGGGACCTCCTCATCATGTTATCCGGGATCGAGAAATTTTGAACTCGGCTTGAGTTTAACTCGAAAAGCTTGATATATTTGTAAAGCTGTGTTTTCTTACACAAATTAAAATAGAAATATAACCTAAGAGTCGAATTCGATTTGAATTCAACTCAAAAAGCTCGATACATTCATAAATAAGTATTTACATTTAGCACACTTACATACAAAATATATAAAAATAACATATGCTATATCACTTACAAGTTCGAAAACTCAACAATAACTCGAGTCGAACTTGTTAAGCTCAAGTTATTAAATATTTCGAGTTCATTTGATAGGCTTGAGCTTCAGCTAAAAGCTTAATAAGAATCAGCTCGAACGAACTCAGTTACTCGACAAAAGCTCAAATCATTTAGAGGGTGTTTGTTTAAGCTTATATGTGGGCTTATGAGCTTATTTGGTTTCGGCTTATATTTCATAAGCCTTAATTTTCTGGCTTATTTTGATGTTTATCTGCTAATGTAAGTTTATTATGACATAATAAGCTTATATAATCCCAAATGTTACAAAATAGGCCAAAAAATCAGGGCTTGTGAAATATAAACCGAAATCAGATAAGTTCATAAGCCCACATATAACCTTAAACAAACACCCCTTTACACTTTATCCTTACCTATTTTACTTAAACAAAAAAAAACCTTATCTTCCCCAAAATTTCAATCTCTCCCTCAATATCCCGCCCCTTTTCCCCCAAAAATCAAAACCCTAACACTTTACATTATTCCTGCCTCCCCTTTTCTTTATTCCTTTCAGCAGACCTTTTCTATTTTTCTTCCTTCTCAAAACCCAATCCCCACGATTTACTGAATTGATTTCATGTTTATATTGGAGGAAGGGTTGAATTTTTTGTTTTGTTTATTTCGAGCATATACGGTGGTGCTGTAGTATCTGGTTTTGTGTTATAGATTGTGGCGGTTGTGTGATTTATTGGAGAGAAAGGTCCATAAGAGAGGTTGCCATTCAGGTATATGTTGAATTATCTTTTCTGGTTTCTTTTTAGTATTTCAACTTCAGCAAAGTGCATGTACATGAAAAATTTGCCATTGGTATTGTTCCAGTTTATAGTTAATGATTCCTTCGGTTTTTAGGAAATATGGCATCACTCATTACCTCTGATGGTGGGTCAATGGTTGTCAAAAGCCCTAAATAAACTTTTTCGAATGTGTATAAGATAGTACTATTAGGCCAAATAATTGGATCCCATAGTCTATCATACTTGTCAGAATTATACCTAAGTTAAGAATCAAGAAAAGAGCAGTTAGTACTTCTGTGCCCTTAAAAATAAAAATCCAAAGTCAGAAAACAAAGGGTAAGGTTGGCTTTGATAAAACAAAATCCAGAAGGTTTTCCTGACTTTTAAAAATGGACTTCCAAAAGTTACACGTACGAAAAGGTTTAATGAACCAAAATAAGTTTCTTTGTACATACCATTTGCCAAAAGCCGTAGCTCTATCGCTGATATGAATGGCGTTCCACGGCATGTATTTACAAGACAGACATGTATGTAATCTGATGACAAGACATGTATAATCTCCATGTTCACTGGTTGACCCGCAATCACTATCTTTTCTATTTTTCTTGTTCCTAATATAAGTAATGAGCTAGTTATGATGATAAATGTAACAATATAGATGAAATGATAATCAAAATATATGAATAATACTTTGCCTTAATAAAGACGCTTGGTCACTTTCAACGGGTTTGACCCATTCATTTTAGTTTATCTTTCTAGTTGACCCATTTACAGACTCTAAATGGGCGAAAATTGACATCCCTATAGATTAAGGATGGCAGTGTGGTCATTGTGCTATTTTACACCACATGAGATAATTAACTTATGGCTATTGTGGTGTTGTATATTTATACTCTCATTTTTGGTAATTATTACATAACAAACCTTAATTTTTATTTAGTTTAAGGCTCAACACTTGTTTCTGTTTGTTGTTTCCACAGTTCTTAGGTTGAAAGCTCATTTATCGATTTTAAAGGCCCTAAGGGGGCAAGATCACGGAAACGGTAAAAAACCATTCCTTTTTTTCTATTTCTGGTATCAAGAAGTTACTGATGAAGCCCAATTAACACGTGTGCAGTTGAATCTTTCAGGTTGAAGTCTGAATACAGCAATGCATGTGGGTCCAAAGCTGGTCGTGAGAAACAACGTAGAGATAGGATGAATGAGAGGCATGTACTTATTTCTCTTTACACTTTTTTCTCATGTAGTCATATCTTGTCTTAAAGTTTAGAACTTTGATGTCAAATTTATTTTTTTAAAGGTACTTGGAATTGGGTTCGATCCTGGAGCATGGAAGACCACCAAAAACAGATAAGACTGTTATCCTGAGCGATGCTATATGGATGATAATGTAACTATGAAGTGAAGTAGAGAGGCTCAACGAGTCAAATGTAGAGTTGCAGGAAAAAAATAAAGGAATTAAAGGTGGGTCCATGATTTGGGTGTTTATGAACCGAGATAGGCACATTAGATTTTTTTAAATATCTCCCTCCGTCCCATGAACAGTCCAACATTTTCCACTTTGAAATGTTAATAGTACAAACTTTAACTAAATTGAATCTAGAACCTATATAGCTAGTGGCATCATCACATCAGTGATGTTGTTGATTTTAGTCCCCACACTTTGTCATTTACTTATAGAGGAACGCTTTGAAGAAAACACATAGTCATATGAGTATACACTGAAAATGAGAGTATAATGTTTTCTTCATACATGATATGGAATTTGTTATAACTTAGATATTTAAAATCATATATTTCTAGAGGTTAATGAATGTTCCATAAAATTAGATGATGCATTTATGGCTTTACTTTGACCTTAAAAGTCAAAGTAAGCGTCTGTTTCATTCTTACTTGTGATATTGCTGTTGAATTATTATAATTATCGTGAAATCGGTTGATAGGCTGATAAGAATGAACTGTGTGATGAAAAGTAGAGGCTAAAAGTTGAGAAAGAAAAGCTGGAACAAGTCAAATCCATGAACATTGGTCAACCATGATATCTGGCACATCCCACTGCAATGCAGGGTGCATCTGCTGCACAAGAACAAGCTGTTGGAAACAAGCTTATGCCTTCTGTCGGTTACCCCAGTGTGCTATGTGGCAATTTATGCCATCTTTTGTGGTCGACACATCATTGGATCACATCCTTCGACCTCCAGTCACGTAATCACATAAACTTCTGGTGTGTTCTCTATTCTTCGTCAACTTTCTGTATGATATTATGTTACACAAAGTTACTGTTCCAGATTCTGTAGGGCTTGATGAATGTTGTGAAGTAATAATGCATTCAAATTGGTGAATCCATTCACCTTTCCTGCTTATATTCGTGTAATATATCCAACTTATCATACTATGTTTAGATCATATCCTATTTTTAAATGACTCAATCCCAAAATCTGCATATAATTTTTCTATATTCTTAAATTACAGAGCATTCATATAACTCTTGTGAATTTGAATTTTCTGAGTTTTGAAACAATTAGAACGTATATCACGTTCTTTCTTGTACTAAATCAAGATGTAGGACAATTGACGAGGAAAGACCATGGTACTCCGTACTCCCGCTTTCATGTTCTACATCTATTAGGATGAAACACGCCTTATAAGAGTTTGATCAATTTCCGGATCTTAGCATTATATATACCCCAACTGAGATGCTTTAGTCTTATTGCAGTAACATCACACAGTAGCATAAATGCAAGTGTAGGTTGAGCTTAATTGTTGATATCCTTGGCTGTAATGCACATAGTACTGTCTGATAGGAAGTTTCAGTTTAACTGAAAGGAAGACACTAGTCATGACATGTTCATACTCACTTTTTTACGGTCTGCAGTATCCTTCAATAATTGTTATTGTATTTTCACCATCTTTCACCTTATTTGTCCAACATCTTTGAAGTTATGCCACTTACCAGTTTCTCATAAGATTCATATGTAACCGAAAATGGTTATATCTGTTAGGAAAAATGATCTCTTAGTCACAGAGGTTCTCTTTCTACCACTCCCTTTTGTGTCTGTCTGTGTGTTTGTGACATAGCTAGCCGAAACATGTTAGACCATGAACTCATGATATTTTCCCTGCTATACATTCTAACAGTGGGTGTGCTTCTACTACAAACATTTTTGAAATTTTGTGAAAAGATATGCGATCTAACATTTTTTCACTTGATATTGCAGGCAACAAATATGTAACACCCCCAATTCATGGATGCAGCGGAATTCGAACTGGGTGTTACTCGACGGCACAATAGTCACAATGATAGAAAACGAACTCCAATTGAGTCGTTTTGAAAAGGTTTATCATTCAAATTATATAAATATCAGAGATTACAAAATGAGGTCCCAATTGGTTCCATGTTTACAATGTATAATAAATGAGTTTTGAATGATAATAAAATTTATAGCCCTCTTGAGTATCCGTGTCCTTCCGTGCCATCCTTGATCGTCATGAACCTGAAATACATGCTTGAGAGGTCAACATAAAGGTTGAGTGATATTCATAGAGTTTGTTAAATCGATTGAACACAATATGTTGGTAGTGTGAGTTATAGGCTCACACCAATGTTTGGAAAACAAAACAGGTAGGCTACGTTATTATACGCCCGGAACATGTATTATACACTAAGCTTATGACACCATAACGTTAACGTGTACCAATATCGATCGGCAGATTTATCCCAGTAGGTACTTTGCTAACATACCTAAATCTCAAATATTAATGCATTTGTTTGAACTTAGTCAATACAAATGGGATTCGTCAATCCCAATAGGCCTATTATTAATATTCGCGCTCACTATTTCTAGTGATTAAATGGTTCATAATAAGGGATCTCGGTTTAGCAAGGTTGGTACTTAGTGATAATAAAACATCGTCGTGAAGCATACATTAGAAAGCATTGTATTCGATTTAGAAATAGCATGTATTCCCCCCAAGGATTTGTAAAACAATTAAGTAATGGAAAGTGGGGCTATGAACTCACCTTAAGTAAGATAGCAAGTAATGAATGTAACGGTTGAATCGTGAAGGTTCTATGAGCAACCTATAATAGAATGTCGCGACTTAGGATCGGAGTAAAGAATATGAAGTAGTGCCTATATATATATCTTGCATTTAGTCCATGATGTGGTATGATGTATATTGTAAGTCTTTGAAAGTAACGATTCATGAAACATGTATGTTTTGTATATCGTTTACTACCGTTCGGGCCGACATAATTCAGAAGTCATGTTAGTAAGCGTTCGAGGAGCCAGGACACTTTAATTCGTAAATCCACAACTCAACTCGACGGCTTACATAATGAACTCCTCACATGAGGCTCCCTACTATTGTAGTAGTTGATGAAATATATAGATATAAGTTTTTGATCCGAAAAGTTACACGTCCGATATTTGAATAAACTTAGGAAAGTTTATTAGTACATGAAGATTGTTATTAGGGGTAGTTTCATAAGTCTTGTATGACCATTTTTCCTTGTAATATCACATGGTTCATTTTTAAGTGAAGTAGATCCAAATTGCTTGTTCAATATATCGCCAATTCCTTGTTTCATGTTTACGCCTATGTAAGTTTACTTGGTCATTTCGTCATGGCCTAGCCATGACCTTTGGTCCTTGTTTCAAGGTCATGAGACACAACCTTGGCTCTAGCCATGGTTGTGGTCTTGATTATAGGTCATAAGACCTCTTGTTCCTTTTAAAGTATAACCATAATATAGTGACTTTGGTCTAAAAATGGGCTGTTTAGAATTTGAAGAATTTTATCACTTGGAAAGCGTTTTCAGGGCTCGCGCTTCTTTATTCCTGAACGAAAACATCGTTCCGGACAACTTTCGTGTTTTAACTTTTTGATGAATCGGAGCAGAAGTGTGACTTTCAAAACTCAAATTTGATCAGAATGGTATTTGGCAGTTTGCCGCAAAGTTTTGGTAACTTCAAATGGGCGTAACTTTTGACTCGTATACTCGTTTTGGGTGGTTCAAGTTGCTACGGTTTCCTTGTTAAGTCCTCTAATGTAATATGTAATGATCCAATATCATAATTTTACCATTTTGGTCGTGGTTTTCCAAGAAAGTCACTAGTTTACTTGTTTTATGAACTTGTCTTATCAATCATGTACAATAACTTGTTTTACTCACTTTTATACATCATGGACATTAATACAAGACATAATATAGCACATATAATTTGTAAATAACATGAACATGATTATTTAACAAGAATCAAGTTAGGGTTTGGCTCACAACTTTTGGCTTTCAAAGATGAAAGGAAGTTAACATGTAAGGATAGGACTTTGATAGACTTGCTTCAACCCACTTCACTTCATGCAATCTTTCTACCCTTGTAATCTTGAAAGATGGATGATGAAGGTTGAGGTAACTTGAGTGGATTAAAACTCAAGAGAAATCACCAAAGTTTCAAAGGATTTGAAGTAGTTTGATGAATCAAAACCAAACTAGAGATATAGTACTTGATTTCTTGAGTAATTCTTGAAGTAGAGGGAAAATTAGGAGTGTGTTTATGTGTGTGAGGTTATGAACGACTAAAAGGAGGTGAGGAGGGTTTTATAGTGTGTTGAGGAGGTTAGTGTATAAGAATGAATGGCTTAGAATGGAACACATGATAACTACATGTATGTTTTTAGGCCATAAGTGTTTCTAAGGCTTAAAATGATACACATGAGTGATCTAATAGTTCCATGGTTCTCACTAAGCCACCAAGATCATGGTGAATCACCTCTTGGTCGTTCCATATGAGGGGGAAGTGACTAGATGGATAAACTTGGTATTATCTAGTTTACGGAGTGAGTTTTGGTCCCGTTAATCGCTAACGGTAAGTCGTTAAGTCATGAAACTTAAAACCGGGTATCGTAAAAATACGAAACTTGGAAGAATGGTTAAACATGTCATTATACTCCATAATAAAATATAAAATGAGTGGTAGGTTCTATCGGGTGCTAAAACCCTGCTAAAAACTGGAAACACGGGTCTAAAACGCGTAATACGTAAAACGTACGAATATTGCGTAAAATTGAGAAAAGTAAAATGTTACTTTTCTAATGTGATAAAAATGATTTAAAATGACTTATAATGTCTAGACTGGGCTCAGTCTAGTGTCGGTTGGTATTAAATGTCTTTTAGACATCAAACCGTAAGCCTAAAAATCACGAAATGACTTATAACATCAAGGGATGATTTTTGGTCAATGGAGGAGGGAAAAATATGTTGACTTTTTCTAATAAGTTGAAAACTCAAATCGTCTTAGAAACGCGTTTTGTGGTCTAACGGTTAATCGCCCATACGGTTAAGCGTGCTCATGCGAGAGTAGTACTGGCTTGGGTGACATGCCGGGAAGTCTTTGGTCATGTTTTTCTCAGTCACGATTAATTCTCAAATAAATCATGAGTGTGTCAAACATTTTTCTGATGTGGGGTCACCTGACGCGGTCGAATTTCGTTGTGCGTAGAATTTCTGATTGACGTTTTACCCTAAAACGTGTAATTCCATGTAATTCCTTAATAACTTTCACGAAAATGATCTGACGGATGTCAAACATTTAATTTGCCATGGAAATGATTTATCACTCGAGAATATCAAATAAAAATCAACTTTCGGGAAAGTTTCGGGAAAAATAAATAGTAAAAATGAATAGTAACATGAATAGTAAAAGTGAATAGTGAATTTTCCGGGAATAGAAGTTATCCTGAAAATGTGAATTGTTACAAAATAATTATGAAAAAGCTGTTAAACTAAATTGGAACAGTCCACAGTTATTTTTTAAATATCCTTTGCTCATTATCTTTGTTATATAATTTCTAAAGAAATAGTACATTTCCTATGTATGGTTATAACTTGATGAAATTTTATGTTTTAGACTCTCAAAAATTGGCATCTTTTGTTTACGACAGGTTACACCACCAACTATGATACATAAGATTAGTGACAACAATTCTGGACCAAAATTACCATCGAAGCACAAAAATTATGTCAATGTTGAAGCCATGCAAAGGCAACCTAGGACGGCGAGGAGTCTCAAGTCTTTAAATTATGGTAGTTGAGAATTTGATTATGTATGACATTACATTTATATATTTGGTTCAGTTATATACATTCGAGTTTTATTCAATATGAAATTAGTTTTTATTTTTAATTCTGCATTTAATATATATATATATATATATATATATATATATATATATATATATATATATATATATATATATATATATATATATATATATATATATATATATACTTGCAATAATAACTTGCTTTAGCAGTACTAACTTAGTATTAGCAGCAGTAGTAACATTATTGGTCACTCATTGTTTAATTTGATGTGACTAAATATTACAAAAGGTCACGCAAAAATAAAATTCATGTGGCCATTGGATTATCAATAGTCACACAAACACAAATTTCTTCATTTTAAACACCATATGGTCACACTTATTCACACTTTTGGCCACTCTATGATTTATTGTATATGACTAAATACCCAAAAGAAAAATGCTTTGTGTGACTAAATGTAACAAAAGGCCACACAAAAATAAAATTCATGTAGCCATTGGATGATCAATAGTCACACAAAACACACATTTCTTCACTTTAAACACCATATGGTCACACTTATTCACACTTTTGGCCACTTTATGATTTATTGTATGTGATTAAATACCCAAAAGAAAAATGCTTTGTGTGACTAAATGTAACAAAAGGCCACGCAAAAATGAAATTCATGTGGCCATTGGATGATCAATAGTCACACAAAACACACATTTCTTCACTTTAAATACCATATGCTTACACTTATTCACACTTTTAGCCACTTTATGCTTAATTGTATGTGACTAAATACCCAAAAGAAACATGATATGTGTGACTAAATGGTACAAAAGGCCACACAAACATACAATTCATGTGGCCATTGGATGACCAATAGTCACACAAAACACACATTTCTTCACTTTAAACACCATATGGTCACACTTATTCACACTTTTGGCCACTTTATGATTTATTGTATGTGACTAAATACCCAAAAGAAAAATGCTTTGTGTGACTAAATGTAACAAAAGGCCACACAAAAATAAAATTCATGTGGCCATTGGATGATCAATAGTCACACAAAACACACATTTCTTCACTTTAAACACCATATGGTCACACTTATTCACACTTATTCACACTTTTGGCCACTTTATGATTTATTGTATGTGACTAAATACCCAAAAGAAAAATGCTTTGTGTGACTAAATGTAACAAAAGGCCACACAAAACTAAAATTCATGTGACCATTGGATGATCAATAGTCACACAAAACACACATTTCTTCACTTTAAAGAACATATGGTCACACTTATTCACATTTTTGGCCACTTTATGTTTAATTGTATGTGACTAAATACCCAAAAGAAACATGATTTGTGTGACTAAATGGTACAAAAGGCCACATGAAAACCAAATTTATGTGGCAATTGGATGATCTATAGTCACACAAACCATACATTTCTTCACTTTCAACACCATATGGTCACACTTATTAACACTTTTGGCCACTTTATGGTTAATTGTATGTGACTAAATATACAAAAAGAAAATGCTTCGTATGACTATAAGAGTTTTTGGTCACACAAAGCTGATTAATCCAACTAAAATTGTACCTATTTAGTCACACATTTTAACGTTTTGGTTACTCTTTTTTAAGTGAGACTAAAAAGAACCAAAACATGTGACCTTAGGTACCCTATGGTCACACATACGAAAAAAACCATGTGTGACTATATGTATATCGTCACACATATTTGGTGTAACCAATTCCAGTTTTTGGCCTAGTGAAGATATAGACAACCAACACATAGACATATTGATTGAATTAGAAGAACATTTATCTTGATTAATCATGCAAGGTATCAAGGGGTTGGAACCCTTGAAAAACCTGTAATGTTACACCAAAATCTTCTTTAGGGTTTCTCCCAAAACTTCTCTCTTTTAATGTGAAAAACTAGAAAACTATATATAGGAAAATAGGGATGACGGCGTCAAGAACAAAGGTGTGACGCCGTCATCTCGCCGCCAAATACTTCCTTGGACGGCCTTGATCTTCTTCTGACGCCGTCAAGGCCTAGGCCGTCACACAAATTACTCTTGACGCCCTGTGTGTGACACCGTCATCAACTACAGATTTTAATTCTTGGGGTTTTGACGCCGTCAGGAAAACTCTTGACGCCTTCATGAACTCTCGGATTTTATTATTGAGGTTTGACGCCGTCAGGAAATTACTCTTGACGCCGTCACCTACTGTTCCCAGCATGGAAAATTGAGACTGCCGTTTTCTTCACCTTTATGTTCCAAAAACGTCCAAAATGGCTTCTTTTCCAGAATTCACTCTCCAAGTACCTAAAATCACAAAAGGAACGATTTAGGGCAATATTTGATCAAATAAATTCGGATTCGGGCTTAAATGACCCCCTAAAAACGGATCATTTTTCGCCTCATCAACACCGCTGGATATGTGATAGATACAACGCTGCACACAGTCTCCGATAAAGCGAAAATGGCAAAAGACGCAGCAAGATATGTAAAAGGTGTAACTTACAACAACACTGAAAAGGTGAACCATGTGGCCGGGTCAGTAAAAGATTTAGCTTCTGAGAAAGCTTAAGTGGTGATAGATGCAGCAGGATCTATAAAAGATTCAGCGTATGAAAAAGTTGAATATGCGAACTCAGAGGCTTATGAGCGCAAAAAAAGCACTTAAACAGCATACCAGAAGAGAAAGAAAAGGGTATCAACCAACGATTAGAGGTAGCTACTTTGACCTCATAACATTCAGATTGATCAGTTTGGGTCATCTTTTATTTTTAATGGGTCAAATGAGTTATCTGCTAATTTTAGTATTTGGCATTATGCCTTAGTGAGGAGTTATCTGCTAATTTTAGTATTCGGCATTATGCCTTACTAAGAGACCAAAGTGATCCTCAAAACAACCTTGAATCATAATTTTCATGTGTTGTTTCTTCTCATTAGTATTCTTATAATATAAACATGTTTTGCCATATTGATCGATCATTTGATCCTTGAATTTTTATAGGGACCACCGTCTGGATTCTTTCCACAAGAGACGTCTCTGAAGAAAGGACGTCCGCTCAGGTGGAGGCTTGGAAGTTTGTGCTTTTGAGGTGTTGGAAGAAGCTCTACACCTACTAAAAGATTAGAATATACGTAAGGACATTTATATATATATATATATATATATATATATATATATATATATATATATATATATATATATATATATATATATATATATATACTTTTTTCAATAATCAAGCTGTTATACTTAATAAGGTGTTTGGGATTGCTTATTTTATCCTACTTATAAATTAACACTTTGATTAGGCTGTTTAAATTAACACTTTGATTAGGCTATTTATAAATTAACACTTTTATCCTCTTATTTTGGTTATAGTATGTGGATTTTGAGATTTATGTAACAAAAAGTAGACTAAAATTTACAATTTTTATTCTAAAGAAAAATAGTTTCGCAACAGATGCTCATTTACTGTTTGTCAAAAAACTTCGCTGTCCCAGAGGGGTATGATTATTGTGGTTGCGTTGGGAATCTGTGTGTGTATCTATGTTTGCGTATGGAGTAATGTAAGCTATTTGGTAGGTGCAGAATGACAATAAAGGCTAAAGATGCAACTGCGGTCGTGGACCATTTGGGTTGCAAGAAAACTCACGTGTCCAGCCACTCAATGGGTTAGTCCCAAGTTACTCCTTTTAGCTTATCTTTATCATTACCTACCTTTTACTCATATGTACCTACGATAAATAGATTGAATAGTCAAACTAAAATGTGGTATTAAAAAGGTGCTGACTGAACATTTCTTCCGGGCCTTAATTTTGATTTGGGGTGTCTTCGATTCGTCTATTTGCCTCTACATTGTACAAACATAAAGTTGAATTCTTTTGGTGCAAAGGGAGAACATATATTTACTGTGTATGTTGCAACTATTCCAGCTATAGGTACAATTTCAAACCACTTATGTAAACTTGGTCTATTTATGTTATATCCTATTCATAATAAGGACAAACTGGTCTAACATGTTTTTGTAGCTAACATAGTTCCCTAATACACTTTGTTTAACATTGCAGTTCATGAGAGACTTTTTGGACAAGTGAAGACTTTGTCTCACATGTTGATTCTACTTTTCATGGTCGCTTCATCATTGATGTGGAGTTTCTGAACCTACAGGTTTGTCAAAAAAAAAAAGGCAGGATGCTACAGTTGCTGAAAACATCAAGAAAAATAATGGGGCCAGGCATTATCTAACGCGCGACAGTACTTGAACTTCGATGGACAGGCTTTGCATATGGACTTTAGAACCATATTTTTATTAATGTTGTAAAATATAGTCCATAAACTGGTCAATGGCACGTTCGTGTTTCGGGCTACCCAGGTTTTGGATGAGCAATTTAGTTAGAATTTTGCAACGGGTCTAATGATTGAGGGTCATTGTAACCTTATTATTCTATTGCTCTTTTCTTCTTGAACATATCTTTATGGAAATAAGTTCTTTGTGAATATCTAATGTATCATTAACAGACATGTTTGAGTTGGCTCGGAACCTATTTAGTTGTACATTTGTACGTCATATATATCTATGTTTGAATTGAAGTTAAAATCTTTTTTATACTTAATATTCACTGTTGGATTCATCTTTGATTTGTCCGTTGTCAATACATTTCAAACCATAAACATACATTAAAAGTAGGTGTCTTGGTAATTATGTTGAAAAGTATTGTACTCTATACTATCCTTGACTTATTAGTTGATATTCCTTTCGAATAAATGATTCATCCTATTTACTTTGTGGTTTTTCCTTACTTTGTTTACACACTATTTTTTTTTACACGATCTCATCTTAAAACCCGTGGGTTACCACGGGTCTATAAGCTAGTTTATATTATATAATGACTATTATAAATTTAGAAACGATTTATAAACATTAAAGTGGTGTATTTTTGACAATGATTTGATTGTTTATAATTTTCGAAATTAATATCTCATTTTCATATTTGAGGTATGACAATGATTAATGAAATAACATTAAATTTCAAAAATGGAAACTGTTTCAAATAAATTATGATAACAAACTGATGAGGCGAAAAATGATCCGTTTTTAGGGGGTCATTTAAGCCCGAATCCGAATTTATTTGATCAAATATTGCCCTAAATCATTCCTTTTGTGATTTTAGGTGTTTGGAGAGTGAATTCTGGAAAAGAGGCTATTTTGGACGTTTTTGGAGCATAAAGTGAAGAAAACGACAAAGTACCAAAAATCCAAGCTGGAAATACAAGGTGACGGCGTCAAGGGTTTGCTCTTGACGGCGTCAGACATGAAGAATAATTTACCGTAGCTGGTGACGGCGTCAGATGGAGAGGTGACGGCGTCAAAGTGGCCAAGAATAATTTACCGTGGGTGGTGACGGCGTCACATAGGCCGTCATGATTGGATCTAGGGCGTCCGAGGAAGTGTATGGCGGCGAGTTGACGGCGTCAGATTTAACTCTTGGCGCCGTCAGGACGATTTTCCTATATATAGTTTTCTAGTTTTTTCATTAAAAAAGGGAGAAGTTTTGGTGAAACCCTAAAGACGATTTTGGTGCCTCTTTTACAGGTTTTTCAAGGGTTCCAAACCCTTGAGACCTTGCATTGTAATTGAGATAAGTATACTCTTAATTCAATCAATATGTCTATGTGTTGGTTGTTTATCTTTTGCTCTTATCTCAATTTTACTATGCTAGGCTAGATCTCTCTTGTGTTTGCTTAGATCTAATGAAACCTAGATGTTGATTATGTGTTGATTACTTGTCTATTCTTGTTTTGAATGAATGATTTTATATGTTAGGCTTAAGAAAACTGGCAGATCTCCAAATGGTAACATGCTTGAACGTCTTAAGAAACATGAACCGAGGCGTACTAGGTCTTTATTGGTTGTATTTAATGCATGAGCCACTGTTTACAATCCCTATAGTTGTGCTGGGTCATGGTGTAGGAGGAGATAAGAGCTCATAGAGTTGGGGAGTTATGTATGCCACTCCACGAATGGTATTAAGGAATACAACCCGTCATTCATACAAGTGTAACAAGTAATTAACATGTAAAAGATATCTAGGGAGTAATGAAGTCTAAGTAAACACAATTTCTCCATATACTGCTCACAACCTTAGTTTAATATTAGTTTAATTTTATTTTCATTAGTTTAATTAGTTACAAAGTAGTTTTTGGGTTAGTTGGATAACAACTAATTCCGCCCACTCTTCTAAAAACCCGAGATTTTAATTGCTTTCATAAAAATATAAAAACACAAAAATAATCATTTTTCATCTCTAGAACTATTAATTAGGTTTTCTAATCCTAGCGACACTATTCCTAAGCTGAACGATCAATCCCCCGGTACTTGTCACTATACTATACTTCAACGATCAGGTACACTGCCTGGTGGGGGTTGTAAGCCTCGCGAGATCCCTCGAGAGGTAAAGCAAGGTGCGATTCCCACGCATCACAAACAAATACTTAATTCATAACAATAATCATAAACATACATAGCTTTCAAAAGATAAATATAATTATTTTTAATTTTGAAATTAAACATTAACTATGGCCTGGGAGGTGTGCAATATGAACATTCACATTTTCCAGGTGGACATTTGCAAGTTCCTGAACAAACAGGGCAAAAAAAGTTCTCCTCCATTATACTTTTAAGTATATACGGATCTATGGAATCATCAGAATCATAGTCTGTACTATTGCCAGGGTCATATGGTTTTCGTTTAGAATCACTGTTTTCTATCATAGCATCTCCTGAGTGCATATTCAAGATGGATTTCGCGTCTTTTTTCTTCACATCAACAAATGCTACATCATCAAACCGACCATTATCATTTTTCTCTGCACCATCTTCCTTACCAGATTCAACTTTTTTTTTCCTTCAACATGTTTCTTATCAGAATGCACATTTTGGGCTAAATACATAAAATGAAAAAAGTGTATTACGTTGGGTAGGAAATAAATGTTTTCAAAACTATAATTATAAACATACTTATCTGAGTAAGGAAAAAAAATTATTATGAATCAAACTCACCAAAAATTTTAAGCTGTGAAGTGGACATTATGATTTTTTTTCCTTACTTCAAAACTTTGATTGCTTGATGGATTGAAGACCAAAAATCTTTCTATTTATATAGATAGAGATTAGGTTAAACTTTGATTTTAATTAGGGTAGGTAAAGTTGTAAAACTTAGTAGAGTTGCAAGTCTTATACACTTTTTTAGAAACGATTTATAATTCTTAAAGGGTCGATATTTTAGAAAATTATTTGGTTGAATCGTGAATTATTTTTTGTAGAGGAATACAGTGATACAAAATAATTGCATCTTTTAAAAGGATAATGAAGAATGAAATATAAAAGTTTAGAAAATGGTAAGTCATTTATGCAAAAAGCTATATCTATAATAATCAAAAAAGAAGTGCTATGTTACATGTATGGAAAAAACCAATATCATAAACTATGCATTATTACTTATCAAAAAATATTGAAAAGAACATAATAGATTCACAAATGAATTGGACATGCCCAATCATTTTTTAATAACTAATACAAATAGCTACAAATTTAAACTATATCGAACTGTACAAAGGTACTAAAGGTGTTACAATCTAAGCAAAACACATTTGAGTGTTTTCTTATCCAAAACTGTCACAACTCGTAAATTCTGGTCTTTTCTCGAACTTTCACATTTACTATTCATCGGTTACTATTCATCGATCACTATTCATCATTTTACTATTCATCATTTTGAGGTCAGTTTGATATTCTGAGAAGCGTTTTAAAATTTTACTATTCATAAAACACTATTCACCTCCGGAAAAAAATTTGTCATTTATACGTGAGTTGCGTCATTTCTGTACACGTACGATTATCAACCTAATAAACGTTATCTTATGAGCTATTATTTTGAATAATTATCCGACAATCCCAACTATGGTCCTAACACATTTTGATACTCATAATAATAATTTAAAAATTATATTATTAATTTACCCGGTGTTTTCAAATCAACTGTTACGTTTTCCGGTCGAAGCTTATAACTCCGTCGGTTTGCGATATTTCAACCCGATCATTATTTTAACTTCCGATTCTCATCAGGAATATTATTTTACAATTTTTACAACTTCATTATATTTTATTTTATCTCGTTACAATTTATTTTTAGTTAACTCGGTACTCGGTAACACCTAATACATAAATATCTACACTATACTACCACTAACTCTCTAAATTGTTACCCAACATCCTTCCCCCTTTTTCCTCCTTGTAAAACCGGCCCCCCCTAGCCCTCCTTTTATGGATCTTGCCTCCCCCCCCCTAAACTAAATATATATACTACACTTCACACATTTCTTCATTTTTCCCATCAACTAAACTAGCAATTTTCTTTCTTTCTCTCTTTGGGGTGGATCGGCCATGGATCAAACACAAGCAAGAGATCACTAACTTTTGAAGATCAAGTGTTTAATCATGTCCTAATCATGATCTAGTTGGGGTTTGGTGGTAAAAATCCCTAGGTTTCTTATACATTTTCATCCAAATCATCTCAAATCTTTCTTGTAAGTTGTCAAACTCTTGTTCATAATTTCTTCATGTTATTTTTATCATCATATGATTTCCATTCAAGATCTACATGCATATGTTAGTTATACCACTCATTTATATATATATATATATATATATATATATATATATATATATATATATATATATATATATATATATATATATATATAACTTTGAACACTAGAAATGTTTATTTTGGATTTCTTTGTTAGATCCACTAGATTGATGATGTTTAGGAACCCATGACACCCTAAGAAGGTGTATGGTAAGATTAGATTAGTTTGGTGGTGATTGAAAGTGATTTGGTTGGATTAGAAACTAGATTGGAACACTATAATTGATTTTTGAAACTATATATTTACCTACTGTCCCAAATCGACCAATCCAGAAAACTCAGTAGTTTCCGGGTAACATTGGGCTAGAGATTTAGAAAATACTTTTAAAAACGAAGCCGTAGGCGAAAGAACGGATTAAAACGAGCTTATAACGAAGGAGATATGATTTTTGAAAATTTAACGACGAAAACTATTTTCTGAAAAACTGCATGCTGTTTGACAGTTTTCGACGGGCAAATAGAGGCGTTAAACGTAACCTAGGGGAGCCGAGCTATCGAAAATATATTAGTATATACTAAAACGAATCCGTGGATATAAAGAACGAGTAAAATGAGCTTAAAACGACAAAGTTATACATGTTTTAAAATTGTCAAAACTATATATATATTTAGTCACTACTAGAAATAATATAACTACGTACTAAATGCTATTTTTCTAGATTTCTTATTCAAGAGTTAAATTCATAACTAATGAAGTACTAGTGATTATAAATTTATCTTTACGGCGATTAGACGTTATTCTAAGATTTTCCAAAATAGGTAATATAACACTAACATTTTATATACGATATATTACGACAAGTTTTTATAAACCTAGTTGGACTTATTTTTCCTAAGTATGAAAAATACTTTACTTTGACTATAACAAATATTTCCAAGTTACGAGTGGTATAGGTATCATGTGTATGCATATTCTCTTCATCATTTCATGATCTAAGTAGATCACTATCATTCATATTAGGTTGCGGTTAGAGATCGAACCTCATTTCTGTGTATCCACTTTTGTCATCGTAGCTATTCGCACCAGGTGAGTCATAGCCCCACTTTTACTCTTTATACTTGTTTTAACTCTTTGGGGGAGATACATGCTCAACTACTTGCTTACTAGTATAAATACTCAAAACATGCTTTCTTGATACTCAAAACATTTATACTTGGTTTCTTTATACTTGATTGCTTTATACTTGATTGCTTTATACTTGATTGTTTTATACTTGATTGTTTTATACTTGATTTCATACATACGTGATTGTGCTATACTTAACTGTGTTATACTAAACTGTGATGGTGTATTCTTGAGCAACTGATACTTTGGGAAATGGCACCCAGTAATCATACATACATACATACTTCCAGTGGCTCCAGATTAAGTTGCTGGATGGTTACTGAGACTTCCAATGGCCCCAGATTAAGTTGCTGGACACAACCATTGAGACATACATACAAACGTGAGGTCTTCGGAGATGAAGTGTAGACTCACGACTAATTGCTTAACTGTTGTGATGAACTTATACATGTTTAATCTTACTATATATATATATATATATATATATATATATATATATATATATATATATATATATATATATATATATATATATATATTAGCAGTGGGTTGTGAACACACAGGTTACAAGTCTCTTATGGCGGGACTTGTAACTGAGTGGATTTACGATGCCTTTGCTGTGTGACCATTTTTTCTATAAACTTTATTTGTTAAACAAACTCTATGAACTCACTAACCTTGTTTTGACACTTTAGCATGTATTTTCAGGTTTTAAGCTATGGCACGCTACTGGAGGTTTTGGCAGGGCATGGCATGGTCATAGAAGACTCTGATTATTTATATGAGGACCGTTTTAAACTATTTTAAGGGCCTACTTCCGCACTACTTTTAACGATGTAAATTCAATATTTTTGATTTAACTATTTTATTCTAAATGATTGAAGTGAAAACCATTTTTGAACTAGTGTTGTAATACCAATTGAGTTACACCCCAGCTACACGTATGCTTCCGCTGGACCCGATCTTGGGGGTGTGACAGATTGGTATCAGAGCTCTGCCTATAGCGAACTAAGTGTTTTTAAAACCTAGACTATAACTACTTTTACGAAAAACTTAACCCTATGACCGTCACGTGCCTGCCTGCCAAGATGATGCCTCACTTGTGGTTTGTTGCTGACTAAGGTGATGAGATTTGTGTCTCATTATCTGGTATATTATATTCACTTATTCTAGTTGATTACTCTAATTTCCTTTCATATAAGCATGTTCACGTATCATATATGTCACCATGTTATATTTTTCCTTGCATAGTTTCATCATTTGACCTCGAGTTTGGTCACCTGCCTTAGTCTTTCTGAATTTCTTGGTATTTGTAAAGGACATAGTCTTAGTATAACTGGGCTGAGTATTTCAAAATTCATGGAACCTCGGTGGAATATAGACTAGTGACCTATATTCAACCCGGGATAGTGGGACATAGGCTGACTACCTATATCAGACTCAGAAATGAATTTTGCAACACTGAGAATGGTTATAATAAAATTCTATCTGGATTGAATCATCTACTCAATTTCCAAATGTTACATTTATGTATGTGTATACCCTTGTTGTCAGAACGCTTATACTTTTCCAGCACCTCGTAAACCGCCGCCTGGAAGCACGTCAACTGGTCATTTCATCTCATGAATCTTCACCTTTATAACACATCAGAGACCAACGTTAACTGAACTTCGGGACGAAGTTCCCTTAAGGGGTAGAGACTGTCACAACTCGTAAATTCTGGTCTTTTCCCGAACTTTCACATTTACTATTCATCGGTTACTATTCATCGATCACCATTCATCATTTTACTATTCATCATTTTTTAGGTCAGTTTGATATTCTGAGAAGCGTTTTAAAATTTTACTATTCATAAAACACTATTCACCTCCGGAAAAAAAATTGTCATTTATACGTGAGTTACGTCATTTCTGTACACGTACGATTATCAACCTAATAAACGTTATCTTATGAGCTATTATTTTGAATAATTATCCGAAAATCCCAACTATGGTCCTAACACATTTTGATACTCATAATAATAATTTAAAAATTATATTATTAATTTACCCGGTGTTTTCAAATCAACTGTTACGTTTTCCGGTCGAAGCTTATAACTCCGTCGGTTTGCGATATTTCAACCCGATCATTATTTTAACTTCCGATTCTCATCAGGAATATTATTTTACAATTTTTACAACTTCATTATATTTTATTTTATCTCGTTACAATTTATTTTTAGTTAACTCGGTACTCGGTAACACCTAGTACATAAATATCTACACTATACTACCACTAACTCTCTAAATTATTACCCAACATCCTTCCCCCTTTTTCCTCCTTGTAAAACCGCCCCCCCCTAGCCCTCCTTTTACGGATCTTGCCTCCCCCCCCCCTAAACTAAATATATATACTACACTTCACACATTTCTTCATTTTTCCCATCAACTAAACTAGCAATTTTCTTTCTTTCTCTCTTTGGGGTGGATCGGCCATGGATCAAACACAAGCAAGAGATCACTAACTTTTGAAGATCAAGTGTTTAATCATGTCCTAATCATGATCTAGTTGGGGTTTGGTGGTAAAAATCCCTAGGTTTCTTATACATTTTCATCCAAATCATCTCAAATCTTTCTTGTAAGTTGTCAAACTCTTGTTCATAATTTCTTCATGTTATTTTTATCATCATATGATTTCCATTCAAGATCTACATGCATATGTTAGTTATACCACTCATTTATATATATATATATATATATATATATATATATATATATATATATATATATATATATATATATATATATACATATATATATATATATATATATATATATATATAACTTTGAACACTAGAAATGTTTATTTTGGATTTCTTTGTTAGATCCACTAGATTGATGATGTTTAGGAACCCATGACACCCTAAGAAGGTGTATGGTAAGATTAGATTAGTTTGGTGGTGATTGAAAGTGATTTGGTTGGATTAGAAACTAGATTGGAACACTATAATTGATTTTTGAAACTATATATTTACATACTGTCCCAAATCGACCAATCCAGAAAACTCAGAGGTTTCCGGGTAACATTGGGCTAGAGATTTAGAAAATACTTTTAAAAACGAAGCCGTAGGCGAAAGAACGGATTAAAACGAGCTTATAACGAAGGAGATATGATTTTTGAAAATTTAACGACGAAAACTATTTTCTGAAAAACTGCATGCTGTTTGACAGTTTTCGACGGGCAAATAGAGGCGTTAAACGTAACCTAGGGGAGCCGAGCTATCGAAAATATATTAGTATATACTAAAACGAATCCGTGGATATAAAGAACGAGTAAAATGAGCTTAAAACGACAAAGTTATACATGTTTAAAAATTGTCAAAACTATATATATATTTAGTCACTACTAGAAATAATATAACTACGTACTAAATGCTATTTTTCTAGATTTCTTATTCAAGAGTTAAATTCATAACTAATGAAGTACTAGTGATTATAAATTTATCTTTACGGCGATTAGACGTTATTCTAAGATTTTCCAAAATAGGTAATATAACACTAACATTTTATATACGATATATTACGACAAGTTTTTATAAACCTAGTTGGACTTATTTTTCCTAAGTATGGAAAATACTTTACTTTGACTATAACAAATATTTCCAAGTTACGAGTGGTATAGGTATCATGTGTATGCATATTCTCTTCATCATTTCATGATCTAAGTAGATCACTATCATTCATATTAGATTGCGGTTAGAGATCGAACCTCATTTCTGTGTATCCACTTTTATCATCGTAGCTATTCGCACCAGGTGAGTCATAGCCCCACTTTTACTCTTTATACTTGTTTTAACTCTTTGGGGTAGATACATGCTCAACTACTTGCTTACTAGTATAAATACTCAAAACATGCTTTCTTGATACTCAAAACATTTATACTTGATTGCTTTATACTTGATTGCTTTATACTTGATTGTTTCATACTTGATTGTTTTATACTTGATTTCATACATACGTGATTGTGCTATACTTAACTGTGTTATACTAAACTGTGATGGTGTATTCTTGAGCAACTGATACTTTGGGAAATGGCACCCAGTAATCATACATACCTACATACTTCCAGTGGCTCCAGATTAAGTTGCTGGATGGTTACTGAGACTTCCAATGGCCCCAAATTAAGTTGCTGGACACAACCATTGAGACTTCCAATGGCCCCAGATTAAGTTGCTGGACACAACCATTGAGACATACATACAAACGTGAGGTCTTCGGAGATGAAGTGTAGACTCACGACTAATTGCTTAACTGTTGTGATGAACTTATACATGTTTAATCTTACTATATATATATATTAGCAGTCGGTTGTGAACACACAGGTTACAAGTCTCTTATGGCGGGACTTGTAACTGAGTGGATTTACGATGCCTTTGCTGTGTGACCATTTTTTCTATAAACTTTATTTGTTAAACAAACTCTATGAACTCACCAACCTCGTGTTGACACTTTAGCATGTATTTTCAGGTTTTAAGCTATGGCACGCTACTGGAGGTTTTGGCAGGGCATGGCATGGTCATAGAAGACTCTGATTATTTATATGGGGACCGTTTTAAACTATTTTAAGGGCCTACTTCCGCACTACTTTTAACGATGTAAATTCAATATTCTTGATTTAACTATTTTATTCTAAATGATTGAAGTGAAAACCATTTTTGAATAAGTGTTGTAATACCAATTGAGTTACACCCCAGCTACACGTATGCTTCCGCTGGACCCAATCTTGGGGGTGTGACAAAAACACAAAGCAACATCTCCTTGGAATTCACCGCCATGTATTACACTTGCATATTGACCATCTTTAAACTTCAAGTGTAAGTGCCTGTTGAAAAAAAGAATAAAAGCAACAACGACAACACCTAATTTATGAATGATAAGTATATAAACTGCCAAAGATTTAAATTCCATAAAATCAAAGAGTGTTCAAAACTGAATGGGACTCCCCATTCACAAACACAACTCAAAAATGACTTACAACATAATTCAAATGTTGCAACCAATTGTCAAGCATAATTCAGAGTGCATCTGCAATTTGTTTTGAACAAATGTTTGTAAAGACATATTTATAGCATAAATTTATTGTACTCCACCAATATTCTGAGCCTACACCATCTTCAAGGATTTTTCTCCATTTTTATATCAACAATCTGCCTTTTTGGTCTTTGAACACTCACTGCATGGCTCCGCATCAGAAGGCCGTTTACCACTGCTGCTTTTTGCAGGACTTGTGGCGGTACTTTTCAAGACATTGGTTGGTGTAACATTTTCATCGGTTTGGGATTCAAGATCCTCCAAGTAATGAATCCTATGAATTTAGGTGACTGTTATAAACTTATTGTCTTATTGTATATGTATCAAGGATTCAAAACTTACCAAGGAAGATATCCCAACAACCTTAGAAATTGTAGCCTCACTATCCTATTAATTTAAGATGAGATAAAAGAGCTTGTAAAAAGTCGTTTCAAGATAACGTTAATGAGAATTTTGACTGCAATTCAATGATTACTTTTGCGAACGTAACAGCTGCGGTGAGAGCACTCAGAATATCAACATCATCCGAAAGACGCAAGACAGTGAATACGGGAAACATCTTCTTCTGATTATATTCATCAATAGTGACTTTAAAGGCAAGCCTTGTACCAACCAATCCAGTGATTTCAGCTGCGAACACTTGTTGATCAGCATTCTACATAACAAATTTGTATGTATTAGTCAGATACATATGTAATCAACAACCATAAAGTTTTTAATCTTAAAATAGATAGTACAATATCTTTACCTTCAAGCCATACTATAGAACCGTAGAGGGGGGGGGGGGGGTGAATACAGTTTCTTCGACTTCTTTAAAGTTTATTAATTTTAAGCCTCAAAGAGAACACCAAGTGGTTGTACAATAATACAACAACCACTAACACAACCAAAATATGTAAAGCAAGTAAAAACACAACGATATATACTAGTTCAGGATGGGGGGTTTATACCATCCGTACGTCCAGTTGCGAATCCGCGACTTTAATACTATTCACTAGTATAATCCTTTCGGTGGACTACAAACCGTTACAATTTACTCCACTGATATTAACCAATATCGATGCTCACAAAAGAAGGAGTTACTCCCACGGTATTCCGCCCTCGGAAACCACCCTAGAATCTCACGATTCGACTTCTCCTAAAGGTCACCAAGACCACTTCCAAGACTTCCCACCGGAAGTATCAAACCCCAACTAGATCCCCAATGATCTAGGCTTGGTCACCAAGACACAAGACTTCCCTTACAAACAATTGAATGAATAATTGTTTTGTTCAATCAAGCCCTAACCTAATCTGGTGACTCGATTCTAGTAGAAAGGGTATAGATAAGAAGACCCTCGACACAATCACAAGAGTGGATTAGGTTCTTGTGATTCTTCCCTTGCAAGGAGATGTGTTCTTTCAAAGATGTTAATGTGAAAATCAAGAACACAAGATTAGAGATAGAGAGATTTGAGAGAGATTGAGAGAAAGAATATAGAGAGAAAGAATAATGGCAAGGGGTGAGGAATACAAGAGGCAAGGGTCGTATTTATTGGCCAAGAACCCAAACTTGGGAAATTTTACTGAGGCCAGCGCGTCTCCATTGCTTGGGGGGGGGGGGGGAATGGTTTGAATTGGATGGCTAGGATCAAAGGGAGCCTCCTTTGGTTTTCAAATTATTTAGCATGTGGGAGAAATGAAGGGTTGAGATGTGTTTATTTGAAATGGATGGTTGAGATGTAGAGAGTTGGGTTAAGGAGGGATATTCCAAAGGAATATGCTTTGCTTGGGGGGAAAGGGTGAATCTATGGTTGAGATGGTTTTGGTTTGAAATGGATGGCTTGGATTAAACACATGTGATGGTATAGAGAGGAGAGTGGATGGATGGTTGACATGTGTTCTAGTTTGAATTGGATGGTGGAGATCAAAGGGAGCCTCCTTTGGAATTCAAATAATTCCCATGTGTTGAATATGGAGGGATGAGATGTGTTGTAAGGGAATGGATGGTTGAGATGTAAAGTGTGTAAGGAAGGAGTTGGATTGTGTAAGGGAATATGTAAGAGTGTAAGAGATTGTGTAAGAGAATATATGATTTGGATATGATTGGATTTGTCTTTTATAGAAATGAGATTAAGAGAAGATTAAGAAGAAATCTAATTTTCATTTAGAAGAAAAGGTTTAGACAATTAAGATTATAAGTTTAGAAATTCATAGCTTACTTATAAGTTCAAGTAACACAACGTCGAGAATCCATAGTTTCATATCTCGTGACTTTCCACGACTGGACGTTCTCAACTAATACCTTGGTTCAAACAAGTTAAGTGCTTTGCCTTGATGTAAAGCATAACCCAAGTGGGAAAGGATGCGTTTATGCAAAGTGACCATTGACTTAGTTTGACCAATAAGGGAGTAAACCCATTACGTAATTAGAGAAGACGTAAGCACGGGATATGAGCATATGGATACTTTAACACGATGTCACATGAAGTATATAAGCTCCCTAAGTTTAGAAAAGCCTTGGCCAGAGGCGATAGTTAGAAAACATGAGTTGTCGTTTTCCCGTAAATGGGTACTTTAAAAGTAGGATCTCTCAAGTCTCAAAACTCATTTCGAGTGTTCTCAATTAAGCACATAACATATTCATACCAGTATTGAAAAATCCACATTTGTCGGGTAAGTGGAAAGCCGACTTTCAAAATTCGCACGGAACCATACAGTGTCCTGGCGCGTCACCCGCGCGTTGGCGCGCATGCAGCGTGCCAGGAGCAGATATGGGGTCCAGTGATTTTAAGCTAACGTTTGTTATTTTATGTGTTTCGATGGTTTATTTGTCATCATTAAAACATGAAGAGATCTTGATCATGTTGCCTCAACACATACTTTTTGCAAAGTTGGTATGATGATCTACCCACCAAGGACTGCACTTCGTCATTGGACAGAGAAAGCGACATTGTGCCAGATTCATCTTGAACACGCACTTGTAGGCGAAATCTACAAACGTTGTATTTTCCAATACTTTGTTAGATGCTGATCTTAATGCAGTAACTGTGCAACTTTATTAATGTTATGGTTAGTAAAAAGTTTGTAAATGTACATTGATCTTATGCCTTTAACAATTTCATTGCCCTTGGTGCATCTCCACTGATCAGGGCTGCTTGTTGATTTACTTGTTGTATCATCATCAAGATCTACAAAATCCCTGTCTTTCACCACTTTCTTGCTACACTTTCTGCAACCCAGATACCACCATCCTTCCTCTTCTAGTATCGCGATTATTGTTCCAACAATAACAGAAGCGATGTTCTGTAAAGAATGAAAATACATATAATTCAAATTATTGAATGCTTAACTCTATTAATTTTGTTTTGAGTTTGGTGTACCTTTTCAACATCCAAAATCTCGACAATGTTTTTTGCAGGATACTTATTCAGAAAGTCATCCTTTGTTGAGAATTTTGAGCCAGCAAATATACGCGATGCTGTGTTCTCAGACGGTTCAGCATCATGTCTTGAAAACAACCTACAAAAATAAAAGAATATCACTTGTGCATACTCTACAAATGTATTATATGATATTATAGAAAATTGTATTACAATTATCTTAATCGATATGAGTCAACATCTCGGAATTCATGTTTCTCAATCGATTGACTGCCATTGAACAGAAACATTTTGGTTCCATGTGATGAACTCAAATAACTACATTTTATTGTCATCATTTATCTTATTTATTTGACTTGTTTTATTATATTATTCATGAGAATCGAAACTTAATTATTTACTTTAGTAATTCTCAGGTAAAAACAAGCAATTGGTGAAACTTAACGATTTTTGATGAAATATGGAGCAAAACTAGCAAGATGTCAAAAGTCTACTGAAACTAGAAGATGCGCCGTATCTCTCTATAATACCCCCATTTTAGGAACGCAGTGGAAAGGGACATGGGATGTTATATATTGGTCACATTGTATAAATATAGTAAACAACTTTAAAACAAAGTCGTTTTTAATAAAAGTTCATACTTCACATTCGATAATTTATCAGAGTCAACAAGGTCCCAAAAGTTTTTAACATAGTTAAAAGATACATAAGTTTTGAAAGTTTAGAACATTATCGAATGAAAACTTTTATTTAAACATGAGCCATCATGTAGATATCCATTTCTTGCGCCGCCCATCCAAGCCGAAAGTCACTTACGGACCTGAGATAAAACATGCTAAAAATCAACACAAAGGTTGAGTGAATTCATAGAGTTTAATAAGTAATCAGTTGAATACAAGATAAATCAGTTTAAAATATGATGGGCTACGTTGTTATACACCCATAATTAAGTTGACATGTAACAAATACAAGTCGGGTAATAAAGATTTATAGCATTGAGCTCATGAAACCGAACCTTGACCTAGTTTAATAGTGCCCCGAAAAGGTAAGATTTGCCATTTACCACGTAATCTCTCAATATTATGTGACCGTTGATGTATGAGCGCTACTCACCCGGTCAGGCCCGCCAGGCCAAATATGGATATTCATAATACTAGCGTTTCCTACGGAATTAACGGTCATGATGGGGACTTAATTGGCAAGAAATACTCAATGTCTATAATCATGTAATCGGGTCAAGCATACCAAAAACTACTTGTATTCAGTTTGTAAAACTAGCATGTATCCCCCTCGCGAGGTTTATAAAACAACTGAAGTAAGTAAAAGCGAGGCTATGAACTCACCGAGAGCAAAGAAAATAGCAATGAACAAGCAAGTGAAGGAATAGCCGCAAAAGCTCTACGATCAACCTAAATAATATACGTTGTCTTAGTTTATGAAAATAGATATTGATGTACTTTTGGTTATATACAGATTATAATCTTACTTAAGCTTGGTACAATACCCATAGATACATCACAAGGTTTTAGTTAATTACTTACAAATTATCCAAAAATGTACCCTTGCATTTATATAAGTATGAAACTTACATTTGACCCCAAGTTCAATTATGATAAAAAAGGTTCACTTTAAGCCTAAGGGTTCAAAAATATATTAGGGGGTTCAAATGTTTTAAAGGTCCAACATTATAAAGTGTAAAACACTTTATACTCATTTTTTACCTAGTGCTGTTAGAAATTTAAATAACTTGTCTATGTTTAGAAAATCACCATTTGCAAACCGTAAGTCCACAAGTCTCGTTCTTTATATCCCCGGAAAGGTCTACTTCTGTACTAACGAGATTTGTGGGTCCCACTTGGCCAAAAATTACATAACCTTAGTAAAACAGTCCATTTACCCAAACAATCAATCCATTAAGCTTTCAAATTTTCAATGGTCTCACGAAAAGTACGATATCTAGAGTTTTACTAACCCGATTTGTTCCCCGTTTTCGGCCACGTTTAAGTTAAGATGTTATCTAAAACTTTTCTGTTTTAAGTAACAGTGGGTTATTCACAAAAAAAATGACTTATACACGTTTCAAATCTGTTACTCAGAATGTGACATGTTTCACGAAAATAATTCTAGTTTAATCATCGTAATGAGTTATTCGATGAAATACCCGTCAAAATAACTAAAAAACATAGGGCTACAACTACATATTTTTAGTTTAGTTCCAATGTTTACTGATTAAATCAGTTTATTCCGTTTTTACCCCTGAATAATATTCACAGTTTGCATGTCTAGTCCTTTAGGGTTTTCTAGTGTTTAAACTTATGTATCAAGCCTAACCAAGCATTATAATTTATATAAGGCTCAAATACATCAAGTAATATAACATTTACAGTAGTGAAAATAAAAATAGAATGAAAATGGAGTGATTGGTTTCCTTACAATGGTTGATGAACAAGAAAAATTAGAAGAAACAAGGAACAAAGAACTTTCAAAGTCACCAACAAGTAACCCTTGCACCCTTTCTTCAACACTTTTAACCAAGACTTATACCCTTGATTTACCCTTGAAAATATCTTAAAATCACAGCCCCTAGACCATCTTGATCAAAACTTGAAACAACTTCCCAAAGAAATCAAGAAATGAAGAGATTTGATGATGTTTTGAGTGGAATAAACCATCAGCTAACCAAGAGAACTAATTACCTTCAACCTAAGATCAATATATTTGGTAAAGATTGGAGTAAAATGGAGTTTGGAGCTGTATTATTTCGTTGCTATAGAGAGAAAAGAGAGTTTGGATGAGCTTTTGCATGTTACTATAAGTATTTTATCTTATAACTCTAGTAGTGGAGGAATAGTGCAAAGAGATGAGACATGTGTAGTTACTATATGCTATATACTCTCACACCAAGCCATGTGGCTTGGTAACCTCTTCAAAACCGGCCATCTCATGGTGAGGTGGTCTAGTGACTTGTTTTTGTTTAAATTTTGGGTTACGGGGTGTAGTTTGATCCCGGTAATTGCAAACGTAAGGTTTTTAAGTCATGAAACGTAAAAGCGGGTAACATAAAAATACTAAACTTGTAAAAATGTTAAAACTTATTAAAATAACTACTTTTAATATATTAATTGGGTCATGAGTTTATCAGAGTGTTTAAAGGTCGTTAAAACTGAAACCGTGAGTCGAAAACACGTTTGGTGACACCGGTTCTTGATAAAAGTGACGTAAGCTATACAAATGACACGATAAGTATAAAACTCATTTGTAAACATGAAATAGTTTAAAAATTCATAAAATATGTAAATTATCATAGTCTAGGGTTGGTTCACTTTGTTAAAACTTTAAAACGTAAATTTAAATCGTGTAAAACGTAAAAGGTGCAAGGTTTATGTAAAATTGGAAAAAGTTAATTATGACTTTTAAAATAGGATTGTAAGGAAACAATGGTGCATAGAAAGTGTAGAGTAGACATAGTATAATAGTGGTTGAATGAATTGAATGCGTTATGACGTACGCGGATAACTTCCGACGAAGTTAATTAGTTAAAAATAGAATAGTTGAATAATAAACTATTAAAATGAATGACACGAAATTTTAGAAATGTCACAGCACGTACCTCTTAAGAGAGCGCCGTCCCGGAGCTCAACTCGCTTTATCTCTAGACGGTTCACTTGCGAAAAGATGAGGATTTGTTTAGTTTTTTTTTTTTTTTGCTCGATCGTATGAATACCGCTGAATTGTTATACTCACATAAAAATTTTGTGACTCTCGAAGATCAAGTAGAAGATCAATTAGACATAACCCATATATAACTATTCCTAGTATTTGAAAAATCTAAGTCGAACATAGGTAGTCAGACTATGTTCCACTGTCCCAAGGTTAAATATAGGTGACTAGACTATATTTAATCAAGGTTCGATAAAATTTTCAAATACTTAACTTAGTTATACTCGTGATATGCCCATTGTTGGACAAGTATGGAGTTTGTATAAGTATCTTATATACAAAGAGTGATATAAGTTTGAACATACGTAAGAATCAATCATAAGTAAGTATTATGAGGGTGTAACACAAGCGAATAAGGAAAATGCGCGCAGAAAAGGAAGTTTTAAGTAGTTCTAAATAAGTCCACATCGGGCTAGAATCACGGACCTTTAACAATGAAGGATTCAAAAGAGAACTTGATGAATGTAGAGAAAGTTACTGAACTTCAGCTTTTGAAGATAATGAATCAGTTTAAAAGAAATATAGGAAAATGAAGAATAATAAAATAATAACAGAATAGTTCATGTGGCAAATAATAAATCAATGGTTTTAGTTAATAAAACAAGGTCGAGTAATTCATAAGATAATAATAAAATTGTTTATAAGGTGGTGAAAATTTTGGTAAAAGGTAAATGACAGAACGATTTCTAATATAATAAAATAGTTTATTCAAAACTAGTCCAAACAGTTTATTTAATAGTAGTACATCAGTGGATAAGTTTATAAGATGGTGGTAAAGTAGTTTGTAAGAGAGTGGCAAGGAGTGTATTAATATTGTAGTGAAAATGGTTTAGAAGATGGTAGTAAACTAGTTTTACAAGGTAATTGACCAAATGATTTGTAAAGAGGTGACAAAAATGTAAATTTCGAACTAGTTAGAGCAGTTTATAAAATAATATTGAATAAAGTTATTGGTTTATAAGGTAATAATGGAGTAATTCTTTGGGGAATAGTAAATCCATTTGTAATATAATGAAAGATAGTTTATATGACAATAAAGGAGTTGTTTATAACATGGTAGTGAAATTTTCAAGGTAAATAAATAGAATGTGACGGGTTTCAGATAAAATACGTTTGTGTAGGGTCATAAAAAGATTTTAAAGCTCATAGCATTACTCACGATTTTTGAGAAAAATAAATGAGACCACTGTTTCACCCACAATGTATGAGAAAGTTTTAGGGAATCATCAAAATGAGTAAATATGTATTTAATAGTTTAGTAATTTAGTGAAACAGATATATACTTGGGAGAGGTAGGGTTTGAGATGATGCTTTGGAGGCTGAGTGTAAAGAATTGGATAAAAAAATTTATAATAAATACCTTTATACAAATAAGAAGTAACGCCCTATTAATTAGGCATAAATAGTCGAGAGAAGAATCGAGTGTATATAAATAGTCTTTATATATGTAGTATCAATAGTGATGCTTAAGAAAATAAGCAAGAAATGCTCAGAAAATATGAGTTCACGGGGAGTAACACAACCAATAGAAATTGATAAACTGTAACAGGTTTCGCTATCATATGAAATGATATAACATACGGTTATGAAAGAGTTTAGAGACCATTGTAATCACATACAATATCTGATAAATAAGAGAGACCATTGTAATCGCATACAATGTCTAGAAGATTTTAGTATTCACTTGGAGAAACCTTTTATAGAAATATATTGATGTTTCAAGAAAAGCAAGATGGTCGAGAAATATTACAAGTGCAAGTGATAATATTTATTATGTGCATACGTATAACGATGGTGCAATCAAAGAGATGTGTATAAATTTCTGGATGGAAGTTTATGATGCTCATGAATAGCATAAAATACAACAAGGAAGTTTAGTGCACAAAAGGTTATATATATATAAGAGTGATACTTTCGCGGATTATCGGACAAGATAGGAAATAATTTTAGTGCTTATAATTATTTTTAATATAGCATGATTAAGATATATATACGAGGGAGAAATAGGAAGCTCAGGAGTAGGCGCGCATGGATATCGGAAAAGATGATGGAAGCTCATGATTTTGAAAAAAATAAATGATTATAGTCTAGGGTTTTTTTTTTTTTTTCTTTTTCAATTTTTTTTTTTTTTTTTTTTTTTTTTTTTTTTTTTTTTTTTTTTTTTTTTAAGACCTAGTTCACTATAATTTGTACTCTGGTACCATTCTATAACACCCCCATTTTAGGAACGTAGCGGAAAGGGACATGGGATGTTATATACTGGTCACATTGTATAAATATAGTAAACAACTTTAAAACAAAGTCGTTTTTAATAAAAGTTCATACTTCACATTCGATAATTTATCAGAGTCAACAAGGTCCCAAAAGTTTTTAACATAGTTAAAAGATACATAAGTTTTGAAAGTTTAGAACATTATCGAATGAAAACTTTTATTTAAACATGAGCCATCATGTAGATATCCATTTCTTGGGCCACCCATCCAAGCCGAAAGTCACTTACGGACCTGAGATAAAACATGCTAAAAATCAACACAAAGGTTGAGTGAATTCATAGAGTTTAATAAGTAATCAGTTGAATACAAGATAAATCAGTTTAAAATATGATGGGCTACGTTGTTATACACCCATAATTAAGTTGACATGTAACAAATACAAGTCGGGTAATAAAGATTTATAGCATTGAGCTCATGAAACCGAACCTTGACCTAGTTTAATAGTGCCCCGAAAAGGTAAGATTTGCCATTTACCACGTAATCTCTCAATATTATGTGACCATTGATGTATGAGCGCTACTCACCCGGTCAGGCCCGCCAGGCCAAATATGGATATTCATAATACTAGCGTTTCCTACGGAATTAACAGTTCATGATGGGGACTTAATTGGCAAGAAATACTCAATGTCTATAATCATGTAATCGGGTCAAGCATACCAAAAACTACTTGTATTCAGTTTGTAAAACTAGCATGTATCCCCCTCGCGAGGTTTATAAAACAATTGAAGTAAGTAAAAGCGAGGCTATGAACTCACCGAGAGCAAAGAAAATAGCAATGAACAAGCAAGTGAAGGAATAGCCGCAAAAGCTCTACGATGAACCTAAATAATATACGTTGTCTTAGTTTATGAAAATAAATATTGATGTACTTTTGGTTATATACAGATTATAATCTTACTTAAGCTTGGTACAATACCCCTAGATACATCACAAGGTTTTAGTTAATTACTTACAAATTATCCAAAAATGTACCATTGCATTTATATAAGTATGAAACTTACATTTGACCCCAAGTTCAATTATGATCAAAAAGGTTCACTTTAAGCCTAAGGGTTCAAAAATATATTAGGGGGTTCAAAATGTTTTAAAGGTCCAACATTATAAAGTGTAAAACACTTTATACTCATTTTATACCTAGTGCTGTTAGAAATATAAATAACTTGTCTATGTTTAGAAAATCACCATTTGCAAACCGTAAGTCCACAAGTCTCGTTCTTTATATCCCCGGAAAGGTCTACTTCTGTACTAACGAGATTTGTGGGTCCCACTTGGCCAAAAATTACATAACCTTAGTAAAACAGTCCATTTACCCAAACAATCAATCCATTCAGCTTTCAAATTTTCAATGGTCTCACGAAAAGTGCGATATCTAGAGTTTTACTAACCCGATTTGTTCCCCGTTTACGGCCACGTTTAAGTTAAGATGTTATCTAAAACTTTTATGTTTTAAGTAACAGTGGGTTATTCACAAAAAAAAATGACTTATACACGTTTCAAATCTGTTACTCAGAATGTGACATGTTTCACGAAAATAATTCTAGTTTAATCATCGTAATGAGTTATTCGATAAAATACCCGTCAAAATAACTAAAAAACATAGGGCTACAACTACATATTTTTAGTTTAGTTCCAATGTTTACTGATTAAATCAGTTTATTCCATTTTTACCCCTGAATAATATTCACAGTTTGCATGTCTAGTCCTTTAGGGTTTTCTAGTGTTTAAACTTATGTACCAAGCCTAACCAAGCATTATAATTTATATAAGGCTCAAATACATCAAGTAATATAACATTTACAGTAGTGAAAATAAAAATAGAATGAAAATGGAGTGATTGGTTTCCTTACAATGATTGATGAACAAGAAAAATTACAAGAAACAAGGAACAAAGAACTTTCAAAGTCACCAACAAGTAACCCTTGCACCCTTTCTTCAACACTTTTAACCAAGACTTATACCCTTGATTTACCCTTGAAAATATCTTAAAATCACAGCCCCTATACCATCTTGGTCAAAACTTGAAACAACTTCCCAAAGAAATCAAGAAATGAAAAGATTTGATGATGTTTTGAGTGGAATAAACCATGAGCTAACCAAGAGAACTAATTACCTTCAACCTAAGATCAATATATTTGGTAAAGATTGGAGTAAAATGGAGTTTGGAGCTGTATTATTTCGTTGCTATAGAGAGAAAAGAGAGTTTGGATGAGCTTTTGCATGTTACTATAAGTATTTTATCTTATAACTCTAGTAGTGGAGGAATAGTGCAAAGAGATGAGACATGTGTAGTTACCATATGCTATATACTCTCACACCAAGCCATGTGGCTTGGTAACCTCTTCAAAACCGGCCATCTCATGGTGAGGTGGTCTAGTGACTTGTTTTTGTTTAAATTTTGGGTTACGGGATGTAGTTTGATCCCGGTAATTGCAAATGTAAGGTTTTTAAGTCATGAAACGTAAAAGCAGGTAACATAAAAATACTAAACTTGTAAAAATGTTAAAACTTATTAAAATAACTACTTTTAATATATTAATTTAGTCATGAGTTTGTCAAAGTGTGTAAAGGTCGTTAAAACTGAAACCGTGAGTCGAAAACACGTTTGGTGACACCGGTTCTTGATAAAAGTGACGTAAGTTATACAAATGACACGACAACTATAAAACTCATTTGTAAACATGAAATAGTTTAAAAATTCATAAAATATGTAAATTATCATAGTCTAGGGTTGGTTCACTTTGTTAAAACTTTAAAACGTAAATTTAAATCGTGTAAAACGTAAAAGGTGCAAGGTTTTTTTAAAATTGGAAAAAGTTAATTATGACTTTTAAAATAGGATTGTAAGGAAACAATGGTGCATAGAAAGTGTAGAGTAGACATAGTATAATAGTGGTTGAATGAATTGAATGCGTTATGACGTACGCGGATAACTTCCGACGAAGTTTATTAGTTAAAAATAGAATAGTTGAATAATAAACTATTAAAATGAATGACACGAAATTTTAGAAATGTCACACTCTCTCAACAGATACGCCGCAATAATATACTTAGATGAATTCGAAGACCATTGTCTGACTTTGAAGAATGCGCCGTATGCAATTCTAGCATGTGCCGCATATGAAACTTTGGTCAATGAAGATGGTCAAGCTTGTTCTACTCTAGATACACCGCATCACATTTCTGACATACGGCGTATCACTATCAAGACTTCACCAGATGTAATCTAAGACGCTAAAGGACATGCGCCGCATACAAGAACCAAGTTACGCCGCATCTAAAGGCGATGTACGAATATTCTAGAATATATTAATCTTGGACCCCACGCAAAGTTAAGTTAATGTGCCGCATTTTACCCTTAGACAAAAAGTATAAATACCCCAAGGACAGACGAATTTAAGAGAGGAAATACCAAGTGCAAAACCCTAAGAGACGAATTCAGCCAAAGAAGCTTCACAAGACACACTCCAAACAAAGATATTAGAGCTGTAAGAAGGTCATGCATGTATTTAATTCATTAAGTAGTTTTATTTTATTGTAATAGTAAGCTTTAATTCATCAGGATTGATGGGCTTGTGATATGTGACTACGGAACATCACACTCCCCTTAATATTGCTTTCCCATTATTAAAGTTTGTATGTTGATGTCTTTGGTGACTTATATTAGTGCTTTGATAACCTCTATGTCTAGCTGAGCCCGTGGACTGCCATATCTGCCCCTCGCCTATTTAATCTAACGTCTTTAGATAAGTAGGATAGGCATAAGTGATCATTAAGGGTTTACTCGCCGATATACTCTATCCAATGAGAGAGACCAGATTATAATACACTTCATATAAAACTAGCAATAAAATAAGTGACAAGCTACTTAATTATCAGGACAGGTCTTCTTATAGTCTCTATTATCTATCTATGTACGTGTTACTATTTGCTGAATCGTTCTCATTAGTTTAATTTACTATTTAATAAAACCAAATATGTGCTAGTCTCTTAGACTAAAACCCTCTTGCGTTAGATTAGATTGTAAAACTAACTTAGAATATTAAAATATTGATAGACAAATTAAGGTTTTCGTTCCACTCTTAGTGATCGACACTCTGCTTACCACTATATACATATTGATCGGATACACTGTCTGTTAGAGTGTGTGTTATAGGATAAGTCAGCTAAATATAAATATAAAACTTTGAAATAAGCAATTACCCCTATACTGCATATGACACAACAAGCACATCAAAGTTTTTGGCGCCGTTGCCGGGGAGTGAATTGTTAATACTTATTTATCTATTAGTATTTTAATTAGGTTTTCTAACTTTTTGATTTTTTAGGTTTTTTAGATTTTATTTTTACCAACACTTTGCTTGTTTGTTTGCATTCATTGTATATTTTGCATATTTTCTTTTTGTGTGTGTTTGTTTGTTTTGTGTGTCTTTCTTTGTTTTCTGCATTAACTGTTGTCGTTGTATTCTGCTAATACAAACGATACGACACATTTGTTTTTTCAGTTGCGGTATATGGCGTTTTTGTTTTTTAAAATACAACGCATTTAATTATTCGAGTACGGCACATCTATTTTTTAGATACGACGTATTTTGTTTTTTATCAGAAAATTTTTAAACCCTAACGAAGATACGACGCATCTGTTTTACTGATACACCGTATTTAAATTTTTTATTAAAAACAATTTTCGAATTAATTAAAAAGGAAGCGACGCATCGATTTTGGTCGATACGGCGCATCTACCTGAATCGAAAATCTTTTATTTTGAAACGTAACGAAGATACGACGCATTAGTTTCTGCTAATACGGCGCATCTTATTTTTATAAATATAATTGATTTATTGATTATTAAAACATACGGCGCATTTAATTTATTAATTGCGGCGTCTTGATTTTCTTAATAAAATTCTGATTTATTTTTAACGATTAAGATACAACGCATCCTATTATTAGGATACGGCGCATCGTCTGCAGATATCAGCAACTTTTATTTTTTGTATTCCGTTTTCGTTGTTAATATTCTAATATTCTACTTTGTGGAACATACCCTACTGATGCTTTTGTGGTGATTTTAGGAAGTGCATGATCAGAAGTTCAACTAAGAACTTAACTAAACCATTCGAAGAACCTGAACGAGCTTTTCATTCGCTTAAAAAGCTTTTCAACACAAAAAGCTTTGATCTTTCAAGTTCATCTGAGCTTGATTATTTTTCTGAACAGGAAGAAGAAGGAATAACAGAAGCAATGACGGAACCAACAATGGAGGAGTACATGAACAAAACTCGAGCCGACTTTAGCTCGGGAATTGCTAGGCCTAAACAGGATGATGGGGCCAAATTTGAATTAAAGGGTCAATTTCTCAAGGAACTAAGAGATAATGCTTTTAGTGGGTCGGAACACGAAGATGCTAATGAACATGTCAAGAAGATCCTTGAAATTTCTGGTTTATGTACTACTGAGAAAGTCAATATTAACCAGCTTATGCTTCGAGTCTTTCCAATCTCTTTTACTGGTGCTGCTAATAGGTGGCTAAAGAATGAACCAGCTGGTTCTATTGAAAAATGGGATGACTTGAAGAGTAAATTCCTGAAAAAATACTGTCCACCTGCTAAGACTGCTAAAAAATGGAGGCTATCAACAACTTTAAGCAAGAGCCTGATGAAACCCTTTATCAAGCTTGGGAACGATTTAAGGATTTATTGATAAAATGTCCTCAACACTATTTGAGTCCTATGCAGGAGATAATATTGTTTTATCAGGGATTGGACGTGCCAACTAGACAAATCTTGGATGCTAAGGGAGCTACACCAAAGATGAGCGCAGCAAATGCCAGAAAAGCCATCCAAGAAGCTGCTGATCATTCTCAAAAATGGCATGATGGAACCTCTACTAGATCCAAGAGCAATACTAGCTTTGATGGGTTTGCTGTTATTCAAGCTCAATTGGATAAACTTAGTAGGGAAATGAAGAAACGAGATGAGAAAGCTTATGCTGCTCAAGTTGGATGTGAAGTATGCCAAGGACCCCACTACACCAAGGATTGCCCTTCTAAAAAGGAGGATCAAACATTTGAAGAGGCATATTATACAAAATTTGGTCAACCATTCGAACCTTTAGGAAGATTTAGGGAAGCTGCTCCATGTTATTACCAAAGGAACAACTCTAATACCTCTTATCAAGAAAGAAGGCAAACTTTGGATGATACATTGAAGCAAACAATGGCCGATGCTGCTAATAGACATGAGGAAAACAAGGCTTTGATCAAAGAAATCCGTGCCTCAACCGATACTACCACACGAAATCAAGGAGCTTCGATCAAAGCATTGGAACAACAAATTGGTCAGATGAGCAAGGTACTTCAAGAAAGGGGAATTGAAGGATTACCTAGTTCAACTGAAACAAACCCAAGAGATCATGTCAAAGCAATCACATTAGCCGAAGAAATCATGCCCGATGTGCCGTTTCCTAGAAGATTGATGAATGGTAATGATGCTGCAAAGCCCAAATTTTTCTTTAACTCTTCGGTCAATTTAAGAAGGTTGCTCAAAGAAAAGGCAAAGATTGAAGAGGAGATCAAGGGTACAATGAAAGAAGAGTACTCTGCAACTGATCACAAAGCCTTGCTCCACAAAGAAAAAGATCCAGGAAGTTTTACTTTACCTTGTTCTATTAATAACATGTCATTCAATAATGCTTTAGCTGACTTAGGAGCAAGTGTTAGTGTAATGCCCCTTAAGACATTCACAACTCTAGGTTTAGGAAAATTAACACCAACTAAGCTATTAATTGAATTGGCTGATAAAACGGTAAAACAACCTTATGGAATAGCAGAGAATGTGCTAGTTAAGATTGAGAAGTTTGTGTTCCCCGTAGACTTTGTTATATTAGATATACCCGAGGATGTTAAGATTCCTTTAATCCTTGGAAGACTGATGCGTGGGAATCGCAACAGGCTTTACCTCTCGAGGGATCTCGAGAAGCTTACAACCCCCACCAGGCAGTGTACCTGATCGTTGTAGTATAGTATAGTGACAAGTACCCGGGGATTGATCGTTCAGCTTAGGAATAGTGTCGCTAGGATTAGAAAGCCTAAATACTAGTTCTAAAGGTGAGGGATGATTATTTTTGTATTTTTATATTTTTTAGAAAGCAATTAAAATCTCGGGTTTTGGAAGAGTGGGCGGAATTAGTTGCTATTCAACTAACCCAAAACTAAGATGCAATCAAAATAAAATACTAAAAATGAAAATAAACTAATTAAACTAAAGTTGTGAGCAGTAATTGGAGAAAATGTGTTTACTTAGATTTCACTACTCCCTAGATATCTTTTACACGTTAATTACTTGTTATAATTGCATGGATGACGGATCGTATTCCTTAATACCATTCATGGGGTGGCATACATAACTCCCCAATTCTATGAGCTCTTATCTCCTCCTACACCATGCCCAGCACAACTATAGGGATTGTAAACAGTGGCTCATGCATTAAATACAACCAATAAAGACCTAGTACGCCTTGGTTCATGTTTCTTAAGACGTTCAAGCATGTTACCATTTGGAGATCTGCCAGTTTTCTTAAGCCTAACATATAAATCATTCATCCAAAAACAAGAATAAACAAGTAATCAACACATAATCAATATCTAGGTTTCATTAGATCTAAGCAAACACAAAAGAGATCTAGCCTAGCATGATAGAATTAAGACAAGAACAAGATATAGACAACCAACACATAGACATATTGATTGAATTAGAAGAAAGCTTATCTTAATTAATCATGCAAGGTATTAAGGGGTTGGAACCCTTGAAAAACCTGTAAAGTTACACCAAAATCGTCTTTAGGGTTTCTCCCAAAACTTCTCTCTTTAAATGTGAAAAACTAGAAAACTATATATAGGAAAATAGGGATGACGGCGTCAAGAACAAAGGTGTGACGCCGTCATCTCGCCGCCAAATACTTTCTCGGACGGCCTTGATCTACTTCTGACGCCGTCAAGGCCTAGGCCGTCACACAAATTACTCTTGACGCCCTGTGTGTGACGCCGTCATCAACTACGGATTTTAATTCTTGGGGTTTTGACGCCGTCAGGAAAACTCTTGACGCCTTCATGAACTCTCGGATTTTATTATTGAGGTTTGACGCCGTCAGGAAATTACTCTTGACGCCGTCACCTACTGTTCCCAGCATGGAAAATTGAGACTTTGCTGTTTTCTTCACTTTTATGCTCCAAAAACGTCCAAAATGGCTTCTTTTCCAGAATTCACTCTCCAAGTACCAAAAATCACAAAAGGAACGATTTAGGGCAATATTTGATCAAATAAATTTAGATTCAGGCTTAAATGACCCCCTAAAAACGGATCATTTTTCGCCTCATCATATACCCTTACACTTGAGATTTGTTTGTCCTCAAGCAAATGCGCTTTTATTCTACTCAAAAGGCAAGTTAGGGGTCATTTAACACTAATATAAAAGTAATTACAACAAATAATCATTCCACTAAAGACCAAAGACAAGCACGGAGGTCATACACAAGCACCTCACAAATAGTGTTTAGATACTCACATCTCTCGGGTGTAATAAAGTGTAAATTACAATATGGAAACGGAAGATATCTCTCACTACCTGTCATAGCAAAATAGATTACCATAGGCTTGAGAAAGGATCAAACCTCCACCACATGGCGTAAGCACCTAGGATAAACTATCAAAGAGGTCTTTTAAAGGGTTGTAACGTTAGGTATAGGGATATGAATTACACGGTTTTGTTGGATAAAGGAAGTTATTACTGGTGGCGAGTTAACAATCTTGGTTAATTACATGTACAATATGGCGTTGCTAAGCCAAGACTAGACTCGACTTAAGCTAATAAATGAAAAATAACAAAAACATAAAATAAACATAGAATAAAAAGGGATGGTAGTCCGTATGTTTTTTTCTCTTTTTCCTTTTTCTATATTTATTTATTTATTTTTTTTTTGATTTTTTTTTTGCATACACTCTTACCCTACCATCCAAAATAATACATCATAGGGAATGAACATTCCCCTTACACTTGAATCTTTACATACTTTACAATTAACTAAACTAATGACTCGAATTAAGAAAATCAAAACACTTGGAGCACTTTTAAGATTAACGCACATATGGGGGTAATAATATTATGTTCTTCCCCATTTCTCCATAAAATAAGTACTTACCCACGAGTCCCAATCATCCCAAAACAATATGTACAAGGATATGACTCGACTTAGCAACCATGTAATCAATTAGAAAGTTAACTTAGGGTTTAACAAATAACAATAATGCACTAAAGATGAGCGCATACACGGAAGGCTAAGGCGATTTGGGTGTACATTTAAGTGGGGTGTAACAAATTCTTCCTTTAAGTAAAATGCTTAAAGTTAGAAACGAAAAGATAGGCTCGGAGGGGTGTACTAGGGGTTTCGTGTACTAAAAATGAGTACAACGCTAAGGGTGTGGGAAAAATTAGTTGACTTAACTAGCCAAGTAATATGACTTAAATGGTCAAGTAATTATGATACGGGTTTAACACAAGGGTAATCCTAATGCCTCTTATCATGTAGTAAATCCTACCACACGAATGTAGTCTCACTAGCGGTCTCGGGATGCATCACTAACGCAAGTTCTAGAATCTAAATGCTACCGGTACACTCATAAGCACTAATAATGAATGCTTTTCCTATCAAATCTAAAGGCGAACCTCACATATTTGGGTGGAAAATTTTTCTGAATATATGATGCGTGGGAATCGCAACAGGCTTTACCTCTCGAGGGATCTCGAGAAGCTTACAACCCCCACCAGGCAGTGTACCTGATCGTTGTAGTATAGTATAGTGACAAGTACCGGGGGATTGATCGTTCAGCTTAGGAACAGTGTCGCTAGGATTAGAAAGCCTAAATTACTAGTTCTAAAGGTGAGGGATGATTATTTTTGTATTTTTATGTTTTTTAGAAAGCAAGTAAAATCTCGGATTTTGAAAGAGTGGGCGAAATTAGTTGCTATTCAACTAACCTAAAACTAAGATGCAATCAAAATAAAATAATAAAAATGAAAATAAACTTATTATACTAAGGTTGTGAGCAGTAATTGGAGAAAATGTGTTTACTTAGACTTCACTACTCCCTAGATATCTTTTACACGTTAATTACTTGTTATAATTGCATGGATGACGGATCGTATTCCTTAATACCATTCATGGGGTGGCATACATAACTCCCCAATTCTATGAGCTCTTATCTCCTCCTACACCATGCCCAGCACAACTATAGGGATTGTAAACAGTGGCTCATGCATTAAATACAACTAATAAAGACCTAGTACGCCTCGGTTCATGTTTCTTAAGACGTTCAAGCATGTTACCATTTGGAGATCTGCTAGTTTTCTTAAGCCTAACATATAAATCATTCATCCAAAAACAAGAATAAACAAGTAATCAACACATAATCAATATCTAGGTTTCATTAGATCTAAGCAAACACAAAGGAGATCTAGCCTAGCATAATGGAATTGAGACAAGAACAAGATATAGAAAACCAACACATAGACATATTGATTGAATTAGAAGAACACTTATCTCAATTACAATGCAAGGTATCAAGGGTTTGGAACCCTTGAAAAACCTGTAAAAGTTGCACCAAATTCGTCTTTAGGGTTTCTCCAAAACTTCTTTCTTTAATGTGAAAAACTAGAAAACTATATATAGGAAAATATGGCTGACGGCATCAAGACAACCATGTGACGCCGTCACCTCGCCGCCAAATACTTCCTCGGACGGCCTTGATCTTCTTATGACGGCCTATGTGACGCCGTCATCAACCACGGTATTTTATTCTTGGGACTTTGACGCCGTCAGGAACATTCTTGACGCCTTCATGACTCTCGGATTTTAATTCTTGATGTTTGACGCCGTCAGGGTATAACTCTTGACGCCGTCACCTACTGTTTCCAGCATAGAAAATTGAGACTTTGCCGTTTTCTTCACTTTTATGCTCCAAAAACATCCAAAATGGCTTCTTTTCCAGAATTCACTCTCCAAGTACCTAAAATCACAAAAGGAACGATTTAGGGCAATATTTGATCAAATAAATTCGGATTCGGGCTTAAATGACCCCCTAAAAACGGATCATTTTTCACCTCATCATATACCCTTACACTTGAGATTTGCTTGTCGTCAAGCAAATGCGCTTTTATTCCACTCAAAAGACAAGTTAGGGGTCATTTAACACTAATATAAAAGTAATTACAACAAATAATCGTTCCACCAAAGACCAATAGACAAGCACGGAGGTCATACACTAGCACCTCACAAATAGTGTTTAGATACTTACATCTCTCGGGTGTAATAAAGTAATATAACATTATGGAAATGGAAGATATCTCTCACTACCTGTCATAGCAAAATAGATTACCATAGGCTTGGGAAAGGATCAAACCTCCACCACATGGCGTAAGCACCTAGGATAAACTATCAAAGAGGTCTTTTAAAGGGTTGTAACGTTAGGTATAGGGATATGAATTACACGGTTTTGTTGGATAAAGGAAGTTTTACTGGTGGCGAGTTAACAATCTTGGTTAATTACATGTACAATATGGCGTTGCTAAGCCAAGACTAGACTCGACTTAAGCTAATAAATGAAAAATAACAAAAAAATAAATAAAATGAACATAGAATGAAACGGGATGGTAGTCCGTATGTTTTTTCTCTTTTTCCTTTTTCTATTTTTTTCTTTTCTTTTTCTTGACTTTTCAATTTTTTTTTTTTTTTTTTTTTTTTTTTTTGATACACTCTTACCCTACCATCCAAAATAATACATCATAGGGAATGAACATTTCCCTTACACTTGAATTTTTACATACTTTACAATAAACTAATCTAATGACTCGAATTAAGAAAATCAAAACACTTGGAGCACTTTTAAGATTAACGCACATATGGGGGTAATAATATTATGTTCTTCCCCATTACTCCATAAAATAAGTACTTACCCATGAGTCCCAATTGTCCCAAAACAATATGTACAAGGATATGACTCGACTTAGCAACCATGTAATCAATTAGGAAGTTAACTTAGGGTTTAACAAATAACAATAATGCACTAAAAATGAGCGCATACACGGAAGGCTAAGGCGATTTGGGTGTATATTTAAGTGGGGTGTAACAAATTCTTCCTTTAAGTAAGATGCTTAAAGTTAGAAACGAAAAGATAGGCTCGGAGGGGTGTACTAGGGGTTTCGTGTACTAAAAATGAGTACAACGCTAAGGGTGTGGGAAAAATTAGTTGACTTAACTAGCCAAGTAATATGACTTAAATGGTCAAGTAATTATAATACGGGTTTAACACAAGGGTGATCCTAATGCCTCTTATCATGTAGTAAATCCTACTACACGAATGTAGTCTCACTAGCGGTCTCGGGATGCATCACTAACGCAAGTTCTAGAATCTAAATGCTACCGGTACACTCATAAGCACTAATAATGAATGCTTTTCCTATCAAATCTAAAGGCGAACCTCACATTTTTTGGTGGAAAATTTTTCTGAATATACGCTTATGTGCTAGTCATACAATCTCCTATTCATGAGACGCTTGCTATGGTTAAAGTTTCACTCCTAAATGTTGTAAAAAATTTTAAATTTGGCGCTAAAATTACACTAACAAGTATTTCTCATAGTTTTATTACACATCTACTATTAAACAAAACAAACTCAAGCGAAAGTGCATATGTAAGGTATCATCTTTTTACCCTCCCCTTACACTTAAGATGAACATTGTCCCCAATGTTCAAGTAAAGAATGTAAAAGTGAAAAAGCAAAGAGAATGAAATCAAATACTCCCCTGATTCGCTCGGTATGGATTATAGGTTGGCCAGGTTAAATCTTCTTCCAAGAAAATGAACAATCAAAGCTTCCCTTCCAGAATATAAATCATCTCCTTGTCGAACATAACCTGTAAATCCTGACAAAAATAGACAAGACAACCTCGCGTAAAATCGGCGGCATCCTATATAAGTTACTAAATCCTAGAAAGCAAAGTAAGATATAATGCTTGTGGAATGAAGTTTGCAGATTTCCTGGAGATTATAAAACTTAATAATTCACAAAAACCATAAGACTCCGCTAGAAAAACAAAACCGGTAAAATTTCCAGATTTTAACTCCTGACGCCGTCAAGAGTAAACTCATGACGCCGTCAGAATGGACCTGCAGAAATTCTTATGTTAAGTTTCCGGAAAATTTCTGGAAAAACTTGGTCCTACTTCCTGGAAAATCCTGCAAAACTTCATTATGACTCAATACAAGTATTTGACTTTAACAAATACGAATATACATGTTCATTTAATATCATGGAGAATCATGATCGGTTTGTTTCTTAAAAACATATTTGGGGTTTCCCCTTACACTTATCTTTTGCAAAAATACTTTTAGGTTGGAGTTAAGACTAGGCCAAACAACATAGTAAAGTATTTCCACATTTTAATTGAGAAACATGATCAACCAACAATAAAAACTAAACATGCATACGGAAGCAAATAACAATCAAACAAATAGAATCACACAAAACATGGGTTGCCTCCCAAGAAGCGCTTTTCTTTATTTACGAGTCTTGTAGCTAGACTCAAAGTCATGGGTTACTACGTGATCTCATCATTGGTTCCACTCTCCGATTGTAGATATTCCTTGTAGAAACCAATCACCTTTTTCTCAATCGCTCCCATAATCATTTGGGCAAATTCTTCATCGATTTTATACCTTGGCCAAGGGCCAAGCAATCTTTGTAATAAAGACTCCTTTTTTCCCATACATAGTCCATGCCCTTTTTCTTATCCTTCTCATCAATATCCTCAAAAGCACCAACGTTGTCCTTATCAAAACGAGATATAAAGCGAAATTCTTTCATCCTATTAGGCATCCTATACGTGATACTATCGGTGTTACTTGCAAATCGGATCGTACCTTCTACCTCATCATATTCCAACTTAGACTCCTCCACAAATGGTTTGCCAAACACAACATTGGATAATCGACAATCAATAACATTAGCAAGATCCTCCACAATCATAAAGTCGGTGACAAAAGTGAAATTACCAACAAAGACACGTAAACCTTTAACTCTCCCGACAAAGTTACAAACTCCACCGGGGTACTTGGGATCCCTTCTAGGTTCAAGTCTTGTTTCCACTATATCATTATAAACCGTTGAGGACATAATGTTGATTGGAGATTTAAAGTCAATGTAAGCATTGCTAATGTGCCTATATCCAATCATACATGGTATCTTAGCATTCTTAGGATCGCCTCTCTTGATCTTAGGTTCAATTATGGTGAAAGGAGATCGCGGGTTATCAATAAGATTATTATAATATGCAATCTCCTCCTTAGTGGGGTATAGATTAAAGTAGTCGTTAAGCTTCGGATCCATTGCCTCCTCTTCTAGTCTCTCAACAATATTCACAAAGTCATTAGGCCCTAGGTCCTTATTTGAATACAAGGCGGTTGCTAGGTCACTAAATGTATGTTCGAGTTCAATCTTAATCAACCTATTAAGCTCTCTAAGCTCCCTAATCTCACTCTCAATTTGTTCACGTAACACAGCCACTTCTCCAGGGGAAAGGGGTGGATTCGCGTTTTCCATAATGGTCAACGGAATAGTCAATGAGGTTAATTTACTGACAGAGGCACAAAGAAATGAGATAGACTAAAGAAGACCTAAAAATAAAAATAAAATCTTACTAGAAAGGAATCTAGCAAGTAGACCTAATAAAAAGAAATCCTAACCTACACAATAACTATTCCCTGGGCTGCGGCGCCAAAAACTTGATGCGTGGGAATCGCAACAGGCTTTACCTGTCAAGGGATCTCGAGAAGCTTACAACCCCCACCAGGCAGTGTACCTGATCGTTGTAGTATAGTATAGTGACAAGTACCGGGGGATTGATCGTTCAGCTTAGGAATAGTGTCGCTAGGATTAGAAAGCCTAAATTACTAGTTCTAAAGGTGAGGGATGATTATTTTTGTATTTTTATGTTTTTTTAGAAAGCAAGTAAAATCTCGGGTTTTGAAAGAGTGGGCGGAATTAGTTGCTATTCAACTAACCCAAAACTAAGATGCAATCAAAATAAAATAATAAAAATGAAAATAAACTAATTATACTAAGGTTGTGAGCAGTAATTGGAGAAAATGTGTTTACTTAGACTTCACTACTCCCTAGATATCTTTTACACGTTAATTACTTGTTATAATTGCATGGATGACGGATCGTATTCCTTAATACCATTCATGGGGTGGCATACATAACTCCCCAATTCTATGAGCTCTTATCTCCTCCTACACCATGCCCAGCACAACTATAGGGATTGTAAATAGTGGCTCATGCATTAAATACAACCAATAAAGACCTAGTACGCCTCGGTTCATGTTTCTTAAGACGTTTAAGCATGTTACCATTTGGAGATCTGCCAGTTTTCTTAAGCCTAACATATAAATCATTCATCCAAGAACAAGAATAAACAAGTAATCAACACATAATCAATATCTAGGTTTCATTAGATCTAAGCAAACACAAAGGAGATCTAGCCTAGCATAATGGAATTGAGACAAGAACAAGATATAGACAACCAACACATAGACATATTGATTGAATTAGAAGAACACTTATCTCAATTACAATGCAAGGTATCAAGGGTTTGGAACCCTTGAAAAACCTGTAAAAGTTGCACCAAATTCGTCTTTAGGGTTTCTTCAAAACTTCTTTCTTTAATGTGAAAAACTAGAAAACTATATATAGGAAAATATGGCCGACGGCGTCAAGACAACCATGTGACGCCGTCACCTCGCCGCCAAATACTTCCTCGGACGGCCTTGATCTTCTTATGACGGCCTATGTGACGCCGTCATCAACCACGGTATTTTATTCTTGGGACTTTGACACCGTCAGGAACACTCTTGACGCCTTCATGACTCTCGGATTTTAATTCTTGATGTTTGACGCCGTCAGGGTATAACTCTTGACGCCGTCACCTACTGTTTCCAGCATGGAAAATTGAGACTTTGCCGTTTTCTTCACTTTTATGCTCCAAAAACGTCCAAAATGGCTTCTTTTCCAGAATTCACTCTCCAAGTACCTAAAATCACAAAAGGAACGATTTAGGGCAATATTTGATCAAACAAATTCGTATTCGGGCTTAAATGACCCCCTAAAAACGGATCATTTTTCGCCTCACCAATATACGGTTATGTGCTAGTCATACAATCTCCTATCCATGAGACGCTTGCTATGGCTAAAGTTTCACTCCTAAATGTTGTAAAAAATTTTAAATTTGGCGCTAAAATTGCACTAACAAGTATTTCTCATAGTTTTATTACACATCTACTATCAAACAAAACAAACTCAAGCGAAAGTGCATATGTAAGGTATCATCTTTTTACCCTCCCCTTACACTTAATATGAACATTGTCCCCCATGTTCAAGTAAAGAATGTAAAAGTGAAAAAGTAAAGAGAATGAAATCAAATACTCCCCTGATTCGCTCGGTATGGATTATAGGTTGGCCAGGTTAAATCTTCCTCCAAGAAAATGAACAATCAAAGCTTCCCTTCCAGAATATAAATCATCTCCTTGTCATACATAACCTGTAAAACCTGACAAAATAGACAAGACAACCTCGCGTAAAATCGGCGGCATCCTATATAAGTTTCTAAATCCTAGAAAACAAGATAAGATATAATGCTTGTGGAATGAAGTTTGATCTCCTGGAGATTATAAAACTTAATAATTCACAAAAACCATAAGACTCCGTTAGAAAAACAAAACCGGTAAAATTTCCAGATTTTAACTCCTGACGCCGTCAAGAGTAAACCTCTGACGCCGTCAGAATGGACCTGCAGAAATTCTTATGTTAAGTTTCCAGAAAATTTCTGGAAAAACTTGGTCCTACTTCCTGGAAAATCCTGCAAAACTTCATTATGACTCAATACAAGCATTTGACTCTAACAAATACGAATATACATGTTCATTTAATATTGTGGAGAATCATGATCGGTTTGTTTCTTAAAAACATATTTGGGGTTTCCCCTTACACTTATCTTTTGCAAAAATACTTCTAGGTGGAGTTAAGACTAGGCCAAAACAACAAAGTAAAGTATTTCCACACTGTAATTGAGAAACATGATCAACCAACAATAAAAATTAAACATGCATACGGAAGCAAATAATAAACAAACAAATAAAATCACACAAAGCATGGGTTGCAAAGATTAACCAACAATAAAATTAAAAGTCGAACATGCATAATAATTGTTAAAAGAAAATAAAAAGTGTCCAAAGCCAACAGAGGCTGAATCCTAAACTATTACAAGACCAAATGTTTCAAATCATACAACCGAGAATAAATTGTTCAAGAACCACAGATATCAAAACGAATCACTGAGGGGGAGGACCAAAGCGGTAATCATAGCCAGGTGGGAGGTGCCCAGTATACCCATAGGGAGGATAGTCATGCTCGCGCCCAGGGAATGGGTCAATCTGCAGATGGGGCTCGATGTGATCATGGGTCGAAAGATGCTGCATCTGGCGGACTGTGTGCTCATACATCCAGTCAAATCTCTGGTCAGTGGTGGTTCTCCAAGCATCCACCTGACCCATCCAAGCCCCTGATGCGCCTGCCAATCTCCTCGGCCCATGTGCCGGTAGTAGTCAGCAGTCCCCTCCTCATACCCAGCAAACTGATGCTGCTGGGGCATCCCCTCATCATCATCATCATCATCATCATCATCATCCTCACCAGCAGGCCCTGCTACCACGTACCAGGTGTAGGACCCATCCACCATCTGCATCAAGATGCTCATCTGTCTGAGGGATTTAGCCTTCACCACCCTACAGCCCCCGCAGTCGCTCAAATACCCCATGATTGCAGGAGTAAGAAGACCATAGGAGCGAGCCAACCGGGTCACAAACATCCCTCCATACACCCTATCTATATCCCTATCACCTACACTGGTCCTCAAATAACTAGCCACCCAAAATGGGATGTTGCAGTAAACATCCTCTGAAAAGATAGTATACAGGTAGAACAGATCAGAGGCAGTGGCACGGTGAGTAGTGCCATGACGTGCAGACAGGCTGTATGTGATGCACCTGTGAGCCAACCTAACAATGGGGTCCCTGATCGATGCAGCCCCAGTAGTCGAGGTGTAAACCCCATCCCCTATGGTCGGCCAAAAAGTGACACACCTCATCTCACTCCTCTGAGTCTCCCCATGTAACAACCTCTGCATAAGAGTCCCATCAACCTCTTCCCTAGTATACAATCCAATCCTCCAACCAAACTCAGTAACCGAACACGACCTCATTTCCCCTCCTAGCCTAAAATAGATAGTGGTGCCCCCCATATCCGTCCTAGCCTCAGCCTGATCAAAGCGGAAAGTCGCAAAGAATTCCCTTACCAACTCACTATAAAAAATCTCCCTCATTCTAAACATCCTCTCCCATTGAGGACCAGCGAACCCATCAGTGTTGATCCTACTCAGAAATGCAGCCTCTAGACCTTGGGATCTAAGAAGTTCCCAATCAATAACAGAACCAGCGTCAATGTGATGATTAGCAAGCTCCAAATACTTTGTGGTGGCAGCATCGTTGTCAAATAGACCCCAACTGTGGACCACTTCCCCGTAATTAACTTGTTGGGACCTGGATGAGCTACCTCTGTGTTGTCTTGATCGCTTACTCATTTTCCTGGAGAAAGTTAGAGTGAACGAAAACAATTAGCAGAAGAATTTTTATCGATTTCTGCTGTCAGATACATCTGACGCCGTCAGGATTGGTCCTGACGCCGTAAGACTTAGCAAAAATCCGACTCATGGAAATGCGAGGGAAAAATAAATTTTCAAACTCTTAACCCATTACCCAAACGCTCCTTTAATCAGGAAACAAGGGTGGGGGTCAAAGAATCCGAGGCATGATGGGTTTTCTCTAAATTAATGCATGATTTGAGTAAGACAACATCATCAAATGGTAACCCCATGATTACAAATCACCAAATGGATGGTATTATGATTCGTTAATGAAGGGTCGAGAGTGGGGTTTCGGGCGAAAGGGGTTTTTCAAATTGATGGGTCCTAGGGACAATTGATCGAAAAAGGATGAAGAAGAATCACTTACCAAGTGAAGATTGGATGCGGAAGACGTCGAATTGGAGGTTGGAGAATCGGAGTAGCAGCAGCACTTTGGGTGAGATTTGTAGGGTATGGGTTGAAAGTGATTGGTTTTGGGTTAATATTGCAGATTCATCTAGCTGACGGCGTCAAGAGTTAAATCTGACGCCGTCAAATGCCCGTGTAAGGTGAGGTTTGGAGTAGTTCCATGTTCAGTCCCTGCTCTTTGCGTGAATAACTAAACATTAGTAAAACCCATGAGTAGCTATTCCGTTAACGAAGTCCACCAGGGTCGAACGTCTCATTACTGTCACGGAAAGAGGTAAGGTTGTAGAAGGGGTCTGGTGACGTTTTGGCTAAGTTGATCCCCATGCACGGGTCATTGGTGTGAGAAGAAAGATGTTGTTCCATAGGGGGTTTCAAATCAGTGGTGTTTTTGAGGTGCAACCTCTTTACACTGGGTTTAAAACCAAAAGAACTTTTCTTAGATAGGTTTGGGAATGTGGTTAGCAGGCATCCAACGAAAATGTTATGGAATTGCGAATTCTTTTCTTTCTGAGGATGCTCACGAGAGTGGGGGTAATTGACGGTGAAGCACGTGGGTAAAGCTTCTCATTATCCTCTTGGTTAAACATCAACGGGGTTGAGACCTCGAAGACCTTTTCGATTTTTTTAGGTACGGAATCTTCCTTGATCCTTTCTTTGACCCTTGACATGAATTGGTCAGCGAAATTCATAAATGCTTTATGTGTACTCTCCATGCGTGCTTCTAGGTGCTGGATTTGTTTTTCCTGATTATCCATGAAGGTTACCATTATCCCTTCGAATTCCTCTTGTCGTGAACGTTCAGGAAAATTCTGGTTGACAACCGTATTCCTGCGTAGATTATGATTCCACACAGGTTCAGCAGCAAGTTTCTCAATACTTATTAATTCATTTACCTGCTTCTCGATGCTTCCTAACAACTCTTCTTGGGTGGAACATGCGTAGTCAAGTTTTACCTTGCTTGGGAACATCGGGTCCTCCCATCCTTCCTCTTCGTATTGTGCCAACTCCTCAAGAACTTTCCAGCACTCGTCAACGCTAAGTCTATCTAGCCTACCCTTGGCTGCGTAATCAATGGCTTTCCTTGTTTGATAGTCAACCTTATCGTAAGAGATTTGGATCTGGAGCCATGGTTCGATGCCATGATGAGGGACTTTTCGGAGTAGGTCTGTATATCGAATCCATGCTTCATAAAAGGTTTCATTTTGACGTTGTTGGAACATCAAGATGTCATTCCTAAGCTTAGTAGTTCTCCCCGGTGGGAAAAATTGAGCAAGGAAACGAGTGGTGAGATCATCCCATGTGGTGATGGATCCCGCGGGTAAACGCTCAAGCCATTGACTAGCTTGATCCCGTAGAGAGAATTGGAATAGGCGTAAACGGGTAGTCTCTCTAGTTTCAACACCTAGGTCTATGGAATCTACGATTTGGAGAAAGTCCTTAAGATGTTGGTTTGGATCTTCGGAACGAAGTCCATGGAATGCACATCCGCGTTGCACCAACCGGATGGTGTCGGATCGCAAGGGGGTCACATTGGCTCCGGTGAGCTCAATGGTGTTTCGGTAGCCTTGGTGGCTAGGTCGGGAATACTCTCCTAAGGTTCGGGGCCTAAGGGGTTCTAATGGTGGGTTTTGTTGTGGTGGGATGACGGGTTCAAAGATGTTACCACCTTCCATGATGTCGGATGGTAAAGAGTTACGAACAAAAGCACGAAGAAATAAGATAGACTAAAGAAAACCTAGAAATAAAAATAAAATCTTACTAGAAAGGAATCTAGCAAGTAGACCTAATAAAAAGAAGTTCTAACCTAGACAATAACTATTCCCCGGGCTGCGGCGCCAAAAACTTGATGCGTGGGAATCGCAACAGGCTTTACCTCTCGAGGGATCTCAAGAAGCTTACAACCCCCACCAGGCAGTGTACCTGATCATTGTAGTATAGTATAGTGACAAGTACCGGGGGATTGATCGTTCAGCTTAGGAATAGTGTCGCTAGGATTAGAAAGCCTAAATACTAGTTCTAAAGGTGAGGGATGATTATTTTTGTATTTTTATATTTTTTAGAAAGCAATTAAAATCTCGGGTTTTGGAAGAGTGGGCGGAATTAGTTGCTATTCAACTAACCCAAAACTAAGATGCAATCAAAATAAAATACTAAAAATGAAAATAAACTAATTAAACTAAAGTTGTGAGCAGTAATTGGAGAAAATGTGTTTACTTAGATTTCACCACTCCCTAGATATCTTTTACATGTTAATTACTTGTTATAATTGCATGGATGACGGATCGTATTCCTTAATACCATTCACGGGGTGGCATACATAACTCCCCAATTCTATGAGCTCTTATCTCCTCCTACACCATGCCCAGCACAACTATAGGGATTGTAAACAGTGGCTCATGCATTAAATACAACCAATAAAGACCTAGTACGCCTCGGTTCATGTTTCTTAAGACGTTCAAGCATGTTACCATTTGGAGATCTGCCAGTTTTCTTAAGCCTAACATATGAATCATTCATCCAAAAACAAGAATAAACAAGTAATCAACACATAATCAATATCTAGGTTTCATTAGATCTAAGCAAACACAAAAGAGATCTAGCCTAGCATGATAGAATTAAGACAAGAACAAGATATAGACAACCAACACATAGACATATTGATTGAATTAGAAGAACACTTATCTTAATTAATCATGCAAGGTATCAAGGGGTTGGAACCCTTGAAAAACCTGTAAAGTTACACCAAAATCGTCTTTTGGGTTTCTCCCAAAACTTCTCTCTTTAAATGTGAAAAACTAGAAAACTATATATAGGAAAATAGGGATGACGGCGTCAAGAACAAAGGTGTGACGCCGTCATCTCGCCGCCAAATACTTCCTCGGACGGCCTTGATCTACTTCTGACGCCGTCAAGGCCTAGGCCATCACACAAATTACTCTTGACGCCCTGTGTGTGACGCCGTCATCAACTACGGATTTTAATTCTTGGGGTTTTGACGCCGTCAGGAAAACTCTTAACGCCTTCATGAACTCTCGGATTTTATTATTGAGGTTTGACGCCGTCAGGAAATTACTCTTGACGCCGTCACCTACTGTTCCCAGCATGGAAAATTGAGACTTTGCCGTTTTCTTCACTTTTATGCTCCAAAAATGTCCAAAATGGCTTCTTTTCCAGAATTCACTCTCCAAGTACCTAAAATCACAAAAGGAACGATTTAGGGCAATATTTGATCAAATAAATTCGGATTCGGGCTTAAATGACCCCCTAAAAACGGATCATTTTTCGCCTCATCAAAGACCTTTCTTGTCTACTACTCATGCTAAGATAGATGTTTTCAAAAGAAGAATCTCATTAAAAGTAGGGAACAATAAACTAGTCTATAAGTGCCAAAATCCAAGTAGAAGCATTATTGGAAACGTTTATGCGCTAGGATTAAGAGAACGTATGGACCTCGATCTAGAAGCTAGGCTTATGGGAGAAACCTTAGTAGATAATGAATCATTTGAGGCCTATGATGGAGACTACATTGAATTAAATGATCTTAATTTACAATTAGGAATCAATGATCAATTCATGGAGGATTTTAAGCCTGAAATTGAGGATGGAGAAGTTGTGGATATACATATAATTAATATGATCAACACTAAGAATTATGATGAATTTGAGGGATATCTTAGTTTTTGTGATTACGGTAGAAGAATCCATGTTGATTGTGCATACAATTTACAATTTCCTTGCATGATAGGTTACAAACAAATTAGCGCTAATTTCTTTCCTGTTTTACCAATTAATGTGATTTCAAAAAACTTTTATAATTCTATTATGAAAGAGAAAGTTGAATATAGAGGAAAGAACGTGGTCGGTGCTTTTATAAATGTACCTATTTTTGTTGGAACATTTGTTGTTGTTACAGATTTCGCAATAGTAGAAGACATGGATGCCTATCGTGATAAAGAGATGGGTGATGTGATTATTGGAAAACCATTTTGCAGGGATGTTGGGATCATACTTTAGTATTTAGTCAAGTCTCGGTCATTACATTTTGTAATAGGTTGCTTTAGTATTATTTATGATTATTGTTTAGTTAATGGGCAACATGTAAAAGCCCATGAGGCCTTGAAAGCCCACGTATGAAAGGATAAGGGAGGAAGGGAGTGTTGCCCTAGCTCCTCCCTTATAAATAGAAACCTTATGTTACATTTTATGTTGTTGGTTAATTGATTATCTTAGAGAAACTCTTGCACTCTCACCTTTCATATTATCTCTTAATCAACCACCTCTCATTCTCATCTTATTTCTTCATCAATCATACTTGTGTTTACATAAATGGTGACCTAACAAGTGGTATCATTCGCCTACTAGAAGTTTGAAGTGAGTTTCTTTGGTTAACGTGGGGATTGGTGCTTATTTCTTCATCTTTTTGCATTTTTCTTTGTTTCTTTCACTCAAATCTTGAAGCTTGGATAAGTTTCAAGGTTGATATAGTGATTTGAAGCTTAGTTGTTGCATAAAGTTGTGTTTTTTAAGGTTTTTTTAAGGTTTTATAGCTTCTTTGATATTGGAAAACTAGTTTTTGGTAGCTACATCTTCTAAAGTTAAGGTTTTCTTAGTATTGGTGAAGTTATTTGATCAAAAGTACCTTATTTCTAAGCATTTTTTCATCAAAAAGTCATTATTTTGGATGAACAGTACGGTTTACGCGTAAAGTGGTCGGGAAAAGTACTATTTTCAGCTGTCTACAGTGTTTTTTTGGTCGGTTTACGCATAAGTCTAGGCCAAAACCCTTTTCTTACGCGTAAAATTAGTCTAAACCCTTTTCTTATGCGTTAAATAGGCCAAAACCCTTTTCTTACGCGTTAAATTGGTTAAAACCCTGATCCTACGCGTTAAGTGCTCTTTTACGCCTTAAACCTACGCTTAAGTTTGATTCTACGCGTAAGTCAGAGTTACGCGTAACTTGCCAGAGTTTACGCGTAAGCTTCATCAACGATCTTCTCCTCGTGTAACGGTGACTCAGTACTTCCCTAGCTTGGATAAGTTAGTGGAATACTTCGACTACGGTTATCTTTCACGCTTGGATAAGTTTGAAAGATTTGTTTGGTTGTTTAAACCTTACGCATAAGTCTAAACTTACGCATAAGCCTAAACTTACGCGTAAAGAGAAAACTTACGCCTAAACTATTAGTTTACGCATAATCTACTCTTTACGCATAACTTAAAGTTTACGCGTAAGATTAAGTTACGCGTAAGAATTAAACTTACCCCAAGGATTTTGCAACTTACTCAAAGGAACGTGCATTTCATTCTTCTACAAAGATCCATTTCTACACAAGTGTTCTAAGATGTCTCAACCACCTAATCACTACTTCCCTCACTCTTATCCTCAGCAACAACAACCTCAGCAGTATCAGCAACAACAACCTCAGCAGTATCAGCAACAACAATACCTTCCACACATAATGAATCAACAACCTCCTAAATACAATCCACAACAACATTACCTAATGATGCAACAACAGCTCATTCCACAACAACAACCATATCAAGTGCCACTACAAAACACTCAGTTTTCCTCCAAACAACCTCACTGGTTTGACAGAATGTGTGAAGTTATTACAACTCAACAATCCCGACATGAGGCAGGATCACTTGAAACACCTCCAATGCTTACACCTGGAAACTATGTGCAATGGTCAAGTCGATTCTTACGATTTCTTGAATTAAAGAAACCTCATGGGAAATTCTTGAAGCAAGTGATACTTGAAGGACCATTTGAGTGGCCAACAAGATTTGAAGCTGGTGATCCACATGCTGATCCTCCACGTCCTCCTGGTGATAGACCCCTTGCAGAATCTGCACTCACTGAAGAACAGAAACTACATCGTGAAGCTGATCAGTATGCAATGGCTTATATACTTCAAGGTATACCTAATCCGATCTATCGAAGTGTCGATGCTCAGAAAACAGCCAAAGCTATGTGGGAACACGTTCATCTCCTAATGGAAGGAACTCAATTGAACAAAGATGACATGGAATCCAAGCTTTACATGGAATACACTGACATCACAATTGAACCTGGAGAGTCACTTGAATCCTACTATCATCGTTTCACAAATGTGGTCAATGATCTAGAACGTCACAAAATCACAGTACCAAGGATCGCTGTGAACTCCAAATTTGTTGGTAGTCTTGGCCCTGATTGGCATAAATATGTGACATTCGTTCGTCAAACGAAGAATCTTCATGATGCTCCATATGGTTTGTTGTATGACTTTCTGAAACACCATGAACCTGAAGTGGAAAAAGATCGAGCTCTACGAGGAGGTTACACACCCACAACAACACCAAATTCTTTGGCTCTCGTAGCTCAATCTCCCTATGCTCCACCACCACTGTCAAATCATGCATATGTTCAAGAGCAGAACTACTTCAGTTATCCACAATCTTCCACCTCGAACCAAATGGTCCCTTATGATTCATCTCCACAAGATACTTCTACTCAACTTGTTCCGTCAAACAACAATGATGCTGTGTACTACTCCAACTGCAATGATGATGACGATGATGACTTTAATACGTTGAATCAGGGACTTGCTCTTATTGCTCGTGCTTTCAGCAAATTCTCCAACAAAACGAACAACCGTCAACGTTCATCTTCTAATACCAGGAATCAAGCTGTTGTAAATGATGGAAGAGTGGAAATTCAGAATCGTAACTATGGTAGATCTAGTTCAGGAAGTTCTTCAGGAAGTTATGGGAATGGTCAGAGGTTTGGTAACAATGCAGGGTTCAGGAACAACTCAGGATCTTCTCAACAAAGGTCTGACTCAGTTGCTACAAGGAACTCCACCTCAGGGAATGCAGTTTGGTGCTACAATTGTAATGAACAAGGTCATATTGCTACAGCATGTCCCAAACCGAGAACTCGGGGTAGTAAGTTTCACAAGCAGGCATTACTCATGGCTCTTCAGGATGAAAAAGATGGACATTTCCCTGATCAGGACAACAACTTCATGGCAAATGTGAACAACGATGATGACATGGAAGATCTGGAAGCCAATGCTGCTGTGATGCTTATGGCCAACATGCAGGAACTTAAGCTCAATGATTCAGGTCCAGTGTATGACACTGACGGCTTGTCTCAGGTACATAACCTCAATGAATGCTTTATTAATGAAATAGTCTCACCTTCTGCTTATGAATCAGATATGGCGCAAGTTGTTCCATCTAAATCATCTTCATCATCTCATACAGATGAACAAATAAACACAGTTGTCATATTCGATGATGACACAGTTGTTTCATTTGATGATCCTATTGAGAATGATAAACATGATCATTTCGAACAACATGAACCATCATTTGATCCAGACCCTGATCTCATATTGTTATCAAAACAACTGGATGCTCAACAATCGCAAATAATAAAGTGCAACGAGAAAAACAAAGTTTTGAAAGAACAAAATGCGTCACTTGCAAGAGATATTGAATGTTATAAAATTCAGCTTTCTAATCAGGAAGACAAGATTAAACATGCAAAAAGTTTTGAAAAAGCTTTTCATGATTCCTACAACAAAGAACAAGATCTTCAACGCAAAATGCAAGATTTAATCGAGTCAAACGGAAAGTTGATTTCAAAACTCGAAAGTGAAAAGAGTGAATTGAAAATGCAAGTCGAACGTCTTCAAACAGAACTTTCAAAAACAGAAACAGAATTGTCAAGTTGTCAAAAAGATTTTTGTGAACATAAAATACGAAAAAGGAAGTATATAGATAACTTACTCGGTGATATTGTTGATCTTGAAAAACAATTGAAAGAATTTCGTAACATTGTTTACAAACACGGGAACTCTGTCACAACAATTCAGAAATTTACTTTAAAACCGAGACCCGGTACTGGATTTGCACTTGGCGATTACAATTCAATGTTTCTTCACAATGCATTCAAAGATGTTCCAAAAATTTACAGTATGGACTATTTGCTTGATAATACGATTGTGCGTGTTGTTGTTTTTGATACTGAGGAAGAAGAAGAACTTGAAGACGAGAGTCGGTCAAAAATGAGTAATGTTCAATATTGCACACCATATGACTATTCAAAAAATCCAGTCAAGTTCGTTACTCAAAAGGATTTACCTGAGAAATCATGGTTTATCGAAGAGTCGTATGTTTCATCTCACAATGAGGCCCCTGTCCAAACTGTAGCACAAGTAAATGGTCCTTTACCATCATCCGGTGAACTTTCACCCTTACCAAATAGTGTTCGTGTCTTAAATTATTTCAAAACTTTTATGGAAGACATCGAAATTTTGGAGGAGACAATTGAACGTAATTCTGAAATAAAAATTGAAACGTTTCAATCCGCTTACGAGCGCGAAAAGAGAGATATTTTTCAAAAACAAATGTTGCCAATTGTCAAACACCTCCGTCTCTGTGCTACACGTTGGGATCAGGAACTTCAAAAGGAGGTCAAATATATGATAAACGTTTTCAATGATAATAAAAATGAAATTTTGGTTCAAAAGCAACGAACTAGAGTTTTCAAAAATGATGCTGATCGACTCTTAGAACAAGTTCTCAATGCTGATATTTTGTCTGTTATCATGAATGATCTCTATAATTCTGGTACTTCTATGCTTAAGCATGATCATTGTGTTGATAATAACTTGTTGAATGTGGAAATTGAGACACTGAAACATGAGAATGATAATCTGAGGAAAAAGAATGATGATGTGACAAAACAGTTTTCAAAACAAATCAGTCTACTCAATCAAAGGCTTGAATGGTGTCAAGCTAAAAGTCTTGAAAGGGAATTGAAGTTTCAAAGTCACAATGTTTCAAACTCTTGTCAACTTTGCAAAAACAATGAGTCTTTAAAAGGTTTGTGTCTCAAATACGAGAAAGAAATTGCGAAGTTAAAAATTGAAAATGACGAATTTCTACAAAACCACATAGACATCAAATATTGCAATGGTATACTTGAGTCTAATATTCAGGATAAGAATCACATCATCATCGAGTTGAAAGAGAAAATAAAAATACTTGAAAAAGGAAAGATGGTTGACACCACGGTGATAGCACCAGGAATGTATAAATTAGACAAAACTGATAAAGGAAAGGTTGTTCAAAATACTAATGTTGCAAACTCCACTTCTACAGGACTAGTCTCCCCTACTAGCGTTAGCAGACCCAAGCGAAACAGTAAAAAGAAGAATAGGCTCTGGCAACGTAAGAGAGGACAACTAGAAGCTCAAGAAGTAGAAGACCAACTTAGGAATTTGAATAAAACTCATGTTGCATCAGATTTAGATTCTAATCTGGCAAATTGTAATCAAAATCTAAATGTAACGAATGATGAACCTTTGAATGTTTTGAATATTAATGCATCTTGTGTGTTTTGTCGTAAAAGCGTTTCATCTGGTGATCATACTAAATGTATAGCTAATTCTCTACTTCATCGTCATAAGAAACGTAGGACACGCATTCCTTCTAGGCCCACTACTGCCTCTAAGTCTATCTTAGGAAAGCCGCCTTCTACGGTTTCTAGTGAAGTTGATGTTACCCCCATAGGTGCAGAGAACAAGTCTAGGAATCAGCCAAACACTAGTGAATACACCATAAAGAAAGCTCGAACTAGTTGGAATTGGCAACGTTGGTTACAACACAAACCTGATTTTAAATGGATTCCTAAATTATTGAATACTTGTGCTTCTAACCAACTGGAACCCGCAGTTTCTTTGGGTTCCACCCTTACTTCTGTTCCATCCGTGTCCTCTTCTTGTGATGCAGGTGGTGCAGATTGTTCTTGGATTGTTGATAGCGGATGCACCCGACATATGACAGGCAATCTCAAACTGTTACACAACTTTGTCTCAAAGTTCATTGGTACTGTCAGATTCGGGAATGATCATTACGCTTTAATCATGGGGTATGGTGACTTTATCAGTGGGAACATCGAAATAAGCCGTGTTTATTATGTGGAAGGCCTTGGACACAACCTTTTCTCTGTTGGTCAATTCTATGATGGGGATCTAGAAGTTGCATTTCGTGAGAAAACTTGCTTTGTTCGTGACTTACAAGGAAACGATCTTATGTCTGGCTCCCGTGGCTCCAATCTTTATACAATTTCAATGTCAGATATGATCGCAACATCTCCGATATGTCTTCTCTCCAAAGCAGAATCAACTAAATCTTGGTTATGGCACAAACGTCTTTCACACTTGAATTTCAAAACTATGACTGACCTTGCTCGTTATAAACTTGTTGAGGGATTTCCAAGATTCCGTTTCACCAAAGATCACTTATGTCCAGCCTGTGAACAAGGAAAAAGTACTCGGGCTCATTTTCCTTCAAAACCTGAACACAGTACGAATCATGTTCTACAACTGCTTCATATGGATTTGTGTGGACCGATGCGTGTTCAAAGTATCAACGGTAAACGCTACATACTAGTAATCGTCGATGATTTTTCCAGATGGACTTGGGTTTATTTTCTACGAAGTAAAGATCAGGCTCCTTCTATGATCATCACCTTTCTCACTAAAATTCAAGTTCAGTTACGCAACACGGTCCGAATAGTCAGAACTGACAATGGAACTGAATTCAAGAATCAGACACTTAGGTCTTATTATGAGAAAGTGGGAATTGAACATCAAACATCTATTCCTAGAAGCCCAGAACAGAATGGAGTTGTTGAAAGACGCAACAGGACGTTAGTGGAAGCTGCTAGAACTATGTTGATTAATGCTCAATTACCTGATTACTTGTGGGCAGAAGCTGTTTCAACCGCATGCTATACTCAAAACCGTTGTATGATCACAAAACGTCATCGCAAAACACCATATCAAATTGTTCACAAAAGGAAACCGAACATCGATTACTTTCATGTTTTTGGAGCACTCTGCTATCCGAAAAATGATCGTGATGATTTAGGTAAACTTTAAGCAAAGGCTGACATCGGAGTGTTCATTGGATATTGTGAGAATTCTAAAGGTTTTCGGATTTGGAATCGTCGTACTCGTGAAATTCAAGAAACCATTCATGCTAATTTTGATGAGCTCACACAGATGGCTTCTGAGCAACACAGCTTAGGACCCGAATTTAACCGTCTTAACTCTCCGGCATCTTCGGCTGAACCATTGCCACTCAATCGCAAAGAATTGGAAACCTTGTTTGCTCCACTGTTTGATGACACAATTGAATACCGTCCTACTGAGGTCTCACCAAATTCCGCTGCTCAACCTGACAATATTCATGTACCAGACTCACCTCAACAAACTTCAACAACTGTTGAGAGAGACGGTCCTCCAATTGCTTCACCATCTACAGTAGTACAAACTGTTTCTAACTCCCGCCACTCAGCTGAAGATCCAACACCACTATCAGTTCCACAATCCGCAGAGCATGATCCTGATGCGTTTTTCAATCCGTTTGCACCAGCTACTACAGTTCCTGATATATCTGAGTCGTCAACACGCAACTTGGATCCTGCCAACATGCGAGATACATATCAACTACACCCTTCAACACACAAATGGACCCGAGACCATCCTCTAGTTCATATTATTGGCCATCCAAATGCACCAGTTATGACAAGACAACGACTTCACACAGATGGAGAAACTTGCATCTACGCACTCATAGTTTGTCATGAAGAACCCAAGAACATTAAAGATGCAATGACTTATGACAACTGGATTGAATCTATGCAAGAGGAATTTCAGCAATTCATAAGATTAGAAGTCTGGGAATTAGTTGAAAGACCTGACGGAGTCTTTGTCATTGGGTTAAAATGGATATGGAAGAATAAGCTTGATGCTAAAGGCACTGTCATACGTAACAAATCACGTCTGGTAGCGAAAGGATACTCTCAACTGGAAGGTCTAGATTTTGCTGAATCCTTTGCTCCAGTGGCTCGACATGAAGCTGTTCGGATCTTTTTGGCCTATGCCGCACACAGGAATATGGTAGTCTTCCAAATGGATGTCAAAACAGCATTTCTTAATGGAGATCTCCGTGAAGAAGTTTATGTTAGCCAACCTGAAGGCTTCGTTGATCCTGAGCGTCCTAATCACGTTTACCGACTCAAAAAGGCACTCTACGGACTCAAGCAAGCCCCACGGGCGTGGTATGACAAACTGTCTACTTTCTTATTGGCCAATAAATTTTCTAAAGGATCAGTGGATCCCACACTATTTACAAAAACCTACGGGGAGGACTTACTTGTTGTTCAAATATATGTCGATGACATCATTTTTGCCTCAACAAAAAGAAGTTACTCCAATGATTTTGCAAAATTAATGAAAGATAATTTTGAAATGTCCATGATGGGTGAACTTTCGTTCTTTCTAGGACTTCAAGTTCATCAATCACCCCGTGGAATTTTTATAAATCAGTCTAAATATGCTCTTGAAATTTTGAAGAAACATGGAATGATGTCTTGTGATACTTATAATACACCAATGGGCTATACCACAAAACTAGATGCTGATTTACATGGGACTCCAGTTGACCCTACCAAATACCGAAGTATGATTGGGTCCCTCATGTATCTCACAGCTAGTAGACCTGATATAGTATTTGCTGTCTACATGTGCTCCCGCTATCAGTCCAGACCAACTGAAAAACACCTCAGTGAGGTCAAGAGAATCCTTCGATACATAAAGGGAACCATTAACTTGGGGATCTGGTATCCGAAGGATTCTGGCTTTGAACTAATTGCGTTTTCAGATGCTGACCATGCAGGATGCTTAGACACACGCAAAAGTACATCTGGTGGATTACAATTTCTTGGAGACAAACTTGTGTCATGGCAATCTAAGAAGCAGGACTGCACTTCACTGTCATCAACAGAATCTGAATACGTAGCCATGTCTGCCTGTTGTGCTCAAGTCATCTGGATGAGATTACAACTTAAGGACTATGGCTACCTATTCAACAAGATTCCAATCTACTGTGATTCCAAAAGTGCAATTGCCATCTCCTGCAACACAGTACATCACTGCAAATCCAAACACATCGATCTCCGATATCATTTCATCAAAGAGCATGTGGAAAGGGGTACAGTTGAACTTTATTTTGTTGGAACTGAGTACCAATTGGTGGACTTACTTACCAAATCTTTGGCACCATCCAGGTTTGCTAGTTTAGTTCACCAAATTGGTATGCGTTGTTTGACTCCAGAGGATCTGGAAAAGTTTTTAAAACACAATTGATTGTCAAACACCAAAACTATCTGTGTAAATATTTTTCCAAAAACAAAATACAAAAATATAAAACCAATGAAAAAAAAAAAAAAAAAAATGCAAGTGTAAAACTCTTTCAACACTATTTTTTTTCTAAAAAGTCTTAAATCATTTAAAATTAGTGTTGAGGGGGAGGAAAAGTAACAATTTTAATTTCTAAAAAAATTATTTTACCTTTTATACTTGCATTTTATCAAAAAAAAAAAAAAAAAAAAAAAAAAAAAAAAAAAAAGAAAAAAACATTTACATTTTTGCAAAAAATAAATACATTTTTTAAGTGTTGATTCAAAAGGATTTCGGGTTACTCTCCTTGATCAAAATCAATTTAATTTTACCATGATCTAAGGTCGAGGGGGAGTACGACAAGTTGTTCTTTTCTAATTTTTTGGAGTTAATATACTAATACAATAAGTGTTTAAATGGTTAGGCACTAGGATTAAAAGTTTTGTGAGGTTAAGGGACCAACTGTGTCAATATGTTAAACTAAAGTTACTATTGGTCAAAACCTTGTTTGACCGCACAATTAACTTTCACTGACAAACACATTTACTACCCTCACCTACACAATCAACGACTCACAAACATTCTCTTGATCTAATCCACCATCCTTGAATCTGTAAGTGATATGATGTTTTGATCATGATTTATAACAAAGGTTTTTAATTTTATAACAATCCAACGGCTCTATCTATCACAATCGATTAATTTGCCTTTTGAGTTATGCGTAGAATTCAAACCCAGAAATATGTGATGTTTTGTTTGAATTAGTAGATGGGAAATGGTCATTAGATGGTTATAAGCATGTTTCTTAACTCCAATCACACCCAGAAACACTAATCGATCACGTTTGATATTAGGGTTCATACGTATGATTTAGGGGTTCTTGAGTTTGAGCATTAGGATTGTAATTAGTGATGGGGATAGTGTTTGTGTATGCCTAGGATCATTTTAATATGGGTTAATTGGATTTTAAACATGTTTTGTTCTTGAATCTAAGGTTTAGGGTTCGTGTGTCACAAGCAGATTCTATCTTGTGATTTTGTGGATGATTTGTGTTTATACTTAAACCATATGATCATTATGTTGCTAGAATCAATTGCCCCATGTTAATTTCAACCCAGATTCATGGTTGATTAAGGTTGTGATTTGTAGTTCATGCGTGTTTACGCGTTAAATTGCATTTTGCATGTTTACGCGCTAAAATATGTGTATTAAGTGTATTGGATGTGTTATTGATCAGTGGTAATGTTTGTGCACTTTCAGGAAACATACAACTCGAATTTCTAAGGTGAATTTCTGGAAAAAGACGTCTTTACGCGTTAAATGTTCATCCTACGCGTAAGATTGAATCTTACGCGTAAGATTCGACACGTGGACAAATTGTGTCTTGGATAAGACATAGTTTACGCATAAAATTGTTCTTACGCATAAGTTCTGACCTTACGCATAAGTCTAGAACTTACGCGTAAGTCATTACCTACGCATAAGTTGCAATTTACGCCTAAGGGTAATCCTACGCGTAACTTCAATTTTTACGCCTAAGATTTATCTTACGAGTAAAATTGATCTTACGCGTAAGTTTCACTTTACGCGTAATATTCCATCTTACGCGTAGATTTTGCACTTACGCATTATTTCTATACTTACGCTTAAGTCAGGTTACGCGTAAAGACAACTACTTACGCGTAAACTTGTCAAATTCCAAAATTTTCTAAGTGTTGGAATTTTTCCAATGAGTAACTTGTTGTAAATGATAAACTTATGTTGTAACTGAATTGTTTTATGTTTCTAACAAGTAATATAACTCAAGTTTGTCACATATCAAAAGTTTTCACACACACAAACCCCCACTGATCAATGTCAAACATCCAAATGTAAACATGTTCAATGAATGTCTATGCTAACATCATCAACAATTGCCATGTTTGTGTGTTTATGATCTATTCAGATGGCAGAACACAACGACATTCCACACGTACCAGTGCCTGAACCCTTACGTGCATGGGAAGACACCTTTCCTGAGAACTACTCCAGAAAGATAGGAAGGAACAACCTGAGAGTCAACTTCAACAAACTTACATGCAATGAGTCTTCTTGCCTTGTTGCAGTTGATGCTCTCATCTATCACCCGTGCAAAGTTCTACTCACCAAATCTGCTGCAGTGGCATGCTTCTACATACATCAGTTTTGGCACACAATCCACCTGGACCTCCTGGAAGAGTCCTTTACTTGTACGCTTCACATGAGACAAGTCACGGTCGACAAGGATCTTCTCCGTAGTGCTCTTGGACTTCCCGAACTTGAACCGAATGAAGAGTATGACCAAGTTCCCACTGAAGAAGAATTGATAGAATGGCTGAGAGATATTGGGTATGATGAGTTTGAAGGGGTCATTACTAGGCACTCTAGGGTCAATATCAGATTTCTTCCACAGCCTTGGAGAACTCTCTACATCATAATTTCCAAGTCACTATCTGGCAGAGACACAGGTCATGAACACCCTAAGCTCCAACATCTCAAGCTATTCTGGGCTATTGCTAATGTCAAGAAGGTTGATTATGCCAGCATTATCTGGGAAGACATTGTGTGGCACATACACCGCAAGACGACCAATATTCCTTTCGTCCGTTTCACCAAACTTCTCATTGCAAGCTTCATCCATGAATATGATGACATACCTCAACGACTGAATGATGAGTTTCAGCACACATACAAGAATGAGGACACACTTAAGGTCATCAAGAGAATGGATACTAGTACAAGGAAACAAGGAAAGAAACTTCCTGATTGTCTTCTTACTAAGAAGGTTCAAGAATGCAATAACTACAAGTACTACATTCAAGCTCTCGAAGCAAATAAAGTTGGATTTCTGGACGAAGATGTTCTACCCCCGTTCATGCATAAGAAGGGTAAGAAAGATAGTAAGACTGGGAGCTCCGGCAGTTCCACTCAGTCTAAGAAGAAGAAGGGTACTCCAAAGAGAAGAATTCCTACCAAACAACCCGCTACTATTCCCGAACCTGGGTGGTTTCCCCCTCCTCAATCCTCTCCTAAGCCATCGGACTCCGAACGTACTGAATCCGACGAAGGTCCTCAGTATAGTGAAGCCTATGCTAATATTGAGGAAGATGAGAATCTTGATGACATCGATTGGGATAAAAACATTGATGAGTTTGCTGACAATGCCGTATATCCAACATATCTCACTCAAAGACCATTCACTAAAGCTCAGACGATGCTAGAAGAAGAAAGGTTTAGAAGGGAAAAGATGAAGGAACCAGTTTCAGCTGTACAAGAGCCTGAAGACCCTTCAATCGAAGAAGAAAATGAAAGGGCTCTCAATCTGGGTCTCCTCCATAGCCGAATTGATGCATTCAATGCTGATATGCCTCCACCTCCAGTGTTCTCTCAGACCACCGAAGCTGGGGGCTCAAGCAGCATTCCTGAGCCTACCACAGGAATCTCCTCAGACTTAGTTGCTTATGATAATCCCTCAGTAACTCCCACCGATATTGAAATGACTATGGAAGAGGAAGAAGAGGAAGATCCTATGGATACCGATGCTCCAAGACTTATGTCTATGGAAGAAATGGAGCGTAGAGAACGGGCTCAGGAAGAAGAACTGAAAAGAAAACAAGAAGCTGAAGAGGCCAGACTTGAAGAGATTGCTCAAACTAAACTGGAAGAAACAATCAGAATGGAAGAAAGCAGGAAAGCAGAGGAGGCAGCCAAACTGGCTGAAGAAAAGTCTAAGAAGGAAGAAGAAGCCAGACTGGCTGAAGAACTAAGGCTTAAAGCCGAAGCTGATAAGCTGGCTGAAGATAAGCTAAAGGAGGAAGAAGAAGCCAGGCTTGCTGAAGAGCTTAAGCTTAAAGCCGAAGCTGATAAACTTGCAGAAGAACAACGGTTGAAAGAAGAAGCAGCTAGAGTCAAAGAAGTTGTACAACCCGAACCACAGAAAGGAGATGTCAAAGACACAACCACCATTATTGAATCATCACAGTCATCACCTCCTCCATCTGAATCAACACGTGACAAATCAATCAAGAAACCGAGCTCCAAAGCCTCTGCTGCATCTAAGTTACTCAAGTCAGCTTTCAAGAGGGTACATGAGAAGAAGAGAAGCAAACTTGAAGATCAGGTTGCTACACTTGCAACCCAGGTTGCTGAACTATCTAAGCTGAACTCGAACGTCAAAGAGCCACAAGATAAGGTTGACATTTTCTTAGCTAAAGACTGAACTCGAATACATGGCACAACACTTAGTGGCTGAGCTGAAAGATCTACTGGCACCAATGAGAGACGAACTCACCAAGTTCGCTGAGCAAGCAGTAAAGAAAGTTATCCGATCAACAACCTTCACTCTTCGTGCCGACAAGTCTACTACTCCTCTACTAGGACTTTCTCTGGATGATTTGGAAGCTCAACTCCTCGAAAAGCTTGCAAACCAGTTCACCTTGACTCCTGAAGAAGCAAAAGTCCTAGAAGCACTGAAAGACAAAATGAACAAAGAGTCTTGCAGCACAGAGGCTGATAAGCTGAAACGTCAAAGAGATGATGAAGACAAGGATCCTAATTCTCAGGCAAAGAAACAGAAACAAGCCGAAGGACCCTCATCTCAGCACAAATCACCGGTAATCCCTCCTACCACAACAACTTCCTCACAACAACCGAAAGCATCAAGTTCTGCTCCCAAGGCACACGACCATTTCGTATACACCGGTGGTGACGACATACCTCAACCCGATGAAGTTCCAGAACCGTCTCCTAAGAAGGAGAAGAAAGTAAAGAAAGGAAAGCAACATCAACCCCAACCGGACACTTCACCTAAAGGCACCGAACCAAAGAAACCCAAAACCGTCCTTAACTGGCTAGACCAAGACAATTGTGCCGAATACTCCTGGTTTGAGAAGATGATCAGTTCGCAACCACCACTGGAAGACAATCATGAACCTCAAGATGGTCGAACAGTGGAATATGCTCAAATGATTCAGCAAAAGTTTAAAATGAAAAAGATGAATAAGAAAGAGCTGCGAAGAATAAAAAATGATGCTTTCAATCTTCTGAAAGATAGGTCTGCCAACTCAATCGAGCTCGAATACCATCTGGAAAATATTGCTCGAGCTATGTCAAGCAATATTGACTGGATCAATCCTGAATCATATGTCGATCCGGTCACAAAGAAAACCGCACCTTACATTACTGACTGGTCCAAACCACTACCAATGATTGGGAAGCCTAAGGAACCAAAGATCCCGTACAAGTTCTTCTACAACACAGACTTGGAATTTCTGAGACTTGGCAGCAAGATCGAAAAGAAGTACGTTACCTCACTCGCCTTTCTCCCTGCAGCTCGATATCTCAACAATGCCATCGAAGAAGAAGCTTCAGCACTATTCGTCGACAAAATTGTTGAATATGACCGGAATGCACTTTATGGTATTCATCACTGGCCAGACAACCGGGCACAATACTATCGAAGCTGCAGACTTAACCAAATGATGGGTGAAGTAGAAAGTGATTTGAAGATCATCTCGATTCAATTTATTTCAACTGTCACTCACTTTGGGTACCCCTTCCTAAGCAAAATCACACTTAAAAGATTTGATGAAAAGGAGTACGATATTTTCGAGTCTGACTTTCCACGACTACGTCTCAACGACATTGAAGACATGTACTTGCTCAAAGTTCAAGGAAAACTCTGTGGCTTGCCCAAAAAGATGCAACTTGCCTTCATCCAAGCTCTACTCATCTTCATCAGGCAGATAGTCGTTAGAGAAAGAGTCGAAGATCTTCAGTTAGGAGTGGAAAGTTACCAGAAGAAGCTCAATCTCACCAAACCAAACCTGTTTGACATCCCCGACCTTCAACATCTACCTCAATACTCCTTGATCAGACGACCATTTGGGTTCACCTACCGAAGTGTAAACGGTCGCAACTGCTTTATGGGTTATGAAGAAATTCATAAGTTCTGTGATGAAACTCTTAAGTTCGTCAGAGATGGGATCAAAGGCAGAGTCAATGACATTGAACTAGGAAAATCCAAAAGGTGGAACACCAATGAAGCCCGGGATGCTCGCAGATTCATCTTAAGGATTGAGAACAGATTGAAGCGCAGGGATCAGTTCCGAAGGTTGGAGAGTTATGTGGGAGGCAGATCCAAATTTCCGGTGCTGACATTTCAGAGGCCTGATTGGTAGATCATTGTAAGAATTTGATTTGATTTGTCAATAATTTACTTCACAATGGTTTGTGCACGCATATCAGTGTACAACCCGATCTTGTAAAGAAAGGACCCTGAGGTACGCATCAGTGCCTCAATCCTGATATAAGGAGCGAAGGCTTCTTACTTTTGAGTAGAATTAATCAAACATTTATGATTTTTCATAATTCTGCTCAAAAGGACAAGTATTTCACCTCAATAAGACCTAATCACTTGTTGAGGGGGAGCACTTGTCAAAACAAAATACTTTGCTTAAAAATCAAATGTTCTTGGTGAATCTCCCCGTAAGACTCAAAAGGCATATTTTAATCTAAAAGATTATCAAAAACATCATTTTATATGCTATTTTTGAGGGGGAGAAAATGAAAAAGTGATTAAAATATACGAAGTCAATGCTTAAAAGTTGTATCATGTGCGAGCTAGACTCAGTTTTAACCCAGGAATTGACGAGGCAATTAATGTTAGTAATATCGAAAAGACTTATCCTCGACGGGTAATAACATCAAGTTAGATACTAGAGCTAGTTGTCACCTAAAAGCTGACAATGTATCTCTTTATCTAACCACGTAAGCGTGTCTCGAAAAGGATTAGTCTTAGTAGAAATGTACCGTCTCGAGAAACTTTCTGTGGACTTGACCAGGCCGGGTAATAACTTCAAGCTAGTTTAACTAGTGATGTAAGCGTGTCTCGAATCGGTCTAGTTCACGAAAAGTGGATCAATTCAAAAGTGCTTGCTCCTCCCGCATGTGCAAATTTATTAAACACTTATGAGCACATGTGCAGGGGGAGCCCTTCAAAAGTGTACGCAAAACTCTCAAAGTGTTAACCAAAAATATTTGATTATCACAAACACTTTGAGAGATTTTCAATCAAAGGTTTCTTGGCTACTGTCAGAGTTATAAGGTGATTAAGATAGGAATATCCGTCCTATGATCCGCCAGAGCCGGAGGGATCTACCCAAGGACATCTCCCATAGTTAGAATTAGAAGTCCTTAGGTATGATACGAAAAAGGAGAAATGAATGAAAGGGAAAGAAGGAGTTGAAGAATTAAAAAGAAAAGTAAAGTAAAGGGTGAAAAGAAATAGCCCTCCATATGTTCAACCTTAGGGCAGACACCGGGTTCAATACGTACGCTACTGGCTGTTGCAAAAGACAACACCGGTATTGAAGATTAAGTCGTCATGGACCCAGTGACGCAATGCACTAAACCTTCTTAACCACTCAAGTTCTCTTAAAAGAACTTGTTTCATTCTCACGGGGATCCCGCGTAATCTATCGACCTATCTCTTAGAGACGGTTGATATTGAAGCAGGAGACACCTCCCCAGTCTCCGCATAGGAAACCTAGGTGTGCACTTATAGAGTCTAGAGCCTCGAGATACATCAAATACCTCTTAGGAACACTTAGTATTTCTACAACTGGTGTTCTACATCAATGGACACCAGCTGTAAATTATCGAGTCCTTCGCAGATCTTAGCAATCTGCCGAGAACGTTTATGAGAGGATTACTTATGTATTTCTCAATGATTGAACGGAAATCCTGCCAGGGTCAACATCAAACAGCCCTGACAGCAGGTCACTTCGGTAACCCCACAAGGGTTACGCTTAGTGTTTGCGGTGGTTCCATAGCGGTCTACAGTCGTGGAGTGATCCCCAGCGACTCACCCAGTCATTGAGCTACTTAGTAGGTCTCGTAAGCTCCTTCGGGAGTATCTGATATGGGAACGGCCTGGATAAGGATTAGAAGGAGTCTTCACAATATGCTGTTGATGAGCTCTAATTCCTTATCCGTAAGTACCGGTTATTTTATTGCTAACTGTTTACTCGCAGGTACCTCACTTCCTTGATGGTAGATTCCAACATGCTCATACATACATCTTGAAGTCAAAGAAAACTCCTCCAAAGATCTTAAGTAACACAAAGTTCAAAGAAAGATTCTACACCAATAAGAAGAATCTACAAAGTATAAAGACAAAGATCTCGAAGCATGAAAAGGAACTTCTTGTACTTGAAAGTCTTAAGTCTAAAGGTGTATAAGTATGTTGGAATGGCGGACAACCACCACAGACGCAGGAGTGTCGAACGGCAGACAACTTCATAACCGAATCACTACATCATCACCAAAGAACAAAGACAAAGAGCAAAGTATATTCATTATCATTCAACCAATTTTTGAAGACGTCTAGAGTTTTACATGTCACAAGTGAACGACAAAGATGAAGACGTCGAGCAACCGTGATGACCGACCCTTAGGGGGAGATTGTTGGGATCATACTTTAGTATTTAGTCAAGTCTCGGTCATTACATTTTGTAATAGGTTGCTTTAGTATTATTTATGATTATTGTTTAGTTAATGGGCAACATGTAAAAGCCCATGAGGCCTTGAAAGCCCACGTATGAAAGGATAAGGGAGGAAGGGAGTGTTGCCCTAGCTCCTCCCTTATAAATAGAAACCTTATGTTACATTTTATGTTGTTGGTTAATTGATTATCTTAGAGAAACTCTTGCACTCTCACCTTTCATATTATCTCTTAATCAACCACCTCTCATTCTCATCTTATTTCTTCATCAATCATACTTGTGTTTACATAAATGGTGACCTAACAAGGGAAATCACTATTAATACCAAAATATTTGAAGGAAGAATCACCTTTCAAAGTGGAAGCGACATTATTACTTTTATGATGCCTCGCACTCACCCAAGCTTTAAACATGCCACTAACAAATATTGCTACAAATTTTCACCATTTCTTAATGTAGATGATAAAGACGAACAGAATGGGATCAAGTATCCATATCAAAAGATGAAGGGATTCTACGAAGGAGTGTTGAAATTGGGACCTGAACGTGAGTCTAACTTGAAGTATATTATGAAGTGGCATTTGGACGTTAATGATGCAAAATAAGAGCTGAATGTGAGTCTAACTTGAAGACTTCGGAATAAATAAAAGTGCTCACCTGGAGACAACCCGGATTTATCATTTACTATTTTTCTGTGTCGAGTCTGTTAGATCTACAGTAGATGCATCGCATCTCATCTTATAGATGCGGTGTATCAACTGAACAGATCATATCTTTTATTTTCTGCATTTTATTTTCAAACTTTAAAACATTCTATCAGTTTATTTAATGCGACGCATCCCTGGTTAAGGATGTGACGCATCTGATTTTCTGATTCGTACTTATTCCAGGCTCAATACGGCGCATCTCATCCTATAGATGCGGCGTATCGACTGACCTGATGATTTCCAGATTTTTTTATTTTTTAGGTTTTATTTTTGGTAACTACTAATGAATTAGGTGCAAGTTGTTACTTTCTTAATATAGGTGTGTTATTTAAATGAGGGTATATATACATTTCTGTACTTTCTGTGGAGACGTCATTCATGGAGGCTTGAACGCTTTTTCGCCCACAAGAAAGTAGATTTTGGTTACAAATGCATAATGGAGGATCATACCGAGCAAATCTCAGGGGAGTTTTCCATTCTAATTCTTTTTATTTCCTTGTTTTTAATCTTTATTAGAAACAACGAGGACGTTGTTCAACTTAAGTGGGGGGATGGAGAATTAGAACGCTTACTTGTCCTAAAATTTTAAAAATATGCTTAATCTGTACTTACTATATCAAAATGAAAAAATTTTAGCATATTTTTGTTTAATCTAAGTTACATAACCGCACACATAACTTTATTTGCTAAAATATTTTTTGTGCGTGTGACTAGTAAACTTTAGAACTTGGCTCGCATACTATTTGAATCCACCATAATGAGCGTAATTGTTATAGGAATGACTTTTCTAACTCGGTAAATTTCTAGGATTACACCAAATAGCCTAAATATGTTATGTTTATTAGCTAACTACACTGGTTAGTTAACCCCCGTATAAACCCTTTGTTACTCTCATTTTTAGAGTAAGATACCCCTAGAAAAACCCTCAGAACCATTCATTTCGTTTTATACACATTTGTTAATTGTTTCGTTACACCTTAAACCTTAGCCTACCCTATAGATTAATATCCATGGTTAGTTGCTTTAAGGCAAAGTGTGTTTCCTTGCGTTAGCTGTGTTCGTGTGCGTAAATTCATTATATTTGGTTAGGTCAGGAAATTGCACAATGCAATGGAGTAAAAGTACATATTGTATAATTTTTTGTGTCATGTTATTTTTCGTGTGTTTACTACTTTCACTATTACCGTTATATTTGAAGTTATGAAAAGTATGGAAAAAATTTATCCAGAATTATCGTTATAAGTGATGTGGTGAAATTTTACACATCGTAGTAGATGTCAAATAAAATCAAAAAAATGAGAAAAGAAAAAGAAAGAAGGAAGTTGGAAGTTTGTTAAACCAACTATTGTAAAGTTTTGTACTAAGTGGTTGATATCACCACTATATGTTGTTGTATTATATTTATGGATTGATTGGGAGTTGGACGTTATGGGAACGCCAACTAAGGTTTATTCTTTGATTAAAAGTTTATTGAGTATAACTTTTGTTTACCTAAAGCGTGAGTTACAAGTGTCAAAAGCGTAAGTTATTCAATGATATGAGTCTTACTCATGGGATGGTTGGGAAAGTTATTAACCACACTAGGATTTAATCTATCTGTTTGTATATTTTTTATTTTAAACCCATTCTTATATCCTAAATGTTATCCCTCCCCTACCGTATTGTTGTATTCATTGTTTGCTTTCGAGCATCCGGATATAATGATGGCTAAGTAAGAAAATTAAATATGTAAATAAGGTAGTGACCATCCGAGTATTAGATTAATTGACTAACGCGCCAACAATCTAGAGTATGAATTGGTGACCATCCGAGTTTAAGATTGATTAAATGATGTACCAGCGATCTGGTGTGCAACTTGGTGACCATCCATTATGAAAGTAACACGCCAGCGATCCAAGGAACACATTAGTGACCATCCATCATTTGAAAGGTCAAGAACTTGCGCAAGCGATCGATGAAGTATACTAGTGACCATCCGTTAGTTGAAGCGTCAAGGACTTGTGCCAGCGATCTACTAAGTTTATGCAGGAGATGTTCTAAAGAAGCTAGGTTTAACCCTTAAACCTCACAAACCCTTTTTACCGCTTTAGACATTTTATTCCTTATCTTTAGTGGAGGAGATGTGTATGATTGCCAAGCCTATGATAGAATATTCGTCACAACTAAACAATGAGACGATTAGATCGTTCTTAAATTAAAATTTTTACATTTGTTTCTAATTCGTTAAGTGTTTGGTTGAGTAAGTATGATAAAACGAATACATGCTTAATGATAAAAATAAATCCTAATATCTTTGAGGATACATTTTCATAATTTATAATCTAGAGTTTACTTGGGGACAAGTAAAGTTCAAGTGGGGGGGGGGGATATTTGATGAACTCAAATAACTACATTTTATTGTCATCATTTATCTTATTTATTTAACTTGTTTTATTATATTATCCATGAGAATCGATACTTAATCATTTACTTTAGTAATTCTCAGGTAAAAACAAGCAATTGGTGAAACTTAACGATTTTGAACGAAATATGGAGCAAAACTAGCAAGATGTCAAAAGTCTACTGAAACACAGAAGATGCGCCGTATCTCTCTCAACAGATACGCCACACTATTATACTTAGATGAATTCTAATACCATTGACTGACTTTGAAGAATGCGCCGTATGCAATTATAGCATGCGCCGCATATGAAACTTTGGTCAACGAAGAAGGTCAAGCTTGTTCTACTCCAGATACACTGCATCACATTTCTGACATACGACATATCACTATCAAGACTTCACCAGATGTAATCCAAGACGCTAAAGGACATGCGCCGCATAAAAGAACCAAGTTACGCCGCATCTAAAGGCAGTGTACGAATATTCCAGAATATATTAATCTTGGACCCCACGCGAAGTTAAGTTAATGCGCCGCATCTCGAAATTCTATGCGCTGCATCTTACCCTCAAACAGAAAGTATAAATACCCCAAGGACAGACGAATTTTAGAGAGGAGATACCAACTGCAAAACCCTAAGAGACGAATTCAGACAAAGAAGCTTCACAAGACACACTCTAAACAAAGATATTAGAACTGTAAGAAGGTCCTGCATGTATTTAATTCATTAAGTAGTTTTATTTTATTGTAATAGTAAGCTTTAATTTATCAGGATTGATGGGCTTGTGATATGTGACCATGGAACATCGTACACTCCCCTTAATATTGCTTTCCCATTAATTAAATTTTATATGTTGATGTCTTTGGTGACTTATATTAGTTCTTTGATAACCTCTGTGTCTAGCTGAGCCCGTGGACTGCCATATCTGCCCCTCGCCTATTTAATCTAATGTCTTTAGATAAGTAGGATAGGCATAAGTGATCATTAAGGGTTTACTCACCGATATACTCGATCCAAAAGACCAGATTATAATACACTTCATATAAAACTAGAAATAAAATAAGTAACAAGCTACTTAATTATCAGGACATGTCTTCTTATAGTCACTATTATCTATCTGTGTACGTGTTGCTATTTGCTGAATCGTTCTCATTAGTTTAATTTACTATTTAATAAAACAAAATCTGTGCTAGTCTCTCAGACTAAAACCCCCTTGCGTTAGATTAGATTGTAAAACTAACTTAGAATATTAAAATACTGATAGATAAATTAAGGTTTTCGTTCCACTCTTAGTGACCGACACTCTGCTTACCACTATATACATATTGATCGGATACACTGTCCGTTAGAGTGTGTGTTATAGGATAAGTCGTCTAAATATAAATTTAAAACTTTGAAATAGGCAATTACCCCTATCCTGCATATGACACAACACGCACATCACCATGATAACCATTTTGGACATACATCTTGCCTACAAATAATTATGAATTAGAACGTGCAATCTGTTTTACCATATATTGAAACCTATGATATAAGATATAGTAACACAGGTGATAAGATTTTACCATCCCAAACTTTCATCATTGCCAATGACAGAACAATCATGATTTTACCATGATCCACAGTTGATTTCAAAAAGTCATTGAATTGTTGTGCAAATACTCCCCACAAGGTACAGTTAAGCTCATTCCCCCTACAAAATATATGCAGATTAATACCGAATCATATACATACTTGAATGCAACTTTATGTTAATTTAACCAAAATAAATGGATTATATTACTGACTCGGCATCAATAAGAGTCAATGATTTCTTTTTGCCCTTGCTCCCATTCTTTTCATAATTATCCAACTCTTGACAAGCAGTGACATGTCCAATAACATCTGCTCGAATATATATCAAAGAAATAATTATTAAAATAAATTTCAAGCCGTCAACCAAAAAGATTGTTATTATTCAGATGCCATTACAAACACTTTAAACAAAGAATAGATTAAAGTTCATTGTAATATAAAGCAACCTATACACAAAAAGTATTAAAATGCCAGTTAACACATTATAAAATCATATATTAGAGTACATACCAAACTGACCATCCTATTCTATCTGCAAATCCATTTTGGATCTGTAGTTTCTTAAATCAAATCCATACATCGATCCAGCAAAATCAGTACAGGGTTCACGCAATTTATTGCTCAAGAAGCTGGGACGCAGAGCATTGTTGACTATCCTATACTTGGGCTGTATTTCCCCAAGTGAGTATATTTCCAGCGTCACAGTTGGGCCTTCAACCAACTTGTGTTTGAATTGATGCACGTTCGCCATCCTGCTGCAGGTGGCCTACATTTTGGTCTTCTGTATATACCAAAAATCAAATATCAACATTACATATTTGTGCTATGATAAACAATTTCTTTTAATGGATCAAAACACATAAGAAGATTTGTACTTAACTGTTCAAGCAATCAACCTATATATTTGTCACTATTCAAAGGTGATTACAAACACATTATAAAAGCTTAGATTAAAGTAAAACCCAAACTGCAATCAACCTATACAAAAAAACAATTCAAATGCATATATATATCAAAATAATCATCTATTTTTATACATTATAAGTATCATTTGAAGATTTGTGCTTACCTATTCATCCATAAGTATCATTTCAAGATTTTTAACATGCGGCTTATTATACATTTCTTGAATCCAACTTCTTAAAATGCGCAATCTCAAGGTAATGTTGTCTTTGACAGCCGATAGATCTTTGATATAACCTGAAACAAAGATAGCCATAGGTTGTGAATTGTTATTATAACAATGAATAGAGAAAAGCTTGATGTGTACAGCTAACACTAATCCCATGGTCCTTATATCACCATTTGACTAATTCACAATTTAAAATAGGCAACCAATCAATTTCCCAAAATTCTCAAGAAGTATGATTTTAGGGTTCTTAAAAAAATAACAAATTACAATTAAGAAATTAAGAGACTTACATAGGTTGGCATGTTGACATCTATACCTAAAATAGATGAAACCCTAATACTTTTGCTAAGAATCAAATAAAAAACGATTGAAACACCATCAATGCTAATAATCCCTTTACAAAAATAACTGAATACTATCTGATTTGGCCCTAAACAGTCAACTTATATTGACCAAGGAATGGTCAACAAAGTCAAATAGCCTAGAGTCAATCTCCGAGTAATATAGAGTATCACCAGGTCGTTAAGTCCCGATGAGGTGTGAATTGTGCCTTAGCGTGCTTTGTGATCGGGTGAATTTCACAGGAAAGGGCTTTGATGAAAATTATTTGAGAATTATTAAATAAAATAGCTTAGGAAAGCTATATGATTGATTACGTGAATTAAGATTAAGAGGAAACGAGCTAAAACCTAAAAACGTACGTTTTAATTATAAACGTGTACTGACGTACGTGATAAAAAGTGAAATTGATTAACTAAAAAGGCTATGGCTATAAAAATGATATTTTTACAAACCTAATGATTAAAGAAAATTTTTGGAAAATTAAAATTAATTTTTACACTAATTATATAATTATTATTAATTAAATACTACTTTCTTATTTACTTTTAATTAATTAAATTAACCTAAAATACAAATAATTATGAAATTAACCTAGAAAAATAAAATTTAAACTTAGAAAAATCTAAAATAATATAAAACTAATTTTAGAACTGAAAATATATTTTTAAGCCTTTTTAATTAATTATTATTAATTATTAACTATTTATTAATTATTAAAAACTAAATTAAATTAAGAAAAATACCAAATGATGCAAGAAAAATCTGAGAAAATTACTAAAATTATTTATAACTATCAGAAGCCTAGGAAAAATTTAAAAATGAGAATAGCTTATAAATAAGCTGAGGTAATAAGCCAATTGGCTTAAATAGAAGCTATCACTTCCAATAAGTTGGGCTTTTGGGGACTTTTCTGTTTCACAACTGCTTATTGATTGTTTTTGAACAACTTTTATGAAAGTGAATTGCTTGGAGATCAAAAATAAGTAGTATGGTGAGCTTATTAATTTGACAGTTGAGCTTTTTAGCTTATTAGGAGTTTGATTGAAATGAAAAGCTACCAAATGATGACTTAAGCACAAATATACCACAAACAGATGAATAACAACTTAAAACAAGCAAGATGACCAAGGTAAATACAAGAAATAAGCACAAAATAGCAATAAGCAATCCCAATTACCAAACAGTCCAAACAGGTCCAAAGGGTCACCTTTGAGGGCCTGTGGGGTCCACTAGGGACCTTGGAAGTCCAAACAAAAAGTTGAGCCAATAAGCTGAGCTTATTGGCTGTCTAAAAAGCTAGGTTTCACCCTCTGGGTCCCACAATTGAGGTCACGAGGGGGGTTGGACTATGGGTACAAAAACTGAGTGATCAGCTTTGGTCAGGAAGTGGTCAAACTTTAAAGCACTTGCAGCCCTAGCTAAACATCTCTAATCCATAAAATAAGCTCAAAGCCAAAGAGCCTGGCTTATGGGCTTTCAAATAAGCCAAAAATTAGGGTATGGGTCCCATTGGTTAGGCCTGTGGGGTCCACTAAAGTTGGGTGGGTAAAACTGCAATCAGTGCACAGGGGAGTAGCTTCCCCTGCAGCTCACTTTGAGCTTGTGCACAAGCCACCAGAAAAATCACAAAATTAAGAAATCAATGGTATTCTAAAGTTTAGCTGAGGTTCTACTATTTCTGAAAAGATCAAGTCCTAGAAGCTAACACAAAAATCATAATAATTCATGCCATTTTTGATATTCTGACAAAGGGACAATTTGGCTTTTTGAGATTATGCACTAATATTGACTTTCTTGAAGTTTGATTGCTTCTAAACTACTGAAAAGGTTACAATAAGCTATGATAAGGCCATATTAAGTTGGAGCAACTACTTAAAAGCTAAATTGAGGGTTTGTGGATTCAAAATTCCACACAGTAAACTGTGAGGGGGAATTTTTTGATGATTTTGACTTTGGCTGTGAAAGTGACCAAGAAATCAGTTGTATTGGACTAGAAAAGGTCTAAGGACTTAGTACCAACAAAAATTATCATCAATAAATAACAACAAACCTACAGAATGGACAAATCCAAACACCCCTTTTAAACTAAAATTGCTATTAAACTAGATTCTAATGATTGTAACCTAAAACCTACTGCTCACTACTGATTTACTTAACAAATTAAAGTCTAAATTGAAACAGAAAAGCAACAAGAACTAGCCTAATGCTCCCTTGAGCTCTAAACGCAATTCTTTAACCCATCCTGCTACTGCTTCCTTCTTCTTCAACCTTTTACCATGAATTTTTATTTTATTTTGATTTTTCTTATAATTTGAAGTAATTTTCCAAAATGTGGTTCCTGTTTGATATAAAAGCTCAAAGAGCTTTTATAAACTCTCTGTGTTGGATTATCAGATCATACAAACACTTGCAAATAATTAATGAAGCTTACACAACAACTTGAAATTCTTAAAAGGAACTTGAAATTTTAAAATGAGCTTAAAAGTTAAAACTTAAATTGCATTCACTGAAAACAGGTTACAAGGGTACATAAACAATAAAAAAAAACTAAGTTAACTTTTCTACATGCCTTTTGAGGCTTACAAAGCTTACTACTTATAATAAAATACTAATAAAAATCATACACTCCCCCACATGGCTTCCTGTTGCTAAGTTGTGCTCCCAATGACTTCTCCTTTGACTCTTGACTAAATCCCAACTGTCAATTTGATCTATGCCTCATCTCAGCCGTTGATTGAGATTTTGGCGCCAAAATGGAACGGGGTAAGTATTAGTGGTTCTGGTGAAGATATTAATTGGAGAGGAGGGGGGTTGGTTTGGTAGATGGGGCGCATTAATTTAGGGGGTTTGTTTGGTGAAAAGGTGGAGGGGGGGAGACATAGTACCCTGGCTTTAGGGGGAAAAGGAGGTTAGGGGTGGAGTTGACCGGTCTTTTGACCGTGTTGACCATTTGACCCTGTGGGGTGTTTAATATTAAAATGGTGTTGGGCCTGGGGTGTTTGGTTTGGGCTTGGATTTGGTTTGGTTATGGATTTGGTTTATAGAAATACAAAGAGTCCGGTTTGGTGGTATTATTTTACAAGGACCAATTTTGTAATTTCTAAAAAGTTTAGGGACTGAAGTGTAACACCCCCAAAATTTGGTACAGCGGAAGACTCAACAAGCTTTCGGGGTGCTACGGGGATTGGTATCCAAACACAAGACATAAAAGAACGAGATAAAGTAAACAAGATAAAATACAACCACGCGGGGTTTTAAAGTTTACATTATCCCAAAATCATCCAAAGTCAGGCCCAAAAGAAATAAATATAGGTCCCCAATAGTTATCAGAGTTTTAGAAAAACATAGATCCATAATCGGTGCCAAATGCCAAGCCTCCAATCCCAAGCATCCGCAGAGCATCACTTAATTACCTGAGAAAACGTGCTAAAAGTCAGCTTTCGCTGGTGAGATCATAGGTTTAGATTCTTAATTCAATATAGTGGACATATACGCAAAACGCTTGCTAGCTAGACTAGGGCTCAATCATTCAACCAAAATAATCCAACCAAATCAAATCATCCCTATAGGTGCACGCTATAGCTCAAATCAATCCAATCAATAGCTTACCTAGCTCAAGTCTAGGCCTCGCTCTATAGTCAATCCAATAGCTTACCTAGTTCGGAGACTAGGCCTCGCTTAACAACCAAATCAATAGCTTACCTAGATCTAGTCTAGGCCTCGCTCTATAACCAAATCAAATAGCTTACCTAGTTCGGGGACTAGGCCTCGCACAACAACCAAATCGATAGCTTACCTAGCTCAGGTCTAGGCCTCGCTCAATAACCATATCAATAGCTTACCTAGATCTAGTCTAGGCCTCGCTCTACCTAGTTCTATAAGCATAGCAAGTTTTGAAATCGAAAAGCGATAATAGTCCACATAAAGCATTTGCACGTTTCTCACCCCAAGTATTGAAAACATAGTTCAAGATTGAAAAGTGGGGCTATGACTCACCTCAAGTCCAGAAATCCTCAAAAGAAATGATAGAAGAAAGACGTAAGTAAATCTCAAGCAACTCACGTAACGGCGACTACTGACTCGGCACTTCCTAACAATATTAAACCCGTTCAGAATTCATTTCCTCAAAATCAAATATTCCCATTCCCGAACGTAATTCATTTTACTTTCCAAAATATCCATTTCTCGAATTAACTTCATATTTATTTGAAATTCGACGTTTGGTATCCATACGGGTGGAGGGTCGACACAACACAACCAAAAGCCTCAACAAAGAACAATAACAAGATAACTATAGGTCTAATATTAGCCCAACATATTATTTAAATAATTATCGAAGCTTATTAAATCCGTCGATTTGATAATCTCCCATACTTATTTACGTAATGTATCATTCCAAAATTATACCCAACTTAAAGCACATTGCACATAAGTTTCTATTTGGTATATGTCGTAGCCCAATGAATTCCCTATATATATCGTCGAATCGGCCAAATTCCACGAGACATATAGTAATTCATTACCCTAAAATATATACCACATCCTATGGGCGTCGTGGGATACGATGCCCATTAATATATCCATTTTATATCGTCAAATAACTCGATCTAGAATAAGTCATTCGATATATAAAATGTTTATATTAACCGTCATATATCCGTGACAACACAAAGTCACAATATAAAGCCCACTTGGACTTTAAAGACCCAAAAATTCGTATAACTCGATAAGTTTCTAATTTATAAAAAAAATTCACGTTTTTAGTTGTTAGTTATACGACGTAAAATTCATCATTATTTATATGGTTATTATTTATAATAATATCTCGACATTTATTGCACCATTTTCATAGTGTAATAACTATCGCTTTATTATTATACGTTTACTCGTGATCGTTTTATTATTAATATACGCATTTATATATATATATACGCTTAACACGTCTATATACGTATATAAACGATTATATTCTTAATAATATTATTACGAGTTTTATTTTTATTATCAACTTTTAAGATTTATCGAGTCATAGAATTTGGTCCAATGTCCGAGTCATGACCCTCGGCTCATAGTCCAAGTCCAAATACAATACCAAGTCATAATAATAAATATAATAACTCCGTCCAAACAATCTCAAATCCACGTGCTACAACATGAGGGTCCGACTACGGCACCCGACTATCCTATCTCCGTCATCTAATAACCGTATCACAACGGTCCCCATTTCACTTTCGTCAACACATCTTCAAATATACTCAAAAACCAAAGATACCGCAACGCGTCCAAAATAATAAACCAAATGTCCAAATCGTAAACATCACACGAATAAATAATCACAAGTAACATATATTATCCGAAACCAAGTATAAGCGGGTTGAGTTACCAAATCAACCCGGGTCAACCATAAGCTCAAGACATGAAATGGAGCCACACCCGAGACTAATGAGTCTCGGCTAGCTCCTTGAGCTTGCTCGAACCAAAACAGCCCCTTGGGGGGTGTTCGGACAAATACCAAACGACCACAAGGGTCAAAACAAAATCAAACACCTTCGACCGGACCCAAGGGGGTCGCGATCTTGCTCCCATTCGAGCCATCTCAAGTCAAACGGACCCTTAGGGTCTCGACAACAATCAACAACAACAACAAGATGAATCGGGGAGGACCCCAATGGTTCTCGGCTCGACAAAACAAGCCACAAAAACCGACTCCGAGACCTCGAGGGTCTCGGTTATGCTCAATCCGAGCACCAATCCAACCAAGAAAACCATCAAACAAGAAATCCTTCCACCAATCGGATCCCAATCGACCCACCCGGATACCAAACATCATCTTTTAACCTTTTTCATCAAAACCCAATAATCTTGTTTCCAAATCCATGGAACCGGAAAACAAAAAGAAAACCGTGACCCTAGGTCACGATTTGAATACAAATCCGAGTCAAAACTCGGCCTACCTTTATCCACCAAATAAAAACTCAAATGGATCTTCAATACCACACCAAGGAGTGACGAATTTGAGGTGCAATCGAAAGAAAAATGATGGGTTTAGGGCGCGTGCTATGATGGATCGAGTAGGAAATGGTATGGGGAGTTGTTTTATGGTGGTGTTGATGTTGATGGAGCGGCGGTGAGGTGGTGGCAGCCGGCTAAAGGGGCGGCGGCTAAGGGTGGTTAGGGTTTGGAGATGATATCTTTGAGAGAGAGAGAGAGGAAAAAGAGTAAAGTGGTGAGGGGTTTGTGGGGGTCGGTTCACACACAAGGACGATTCATAGTAGTAAAAAAATAAATTTTGTTTTGTTATTATTAGTGATAGTAGTGGGCTAAGTAGCCCCAAATAAACACACGGGCCAAACCCGAAACCTTTAATAACCAATCACTTTTTCCAACCGAACCCGTTTCAAAATAATAAAATATCCGAATTCCATAAAAATATAGTTAAATTGTTAGGTCAACCTAGTGCCGGAGTCAAAGTAGTGCCAACAATAACGATCTCAAAAATAATTCATCACGACCGAATCAAACCAAACCATAATTAAATAACTAAATACCAAATACATCGTACGATTAAATCACGTACCAACATTTGTAAAATATCTCGTCACAATAAATTTTCAGAAATTCCATATTTATTATATAAATGTAATGCGGGTTTTATAAAACGGCTCCCTATTTTGCCAGTTGTCACATGAAGTAGTACATTTCCCAAAGTCATTCCAAGGACCAATGTTGCCACATATCAATAATCCAAAAACCAATTTTTGCATTTTCCACTTTTCAAAATTCCCAGGGATCATTTTTGCCAGATTTGAATTTTAAGGACCAAACATGTCAACTTTTGAAACTTATGACCCAAGTGTTATGTTTTGTAATATTTGACTTTCAAAAAGCTTGGGTTGACTTTTCTTTCAAAATAAATGCATAGGGACTATTTTTGACAAGTTTTGAAACTTGGGGGACTAAAGCTGCCAATATTGCAAACTTTGATCATTTTTCATTTGTTTTGCTTATTTTGCATTTAAAACATATAAAACAAAATCCCTGGGATAATTTCAGTATTTTGATGACTTTTTGATTGTTTTTGTATGTTTTGTAGTTCAGATTTTATCAAAAATTATGAGTGTTTGAGCACTCATCAATCCCCCACACTAAACTATTGCTAGTCCCTAGCAATCTTTCTAAGAAAACTTGATGGGTTTGAAGTCTCTTTACCAAAAGCCATCACTTCTGGAGTAGCCGAATGTTTTAGTTCAAGTAAGAACCATGGTACACCGATAACCATGTGATTTTGAGCAAACCACCGGCTTTCAACGGTTTTGATTTGTCTTTACTAGAAGCCGTTTGCTTCTGGACTAGCCAACTCTTGATGGACACAGTCGACATCTTGGTGAGCTGATTACCAATTATGGCTTTCCACTGCCTTTACCACAAGCCATAATCTTGCGGGCTAGCCAACTCTTTCACTTTTTAGGATATGGCGAGTTGAGATACCATACAATTTTGAGCAAATTGCAAGCCGCCAACAGATTTGAGTTATCTTTACCAAGAGCCGTTTGCTCCTGGATTAGCCAATCCCTTTCTCGGTTAGACATGGCGGACTGATAACCACAAAAATGTTTGAAATAAAGTGAAAAAAAAAATTTGAAAATTTTGGCCAAAAACGGGGGTACTAGAAGATATAATGTGATAAAATTCGCTAGAATTCCCCCCCCCCCCCCCACACTTAGAATTGAATATTGTCCTCAATATTCAAAGTCCCAGCTATTATGCCGACTCTTTGAACGGAAAAAGGCAAGATTCGAAGCTAACTGTGGAAACACCATTTTTCACTTTATTTCTATATACACATTTTTTTTTTGGAAGAATATACATATATACATTTCAAACAACAGGGGGTGGCCACTCCCCCACATTTAGTTGGCAGAAAGTAGAAAGAAATCAGAGATACGGGTGAAAACCCATATTGTGCTACTGTTTTTGTTCATCGAGTCGCTAGCTTGACTCGATCCCCGAATTCAATTGTCCTTGGGGAAAGTTTGGAGATCCGGGACAACCATTGATGGTATGTCCTCTCCAAAGTAATGTTTCAATCGATGTCCATTCACTTCGAAATTCGGATCGTCATTTTGAGTTAATTCGACGGTGCCATAAGGATAAACCTTTGCGATAGTGAATGGACCAGTCCAACGGGTCTTTAGCTTTCCCGAGAAGATCTTAAGTCTAGAGTTGAAAAGAAGGACTGGATCACCAACGTTAAAAACGCGGTTCTTGATTTTGGAGTCATGAATCTTCTTTGTCTTTTCCTTATAGATCAAAGAGTTCTCGTAAGCTTGATCACGAAGTTCATTTAATTCATTCAGTTGAACTTTCCGATGATCACCCGCAGTTTTGAGGTCAAAATTTGCATGCTTGAGAGCCCAATAGGCTTTGTGCTCAAGCTCGATCGGTAGATGGCAAGCTTTCCCGTACACAAGCTTGTAAGGCATACACCCGATGGGTGTTTTGTAAGCCGTACGGAAAGCCCAGAGTGCATCATCTAATTTATCCAACCACGATGCACGATTTTCACCAACGGTTCTTTCCAGAATTCTTTTAATGCCCCAATTGGAAACTTCAACTTGTCCACTTGTTTGAGGGTGGTACATAGTAGAAAGACGGTGAGTTACATCATACTTTTGCATGACTTTATCGAATTTGTCATTACAGAAATGCGTACCACGATCACTAATAATAGCACGTGGAGTTCCAAATCGGGCAAAAAGAGCTTTCAAAAATTTCACAACTACTCGGGCATCATTTGTGGGTAAAGCTTTCGCTTCCACCCATTTTGACAAATAGTCAACAGCCACGAGTATATACTTGTTACCATGAGAAGACGGAAATGGCCCCATAAAGTCTATGCCCCATACGTTAAAGATTTCACAAACTTGAATTGCATTTTGAGGCATTTCGTTCTTTTGAGAAATATTCCCATGACGTTGACAAGCGTCACAGGACTTGACCAATTCTTGGGCATCCTTATAGATTGTGGGCCAATAAAAGCCGGAATCAAACACCTTTTTAGCGGTGTAGTTGGGATTGTGGTGGCCCCCCGTGGGACCAGCATGGCAAACCTTTAAAATTTCAGCGGCTTCCTGACCATACACACACCGCCGGATGACTTGATCCGCGCAAATTTTGAACAAAAAGGGGTCGTCCCAGAAGTAATGTTTTACATCTTTGAAGAATTTATTTTTCTGTTGGGACGACATCCCCTTCACAACAAAGTTACCCGCAGGGTAATTTGCAAAATCGGCAAACCATGGGGTAGTCGAATCTCCACGAAAGGTAACCGCATTGAGTGTCTCGAGAGGGAAGGTTTCATTAATTTCCTTCTTTTCTGAGACATCTTGATGGGGGTTTTCCAGACGGGAGAGATGATCAGCGGCTAGGTTCTCAGCTCCTTTTTTATCACGAATTATGATATCAAATTCTTGCAGTAGGAGAACCCAACGGAGTAGTCTCGGCTTTGCATCTTGTTTTGCAACGAGGTACTTCAAAGCCGAGTGATCCGTATACACTATACACTTGGTCAATATCAAGTATGGCCAGAATTTTTCAAAGGCATACACCACAGCTAATAATTCTTTTTCAGTGGTGGTGTAATGACTTTGAGCCTCGGTCATTGTTTTGCTCGCATACTGTATCGGCTGGAAATGTTTAGATTTGTGTTGCCCCAAGACTGCCCCTATTGCATAATCACTCGCATCACACATGAGTTCAAAGGGCAAGTCCCAATCGGGGGCAACAAGAATCGGTGCCTCAGTAAGCTTTTTCTTTAATGTTTCAAAAGCTTCAATGCACTCAGGGGAGAAGATAAAAGGAGCATCCTTCTCGAGGAGATGGGTCATAGGCCGGGCTATTTTAGAAAAATCTTGAATAAACCTACGATAGAAACCGGCATGACCCAAAAAGCTCCTAACACCTTTGACGGAAGTGGGATGAGGTAATTTTGCGATGACATCCACTTTGGCTCTGTCAACCTCAATCCCGTTCGTTGAAATTTTATGGCCGAGGACAATGCCCTCTTTGACCATAAAGTGACTCTTCTCCCAATTTAGACATAACTTTGTGTCTTCACAACGTTTGAGCATGTTGTCTAAATGGGAGAGACGTGATTGAAATGATTCCCCAATGACCGAAAAATCGTCCATATAGACCTCCATAGTTTTTCCGATCATGTCGGAAAATATGGCCATCATACATCTTTGAAACGTGCCTAGAGCGTTACATAAACCAAATGGCATACGTTTATAAGCAAAAAGTTTCATAGGGGCATGTGAAAGTGGTCTTTTCTTGATCTTGCAGATCAATGGGAATCTGAAAGTAACCCGAGAATCCATCGAGGAAGCAATAGTACTCATTCCCCGCTAATCTCTCGAGCATCTGATCCATAAAGGGCAAAGGAAAATGGTCTTTGTGGGTGGGGTCATTTAACTTGCGATAGTCAATGTAGACACGCCAACCCGTAACCAATCGAGTTGGAATCAACTCGTTCTCTTCGTTAGTGACAACAGTAATGCCACCCTTTTTTGGAACACAATGTATTGGGCTGACCCAAGGACTGTCCGAGATAGGGTAAATCAATCCGGCATCAAGAAGTTTTAAAACTTCTTGTTTGATGACCTCATGAATTTTTGGATTCACCCTTCTTTGTTGTTGAACTGCCGGTTTGAAGTCATCCTCCATCAAAATTTTGTGAGTACAAAATTCGGGGTCAATGCCCTTGATGTCGGAGAGTCTCCAAGCAATTGCTTGCTTTTGTGACTTCAAAACCTTTGTTAGTGCAGCCTTTTCCTCAACACTTAAATCTTTAGCAATTATGACGGGCAATTTATCATCACCCTCCAAAAATGCGTACTCAAGATGAGGTGGTAAGTCCTTGAGCTCGACGTCAGGAAAATCATCAGTTTTTTCAACATATTTGATTTCCTGTTTATGAAGCTCTTTTGTGGGAAGAGGGGGAGACGGGTCTTCATTTAACAATTTTTCTAGCAAAAGAATGTCCCCCATAGTATCAAGAAAGTTTTCATCAATTTCATGCGAAATTGAACTATCTTGGGCAAGAAAAGCCTCAACTTCTTCCAAAAGAAAGTCACTTCCCTCAAAAGGAGTGAGAGAAGGGGAAGAGTCAGCTACAATAGGCTCAGAAGATGGAGTGGGACTGCCACTCGGAAGATAACCAAGAAGTTCTTGAGAGTACTCCTCAGAAGCAACGTCAATGACATCTATTCGGTTAACCGATTCAGAGTCATAATTTGAGGAGTACCTCAAAGTTTGATCGAGGTTAAAAACTATCGCTTCATTACGAACACGAAGAGTTATTTCCTCTTCGAACACATCAATTAAAGCGCGGCCCGTTCTCAAGAATCCTCTTCCAAGAATGAGAGGAACTCTTGGATCAGCATCGAACTCAACAACAACGAAGTCAGCAGGGAAATGAAACTTTCCTACTTTTAAAAACACGTCTTCAGCAAGGCCGAGTGGACGAGAGATCAAACGATCGGCAAGCTCAAGAGTCATGCACGTAGGAGTAAGTTCGGGAAGAGAAAGTTTCTTCCACACTGAATGAGGCATCAGGTTGATGCTAGCACCAAGATCGGCCAAGGCGAAGCATTCAACCATTCCCGGAAAAACACATGGAATCAGAAATTTTCCGGGATCTCCAAGCTTCTCGGGAAGCTTCTTTAAGATAAATGCTGAGCAGTTCTCATTCAATGGAGTTTTTGCCATTTCGTACAGTTTTTCCTTGTTTCTTAACAAGTTCTTGATCATCGATGCAAATTTGGGCATCAGAATGATAGCATCCGCGAGGCTTATGTCAAATTGAAGATCTTGAAAGATCTGATAGAACTTGTCCATTTGGTGACTAGCCTTTTCATGGACCTTTTGTTCATTAAGTCGTGATGGGTACGGTATTGACGTTTTGGATTTAGGGTTTTCAACTGGAGTTTCTGGTAGATCAAAGACAACTCCAGGTTTGGATTTTGGAATAACCTGAGGATGGACGTGTGCGGTACTTTTTGGGCTAGGAGATTGCACCTTGTCCGATGTCACCTCAGGTTCACGTTCCACTACCTTTGGAGGAGAGGAAGAAGAGGTAGTAGGAATCGCGGGTTCACTATATGAAGCCCCACTTCTCGTTGTGATCGCTTTAACATCGCCCCTCAGATTAGCGATCGTGTTACTGGGTAATGTACCCGAGCCAGAGGGTCGATCATTTAAAGACTTCTTAAGGTCAACGATCTGAGTCATCATCACCCTGTTCATTTCCTCCTGAGATTTCATAAATTGTTTCAATAGCTCATCAGATGATGGGCCAGTTGGAACAATTGCTTGTGTTTGGTTAGGAGGAGCTTGGTTAGGGAAATTCTGAGTAGTTGGAGTGATGGCTTGATTTTGATTTGGAAAATTTTAGCCTCGGTTGTTTTGATGAGAACCGTGGTTTTGAAAATTTCCTTGATGTTGGTTGCCATGTCCATGAGAATTGTTTCCTTGAAAGTTGTTTTGACCTTGGTTTCGATTATAGTTTCCTTGATTTTGGAAACCTTGGGTTTGATTATGATGGAAACCTTGGTTTTGATTCTGATTGACATTCCCATGATTTTGGTAACCTTGATTCATTCGATTTTGATTTTGGTTCTGGTTACGGTTTTGGACATTAGGGTTTTGATTGAAGCCGGGAGGTCCAAGGAAATTGTTAGAACGATAGCTTAGAAGATTGCGGTCCCCTTGCGGTTGGTAGCCATTACCCCCCGAATTATAGGAACCTTGAGCAGCGTATACGTTCTCTTGAGTGTAGCCACCGGTGGCTGGACACTCGAAGTAGGGATGTGGACCTCCACAAGTTTCACAACTTTGATTAACAGCTTTGGCTTATTGATTTTGAACTTGTTGATTTTGCATAGTTTGGTTCATTCTCAACACAGCCGTAGAGATATCGTCCATCTTTTTAGTGAGAGCCGCTATTTCAGCAGATGAGGATGCTAGGGTGATAGAACTACATGACTCATCCCTCTCGGCTGAGGAATCCCTGAAGTTATGGTGGGCAGTCATATTCTCAATGAGGTCGTAGCACTCTTCGGGACGCCTTTTCATAAAGGTCCCTCCAGCAGCAGCATTAAGGATATATCGGTGCCTCAATGTCAAACGATTATAGAAGGTATCTATAATGGTTACTTGTAACATATTGTGGTTGGGACACCGATCAATCGCAAGCTTATAGAGTTCCCAAGCTTCGAATAAAGACTCGCTGGGAAGCTGACGAAAGTTGCTAATGTCATTACGCAACTTGGTAACCATGGATGGTGGAAAGTATTTGGCTTAGAATTTAGTGACCATCTCATCAAAAGTATGAATCGAATTTTTTGGAAGTCGATCAAACCATGCAGTGGCATGATGAGTCAGAGAATAGGGGAAGAGATATAGACGAAGGGCATCATCGGTGACACCGTTTTGTTTCATGCTTTGGGTGACGGTAAGGTATTTATTAAGATGCTTGTTTACATCGTCACCAGGCAGACTGTGGAATTGGCATGAATTCTGGACTTGTTGTATCATATGATTTTTAAGTCCAAAATCAGTAGCTGCAATATTGAGGGGAGCAATAGGTCCTCCCCTTCCTTGCATTGTGGGCTGACACAACTCCTCCATCGTTCGAAGATCAGGAGCTGGATCATCCTTGGGTGGTTCTCGGTTGTCGTTTCCGTCCATTTTCGGAACTGGATCCTCAACAATAGGACGTAACTCAGTTACGTTTCTTAGCTGACGATTTCGTTTCGATTGTGAACAAGTGTGCATGTACTAACACAAAATTTCAATAAAACAAGATCGAGCGCCTTCTAGATAACCTTCGCGAAATAGAAGAAACTCTTGGAAAGGTCAAGGAAAAAACTGGTTCTTCTTCCGTAAAGAATTCTTCCAATAATTCCGAACCAAATCTTTTCAAAAAAGCACGTACAGTACTTTTATGCTTACGAGCTAAAGTTCTAGCACAAGAAAGTCGAAGTATATACTTTACTCGATACAAACTCTTTTTTTTGAAGATCCACTATGATAATGAGAAAGATTTCTGTATATACGCCCAAAGCGCTCAATAATATCAGAATCTGATAAATCGGTCCAAATCGCCTTGCCAATAGGATGCCCCGTCGTTCGAAGATCAGGAGCTGGATCATCCTTGGGTGGTTCTCGGTTGTCGTTTCCGTCCATTTTCAAAACTGGATCCTCAACAATAGGACGTAACTCAGTTACGTTTCTTAGCTGACGATTTCGTTTCGATTGTGAACAAGTGCGCATGCACTAACACAAAATTTCAATAAAACAAGATCGAGGCAAATCGACAAGTAAATGGCTTCTTTAGAAAAGGTACACCACTCACAAAGGTACAATGGCAAGTTTTTATCTTTTGTTTGGGAACTTATTATGTTCACACCACCAGTTGGTAGGTGTTCTGTCTTGGTTTGCATCGGTTTGTTTTTATGTATTATTATTATTATTCACAAGAAAAAGACGGATGTTTTTGGGTTTTTTATGTATATGTAAAAAAACTTTTGGACAATATTTTTGGTGTCGTCCCATAATCTAAAATCATATTTCTTTAAGAATCACCTTAAAAGAAACCCGATTCAGAAAACGTTACGATCTGTTTTGTTGTTTTTTTTTATTTTTTTGGTGTTGTTAACACTTTAGGAAAAGTGTTAATGAATTTCTTTTGTGTTTTAATTTGAAAATTTACAAAAGTGGTGGATTTTTACAGTGACGATGGCGAAATAACACTAATATCAAAAGACGCTGAAGATACGCGCACACCTCCCCGGCAGTGGCGCCAAATTTTGATTTGGCCCTAAACAGTCAACTTATATTGACCAAGGAATGGTCAACAAAGTCAAATATCCTAGAGTCAATCTCCGGGTAATATAGGGTATCACCAGGTCGTTAAGTCCCGACGAGGTGTGAATTGTGCCTTAGCGCGCTTTGTGATCGGGTGAATTTCACAGGAAAGGGTTTTGATGAGAATTATTTGAGAATTATTAAACAAAATAGCTTAGGAAAGCTATATGATTGATTACGTGAATTAAGATTAAGAGGAAACGAGCTAAAGCCTAAAAACGTACGTTCTAATTATAAACGTGTACTGAAGTACGTGATAAAAAATGAAATTGATTAACTAAAAAGGCTATGGCTATAAAAATGATATTTTTACAAACCTAATGATTAAAGAAAATTTTTGGAAAATTCAAATCAATTTTTACACTAATTATATAATTATTATTAATTAATACTAATTTCCTATTTACTTTTAATTAATTAAATTAACCTAAAATACAAATAATTATGAAATTAACCTAGAAAAATAAAATTTAAACTTAGAAAATTCTAAAATAATATAAAACTAATTTTAGAACTGAAAATATATTTTTAAGACTTTTTAATTAACTATTATTAATTATTAACTATTTATTAATTATTAAAAACTAAATTAAATTAAGAAAAATACCAAATGATGCAAGAAAAATCTGAGAAAATTACTAAAATTATTTTTAACTATCAGAAGCCTAGGAAAAAGTTAAAAATGAGAATAGCTTATAAATAAGTTGAGGTAATAAGCCAATTGGCTTAAATAGAAGCTATCACTTCATATAAGTTGGGCTTTTTGGGACTTTTCTGTTTCACAACTACTTATTGATTGTTTTTGAACAACTTTTGTTAAAGTGAATTGCTTGGAGATAAAAAATAAGCAGTATGGTGAGCTTATTAATTTGACAGTTGAGCTTTTTATCTTATTAGGAGTTTGATTGAAATGAAAAGCTACCAAATGATGACTTAAGCACAAATATACCACCAACAGATGAATAACAACTTAAAACAAGCAAGATGACACAGACAAATACAAGAAATAAGCACAAAATAGCAATAAGCAATCCCAATTACCAAACAGGTCCAAATGGTCACCTTTAAGGGCCTGTGGGGTCCACTAGGGACCTTGGAAGTCCAAAAAAAAGTTGAGCCAATAAGCTGAGCTTATTGGCTGTCTAAAAAGCTAGGTTTCACCCTCTGGGTCCCACAATTGAGGTCAGGAGGGGGGTTGGACTATGGGTACAAAAACTGAGTGATCAGCTTTGGTCAGGAAGTGGTCAAACTTTAAAGCACTTGCAGCCCTAACGAAACATCTCTACTCCATAAAATAAGCTCAAAGCCTAAGAGCCTGCCTTATGGGCTTTCAAATAAGCCAAAAATTAGGGTATGGGTCCCACTGGTTAGGCTTGTGGGGTCCACTAAAGTTGGGTGGGTAAAACTACAATCAGTGCACAGGGGAGTAGCTTCCCCTGCAGCTCACTTTGAGCTTGTGCACAAGCCACCAGAAAAATCACAAAATTAAGAAATCAATAGGATTCTAAACTTCAGCTGAGGTTCTACTATTTCTGAAAAGATCAAGTCCTAGAAGCTAACACAAAAATCATAATAATTCATGCCATTTTTGATATTCTGACAAAGGGACAATTTGACTTTTTGAGATTATGCACTAATATTGACTTTCTTGAAGTTTGATTGCTTCTAAACTACTGAAAAGGTTACAATAAGCTATGATAAGGACATATTAAGTTGGAGCAACTACTTAAAAGCTAAATTGAGGGTTTGTGGATTCAAAATCCCACACAGTAAACTGTGACGGGGAATTTTTTGATGATTTTGACTTTGGCTATGAAAGTGACCAAGAAATCAGTTGTATTGGAATAGAAAAGGTCTAAGGACTTAGTACCAACAAAAATTATCATCAATAAATAACAACAAACCAACATAATGGACAAATCCAAACACCCCTTTTAAACTAAAATTGCTATTAAACTAGATTCTAATGATTGTAAACTAAAACCTACTTGATGCGTAGGGATTGCACCAGGCTTTACCCCTCAAGAGATCTTAAGAAGCTTACAACCCCCACCAGGCAGTGTACCTAATCGATGTAGTATAGTATAATGACAAGTACCGGGGGATTGATCGTTCAGCTAGGAATAGTGTCGCTAGGATTAGAAAACCTAAAGACTAGGTCTAGAGATGAAGGATGATTCTGTTTGTATTTTTATATTTTTAGGAAAGCAAGTAAAAATCTCGGGTTTGAAGGATTTGGGCGGAATTAGTTGCTAGTCAACTAACCCAATACTAAGATGCAATCAAAATAAAATACTAAAAATGAAAATAAACTATATTAAACTAAGGTTGTGAGCAATATTGGGAGAAATGTGTTTACTTAGATTTCACTACTCCCTAGATATCTTTTACACGTTAATTACTTGTTAAAGTTGTGTGGATGACGGATTGTATTCCTTAATACCATTCATGGGGTGGCGTACTTACTTCCCCAATCCTATGAGTGCCTACTTCACTCCTATGTCGAGCCGGCTAAGAAGCTCCTAACATGGGATCATTAGAATTTACTCATGCATTAAATACAACCAATAAAACCTAGTACACATCGGTTCATGTTTCCTAAGACATTCAAGCATGTTACACAATGGAGATCTGCCAGTTTTCTTAAGCCTAACATTGAAATCATTCATCCAATACAACCATAAATAAGTAATCAACACATAATTAACATCTAGGTTTCATTAGATCTAAGCAAACACCAGATAAATCTAGCCTATCATGTTGAAATCAAGACAAGCACAAGATATAGACAACCAACACATAGACATATTGATTGAATTAAAGAGAAGACTTATCTTAATAGCACATGAAAGGATTCAAGGAGTGAAAACCCTTGAATTTACTGTAAAATACGAGCTAGGGTTCACAAAGTTCGGCCCTAGGGTTTCTCCACACAAGTTTATCTCTAATGAATAAAAAATAGAAAACTATATATAGAATTTGGAAGGTGACGGCGTCAAGAACAAATGTCTGACGCCGTCATCTCGCCGCCAAATAGTTCCTCGGACTGCCTAGATCTGGATCTGATGCCGTCATGTATACACCTTATGCAGGCCGTCATAATTTTAACTCTTGACGCTCTTCTTGTGACGCCGTCAGGTTTGTACTGGATCGTCACCAAATTAACTCTTGACGCCGTCATGCTCTTCCTCTTGACGCCGTCATACATTGTTCCCAGCATGGAAAATTAAGTCTTTGGCGTTTTCTTCACTTTTATGCTCCAAAAACGTCCGAATTGCTTCCTTTTCCAGATTTCTCTCCCAAAGTACCTAAAATCACAAAAGGAACGATTTAGGGTAATATTTGATCAAATAAATTCAATTCCGGGCTTAAATGACCCCCTAAAAGTGGTTCATTTTTCGCCTCATCATATACCCTTACACTTGAGATTTGCTTGTCCTCAAGCAAATGCGCTTTTACTCTAATCAAAATAAAAGTTAGGGGTCATTTAACACTAATATAAAAGTAATTACAACAAATAATCGTTCCACTAAAGACCAAAGACAAGCACGGAGGTCATATACTAGCACCTCACAAATAGTGTTTAGATACTCACATCTCTCGGATGTAATAAAGTATAAATTACAATATGGAAACCGAAGATATCTCTCACTACCTGTCATAGCAAAATAGATTACCATAGGCTTGGGAAAGGATCAAACCTCCACCACATGGCGTAAGCACCTAGGATAAACTATCAAAGAGGTATTTTAAAGGGTTGTTACGTTAGGTGTAGGGATATGAAATACACGGTTTTGTTGGATATAGGCAGTCTTTTCTGGTGGCGAGTTAACAATCTTGGTTAATTACATGTACAGTATGGCGTTGCTAAGCCAATACTAGACTCGACTTAAGCTAATAAATGAAAAATAACAAAAATATAAAATAAACATAGAATGAAACGGGATGGTAGTCCGTATGTTTTTTCTCTTTTTCTTTTTCTATTTTTTTTCCTTTTTCTTGATTTTTCGATTTTTTTTTTTTTTCAATCACTCTTACCCTACCATCCAAAATAATACATCATAGGGGATGAACATTCCCCTTACACTTGAATCTTTACATACTTTACAATTAACTAATCTAATGACTCGAATTAAGAAAATCAAAATACTTGGAGTACTTTTAAGATTAATGTACATATGGGGGTAATAATATGATGTTCTTCCCCATTACTCCGTAACATAAGTACTTTACCCATGAGTCCCAATCGTCCCAAAACAATATGTACAAGGATATGACTCGACTTAGCAACCATGTAATCAATTAGATAGTTAACTTAGGGTTTAACAAACAACAATAATGCACTAAAGATGAGTGCATACACGGAAGGCTAAGGCGATTTGGGTGTACATTTAAGTGGGGTGTAACAAATTCTTTCTTTAAGTAAGATGCTTAAAGTTAGAAACGAAAAGATAGGCTCGGAGGGGTGTACTAGGGGTTTGGTGTACTAAAAATGAGTATAACGCTAAGGGTGTGGGAAAAATTAGTTGACTTAACTAGCCAAGTAATATGACTTAAATGGTCAAGTAATTATGATACGGGTTTAACACAAGGGTGATCCTAATGCCTCTTATCATGTAGTAAATCCTACTACAGGAATGTAGTCTCACTAGCGGTCTCGGGATGCATCACTAACGCAAGTTCTAGATTCTAAATGCTACCGGTACACTCATAAGCACTAATAGTAAATGCTTTTCCTATCAAATCTAAAGGGGAACCTCACATATTTGGGTGGAAAATTTTTTCTGAATGATACGGTTATGTGCTAGTCATACAATCTCCTATCCATGAGACGCTTGCTATGGCTAAAGTTTCACTCCTAAATGTTGTAAAAAAATTTAAATTTGGTGCTAAAATTGCACTAACAAGTATTTCTCATAGTTTTATTACACATCTACCATCAAACAAACAAACTCAAGCGAAAGTGTATCTGTAAGGTATCATCATTTTACCCTCCCCTTACACTTAAGATGAACATTGTCCCCAATGTTCAAGTAAAGAATGTAAAAGTGAAATAAGTAAAAAGAATGAAATCAAATACTCCCCTGATTCGCTCGGTATGGATAATAAGGTGGCCAGGTTAGATCTTCCTCCAAGAAAATGAACAATCAAAGCTTCCCTTCCAGAATATAAATCATCTTCTTGTCATACATAACCTGTAAATCCTGAGAAAACAGACAAGGCAACCTCACATAAAATCAGCGGCAATCTATATATGCTAATAAATCCTAGAAAACAAAGTAAGATATAATGCTTGTGGAATGATGTTTGCAGATTTCTCGGAGATTATAAAACTAATAATTCAACAAAAACTTTAAAACTCCGTTAGAAAAACAAAACTGGTAAAATTTCTAGATTTTTACACGTGACGCCGTCAGAAGTGACCTGCAAAAATTCTTATGTTAAGTTTCCGAAAAATTTCTGGAAAAACTTGGTCTTACTTCCTGGAAAATCCTGCAAAACTTCATTATGACTCGATACAAGCATTTGACTCTAACAAATACGAATATACATGTTCACTTAATATTGTGGAGAATCATGATCGGTTTGTTTCTTAAAAACATATTTGGGGTTTCCCCTTACACTTATCTTTTGCAAAAATACCTTTGGGTGGAGTTAAGACTAGGCCAAAACAACAAAGTAAAGTATTTCCACTATTTAGTTTAGAAACATGATCTACCAACAATAAAAATAAAGCATGCATATGGAAGCAAATAACAAACAAACAAAATAAAAATCACACAAAATCATGGGTTGCCTCCCAAGAAGCGCTTTTCTTTATTTACGAGTCTTGTAGCTAGACTCAAGGTCATGGGTTACCGTGTATCGCTTATGCTCACATAACCAAGCGTGAGCCATCTAATAGTCGCCTCATCTTTCTTATAATCATCTCCCAACTCTAAACATCCGCGATAGTATCTTTTATTCTTTTCATGAGTATATTTAAGCCCTTTTCTCTTATCATTCTCACTTAGCATTTCTATGGGCGGATATCTACTACACTTCTTCATGGAAAAATCCTTGAACCTAGGGTGTGTGCGGGGCATTTGGTAGACAAAATCTTCATCCCCATCCGAGAATGTAATTAACCCTTCTATAAGTTTTTCATCAAGGTTGGTCAACCTTTTGAAGGGTTTTCCAAACACAACTTGGGTTAACTTATCATCAATAAATTCTCCTAGACTCTCCATAACCATGAACTCAACAAGATAAACCAAGCTTCCTACAAACACATGCAATGGTATTGCCCTAGCAATAATATTTTCTCCTTTGTATTCTAACTCATCTACAATGATTTTATTATATTCATTACGCGAGATTAGGTTCATTGGGAGAGATGAGTTAAGATAGGCGTTAAAGCTCCTAAATCCGATCTTACAAGGAAATTGCATGTTTAATGAACTATCACTCTCAATCCTTGTTCTAGGGTCGACATACCTAAGAGGGTTCACTTCCTCTTCCATCCTATCCTCATTAATCACATCACCATCATCAAGATCCTCGTCGGAGTCTGAATAGTAAAAAGGACTAGCCCTACGGTCATCATCATGGTCTGATTCCTCTAACTCAGAATAATTGTCAAAGTGGTGGTTAGGTGAGAGGTTCGGTGGGTTTTCATTTTCCACTAAAGGGATTGGGGCGGGCATTTGGTAAATCCTACGACGAAAAACACGAATAACAGGAATCAAACGATCAATGTTATTGTTATCCATCGAGATAATTTACGAACAAAGGAAACAAAGAAATAAGATAGACTAAAGAGATCTTAAAAATAAAAATAAAATCTTACTAGAAAGGAATCTAGCAAGTAGACCTAATAAAAAAAGATTCTAACCTAGACAATAACTATTCCCCGGGCCGCGGCGCCAAAAACTTGATGCGTAGGGATTGCACCAGGCTTTACCCCTCAAGAGATCTTGAGAAGCTTACAACCCCCACCAGGCAGTGTACCTGATCGATGTAGTATAGTATAATGACAAGTACCGGTGGATTGATCGTTCAGCTAGGAATAGTGTCGCTAGGATTAGAAAACCTAAAGACTATGTCTAGAGATGAGGGATGATTCTTTTTGTATTTTTATATTTTCAGGAAAGCAAGTAAAAATCTCGGGTTTGAAGGATTTGGGCGGAATTAGTTGCTAGTCAACTAACCCAATACTAAGATGCAATCAAAATAAAATACTAAAAATGAAAATAAACTATATTAACTAAGGTTGTGAGCAATATATGGGAGAAATGTGTTTACTTAGATTTCACTACTCCCTAGATATCTTTTACACGTTAATTACTTGTTATAGTTGCGTGGATGACGGATTGTATTCCTTAATACCATTCATGGGGTGGCATACTTACTTCCCCAATCCTATGAGTGCCTACTTCACTCCTATGCCGAGCCGGCTAAGAAGCTCCTAACATTGGATCATTAGAATTTACTCATGCATTAAATACAACCAATAAAACCTAGTACACATCGGTTCATGTTTCCTAAGACGTTCAAGTATGTTACACAATGGAGATCTGCCAGTTTTCTTAAGCCTAACATTGAAATCATTCATCCAATACAACCATAAACAAGTAATCAACACATAATTAACATCTAGGTTTCATTAGATCTAAGCAAACACCAGATAAATCTAGCCTATCATATTGAAATCAAGACAAGCACAAGATATAGACAACCAACACATAGACATGTTGATTGAATTAAAGAGAAGACTTATCTTAATAGCACATGAAAGGATTCAAGGAGTGAAAACCCTTGAATTTACTGTAAAATATGAGCTAGGGTTCACAAAGTTCGGCCCTAGGGTTTCTCCACACAAGTTTCTCTCTAATGAATGAAAAATAGAAAACTATATATAGAATTTGGAAGGTGACGGCATCAAGAACAAATGTCTGACGCCGTCATCTCGCCGCCAAATAGTTCCTTGGACTGCCTAGATCTGGATCTGACGCCGTCATGTATACACCTTATGCAGGCCGTCATGATTTTAACTCTTGACGCTCTTCTTGTGACGCCGTCAGGTTTGTACTGGGTCGTCACCAAATTAACTCTTGACGCCATCATGCTCTTCCTCTTGACGCCGTCATACACTGTTCCCAGCATGGAAAATTAAGTCTTTGGCGTTTTCTTCACTTTTATGCTCCAAAAACGTCCGAATTGCTTCCTTTTCCAGATTTCTCTCCCAAAGTACCTAAAATCACAAAAGGAACGATTTAGGGTAATATTTGATCAAATAAATTCAATTCCAGGCTTAAATGACCCCCTAAAAGTGGTTCATTTTTCGCCTCATCACTACTGCTCACTACTGATTTACTTAACAAATTAAAGGCTAAATTGAAACAGAAAAGCAACAAGAAATACTGCAATACTAAAATGATAAAAATGGAAAAGTGGGAAGCTTTCAAAGCCTTCCAAGCTTATGAACTGAGGAACAGTGAACCAATGAACAAGCCTAATGCTCCTTTGAGCTCTAAACCCAATTCTTTATCCCATCCTACTACTGCTTCCTTCTTCTTCAACCCTTTACCATGAATTTTTATTTTATTTTGATTTTTCTTATAATTTGAAGCAATTTTGAAAATTGTGGTTCCTGTTTGATATAAAAGCTCATAGAGCTTTTATAAACTCTCTGTGTTGGATTATCAGATCATACAAACACTTGCAAATAATTAATGAAGCTTACACAACAACTTGAAATTCTTAAAAGGAACTTGAAATTTGAAAATGAGCTTAAAACTTAAAACTTAAATTGCATTCACTGAAAACAGGTTACAAGGGTACATAAACAATAAAAAAAAAAAAAAAAAAAAAAAAAAACTAAGTTAACTTTTCTACATGCCTTTTGAGGCTTACAAAGCTTACTACTTATAATAAGATACTAATAAAAATCATACACTCCCCCACATGGCTTCCTGTTGCTAAGTTGTGCTCCCAATGACTTCTCCTTTGACTCTTGACTAAATCCCAACTGTCAATTTGATCTATGCCTCATCTCAGCCGTTGATTGAGATTTTGGCGCCAAAATGGAACGGGGTAAGTATTAGTGGTTCTGGTGAAGATATTAATTGGAGAGGAGGGGTTGGTTTGGTAGATGGGGCGCATTAATTTAGGGGGTTTGTTTGGTGAAAAGGTGGAGGGGGGGGGGAGACATAGTACCCTGGCTTTAGGGGGAAAAGGAGGTTAGGGGTGGAGTTGACCGGTCTTTTGACCGTGTTGACCATTTGACCCTGTGGGGTGTTTAATATTAAAATGGTGTTGGGCCTGGGGTGTTTGGTTTGGGCTTGGATTTGGTTTGGTTATGGATTTGGTTTATAGAAATACAAAGAGTCCGGTTTGGTGGTATTATTTTACAAGGACCAATTTTGTAATTTCTCAAAAGTTTAGGGACTGAAGTAGTACATTTCCCAAAGTCATTCCAAGGACCAATGTTGCCACATATCAATAATCCAAGAACTAATTTTTGCATTTTCCACTTTTCAAAATTCCCAGGGATCATTTTTGCCAGATTTGAAATTTTAGGGACCAAACATGTCAACTTTTGAAACTTATGACCCAAGTGTTATGTTTTGTAATATTTGACTTTCAAAAGGCTTGGGTTGACTTCTCTTTCAAAATAAATGCATAGGGACTATTTTTGATAAGTTTTGAAACTTGGGGGACTGAAACTGCCAATATTACAAACTTTGATCATTTTTCATTTGTTTTGCTTATTTTGCATTTAAAACATATAAAACACAATCCCTGGGATAATTTCAGTATTTTGATGACTTTTTGATTGTTTTTGTATGTTTTGCAGTTCAGATTTGATCAAAAATGATAAGTGTTTGAGCACTCATCACTATCCTTCCATGAGAAGTCATGGGTTTTTGAATTGTTGATATGAAGCTGAAAATTGATTTAGGAGCCTGTTTCCATTAAATGTATCAATCAAAGTGACGCACTCAAAGTTTTTCTGTTAAAAGATTGAATTATGATAAAAAAACGTTCCAAAAATAACTCAAAGAGGAGGTTTGACCGAAGTTTTGAGAGTTAAAATGTATTAGTTGACTTTTTTGACTTTTTTTTGTTTCTCCTCTTTTGAGATGCATTAAAGGTGTTGTACATTTGCTTCTAATTAATGCGCGTGCTTTAGGGAACTTGTGCAAAACCTTATTTTATTAGTTAAAATAGATAAAATAGATATATGTATCTAACACAAATCCCGTAAATGACTTTACTTTTGAGGCTAACAATCTTTCCCCAAGTGATGTCATATGGGAATTGTTTACATCGTTCCCTACAAGTAAAATATAAATACAACATAAATGCAGCAGCTTTGAGAATGTCTTCATAGTCTTCTAACTTCATTAATCTTCAAAGCTTCATGAATCTTCTCAGCTGCAATCTTTGTACTAGTAGAAGAACAACGTAAGCAAATCTAATTAGGGATTGAATATGACTTGTTAAACTCACAAACCAAATACAAAGTTCGGTCGCCTGGGCAATCAAATGGAGCAAAATGGGTTGGGGGCCGCGTCGTGCTTGGGTACTTTTTGAGTGGGAGACACGTCCTCTAATGGGGACAACTGAAGGTTGGGTCACCCATAACGACTAGCCTAACACCCGTGGGTCCTGTTTGTTTAGTTGAAAAATAAATAAAAATCCAAGACAAAACCAAAATAAAGAATGCAGCTTACTCGCATTCACATATACAGTATAATGTCACCTGCCAACTTTGACTTTAACAAGTCAAATGTATTCAAAACTAACTAATCAAGTGATTCATTTTGTGTCCACGACGCCATTGAAATATTCTTTCGTAACCCCAATTTCTTCCATCCTTCTTATTAACAATTCCACTTTATTTAGTTATTTTATTATTATATAAATAAAAAAGCCGTAAGTATTTGAAGATTGATTAAAAAGATCAAAATAATGGATGCAGTAAACAACAAGCCGTTGTTATAAAACTATATCTTATAGCCTTATATAAGTCCACATATAAGATTATTATAATATAAGTCCCAAAATAAACCAGAAATTTTAGGCTTATGAAATTTAGACTTTAACATGACTATAAGACAAAAAATAGTTTTTTAGTGTCTACGGGCTCTACATGCCCAGGGTTTTCTACTAGCTATCCTAATAGATGGGCTACGCCACATATGATATCAGTGGAATATCGTACTATCCTTAAGTATCGCTTTATGATACCTTTATTTTCCAGTTGATGAGATATGTGTAGTTTGTCGCAAGGCATGTTTGGCTTCCTTTGGGGAACATGCAGTTCAATGCAAAGAGCTCTTGAGCTTCAAGTACATACACGATATGGTTAAGATGTCATTTTTGACATTTGTAAGCGTGCTGGGATCTCCGCCAACAAAGAAGCACCTATGAACTTTTTAACTGACGTGTTGGATAGAAGATCCATGCTCAGACCGAAAGACGTTTTGATGTTAGGATGGGTTGGAGAGAAACCTGCATGTGTGGATCTAACCGGGGTTTCTCCTGTTAGTTTTATAGACATAAAATAATAGACATGTGTTAGGATCGAACTCGAGATCATAGGATTGCACTCTTTACGTATGAAGAGTAAATGAATAATAATTATTATAAATGTTAAGAATAATTATTAAAACACTAAAACACCTAACGACCGTTAGTATTTAACGGAAAGTGACTAACGACCATTAGACGAAGAAAATGAAAGTATTATATGTGATTAATTGGAAGGTCAAGAAGGTTCCGAAATCCCCTAGGTGGTCCTAAACCGATCGGCTAACAAGGGGGGCATCTCCTTTGTGCCTTGGACTCCAAGTTACATCACCTATATAAACAAACTCAAGGTTATTGTTTTCTCATAACTTGTACACATAACCTAAAAGTTTTCACTCCTTCTTTTCTCTTACAAAGCAAATCGATCCACCCTAAACCTTTAGGGAATCAAATTTTTTTTTAAGCTAAAAAGTGTTTTGTGTTTATTACTTGCATAATATTTTACTTGAATTAGTACATGTGTACAAGAACGTGATATAACCATACTATTGGTTATATCTTGGATTGAATAACAAAAACGTAAGGGGTTATTCGTGTAATCCACATAAACCCTAATTAGGGTTCATAAGTTGAAGATTTGCTTTAGTTGATTCTTGTTCGGGCTAGAATCACAACGGTACGTTTACTATTTATTATTGGTTAATTAATTACATGTTATATGATCTTGTTATAACGCTTCCGCATTTGTTTACTTGATGTTTATTGTTTATATTTATGCATGTCATGTTATATTATTCCAACAGTGGCATCACGAGCCGTTATAATGTGTAATTAATTATCGAAACGCATAAAAATTGAATCTTGATTTGTTATGTTACATGTTTTGTCGATTTTAGGGTTTAGAATAATCCAAACCCTATTTTTTTTGTTTGGGTTGATTTACCTAAATAGTTTTAGGGTTTTGGTTTTGGTTTTGATTTTTAATATGATTAGAAACCCTAGGATTGACATGTAATTGTTTATGCGTTTTAGTAAACATCTTGGTGCAATATGTTAATTGTTAAGTTTAATCAATGGAAAAGTGCATGTTTGCATGGATTTTATTGTATTGTAATTTAAATTGTTTAAATAGGATATATGAATTAAATTGTTAAGTTATATCTTAAACATGTAAATGTATTAATAGATATCGATTTGGGGAAGACTCAAATATTAAGTAATCAATTACGTGCTATGTGGCGTTTATTTAATTTTGGCTTACGCAATCGATTCGTCGATGTATGTGGTTCTACTTCCTTTGAAGAGAGAGCCCCAATTGAATAAATACATTATACACCTAGAATTGATTTTTAATAGGATTATTTAATCAAATTTGCATGTGGCTACATGTTTTATACATATTTAATTGTTATGTTGTGTATATGTTTATTTAGTTGTGTTATTTTTAATTTGTATTACTTGTTTTTTGTTTATTTTTTTATGTGAGACATGTTTATAAACGAAAAAGGGTAATTTTTGAATAGAAAAATAATATGGGCTAAATAAAGGGCGAAATTTGTTTTGGTTTTAAGAGTCAAAATTACAAGGTTTTACTGAATGATGTTTTTGTACGTAATGGTTAACTAGGCGGACCGAAGTTTGACAGACTATAAGGTGGGTATAAGTGGAAACGGGTTTTCTAAGAGATTCGCTCTACCGGGTTTCCACGCTTGCTTGTGCGTCAAATTAGACTTACCGAACAACCATTACATGTACACTGTCATCTTAAGGGTGAATTGATTATCCGAAACACTAAGCTTTAGGGCTTATGCAAAAGTATAATATAGTGGACGATAATTGTTGGTAATTCTTTAATTGGTGAACCAAATACCTCAATCAAAACTTTGTTATTTTGCTCTTAGTGAATTGGTAAATAAAATTGTTTTGTAAAACCAATGTTATGAAGTTGTATGCATGCTTCTTCATACATTATTTTGATTACACGTCAAAATTAATACCCTTATAAAATTAAGTCGAATGCCATCTAATTAAAAACACTTGAAGTTGTAGTTTACGTCATGTGAGAACTTGGCTAGATTTCAATGGAGAGGTAAATTTCATAATTTCATTGCTAGCAGATCAACTGATGTAATGAAATTATGAGTTCGCAGTTTTTAAGTTAGACGACTTAAACTGAGTAGGAAGTGATAACTTGGACTCAAGGCATTAAGATGGGGATCAAACATGCTTACATTACAAAAGTTGGGTAATTGTAAATCCCATAAATCTAGGAATTGGAAAAATGTTGTGCCAAGACAAGTTACCTCATATTATATTTTCATTACTAGCAGATCAACTGATATGATGAAACTATGTTTATGTAGGATCCTAGTTTTCAAGAAAATTCTATGGATTTGATTTCCTTGGGTATTTTTATATTCTTAAAAAAATTGTATTATCAAAAATACTAATGGTTTGAACTTTCTTTATTTGTAGAAATGGCTCAAACTGATAAGACCAATTTATGTTCTGTGTTCAAGGCTTACTTTGAACGAGAAAAATTTGACTGGCACAGAGAATTTCAATGAATGGTATCGTTCACTCAGGATTGTCTTGAGTGTAACTGATCAACTTGAAATCTTGAAGACGCCTTGTCTTGTTGAACCAACTGGACCAACTGCAACTGATGCAGTAAAAGCTGCTTGGAAAGAAGTTTATAAGATGCATGTTGATGTGGCCTGTTTAATGCTGGGGGCGATGACACCTGCCTTACAAAGGCAGTTTGAAGATTTCTTCCCTATGAACATGATTGATGAACTTAAGAAACTGTATGAGAAACCAGCAAATGTAGAAGTTTATGATTTGATGGAGTCTCTACATGGTTGTAAGCAGGGTGATGGTGAACGTGTGAGTGCTCATGTATTGAAAATGAAAAGTTACATGGATCAATTACAAGCACTTGGCAAACCCTATGACAATGATATGGCTGTGAACTTAATCAATAGATCCCTTAACAAGGAATTTAGTGGTTTTGTTAGGAACTTCAATATGCATTGCGTGGGGAAGACAATGAGTGAATTACACGCACTGCTTATTGATTATGAAAAAGGTTTACCACTCAAGGCTCCTACACCCCAGGTACTTGCTATTCAAGGGGGTAGAATTAACAAGCCAAATGCGAACTAGAAGAAGGGTAAGGGTAAGGGTAAGGGTAAGGGTAAGGCTGATAAGAATAAGAAGGTTATGGCTTATCAACCTCCTCATCCTAAGAAGAACCCTCCAAAGAAGGATAATCCGAAGAAGGATCAAGGATGCCCTTACTGCTAGGTGATGGGTCACTGGAAGATGAATTTTCCTCTTCATCTCGATGACTTGCGAACTAATAAAGTTAAGAAGACTGGGCACGTGGGCGCCAGTACTTCAGGTAACTTATTTGTCATTGAATTATTTATTTTATCCCATAAAATAAATTCTTGGGTATATGATACTGGATGTGGTATTAACATATGTAATACACTGCAGGCGTTTAGAGAGGAAAGGAGACTATTGATTTGCTCAATTATATGTATATTATAAGTATCGAGGAAATCCGCAAGAAATACAGATTACCTGACTCTTATCCCAATGAAGGTTGAATGGAATCGTTGAAATTCGATTCGCCAAATCGTGTCGTGAAAAGTGAAAAGTGAAAATAGTGAATGTGAAATACAAATAGTGAAAAGAAATCACAAATAAAGCAGCAAGTACAAACTATGTATACACAAGTGATTTAAATCTAAAAACGGAAATTCAAACGCGAGTTAAAAACGTAACGTCCGAATTAAAACGTAACTATTTATTAAAACGTCCGAATCTTAAACTACTTAAAATAATTTTGAGAAAAAGAAAAATAATTTTTTAAGTTTTTATTTACTTTCTATTGATTTATTTCTAATTTTGGAATTTAAAAAGTAATTAAAAATAAGAGAAATTGTAAAAATAAATGGGAAAAATATAAAATCAACTTTGAAAAATCTAAAATAGTAGAAAAGAATTATCTAAAATATTTTTGGAATTTTTAAGACTTTTTTTGATTTTTATTTGATTTTTGTTTATTAAAAAGGATTTAAAAATGATTTAAAACTAAAATTAATTGAGAAAAATAGTAAAACAATTCAGAAAATATGAAAAATTCACAGAAAATCTAAAATATTTTAAAGAAGTTGGAGAAAAATTTTGAAAAAGAAATAAGCTAGAAAAGTGCTTATTGAGTGCTAAACAGCTTATTGCAAGTGCTTATTACACTGGTACAAAAAGTTGTATTGGTCACGCCAAAAATGTGTGACGATATGCATATAGTCACACACGTTTTTTTCGTTGTGTGTCACTAAAGGTCCCGCCACCGTAGGTGGCATATGGTCACATTGTTGAGTTCGTGGCCATTTCCATCGAAAAAGAGTGCCCAAAACCCCGAATATGTGTGACAAATTAGACACAAGTTTTGTTGGATTAGTATCAGTGACCGTAAATACTTTATAGTCACACGAATGTTTTTTGAGAGTAACTATTGTTCGTCCTTTGGCCACATAAATATATAATATATGTGACACTTGAGATGATTTATTTGACTAAATATGTATTATTTGTGACTATTTCCCGTCCTGTGGCAACATGAGTATATAATAAATGTGACGTTTGTGATGATGAAGTCACACAATAGGTATTGTTTTTTTTTAGTTAAGTCACATACAATTTAAAAAAAAAAAAAAAAAAAAAAAAAAAAATGGCCAAAAATGTTAATAAGTATGACCATATGTTGTTTAAAGTGAAGAAATGTGTATTTTGTGTGACTATTGTTCATCCAATGGCCACATTAATTTTTTGTTTGCGTGGCCTTTTATAATATTTAGTCACACAAAGCATATTTGTTTTGGGTATTTAATCACATAAAATTAAGCATAAAGTGGCCAAAAATGTTAATAAGTGTGACCATGTGTTGTTTAAAGAGAAGAAATGTATATTTTTTGTGACTATTGATCATCCAATTGCTGCATAAAATTTTTTTTGTGTGGCCTTTTGTAATATTTAGTCACACAACGAATTAAGCAAACAGTGACAAAACATGTTAATAAGTGTGACTGTATGCATCTTTTAGTCACATTTAAAAATCAATATATATCAAAACAAATTCAAATATATATCAAAACAAATTCAAATACAATAAAACTGGAATGTATATATCTGAACCACTAATACATATCATATAAGCAGTACTAACTATATAAACCAACAGTACTAACTTATAACTAACAGTTGTAACTAATACACTAGCAGTACTAATAGTTGTAACTAATACACTATCAGTTTCAACGAGGGCTTCATGTTCTTCGTCCAACCTTTTTATCTTTTCTCTGATTCATGAAAGTAACTGAAGTTATTTGCAAAATGGGAAGTAACCATCTTGTTTTTTTTCCTTAAAATTTTGCTCGTGGCATCCCTGATTCATGAAAGTAACAGAAGTACTTTTTTTTTTTTTTTTTCCTTTCCTGAAAACAACAAAGTGAACAAAAGATTTGGCGATAACAAAAGATTTGGCAATAACAAAAGATTTGGCAAAAACAAAATGCAAAAGTTATAATACAATGTCGCGAAGAAAAAGTGTATCTGCAGTAGAGAAACTAACCTGTTGTGTGCAGAGAACGATACCCATTACACTTGGGCTGATTTATGTAGTCTTTGAACTTTCCAGGTACTTCAGGCCATAACCCATGAACAACCTTAAACACTTTATAGCAGTCTTTATTTTCCACAATCAGCCTTAGCCCATGAACATCATGGATTTCACCCATACTCAGCTTTTTCCTACACCAATATATACCATGTCAAGAACATAAATGAGTATCGCTTTTAATAGCTGAATACAGTATACAACCAGATGATCTAATTCTGATATTTCCGAATAGATAATTTCTGGATAAGATTCTAATATGCTAATCAATATAAGGAACTCTTATCCCAAAGCATAGCAGATAGAGGATTAAAATCAGGGGACGGAGCTAAATTGGCTCTAAAGGGGTTAACTGACCCCACTTGACCACTTTTCTTTTGTTATTGTAGTGTAAGATTAGCGTCGATTCAGCGCAATTTTACTTATGAACCCACACTATTGCTTGCAACATATGAAAGAACAGCAAAGTTAAAGACTACAGTTTAGGGGAAAGAGACATACTTCAACATTTTGCAATGAACGCTATACAAGCTTTTGTGCCGACCATATAGAACATGATAGCAAACAGATTCATCCTTAAGAGCTTCTTCCAATTTTTCAGCGGCGGAAGTGACCATTGCTTCATTAAATGACTTGAGAAGTTGGGAGGATAGATCTGTGTACCGCTCTGGGTTAATATACTTAAAGCAGAGATTTTCCAACTGCTCCTTCCAACTAACAATTCCAAAACGGTTTGCCAGAGGAGCAAATATTTCCATAGTTTCCTTTGCAAACCTGTACTATTTTGACAAAGGTAATGCATCCAGTGTCATCATATTGTGCAGCCTATCAGCCAATTTAATTAGTACAGCCCTGGCATCAACCATTCCTAGAAACATAGTGTGTATACGATCTGCTTCAATGATTTTAGTTGTTGTATTGCTTTCACGAGCAAGCTTACTCAATTCACTCAATCTGGAGACCTAAAAATATCCAACAAGATTATTAATTTAGCTATAAACATCTTTAGAAACTATAGACGCCCAATATCATTTGTACCAAGCAACTTCATAGACCAGACATAATTACAGACTACCTAATCTTTGCAGAAAAAGTGACCATCATATTTAACGAATAATGTCCTAAAGCCAAAAGAGGGCTACACATGATGCTCACTAAAAAACAACAGCTGATAAAGTATAACAGCGGTTAATCAGATCCATTGTACCACTTTCTTTTATTTTATTTTTTCGCGGTGCCTTATCTCGATACAACCCCTAACCGGGTCGTATCACATACTCGAATTTCAGCACACTTGTTTCATGTTTACTTTAAAACTACAAACTTTACTTATCAATGTGGAACGCAGATTCTTTTTCCTGAAGATGGAGTGTGATATATGCTACTCGAATCTAATAAATTATAATAATTACCTCTTTTCCAAGTCGCTCCTTTACAAATTCATCAACTTGAGCCAAATCAAGATTCAATGCAACAAGTCCACTATTACCACGCTTCCCAAACAACATGTCGGGTTTCACAACTAGCTTGGATGAAGATAGCCATGGTTCCCTCTCTACTAGCTCGGTAAAGTCTGTTGACTCTGTAACCTATTGCACCAAAAAGATACCGATAAACTAAGCATTTCACTGGTCAACCTTTTGATTGATATCAAGAGTATAAATATGGCAACCATTGGTTATGAACCTTGACTCTCCATTTTAAGTATACCTTGTGATTCACATCCGGTGTTTAAATTTAAATTTATTCATAATTATTAATAAAGCGAGTAAAGAAAAACTTAAATTAGACCAAAATGAACTTAAACTAATGGAATATAACTACCAAAGGCGAGTAAAGAAAAACTTAAATTACCAAAGTAGCCCATTGTTGTAACTTTAATTACAGTTACAAATCTAGGATATAAAAAGGTACAATTACCTAAATGTACCATTTTGGCCAAAATTAGCTATCAACAAGTGGCTCTAAAGCAAATTCAGATGCTTACCTTAACTCCTGCTTGACGCTTGTTAATGATCAACATTGCCAACAGCTCACTTTCCAAATCTTCTGCCACAATTAGCAAAGGTCTACGTTTATGTCACAACAATAAAAAACGATAACTGTTATTTTAATCAATCAGCAAAAGAATTCGGACGGAAATGGTATAAACTGTATCTTAGTTACCTCTACAGCGAGCTCCAAGATTCTGACAAGGGAGTTCATGTCTGAAACTTTTTTGTCGTGAATAAAAATCTATGGATGCTCTAATTCCTGCCTACATGCAAAGAACATGTTCATGTAATATGAGAAACGGTAACTTGCAGCAAATAATAAGTATTGTTTAGAGCAGACAGGTCACTAATTGATGAATACTAGGTATAGCAGCAACTTAAACTCATTATTATGAACATGGGTCAGATTGGGTTGGATTACTATTATAAAGTAGCTAAAATATGACATGGGTCAAAAGTCATCTAAAAGTGTTAGCAGGTCAGCCCAAACTGACCCTAACTATTTTGATTTGCACAGAATATTACCAGTTTTGAGCTGAACCAATTTTGGACCAGTACAACAATTTTTGGCACCTCTAATGTTAGCTAATTAAAGAGTCTTTGTAAATCTGCACTTTCAGGTGCCCTTATTTTTTTAACTTAAAGGGATGCCATTTGTGACAAATTAAAAAATAGCTACTTTCAGCATCGACAAATACAAGTACTGTATGAATTATCTACTCCAATCAGATACTAAGAAGTGTAGAGGTTATACATACACATTTTTGTGTCTTTGTGTCGGTCACAAAATAAGGAGAGATGTAACCTCGGCCTAGCTTCATCCCCTCAACAACTTCGAGTTCATTATCTAATGTATTGCCGTCCTGCAACATTATTAAATCAATTACTTTTTAAATAAACAATCAGTGATAAATAACTAATGATCTGGGACTGAAATAAAAAATGTTCTTACAACAACTGTAATTACGCCTTCTTTTCCAACTACAAAAACAAAAAAGACAAATAATTAGTTAGCATCAAAACTGAGATCTAAAACAGATGTGTATTTTAGCAAATTAGGGTTTAGTAATAACAATAAATAGAATAAAATTACCTCATGTTTGATTGAGAAGAAGATTAATACAAGTGTAACAGATAAGAGAGAAAAAGGATGAGATAAGTGTAGAGAAGTGGGTTTTTAAGTTATGGGGTTTCTAGTTGTGGCTACCCGCACCGCATGGTACCCTCCTTTCCTGTAACATTCCAAATCTTCATCTTCTTCTGATGCTGATGACGATGATGATGAACAAGACATGTTTTAGTTATGCAATTGATTGATCGGTTAATTAGATTATTATTTGATCTGTTTGAAATGAAAAGTTTTTCTTCCTGGTGGTAGAGAAGAAAGAAAGACAATGAGATAAGTTTGGGTTATGTGACCTGGATAACTATTAGATAACTGTTGGAGGGACATGAAAATGTAAATTTGATTTTGGGGAAAAAGGTTGTCACACCCCCAAATTCATGATTTGCAGCGGAATGAAATACCTGAGGCGTGACTGTCCTAGCACCACAGTTATAGTTATATTGAACGACCTAAAGTGTCGTTTTGAAAATACATTGTTTGATTAATTTAAAACATTCAGAGTTACAAAACATAGGTCCCAAAAGGTTGATAAGTTTGCGGAAATAAGTTTGGTACAATCAAACGATAATACATAAGTGCATGAAAATCCAAAGTGAGACGCGTCAACTTCGCTACTCAATGAAATGACTCCATGCATGCCATGAAGGATATGTCTTAGTTATCTGAAAATACATTGCTAAAACAGTCAACAATAATGTTGGTGAGAAATCATAGGTTTATGAATTAAATCATATGTACAATAGCCACAAGTATAAACTGAAGTGACAAGATGTCAAAATAATGCTACATTGGCTCTTAAGCTCATGACCGCAAAGCTAGACATGATATGAAATGGCCCCAACCGAGTGTTTACCAGGCACTCAAATATGATTCAAATGAAATGCGTCCGTATGACTCGTTGGTGCTACCAACTCGGACGGGGGAGTCACCCCCAATAGATCTATCCACTCACTCACGCTTACGCATAATTAACGGTTCATGATAATAAGGGGACTTGATATGGTAATGAGGAAACTTAAGCAATGTATGGAATTTGATACTTTGGCATGTACAAAAATAAATGTTGCAATGTATTCTCCCCCGAGAGTTTTGAAATGAAATAAGTAATTGAAAACATGGCTATGAAAACTCACCTGATATGATAGCAACAATGATAATGGTAGATACGATGAAATGAGGCTCCGTCTCTAACCGCGACCTATTATGTATGATATGATCTATGATAAGTAATGATACAATGTTATACATGCAAATACTTATGTTATCGATACCACTCGTTAATTTTGAAAATAACGTTTATCGTCGATAATACATTTTTGACGTCTCGTTAAGTTATAAACTACTTTTCATGTAAGTATGTTGAAACGATACTCCACGATCCTCGTTTGGCGTTCTATCGGTAAATATAATGTTTTCGTCGTAGTTTAATATCTTTCATAACTTGAGAAAATATGTCCAATTTGGTCGCTCAAAACTAGTCGTGAAATATTGTGCATTAAGTGTTAGAGTTTGAACTCGGCGTTTTTGAAAACCTTGCAATGATATCTAATTGTCGTATTATATAACTTTTGATCATATGCGCCTACGGCTCTTCATTGTTGTTACTTGAAAAATATAGTTTTTAACACTTAGAATATATTTTCATATAAAGCTGTCAAAAATATAGCCATGTAAGTTGATATGGCTCTGGATGATCTTCCACATCGAGACCTAGTTTCTCGACCATGCTTGTTGCCACCATATTTTCACAAGTACCACCATCGATGATGACGCTACACACCTTCCCTTTAGTTGTACATTTGGTTCGAAATATGTTATTTCGCAGCCATGATGTATCATCAACAATTTTGGACACTGCTACATTAAGAACACGTTGTGTTACCAAGGATTCACCACGATCAGCATATATAACCTCATCTTCATCGTCAATTTCTTCCTCCCCATTATCGGTGTCGTATACAGGTGGTGTTTCTTGAACTAAAGTCACCAGTTGTTTGTTTTGGCAGTCCCTTGCGAGATGGCCTATTCCTTGGCATTTAAAACATCGAATGACACGTTGGGTTGTTGAAGTACTTGGAGTGTCAGGTTTTGTTGTAGACAATTTGACGGGTGCTGCTGGTGTCAAACGAGACGAAGCAGGGAATCGAGTTCCCGTGGATCGCCCCTTGTTCTTTAACTGTTTCTCAACTTTAAGTGCCAAACGACACACATCCGCGTATGTCAAATATTGTTGTAGATGTACCATGTCAGCAATATCCGCCTCAAGAGCACCCAAAAACCGAGCAATTACCTGTTCTTCTTCTTCGTCCACAGCGCACCTCATACGAAGTCGATCAAATTCAGCAATAAAATCCTCAACAGAGGACGAAGTGCGTTGAGAAAAATTATGGTATTCTAGGATGGCTTCTTGTCTATGATTAATGGGAAGAAATTTTGCGCACAACAATTTCTTCATCTTGTCCCATGTCTCCACTTTGGATTTTCCCTCTCTCAATCGCTGATTTTTCACATGCTCCCACCATAGTGACGCTGATTTACGCAGCTTAATAGCAACAAGTTTCACCTTCAGCTTCTCGGGAATATCCCGTAGGTCAAAAATCCTTTCCACTGTGCTCAACCAATCAATAAAATCATCCGGATGTGCCTTTCCCACAAACTCTGGAATCTCTAACTTCATTCCAAAGTTGCGCAAAGGGTCAACACGGTTCCTCCCACGAAGATTCTGATGACGCGCACCAAAAGGGTTCTTGTAGGACCTTAAATATCACAACTTTATCACACACAATATAAGCACAATAAGAAGGAAAGATGGAAAGATGGTGACTTGTAGTATGTATATGTAATTCGTATGTATTAGAGAGAGAGATGGAAATATGAGAGAATATTATTAAGAAACACACACAAATACACACACAAGCACACACCTCAAATGAGCCTTTGAGGTGTTTATATAGTTCTTAACATGAGATGCCCTATGGGCTTTCTATGGGCTTGGGCTTGGACTTGGTTACATGGTTGGATAACTAGGCTTATGAAACATAGCACATAACATATTAGCTTGCCAAGTCCAAGGCCCAATGACTAAACTATTACTAATCTTAACAAATGACACAAAGTTACAATATGAGAATGACCATCACTTCATAATACATATTTTTAATGCTAACAATCTCCCCCTAAGGGGTGGTCATTCGAATAATGCTCCACGTGAGTGGGTCTTCCGTGTTCTTTGTCTTTAACTTTGTGTGTCGTTGTAGAATAGTCTTTAGTCTTTGTTCCTTCATACATTGTGATCTTTGATAACTGATTTTTCATCGTTCTTTGTTCCTTTGTGATGTGGAGTTATCTGCCTTTCGTCACTTCTGCGTCTGTGGTGGTTGTTTGCCATTCCAACATGCTCATACATCTTTGGACTTTGATATTCATACGCACGTAGTTCCCTTTCTTTCACTTTGATCCTTAGTCTTTATACTTTGTAGATTCTTCTTTTTGGCGTAGAATCTTTCTTTGAACTTTGTGTTGTAAAGATCTTTGAGGGAGCTTTCTTTAACTTCCAGATGTATGTATGAGCACGTGGAATCTGTTGCCATGGAGATGAAGTGTCCCTACATATAAACAGTTAGCAATAAAACATCTGGTACTTACAGATAAGAATTAGAGATCGTCAACAGCATAGTGTGAAGACTCCTTCTAACCCTTACCAAGGCCGTTCCCATGTCAGATACTCTCGAGAGAGCTTACGAGACCTACTAAGTAGCTCAATGACTGGGTGAGTCGCTGGGGATCACTCCACGACTGTAGACCGTTTGAAACCACCGCGAACACTAAGCGTAACCCATAAAGAATTACCGAAGTGACCTGCTGTCAGGGCTACTTGATGTTGACCCTGGCAGGAATTTCCATTCAATCATTGAGAATCACAAAAGTGAATCCTCTCATAAATGTTCTGGCAGATTGCTAAGATCTGCGTAGGACTCTTAAGTTTACATCTGGCGTCCTTAATGTTGAACAACCAGTGTAGAAATATCATTTGTTCCTATGAGATCTTTTGATGAATCTCGGGGCTCTAGACTCGATAAGTGCACATTTGGTTTCCTATGCGGAGATTAGGGAGAGGTCTCCTGCTTCAATATCAACTATCTCTAAGAGACAGGTCGATAGATTACACTGGTTCCCCGTGAGAATGAAACAAGCTCTTTTAAGAGAACTTGAGTGGTTAAGAAGGTTTAGTGCAGTGCGTCACTGGGTCCATGATGTCTTTGTCTTCAATACAGGTGTCACCTTAGTAACAACCAGTAGCATGCGAATTGTACCCGGTGTCTGCCCTAAGGTTGAACATTTGGAGGGCTATTTCTTTTCACCCTTTTTCATAACTTTTCTTTTTAATCCTTCAACCCCTTCTTTCTCCTTTCTCATTTTCTCCTTTTTTCAATCATACCTAAGGACTTCTAATTCTAATCTATTTGAATTGTCCTTGGGTAGATCCCTCCGGCTCTGGCGGATCATAGGACGGTTTTTCTTAACCTTAGTCACCTTATAACTCCATGACTATCCTATCATTGCCATGAAACCATTTGTTGAAAATCTCTCAAAGTGTTTATGATAATAAAACACATTGTTGTTACCACTTTGAGAGTTTTGTAACTTTAGAAGGACTCCCCCTTCACATGTGCTCATGAATATTTAAGAAATTTGCACATGCGAGAGGAGTTTGCACTTTTGAATTGATCCACTTTCAGTGAACATGACCGATTCGAGACACGCTTACATCACTAGTTAGACTAGCTTGAAATTATTACCCGTCCTAGTCAAGTCCAAAGAAAGTCTCTCGATACGGTACATTCTACGCAGACAAGTCCTATTCGAGACACGCTTACATCACTAGTTAGACTAGCTTGAAATTATTACCCGTCCAGGACAAGTCTTTTCGATTACTGACATTTTAAGCTTCGTCAATTCATTGGTACTTACTGAGTCGAGCTCTTTTTGAGATTCAGTCACAAACTTTACACATTTTGATCACATTTTAATCATGTCTTCTCCCCCTCAAAAATAGCATAACGTGATATTTTTGATATCAACTGATTAATAAAAAGCTTTTTGGAGAGAAAGACAGATTTGATTTTGCATGAAATCGGAACATTTTTCTTTTTTGTACTCCCCCTTAATGATAGCATATTTAAAATCAATTTTAAGGGTTTAGAGGGAGTTATCTTGAGCACTCATTTGAAAGATTTTGAGAAATCTTTTGAATAATCTTGAAAAAGTGCTCAAGGATTTTGTTTGAAAACGAGTTTATGCTTGAAATCTTTTTCGTTTGTTTAGACTCGAACTTTTTGAAAAAGATTTTGTCATTGAACGTGCGAGTCCTTGATTTGAAAATAATCAGAAGTCATCGTTGAAGTCCGGGTTTCGTACTGGAGTATACGAAAGCCATTGTGAAGAAACTTTTGAGAAACGACATGTTTTAGAAAAACATTAAAAAGAACTCCCGCTCAAGCATCTGTACATGTCCGTATCATTGTTGAATGACATTTCTAGAAACGTACAGAATATTGATTTATACGAGAGACATGTCGTGAGAAGAATATTTTTGTATTTTTTGATTTTATATTGTTTTTGTATTTTTTGAAAATTTTATATTTTTGTATTTTGTTTTTGTTGGTTTTTCAAATTTTGTATTTTGTTTTTCAAAAGTATTTACAGCGAAGTGATTTTGAAAACATTTTTCAAGAAGATTCGAGAAGACGTTCTAGCTCCTCAGGAGTTAGGCTTCGCATGCCAATTCGTCGAACTAAATAGTCAAACCGTTCTTTAGGAAGGGCTTTAGTAAATAGATCGGCGAGTTGATAATCAGTCTTAACGAAAAATAATTCAACAGTACCCTCTTCCACGTGTTCTTTGATGAAATGGTAGCGGACTTTGATATGCTTCGTCTTAGAGTGATGTACGGGATTGCACGAGATGGCTATGGCACTTTTTGAGTCACAATACATAGGTATTCTGTCAAAATTAAAGCCATAATCTGTGAGCTGTGTCCGCATCCAGAGAACTTGGGCAGAACACACAGATAGAGACACATACTCGGCTTCGGCGGTTGATAGCGCAGTACAATCCTGTTTCTTTGAAGACCAGCTTACAAGCTTTTCACCCAAAAATTGTGCTCCACCTGATGTACTCTTTGCTGTAACTTGATCACCAGCATGGTCTGCATCTGAAAATGCTGTTAGATTAAACTCCGAATCCTTCGGATACCAAAGTCCCATGTTAATGGTGCTTCGTAGGTACCGAAAGATCCGTTTAACCTCTTTGAGGTGAAGTTCGGTAGGCTTTGCCTGAAACCGTGCTAATAAACATACAGCAAATTGAATATCTGGTCGACTAGCAGTCAGGTACATGAGAGAACCGATCATGCTCCGATATTTCTTCGGATCGATAGGTTTCCCAAACAAATCAGCACCTATTTTTGGTGAAGTGACCATTGGTGTACCAACAGAATCACAATTTTCCATTCCATGTTTTTTCAAAATCTCTATAGTATATTTAGCTTGATTGATAAAAATACCACGAGGGGATTGATGTATTTGTAAACCAAGAAAGAATTTTAGTTCCCCCATCATGGACATTTCAAATTTACTTTTCATGAGATTTTCAAAATGTTTTGAATGGTTAGGATTGGTTGATCCAAAAATAATGTCGTCCACGTAAATTTGAACGATCAAAATGTCATCTTTGAATTTTTGGATAAACAAGGTGTCATCAACCGTTCCTTTTGTGAAATTGTTTTTGAGCAAGAAAGATGATAGTTCGTCATACCATGCTCTTGGAGCTTGTTTTAAACCATAAATTGCTTTCTTAAGCTTGTAGACGTAGTCTGGATGATCTCTGTCGATGAATCCCTCTGGCTGACTCACATACACTTCTTCTTTCAGAGTTCCATTTAAGAAGGCAGTCATAAAATCCATCTGATAGACTGTGATGTTTTTGTGAGCTGCATAGGCTAAGAAAATCCGGACTGCTTCAAGTCTAGCTACAGGCGCGAATGATTCTTCGAAATCTATCCCTTCTTCTTGTGGATAACCTTTAGCCACGAGACGAGCTTTGTTGCGAATAACAGTCATTTCCTCATCTAGTTTGTTCTTCCACAACCACTTGAGATCAAGAACTCGTTTATCAAGTGGTCGTTCAACAAGTTCCTAACTATCATGTAACAGGTATTGAAGAAATTCCTCCTGCATCGCTTCAATCCAAGGGTTTTCTGCCATTGCTTCCCGAATGTTCTTTGGTTCTTTGAGGCTGATAGAGCAAATGTAGATGCACAATTCGAGATCGGTGGCAAGTTGTCTCCTTGTCTGAACTGGCTTTGAAGGTTCACCAATAACATGTTCTATTGGATGTTCTTTTGTCCATTTAAACGTAGAAGGGTACCTTGGGTTTAACGAATGTGTGTTAGATGGTTCTTGTAACCTTGAAGAAGATTCAGCAGAGTCTGTTGCAAACGGGTTTTAAAATACTTCTTCTTCTTCTTCTAACGTAACATCGTTTGAATTATTTGTTGGTTCTTCTTGAAAATTTGTGTTTTGGTTTTGCTCATCAATTCTTGGTAGTTCAGTTTCAAGTACTGGAGTGGCTTGAGTAGATGTAGATGATGTTGAGGTAGTTGGTGCTTCAGCTTCGATTGTTGTAGATGCATCCAGTGGTGGTGGTGGTGGTTGATGGTTTTGAGCGAGTGCAGCGGAATGTTGTGGAGATGCATTTGTCGAAGTTCCACCATAATATTCATCAAACATTAACTCGGAGAAATTTTCCAGTTCTTGTTCTGAAGGTTTATCCGTGTTTGTTGACTGAGCTCCTTGAGGTACGAGTCCTGAACTGATGTATCCAGAAGTCTGCATGTTTAGTGCGGGTCCTAATCCGTTTTGATTAGAAGCCATCGGATTAAGCGCGGGTTCTAGAGCGTATCTCTCAGAAGCCATTTGTGAAATCTCGTCAAACTTCACATTCATCGTCTCCATTATCTTTTTCGTTCTTCTATTATACACCCTGAATGCCCTCGAGTTTTCTGAATATCCAATGAAGATTCCAATATCACCCTTAGCTTTCAACTTTCCTAGATCTTCTCTGTCATTCGTTGGATAGCACAAAGCGCCAAACACGTGAAGGTAAGAAATGTCAGGTTTACGGTTGTTTACTAGCTCATATGGAGTTTTATTGAATCTCGGATGGACTAGGGATCGGTTTTGAGTGAAACAAGCAGTGGCAACAGCATCAGCCCATAAGAATAGTGGTGCACTAGAATAGATTAGCATTGTGTGAGCAGCTTCCACAAGAGTTCGGTTTCTTCTTTCAACTACCCCATTCTGCTGTGGAGTTCTAACAACTGATGTTTGGTGTGTGATTCCAACATCTTCAAGGTAAGTTCTTAACTCCTGATTTGTAAATTCTGTGCCATTGTCTGTTCTTATAATCCTTACTAGAGCTTGAAGTAGAACTTGAATACGCTTCAGAAAGGTGATGATGATGCCTGGTGCTTCATCTTTTGATCTCAAAAACTTTACCCAAGTGTATCTTGAATAATCATCAACAATAACGAGAATATACTTCTTCCCATTAATGCTTTCAACTCTCATTGGGCCACATAAGTCCATGTGCAACATATGTAACCTTGCTTCCGAACTAGGTACGGTTTTGGGTTTATATGATGCTCTTTTACTTTTTCCTTGTTCGCATGATGGACATAAGTGTTCCTTGGTGTATTTGAACTTAGGAAGTCCGATGACGATGTTGTCTTTGGCTAACTTGTTGATGGTGTCAAAATTGAGATGGGATAAACGTCTATGCCACAGCCAGGACTTAGTTTCGGTTGCCCGTGTCATAAGACAAATTGGTGATGTAGAAGCCATTTGGTTGATGTCAATAGCGTACAAGTTTGTACCACGATTACCAGTTAAGAGATCATCACCAACCAAATTTCTAATAAAAACCGTGTTTCTTCTGAATGCAACTTCTAAATCTGCATCACAAAACTGCCCGACTGAAAACAAGTTGTGTCCCAACCCTTCGACGTAGTAAACTCGAGTGATTAAAAAATTCTCAAACTGAAGATCTCCATAACCCTGAATAGCTGCTACATGATCATTTCCAAAGCGTACAGTTCCCATGAATTTCCAGACAAAATTGATCAGCAGCTTTAAATTTTCGGTCATGTGCTTGGAGCAACCCGAGTCGACGATCCAAAGACATATTTCGATAACCTGCCAAGAACAGAAGAGTTTGTATTTGGAAACCGTTTTGAATTTGGTTCCATGGGGTTAGGAGTAAAATCTAAATCACACTCATAGACAGTTGCTACTTGTTTAGCTTGAGTTATTTCTAATTTACCGTCCTTAAGAGTGAACTCTCTACCCGTCGGAATCCACATACAAAACTTAAGATAGTTCCTAGGCATTCGACTAATAGTGGTAGTCCTAAATCGTGCAACTAATCTTTCTATAGATCTGGATCTAGCACTAGGTCTTTTTGGAACATTGTTCTGTTCAGGCGTAACATTCACATTCTTAGAAACACATTCATCGTGAACATCATTAATTAAACATTTCTTGCATATTAAACAAACAGAGTCATTACATGCATTAGAAACAGTACTTTCGACATTACATTCAGATGAATCATGTTTCTTATTAAAAAGCGATAAATTCCTAGGGTGTTCTTCTACTTCTTCAACTTTATTCTTGCAACTACTCGTAGAGACAGGCGAGACTCTATTGTTCCTTGTATTGCTCCTAGGCTTTAGTCTGCTGCTCCTAGAGGTGCTTTCTAATCCTGTAGAAGGTAAGGCACACACATTAGGATTTATATTGTTGTCCTTTTTAGCATCCCTAGATTCTTTAGAATTAGCCTTTATGCACTTGTCATTTGTCTTAGATGTTGAGGCAGACGCACTAGTGGGACTAATCCTAAAAAGGCCAGGTGCTAACACTTTAGGTGTTTCGACAACCGCTTTTCCTTTATCAACAATCTTTACATTTTCACTTTTCTTGGGCAAGGGTGTTGGAGTGACTGGTTTTGTCAAATCCTTTTTCTCATTGACTTTTGGAGCAAACCTTGAAATTGACATTTTTGATTTTTGAACCGTGTTAGAAACATTTGGTTTCTCCGAAGTCAATGGTTTTGCAAACTGAGTTTCCTCACCCTTTCCTTTTTGACTTTCAAGCTGAGCCCTCAAAAGATCATTTTGCTCTTTCATTTTCTTTAAGTCACGCTCATACGACAATTTGTCATACTTGCATTCTTCCTTTTTCCGATCCAGTTGTTTAAAATATGACACATTTTCTTTTTCAAGCTTTATAAGAGAATTTTCATATTTTGAAACAATTGCGGAGGTCTCAGCCCTTAGTCGTTCATCGTCTTGAACAGAATATGTTTGTAAAATGATGGACATGATGTCAGTGGTCATAACAGCTTCGAAGAGAGAATCATTTAGGTTTTCCAAAACATTCATGTTTTCACGAGCATCATTAGCTTCGGTTACCAGGGATTTGTGGTCCTTGACAAAGTCGGCCGTTTCTTTTAAGAAAACTTGTTCAAAATTTTTTACACTCGCGCTGATGTTATTCAATGGAATAGTAATTTCGTTTTGAAACACCTTTTTCTGTTCGATGTGAAAACTAGAATGCCAGTTGTTAATATCGATGGAAGTTTTAGATTTAACTATGTTTTGAAGTTCTTGAATTCTCATTTTAACGTCATCGAGAATGTTTCTAGCCTCACTTGTTTTAAAAGTGTTGTTAGAGGACATTTGTTCTAATTTTGAAAGAGATTTGGAAACAACTTTCTTTTTAGACAAGAATTTCGCAAATGGTCGTTTAATGGAAAACACAGACGGTTCTGTTTGTGGAACAAAAGTGATTCCCGAAAGTTTGTTCAATTTGTTGTAATCAATGGGTTTCAAATCCTTTTGTTTCATTTTATTAATGCTCTCTTCGACATGTTCAATCGTTAGCACAGAATCCCGAACGACGGGAGGATCATGTTTGTTATAAATCACATTACCATTGTACAAAACATTCTGTTCTTGCTGAGCTTTCTTGAGATTACAAGGGGTGTTGTTACCAAGTGCCATTTTATGTTTCGTATGGTAAATCGGATTGATTTGATTTGAAATCATTTTCATTGTTTGACTCGACTGACCCGACTTAACCACTAATTCCTCTAAATGAGCAATCATGTGTTCTGACTCTACGATTTCTTCCAAAAGTTTGTCTTCTTTCTTTGCAAAATCCTTTTTCAACTCATCCATTTCTTTTTCAAGATTGGAATAAGCTGTTTTTTGTTTAGAAAGTTGGTTTTGTAAATCAGAAATTTCCGTGTTTAAAGATTTTATCTTTTTGAAAGAATTAACATCAAGTGTATCAAACTTGAGTTGCAATTGTTGTTTCTCTGAAACGGAATTTTGATAACCAGTTTCTAATTCAGACAATCTTTTGTTATGAAATTCAAAAGCTTTAACGGTGGATTTGTAACTCTCAAGCTCAGCGGTCAATTTAACATTCGCGGCCTTAACATCGCGATTGACCTTTTTCACTTTCTCAATTTCAATACCACAGTTATTTAATAATGATTCAAATAAAGCACGTGTTTCCTCATCATTCTCAGCATGCTGTGAAACGAAGCCTCCATTATGATTCACATCTGGAGTTGCTGAAGGAGTATTGCTACTACTTGGCGTGTCCAGGTATGTATCATAATTAGGTGCTGGCGTCTCAGAATGCTGTTCCTCATGAGGAGACATATCAAATATATCATTATTGTGACATGTGTTGAAGTGTGATACCTCAGAGACTGCATTGACGTCATAAACAGGAAGTGTGTCAGAATCCGTATCATACTTAGCCTCCTGAAGATTTGCCATGAATAGGCAGTTCGCATTGATATCTTCTCTATCTTCCATGTCATCCATAAGAGCCATAAAGTCATTCTCCTCTGCGTTCAACTGAAATCCTGCCTCTGCCTTTTGTGCCAACATTACTGCTTTCTGCAAGTACGCTAGATCTTTCTTGTTTGGCTTAGTAGGACAGTTCCTTGCCATATGACCTACACCCTGGCAGTTGAAACACTTTACCAGATTACCCTGATTCATATTTCCCAAATTCCCAACTACTGGAGCTGCAACATTTCTATTCTGATTACCCATTGCCTGATTACCAACATTCTGACCCCTCTGATTTCCAACAAACTGACCCAACTGATTCCCTGCATTCTGACCATACTGATTCCCTGCATTCTGACCATACTGATTCTCTGCATACTGACCTGCATTCTGCATATTCTGATTCCCCATGTTAATTCCAGTAGCATATCCTTGCTGATTCCCATAAACTCCAACCATTTGGCCTCCGTTGCCCATATTGAAACTCGGCTGAGCAATCTGCTTGTTGCGAGTGTTCGATGAAATCCTTTGGTTGTTGTTTGTTGGTGTAGAATAACGTCCTTGGAATGCCTTTGTCAGAAAAGCAAACGCTTGTGTCAATGCTGCAGCAGCTTCATCATTGTCAGTGAATTCTGGTTCTTGGAATTGTGGGTATGTCTGTTGTGGAATAACTTGTTGTTGTTGTGGGTAGAATTGTTGTTGGTAGACCGGTGTTGGTTGTTGAATGCATGATGGTTGCATGTAGTTGTGAATGGAAGATGATGATGGTTGTTGAGTGTTTACTGGTAATGGTGTTGGTGTATTAGCAATTAGTGCGAGAGGATCATGATTCTTTTCCAATCTTTCTTTCCTAACTTCATTAGCCTCAGCTTGGTTTTGCTTCAGAAAGTCATAGAGTTGATCATAATTCACCTGATGTAAGTCCTTTGTCTGATTAACAATTGTAACATAACGACCCCATTCCTCTGGAAGGTTATTGACGAATTTGATGTTTGTTGCAATTGTTCAAGGTGTCAACTTGTTTCTGATTAACTCATTCATCAACGTGCAAAAGCTTGTGTAGTATGACTCAATCTGTTCACCTTTAGTGGATGTGAAGTTCTCCCATTCAGTAAGAAGTTTGTTCTCAACGTCTTGTTGTCCAATCTCTGTTCCATGACAAATCCTTCTAACACGTTCCCACATAGCATGAGCAGTTTCACAGCTGTCGACCGCAGCAAAGATCTCCCGAGGTAATCCAAGTTGGATTAGATGCATTGCCATATCATCAGCTTTGATCTGCGTCTTGTCTTCATCTGTGTAATCTTCTTCTGTTTGTAAACGCATGTATGGTTCAGTAGGATTTGTTGAGTTTGGATTACCGGCAATTTGAACTTGTCTTGGCTGAAATGGACCATTCTTAATGGAGTTGATCATGAGGTTACCAAGATCTTTAGTTTTGATGTAACGAAGCATGCGGCTTGTCCATGGGAGATATCCACCTTTTTCAAGCATTGGAGGTCAGTTTTCCGCACCGGCTGCATGGATATCTTGCTGAGATGCCATTTGATGAAGTTTAGATGGATAAAGTTGAGAATTGGATCGTTCCAACGAAATAGGAGTAGAGTTTAGAGTGAGTTGATGCAAGTTTTTATGGTGAAAATTTTGACTGAAAACCTTAAAACCTCAATAACTTCTTCTCGGAGCGTTTTTAGGCCTCGAAACTTTGCCTAAATCGATAAATCATTTAGCGTGTCGTTCTTCTCTGTCTCACAGTCGTTTTGACAGCTGATTCGTCAAAAACGGAGTTACGGTTCAAAAGTTATGGCCGTTTGAAGTTTGGTCGTCAAAAACCTCACTTTTGTCAAAATTTTCGAAACTTTGTTGTGTTCTCGAAACTTTGGGATTGCGAAACTTCTGATTTCGAAACTGAGGATTGCGAAACTTTGGATTTCGAAATTCTGGATTGCGAGATTCTAGATTGCGAAACTTCTGATGATTGCGAAACCTTTCCTGATTGCGAAACTTGTAGTTTGCGAAACTTTGAAGATTTCGAAACTTGAAGTTTGCGAAACTTAGGTTCTCGAAAATATAAGTTCTCGAAATTTTTCAATTTTTCGAAAAAAAACAGTGTTCTCGAAATTTTGCAGTTTTCGAAAACCTTGTAATGTTCTCGAAAATTGTTATTTTTTCGAAAACCCAATCACACAAATTTCGAAATTATACAATTTCAAAATTTAGCCACAAGTCGAAGTAATTTCTTTCTTATACAAAAGAGAAAGTACCGAGTATCCAACTATGATCACGAAAGGAGCCGATTTCTTATGTTCTCGAAATTTGGTCAATGTGAGATTTCGAAATGTTGGTGGTGATTTCGAAAATTTGTCAGATTTTTGATTCACCAAAAAGTTCACCCAAATGAAGTTTGCAATCCAAGATTCTTGTACTTCTAGGCTAAAAAACACCAAAACTTGAAGAAAGTTCAAAACTTGATGATTTTTATGAAACTTTTTTGAGATCTAGAAAACAATTACAAAAACCAAATCGAATTTTTAAGCTTGAAATTTTCAAAAAGGTTGAAACTTTCTTGTTAGAAAAGGTTTATAACACTAGTTTGTAATCAAAAAAGTGTTAAAAACCAAGAAAAACAAGAAAAGTGAAGAACTTTTCTTAAAAAAACGAGATAAAAGCTTAAGAAGCACGAAACAAACAACTTCTAAACCCTCCTAAATCATTGTTAGGCGATTGATACCACTTGTAGGACCTTAAATATCACAACTTTATCACACACAATATAAGCACAATAAGAAGGAAAGATGGAAAGATGGTGACTTGTAGTATGTATATGTAATTCGTATGTATTAGAGAGAGAGATGGAAATATGAGAGAATATTATTAAGAAACACACACAAATACACACACAAGCACACACCTCAAATGAGCCTTTGAGGTGTTTATATAGTTCTCAACATGAGATGCCCTATGGGCTTTCTATGGGCTTGGGCTTGGACTTGGTTACATGGTTGGATAACTAGGCTTATGAAACATAGCACATAACATATTAGCTTGCCAAGTCCAAGGCCCAATGACTAAACTATTACTAATCTTAACAAACGACACAAAGTTACAATATGAGAATGACCATCACTTCATAATACATATTTTTAATGCTAACAGTTCTCTTCATCCTACCAGTCACTTGGGTTTGATAAAGTGTCATCATCATGAATCTCGTGTTGTATCTCGAGGTCTCTGATTCTTTGTTGCAGGCGTTCGATCTCAATATCGCATGGGTCTCTCTGGTCAACATCGCTGCCTCAGTCGGCGGTTCTGCGAGCATTACGAGGAGGTCTACCACGCTCGACCATTTGGATACCAAAGGCTCTGAATACCAAATGATGCGGATCGATAATCAAATAGCCAAGAACAAGAAAGAACTGAGAACAACTCAAAGAAGAAAAGACCCGTAGGTTTCTTGTATTATTATAAAACTCAAAGATGTCCTCATACAGAGAAGATAACCCATACTTATAGGAAGAGTAGAATCAACCTAAATAAAGATTAGACAATACTTTCCTATTTCTAAACACGCTATTGATTAGAAATATAATTTCCTAATCAAAGTTTATTATTACACAAGAAACATAAATAAAAAGGAAGCAAATAACTTTATTAAAATGCTAGATATGCAGCCATGTTGACACCGTGATCCAATGCCCCTGCATCATAATGTCTACCCAATCCTCACAGGTCATAGCCTAAGCTTTACAGGTCGAATCCTAATCTCTGATACCATAATTGTAACACCCCAAACCGGATAAGGGTCTAATGTGTAGCATTATGGTGTCATCTCAGAACATAAAGCGCAAGCGGAAGACTTAGCTTAATAAATTACAAATCTTGAGATTAAAAGGACTAATAAATAAATATAATCAAAATCAACTTCTAAAAAATAAATCCATGAAGACTAAGGTAGGGTTGGTCCACTAAAAACTCCTACTCTCATCACTCAATCCCAGCTTCCAGCTTGATACTTGCCGCAGGGAAAAGAAAATGCGGCTGAGCTAACGCTCACTGAACAGATATAAACATATGAAAGATAACTGAACATAAACGAATAAACAAACAATCCTATGAGAACCCGCTGAGACTAAAGGCCATAAAGAATGTGAAGGGTTATATGAGAATGAAAGTCAAAGAATAGTCCATAAATGGTAAAAAGGATAGTAACAGAATTTGCTCAAGGAGGGGAGACCTCTCAAGTACCAGAAGTGAAATGGAGTGCATGGCACGCACTACCAATCACTAAGTCAATCAATATCCAATCAATCATTTAGCCTAGGATGCATCCATATACTCCCTGCAAAACAGAATACATATGCAAGTACGAGACTATACATACATATACAGAATGGCCATATGCATCATAATCATTAAAACAGAAGGGAACGCCGTGGATCAATCACACCTTCACAGAAAGTGTCATGCCATTTGTGCCTCAATGACATGGCCATGGTACCTCCATGACTAGATAATACTTTGGGTTACAAATACGTATTAAATGCCATTTAATGATAAATTAGGGTTACAAATACGTATTAAATGTCATTAGGTTTAGGGTTTCAAATACATTCAATGTCACTAAATTTATTTAACCAGTACCAATTATTATTATGTCTAAATAATGTAGATCGCGTTAGTCCGACATTTTAATTACCAAAACTATTTATTACATACTAACTAAATAAATTTAAATTAATAAATACAACCCATTTGTTTTGTGACTTAGTCCAGCATTAAAAACCATACGCACCCTTGTTTCTTTTTGACTCATACGCTACAACAATAAAAAAAAGAGTAGTGATTGTCATGTCTAATTGGCATGCCTAACTTCATGCCTAACAATTAGATGATCACACTTGGAATAATCAAAGGATATCATGAAAAGAGAGAAACATCATGCTCCACTTGTCATACATTGAGTGGATTAGGCATAAAATTAGTCATGCTATTTAGGCATGCCAATCATTTTCCTAAAAAAAACTAGCACGTAACCAAATCCTAACCTGACTCCAAATGAACAATATTTAATTAAGTAGCAAAACAACTCGATACTCAAAACTGTAAGGACTAAAGGGTTAAACTTTCTAAAGACTAGCCATGAAGAAAAACTATCATCTTTTCCTTGTTTTTTAGATACTGACAAATTGACGTTTCCATTTTATTCGAAAAAAACTTCGTATAATATTTGACATGTCAACTGAATTACTATTATTATCAAGTATAACACTTAAGTCAAAGAACCATTTAAAGATATGTAAGATTTCAATAGCCATCATATTAAAGATGAGTATGTAGAGATTAAATCACCCATTATGTTTTTTACCGATTTAAACAAACACCTTAATACCCATTTTACTTTTAAACCGATTAACGTAATACAAAAATATAAAGGTCGACAATAGTTTTATAGGGTCGAATGTAGGATATAATTAAGGGTCGAATGATTTTTAAACTTTGCTAAACAAACATGGGTCGAATGTTATGGGTCATCTAAGGTTTGGTTAAACAAAAATAAAATAAAATAAAAACAAGCTTAGATAGGTGAAAAAATATGTCAAAATAAACTAGGATTGATATATTAGTTTATACTCGAATGGAACAGAAAAAAAAGAGATTAATTACATCTTGTTCAGTCGTGGTTTAAGGTGATCTAAAGTGTATAAGTTTAACAAAACTAACAATTCGTAAGACCAAAATCATAACAGATGTAATAAAAAAATAATGAAAATTGAATTACCTTGTGGGGAAAATAGTCGAGCAAGGGACCAACAAAATGGAACAAAGCAAAAACCCACTTCGAAAATTAAGAAGAGTAGTAGCAGCGATTATTTGTTTAGGGATTTATTGTGTTCTTTTGTTTATTATCGAATGAAGGAAACAAGGGATAGGATTTCTCGATTTATATTAGACACAAAGCAAACATTTTATTTATGCCGTTAGGTGGTAAATGGTTTTGATGGGCCATCAAGGTAATTTAAAGAATTAAATAGGGGTGTTAACTATTCGGTTATGACTTTTTAACATGGCCAATTAATAATCTCTGGTTTCAAAATAAAAATTAATAATCTCAATGGGGATTAAAGGAATTAACTATGTTAGTTAATAGGGGTGTGCACGGTTCGGTTTGGGTCGGTTTTTTGCTAAAACCGAAACCGAACCGTAATGTTCGGTTTTTATAGAACCCAAAACCGAAACCGTTCGGTTTTTGGCGGTTCGGTTTTTTCGGTTTATTATCGGTTTCGGTTCGGTTTTTCGGTTTTTTCGGTTTCTAACCATTTATATTTGGGCATAGCAAATTTATACCAACAAACTTGTATTATATGGAAAATTGATTTTTTTTTTTTAATCTATCAATGTAAGCATTATTATGTTTATTGCATAATTCTTTAATTACACACATATAGATGAGGCACACACATGCAAATGAACATACATTAAGTAAGATCATCGTCATATATTTATTGATATGTTCTCAATTAAACACACGACACGATAAACACACATATAAACATAAATGTTAAGATAAATATATTATAAATCTACTCACAAAAATGAATATGAATTTATGAATTTGATTTATTTAGTTATTTATTCATATTATATTAATTATATATTATTATATACTACGTAATAAAATCGGTTCGGTTTTTGGACGAAAACGGAAACCGAACCGTATTTTTCGGTTTTTGAAAAATTAAAAACCGAACCATCGGTTTTTAGTTTCGGTCGGTTTTTTCGGTTTGGTTTTTTCGGTTTTCGGTTTTTTCGGTTTTGTTTGCTCACCCCTATTAGTTAATCGTAGTTTAAGGAATCTTTAACTTTGTTTTCAAAAATTTTATTGTATAGTTAATATAACTTAGTCTTAATATAAAATAAAGTATAGGGTTTAGTTTGGGAAAATAAAAATTTCAAATTTATACGTAATTTTAGGTTTCCTTATTTTAGGGTTTTACAATATTGATCATGGTAAAGACATTTCAGGTTTGCAAAAAGTTAAGGCATATCTTGGAAAGTGTTTTTCTATGAAAGATTTAGGAGAAGCTGCATACGTTCTGGGAATCAATATCTAGAGAGATAGATCAAGGCGGTTAATTGGATTAAGTCAAAGTACTTACATTGACAAAATATTAAAATGATTCAATATACAAAATTCCAAGAAAGGAAATTTGCCAATGGAAGTAAAACATGGCTTAAGTAATGAGTTATGTGCTTCAACACCTTTTGATGTGGCTCGCATATATGAGTAAAGTTCCTTATTCTTCGGCTGTAGGATCTATTATGTAATGCACAAGGCCAGATGTGGCGTTTGCTCAAAATATCATTAGTCAATTTCAACAGAATCCAGGTGAAAAACATTGGATTGTTGTTAAACATATTCTTAAGTATTTAAGAAATGCAAAAGATATGTTTTTGGTATATGGTGGAGAACCAGATGCAGAACTTGGTGTTACAGGTTTTTGCGATACGTCCTGGCAAAGTAACACAGATGATGCGAAGTCTTAGACGGGTTATGTCTTTGTTATCAATGGAGGAGTAGTAGACTGGAAGAGCTAGAAGTAGAGTACAATTGCGATGTTAGCAACAGAAGCTGAATACATTGCTGCTTTAGAAGCTGCTATGGAGGCTGTTTGGATTAGGAAATTCATTTCAGGGCTTGGTGTTATGCCTCAATTGAATTACCTATTAATATGTATTGTGACAATTCTACTGCAATCATGTTTGCCAATGAACCTGGAGTCATGAGAGGCATCATACATTTTCTATGGAAGTATCACTTTGTTCGAGAAAAAGCTAACGAATGTGAAATAAATCTGCTGAAAGTTCACACAGATAATAACTTAGCTGATCAATTCACTAAGGCTTTAGCAAAAGAAAAGCTTAATGGATTAGCCAATGGCATTGGGCTTAAATTAGCTTGTAGTTTAATGCATAACTGTGATTAGTATTTGGATAAAGGATATTGTAAACATTTGTTATTTTAATGAAATAAAGTATTTTTGGTATGTTTATTTCTATTGTTAATTATTGTTGTCCTATTTTTGCATGTTTAAATCCATGAATAAAAGCTATTCTAAATTGTCCGTTGTCAGTAAATAATATGAGAATATTATTAAATTAAGACAAATCTGAAGGTTGGTATAATATACTTAAGATGATATTCAATGATACCGAATATAGGACTTATGCCAACTATATTATGTTAATTTATGGATCTTGTCATTAAGTAAATCATAAGAAGTTATCCTCAGACTTGAGATACAAGGTAACAGTCATGAATGTAGTGCATTGTTGTGGAACAACTTAACGCTATACGTAACTGGTAGTCATAAGGGTTGTTTTCGGAAGTGTTACAAATTTTGTGTGTTTTGCTTGTAGTCAATACAAAATTTGTTCCTTCAAATTAATTTTTGAAGTTTAATACTGCTGGCCCCTCGTAGGGTTGTCAAGGTGTTTGCGTGGCCACGCCCAAGATCTTCCCTGAAATGTTGAGACGATTTGGTAATCTTGTCAATCACTAACAACGAGAAACAGAATGGTTAATTAAGGAATGACCTTGATTCATATCCTTATTAACGTGGTATTAGAAACAAAAGGATAATAATAATGATAAATCATTAAAAGGTATTCGAGGATCCTTACTCGAGTTGTATTAGAGGCATCGGCATGTTGCAAGATGCTAACCGATGTGATCACTCTATTATGATATTTCTAAGTGGGAGCTGTTAGTTTTATAGGCATAAAATAATAGACGTGTGTTAGGATCGAACTCGAGGTTACGGGATTGCACACTTTACGTATGAAGTGTAAATGAATAATAATTATTATAAATGTTAAAAATAATTATTAAAACACTAAAACACCTAACGACCGTTAGTATTTAACGGAAAGTGACTAACGACCGTTAGATGAAGAAAAGGAAAGTATTATATGTGATTAATTGGTAGGTCAAGAAGGTTCCGGAATCCCCTAGGGGGTCCCAAACCGATCGGCTAACAAGAGGGGGCTCCTCCTTTGTGCCTTTGGACTTCAAGTTACATCACCTATATAAACAAACTCAAGGTTATTGTTTTCTCATAAGTCATAACTTGTACACATAACCTAAAAGTTTTCTCTCCTTCTTTTCTCTTGCAAAAAAAATCGATCCACCCTAAACCTTTAGGGAATCGAATTTTTTTTGAAGCTAAAAAGTGTTTTTTGTTTATTACTTGCATAATCTTTTACTTGAATTAGTACGTGTGTACAAGAACGTGATATAACCATAATATTGGTTATATCTTGGGTTGAATAACAAAAAGGTAAGGGGTTATTCGTGTAATCCACATAAACGCTAATTAGGAAACCCTAACGGTACGTTCAGGGATGGAACTATGTAGGGGTAGGGAGGGCCCCCCCCCCCCCCCCCCCCCCCAAAAAAAAAATTTGCGGCATCTAGTGTAAATATTATAGGTTTTAAGGGTAATTTAGTTGAGGTTACAAACAAATCCCCGATTCGGCCCCCCGAAAATAAATTCAGCCCCCCAAAAAATATGTTCAAGTTCCGTCTATGGGTACGTTTACTATTTATTATTGATTAATTAATTACATGTTATATGATCTTGGTATAACGCTTCCGCATGTGTTTACTTGATGTTTATTGTTTATATTTATGCATGTCATGTTATATAATTCCAATATCTCCCCTTGTGGGTTTGAGTGGCCAGGGTTTTACAGTAGGACAGGCGGTTTGAAATCCGCCTTGTACAAAGTGGCAAAACACGAGAGCGTGAATTGAAAATCAACATATTTTTATTCCTTTTGCGTTTTGATACTTTTGGTTTTCTTGCACATGAGGCAGTGGTGTTCCTCAACAGTGTCCAACGTATGCATAGTAATGTTATGACACCTAGATCTACAGATGTAGTTTTCAAAAGAATTCGTTTTGCATTCCAAAAAGGGCTAGCGGCGCACCTTATTACCCGTTTGTCTTCCACCTCTATGTAAATCCAAAAGTTAATTCATTAAAAGACTATTTTGCTTGTAAAAAATAAATAAATACATTAAAAATTAATAATAATAATAATAATAATAATAATAATAAAAAAAAACCCTCTGAGGCCCACATATAAGCTTAAACGGACACCCTTAATAATGATGTGCAATTTGAGTTTCTTTATGGTTGCTACTTGGTTCTCTGGAATTCGCAAAGAATTACTTTTGACATTATGGAGCGTTTTGCCCTGTGATTATATGATATGTACAAATAAGAAATAGATTTTTTTTTTAGAAAGGCAACACAATTATATAACCCACAACACAACAAATACAAAGAAAAGGCACCCCGCCCCACTTAATCAAGCAAATTAAATGGCGGTGGGACCCAAGAGATCAAATTACAAAAAATAACGAAGGACCAGAAGTGTCCAAACAGAACTAAATCCTACACTAAATTGTTTCATGATGAAGTTAGAACAGATACTAAAACATGATACCAAATACTTACTTTTAATAAAGTATAAATTACAATATGTAAACGGAAGATATCTCTCACTACCTGTCATAGCAAAATAGATCACCATAGGCTTGGGAAAGGATCAAACCTCCACCACATGGCGTAAGCACCTAGGATAAACTATCAAAGAGGTCTTTTTAAAGGGTTGTAACGTTAGGTGTAGGGATATGAAATACACGGTTTTGTTGGATAAAGAAAGTTTTACTGGTGGCGAGCTAACAATCTTGGTTAATTACATGTACAATGTGGCGTTGCTAAGCCAAGACTAGACTCGACTTAAGCTAATAACTGAAAAATAATAAAAACATAAAATGAACATAGAATAAAAAGGGATGGTAGTCCGTTTTTTTTTTTTTTTTTTTTTTTTTTTTTGCATACACTCTTACCCTACCATCCAAAATAATACATCATAGGGAATGAACATTTCCCTTACACTTGAATTTTTACATACTTTACAATAACTAATCTAATGACTCGAATTAAGATAATCAAAACACTTGGAGCACTTTTAAGATTAACGTACATATGGGGGTAATAAATGATGTTCTTCCCCATTACCCCATAAAATAAGTACTTACCCATGAGTCCCAATCGTCCCAAAACAATATGTACAAGGATATGACTCGACTTAGCAACCATGTAATCAATTAGATAGTTAACTTAGGGTTTAAACAAATAACAATAATGCACTAAAGATGAGCGCATACACGGAAGGCTAAGGCGATTTGGGTGTACATTTAAGTGGGGTGTAACAAATTCTTCCTTTAAGTAAAATGCTTAAAGTTAAAAACGAAAAGATAGGCTCGGAGGGGTGTACTAGGGGTTTCGTGTACTAAAAATGAGTACAACGCTAAGGGTGTGGGAAAAATTAGTTGACTTGATTAGCCAAGTAATATGACTTAAATGGTCAAGTAATTATAATACGAGTTTAACACAAGGGTGATCCTAATGCCTCTTATCATGTAGTAAATCCTACCACACGAATGTAGTCTCACTAGCGGTCTCGGGATGCATCACTAACGCAAGTTTTAGAAACTAAATGCTACCGGTACACTCATAAGCACTAATTGTAAATGCTTTTCCTATCAAATCTAAAGGCGAACCTCACATATTTGGGTGGAAAATTTTTCTGAATATACGGTTATGTGCTAGTCATACAATATCCTATCCATGAGACGCTTGCTATGGCTAAAGTTTCACTCCTAAATGTTGTAAAAAATTTTAAATTTGGCGCTAAAATTACACTAACAAGTATTTCTCATAGTTTTATTACACATCTACTATTAAACAAAACAAACTCAAGCGAAAGTGCATATGTAAGGTATCATCTTTTTACCCTCCCCTTACACTTAAGATGAACATTGTCCCCAATGTTCAAGTAAAGAATGTAAAAGTGAGATAAGTAAAAGGAATGAAATCAAATACTCCCCTGATTCGCTCGGTATGGATAATAAGGTTGCCAGGTTAAATCTTCCTCCAAGAAAATGAACAATCAAAGCTTCCCTTGTAGAATATAAATCATCTTCTTGTCATACATAACCTGTAAATCCTGAGAAAATAGACAAGACAACCTCGCGTAAAATCGGCGGCATCCTATATAAGTTACTAAGTCCTAGAAAACAAAATAAGATATAATGCTTGTGGAATGAAGTTTGCAGATTTCCTGGAGATTATAAAACTTAATAATTCACAAAAACCATAAGACTCCGTTAGAAAAACAAAACTGGTAAAATTTCCAGATTTTTACACGTGACGCCGTCAAGAGTTAACTCGTGACGCCGTCAGAAGTGACCTGCAGAAATTCTTATGTTAAGTTTCTGGAAAATTTCTGGAAAAACTTGGTCCTACTTCCTGGAAAATCCTAAAAAACTTCATTATGACTCAATACAAGCATTTGACTCTAACAAATATGAATATACATGTTCATTTAATATTGTGGAGAATCATGATCGGTTTGTTTCTTAAAAACATATTTGGGGTTTCCCCTTACACTTATCTTTTGCAAAAATACTTTTAGGTGGAGTTAAGACTAGGCCAAAACAACAAAGTAAAGTATTTCCACTATTTGATTGAGAAACATGATCTACCAACAATAAAAATAAAGCATGCATACGGAAGCAAATAACAAACAAACAAAGTAAAATCACACAAAACATGGGTTGCCTCCCAAGAAGCGCTTTTCTTTATTTACGAGTCTTGTAACTAGACTCAAGGTCATGGGTTACTATGTGACCTCATCCCTTGAAATGATATACCCCATGTAGTTATGATCATTATTGTTATGGTGGTAGTGCCTTAACCTATCGATACTTGCAATCACCATTCCACCCACTTCACTTCTTAAGTTAGCCATTCCATCTTGGCTCACGCCTTCAATTGTGAAAGGCCCATACCACCAAGGACTTGGTTTATCGGGTGGTATCTTTGTTTCCAAGTGTCTCAAGAGTACCAAGTTCCCTTCCTCAAATGGTACATGATTTTCTGCGGGTTGTGTGTATTCGAATTCGACCTGAACCTTATTGCTTTTGCTTCTTTCATATTTAGCCTCCTTATAGCTTTTGATTCTTGCCTCCCATGCAAGAATTTTATTCTGAACACGAATGGGTGTCGTGTCAATGTTGTTTTTGATCTTTCTCCAACTCAAACTGTCATGCCCACTTCGCGGAGTCATGGGGAAGCTAATCTTTCTTTTTCCAGATTTGAGCTCAATTTTCCTACCTTCATACTTAATGACAGCCCTAGCGGTGGCGAGGAATGGTGCCCCAAGGATTATTGGCATGCATCCATCTCCTTTATCATCGATGATCATAAATTCAACGGGGTACATGAACCCTGCGACATTAATTAATACATCTTCTGTGATTCCTAGGGGGTATACGCACGAGTGTCCAGCGAGGGACAACCTAACACGAGTAGGGGCTGGCATTTTTGACATCAGTTGGATGTAAATAGTTAGGGGCATAAGATTTACTTCCGATCCTTACATGAACCCTGCGACATTAATTAATACATCTTCTGCGATTCCTAGGGGGTATACGCACGAGTGTCCAGCGAGGGACAACCTAACACGAGTAGGGGCTGACATTTTTGACGTCAGTTGGATGTAAATAGTTAGGGGTATAAGATTTACTTCCGATCCTTGGTCGGCGAAAGCACTAAGATATTTCAAATCCCCGATGCTAGTTGGTATCTCGAAGTTCCCACGTGCTATCTGCTTAGTAGCCACTTTTTGTACCAACAGCCTCTCGAATACTGATCCCCCAGGTAACGTATCATACTCATCTTTTGCCTTTTCCTCTTTCTCCGAACCCTGTTTGGAGGGTTGGTTACGCCCATCACCCTTAATCCAATTTGTTATGGTGTTTTCGTTTATATCATGTTTCAGGTAGTGACTCAAGGGTTGGGATTCTGGTGGTTTTTCTAAGGTCTGTTTAGTAAGGGCTTCTACCTTCTCGTTATCCTTGTGGATAATTGTGATGGAATTAACAAATTGGGTAGTGGGAGTGGCGCTTTCTTTCCTTAGTAGCATTCTTTCGGGGGTTCTCTGGTTGGCATACTCCTCTAATAGACTCATCATCTCATTCATTTTCTTCTGCATCTTCTCTTTTTGCTTATAAACTGCTTCCTCGAATCTAGCAAGCCGATCTGAGTGAGTTGCCATATATTCTCTCATCCTAGCTTCAAATTCCGAGCTAAGCTCCTCGGGAGGGGAACAAGGTGGGGCATAGTTCTGAAAAGTCTCGACATTTTCTCTAGAGGGTGACTCAGATAATGGTGCCGAAGTTGGTTTCGAGACAGAATTGACAGTAGCCCGTCTAGGACTTAAAGGTCTCCTTTGCCTTTCCTCAAAATAGTCAACTTTTGCCTCGAGTTTGCATAGGAGTTCATCGGGGATTTCGGTGGTTCCTCCAGATGTTGAGATTGCATTGATGGCCGCTTTTATTGTATGATTGAACTCCCACATCTCATGATTATCAGCGGCGAGCTCCTCAATAATCGCCCAGGACTCCTCGGCGTTCTTATCACGCAGTTTACCTCCCGCGGCCCTATCGATTGTGCGCTTAGTGTGATAGTCAACATGGTCATAGAAAATCTGGACTAATAACCAAAGGTTTATACCATGATGAGGGACCTTATGGAGGAGATCCTTAAAACGGGCCCATGCTTCATAGAAAGTTTCACCCCGATGTTGTTCAAACATCAAAATGTCATTTCTAAGCATTGCAGTCATCCCCGGTGGGAAGAATTGAGTAAGGAAGCAATTGGTGAAATTATCCCATGTGGTGATGGATCCCGCGGGTAAATACTCAAGCCATTGACTAGCTTGATCCCGTAGAAAGAATTGAAATAGGCGTAATCGGGTTGTCTCTCTAGTTGCAACATCTAGGTCTATGGAATCTACAATTTTAAGGAAGTCCTTTAGATGTTGGTTTGGATCTTCGGAACGAAGTCCATGGAATCCACATCCGCTTTGCACCAACCGGATGGTGTCGGATCGCAAGGGAGTCACATTGGCTCCGGTGAGCTCAATGGTGTTTCGGTAGCCTTGTTGGCTAGGTCGGGAATACTCTCCTAAGGTTCGGGGCCTAAGGGGTTCTAGTGGTGGGTTTTGTTGTGGTGGGATGACGGGTTCAAAGATGTTCCCATCGTCCATGATGTCGGGTGGTGAAGAGTTACGAACAAAAACACAAAGAAATAAGATAGACTAAAGAAAACCTAAAAATAAAAATAAAATCTTACTAGAAAGGAATCTAGCAAGTAGACCTAATAAAAAGAAATTCTAACCTAGACAATAACTATTCCCCGGGCTGCGGCGCCAAAAACTTGGTACGTGGGAATCGCACCAGGCTTTACCTCTCAAGGGATCTTGAGAAGCTTACAACCCCCACCAGGCAGTGTACCTGATCGTTGTACTATAGTATAGTGACAAGTACCGGGGGATTGATCGATCAGCTAGGAATAGTGTCGCTAGGATTAGAAAACCTAAATACTAGTTTTAAAGATGAGAGATGATTATTTTTGTATTTTTTATATTTTTTAGAAAGCAAGTAAAAATCTCGGGTTTGAAGGATTTGGGCGGAATTAGTTGCTAGTCAACTAACCCAATACTAAAGATGCAATCAAAATAAAATACTAAAAATGAAAATAAACTAAATTATACTAAGGTTGTAAGCAATAAGTGGAGAAGTTGTGTTTACTTAGATTTCACTACTCCCTAGATATCTTTTACACGTTAATTACTTGTTATAGTTGCGTGGATGACGGATTGTATTCCTTAATACCATTCATGGGGTGGCGCACTTAATTCCCCAATCCTATGAGTGCCTACTTCACTCCTATGTCGAGCCGACTAAGAAGCTCCTAACATGGGATCATTAGAATTTACTCATGCATTAAATACAACCAATAAAACCTAGTGCACGTCAGTTCATGTTTCCTAAGACGTTCAAGCATGTTACCATTTGGAGATCTGCCAGTTTTCTTAACCTAACATCGAATTCATTCATCCAATACAACCATAAACAAGTAATCAACACATAATTAACATCTAGGTTTCATTAGATCCAAGCAAACACAAGATAGATCTAGCCTAGCATGATGGAATTAAGACAAGAACAAGATATAGACAACCAACACATTGACATATTGATTGAATTAAAAGAATACTTATCTCAATTACACATGAAAGGTATCAAGGGCTAAGAACCCTTGAAAAACCTGTAAAATTCGTACCAAGTTCGTACTTAGGGTTTCTCCAAAACTTCTCTCTTTTTAATGTGAAAATTAGATAACTATATATAGGAAATAGGGTCTGACGGCGTCAAGAACAAATTTGTGACGCCGTTATCTCGCCGCCAAAATACTCCTCGGACTGCCTTGATCCAGATCTGATGCCGTCAAGTGTTATGTGTTTCCAGGCCGTCATGCATTTTCCTCTTGACGCCCTACCTTGTAACGCCGTCAATTCTGTACTGGGCCGTCATGCAAATTACTCTTGACGCCGTCAAGATTTTCTTCTTGACGCCGTCACCTACTGTTCCCAGCAAGGAAAATTAAGACTTTGGCATTTTCTTCACTTTTATGCTCCAAAAACGTCCGAATTGCTTCCTTTTCCAGATTTCTCTCCCAAAGTACCTAAAATCACAAAAGGAACAATTTAGGGCAATATTTGATCAAATAAATTCAATTCCGGGCTTAAATGGCCCCCTAAAAGTGGTTCATTTTTCGCCTCATCAGTTTTTCAAACTTGTGGGGAGATACATGCTACTAAACCGAACACAAGTATTTTCTGTATGCTATCCTGATCTGGTATTGCCTAAGTTAAACGCTTTTTCCATTAAAAGTCCCTCATATCATGAACCAATAATCACTTGCGAGTGAACACGCATATTGTGAACAGATCTATTGGAGGTTGACAGCCCATTTGAGCTAGCCGGATAGATAGCCTTCGTGCTAGCCGGATTGATAGCCAAATGCACATTATTTGAAAACTACTAGGAAGTTGGCAAGCTCCTACTCGAGGGCATTCTTACTTACATCATCATTATGATGTCGGTAATTTTTATCATTTTATGATATCACACACGTTAATGTTTGAGTTCATGAGGCTTAGAGCAACACATTGAAATATTATTGTTTTACTATTCTGTGACTTGTGTTCAAATATTCATTATACAAACGCTATGGATTCACTCAATCTTTGTGTTGACATTTTTAGCATATTTATCTCAGGTCCATAACAAACAAGGATGGCATGGAAGAGCATGGATACCGAAGTGTTGTAAAGTCCTACAACAAACCTGAAACTAGAGGCGGAATCTCGACTTTATGAAGTACACGACACAGAAACAAGACTTATGTAACACGACAGAAAGTAAATGGTACACACGTATGTTCCCAATGTTTGTTTATTGAGAAACTAGAAAAGAATGCACAGTACAATGGACCCTCCCCCCTCACCTCTTTATTATAGAGATGAGGGGGGAGAAAACCAAACCCTAAAGAGAGTTTAAACTGGCTGCTAACAAAGGAGAAAACTAGACTCTCGAATCCTTTGGACTCAACAGATCATATGCCACATATATAGCATGTGAACCGACCTATGCATTCCTATTTGACTAAAGTTACACTACGACCCCCTAGACTTAGTAATACTTGCTAATATGGATACTATATTACAACAATTTCCACCTTAGTATCATATTAGCCATCTCCGATACGCAGCAGCTTCAACCAATGCTGGAACCTCGGAAAGGGGTGTGCCTTCATCCACGCACTAGTAGCAATAACCGCTACTAACATTAGCTTAGATCCTGACTCTATCGAGAGTCCCTTTAGCCAAATAGCCTCCTTTGCAGCCTCCGTAGTGTCATATACGCCGCTTCAGTTGTTGACAAAGCCTCCATGTGCAGCATCATAGCTTCCGAGCTTCCTGTACATCCTTGTATCATAAACATGTACCTTGTGATTGATCTACCCATGACAGTGATCGATCTACCCATAGCGTTGTCAAAATCCACAAAAATTGTACGTCTGTCTGTAATCCACGATCGAACCTATCCAACATACCCACATCTACAGATGCTACGTCAGGTCTCGTGCAGACCATCTGATACTCTCGGCTTCCAACCGCATATGTATATGACAACTTACCATTCTTTTCCACATCACAGTTCCCTGATAGACTACCCTCCAACGACAATATTGAGTGTCTCTCCAACAAAGTCTGTACCAACTTCCCGTTGTGAACCCTGGACTGTGACACCCTCAGAGTATTACCACTCTGATCCCTGATGATCTCCATACCAAGTATATTTCCTTTTGTTTTATCCAGCAATCCCTTGGTATCCCAGATCTCAGCCTTGCATCCGCAAGAGAAAACCATACCATCTATAGAGAGAAATAGATGTATGAAAATACCTGGTGTATACTCACAATAATAGTCGTCGTTGTCGTCACTGCTTTTCCTGCAACCGTTGCTAAGCACATACACATCTGACCGAGTATCCATATCTTCTTTCAATCCAGCCTTCCACTTGGAAATCAGCTCACAAGAAACTGTATCACTGAAAGTCAATGACTCATGTGTATATATCTTTTCCACTACAACAACTACAAAAGTAGCCTCATTATTGTCTTCTCTATACATGTCTAGTTCCCGTGCTGTGTGTTGCTCCCTATCAAGTGCTGAATGATAATCTATCAAATCATGAGTTTTTACTTCTTGTGAACCAGCTACCTGACCGACATTCCCCCGAGGTTCCACCTCAAATGTATGATCCCAAAGTGGTTCCACCTTAAACTCAACTCCCTGCAACACATGCACTGAACCTGTACCTACACCAGAACCAATGAAAGTTTCTTGTATTCCCCACTCTCATTGAAACCCATATTCCTGTAAAGCACTCCCTTTGAAGTAACGTCATCTAACCTCCAAAGCTGATAACACACCATACCTTCACGGTATCCCAGGAATAAGCACTTGACCTTAACCGGTTCAAGCATCCCTTGCTTATTACTAGCAAGCCAACCGAAAAACCCTAACATATCTATAGGCATCTTGAATCCAATCGCTGATGATGGTGACCTATTTTATAGATATGTAGACCCAGTTGTATCCTCTGCCCAAAAAACCTTGGACAGACCAGACTAAATCGGAAAACAACGTACCTTAGCCAAGAGTGTCACATTTGTCTTCTTAACCAACCCATTCGATTGTTGTATCCTTGCAACACCCAAATGTTTGGCGACCCCACTCTTCGTACATTGTTGTATAGACCCCTGATTACAAGAATCAAGAACATTGCCTGTCTTGATCTTCCTCCCAGTCTGAGATTCTCCTAACTGCTTCCTACCCTTCAATGTCTTCCTGGTCACTGCCTGACCGTCTAGGGTATATACGCAATTAGCCTTCCTTGTTACTGATAAACCCACCAGAGAACCCTTTATAACCTTGATCCTGCCCGACTTCATCTTTACGGTAAAACCCTCCTTTTTCAAGAGTACTCAACGATATCAAGTTTTGCCTTAATTCTGGAACATACCTGACGTTGTCCAAAACGAAACTTGACCCATCCCTCATTTGTAATTGAACCTTACCCGTCCCATGTACACGGCATTCCCTGCCATCACCTAGCAGTACATTACCACCGTCATACTCCTTATAATCAAACAAGTTATCTATCCTGTATGTCATATGGTATGAGCCCCCTGAATACATGATCCAGTCTAATAACTTTTCAACACTCATAGCCATCATAACATCAGTTATTCCTGACAAAATCTTTGAGATTTCTTGTGATTATACCTGGGACAATCCCTCTTCAAATGGTCCTTAGACTGACATATATAACACTTGAGTCTGCTGCTTCCTTGTGACTTTGACCACGCACTACCTTTACCCTCCTGCATATCACTTTGATCAAACCTGCCCCTCATAAACAACCCTTCACCACCATCAACGTTTGCTTCCGTCATCTTTTGAAATTCCCTAGAATGAAGTGTCGCGAGCACGTCTTCTAACTTCAAAGTATCCCGACCATATAGCAAAGTATCCACAAAATCACCGTAAGATGATGGTAAAGATGTGAGTAATAATAATTCCTGATCCTCATCCGATATAGCAGTATCTATAGCCGCTAAGTCACCTACCAGCTGATGAAACTCATCAATATGTTTAGACTGACTCTTACCCATATGCATGTGAAAAGTATATAACTTCTTTTTCAAGTACAAACGATTAGCTAAAGACTTTGTTATGTATAAATTCTCTAAATTTTTCTAAATCCCCGTTGCAGTCGTCTCCTTGGTGATCTCCCGTAGGACCCGATCACCTAAACACAAGATCAATGTGTTCCAGCACAACTTGGTAAACTTGGTACCCGTCATCATTCTTTTATCCCTTTGTTTATTCTGATATCCTTGTGATACAAACCTCACAATAGTGAACTAAACAAAGTACCCGTGTGTAAACCCTTCAAAGAACGCAACCTTATTGCTTTTAAAAATGATTAAACCTTGGAAATAACCCTCCAAAATATCATTAACCTTTTAAAAACAAAAAATATGTTAAGTAATTGACAATTTAATTTTGCATGCTAAAAAGAACCTATCACCTTCTTTGTTGACGTATGCAACAACTATATATACATTAACCACGTCAACATCTGTGATACTTTTTGATTTAAATGAACCTCTAAACCAAAACCACGTTTTACAAGCCTCGACAAAGTGTGTATAACCCTTCAAAACAGGTTTCCGATCAACCTCCAATAAAACAACATACCGCGAACGAAATTGTCGCACAATCGAGTAACCTTGAATATTTATAGATGATCGAAAACTACAATCTTGCCTTGAAGTATAACTTTGTTTCTCAAAACCGAGAAACAAGAACCAATGTCGTCTTCATTTTTGTCAATAACCTGACAAAAAACCAACAACACCAAAAACCTTTGTCGATTGAAAACCAACAAACCTTGAATTTTCTTTAACCTATTTCGATAACCTCGACAACCCGAAAAGCCGAAAACCCAAGAACCTGATGTTGTCTTCTTTGTCGTGTAACCTTACAAAAAACCCAACAACAACAGCAACCTTTGTTGATCATCGATATACCAGCAAGAACCCGTAAGAAGAAGCTTTGCAATACCCGACACCTTTGAAGTCCTAACCCGAAACTTCAAGCACCTTGTGTCGATCGGTTTAAGAACCCAAACCGCAAAAACCCTAGCAAACTTTCAACTAATCCTGATGTTCTTATAACTGAAAAACTAAACAGCCCCTTGAAGCTTCTTCCACCTTGTCGCAACAACCTGGACAAAAGAAAACTTCAAGTATCAATCCACTTTCTGTCGTCTTCCTTGTAGTGCAAGTGACAAGCAAATCCTCGACACCTTTTGAACCTCTATAACCCGAGACCCAAAGAATCCTTGTGTCGAAACCAATTTGGAAAAGCCTCCAAACCAAATCCCTTTTGCTTGAAACCATAAATTCCGTGTAACTCTTGCTTTCAAAAACTGGAACACCAAATACCTTTTGCTGCCCCACGGACGATCGCATGAAACCCTTGCTGTCTTGAAACCGACAACATGTAAAACCCCTGTTATCAAACCGAACAGTAGGAAACCCTTCAAGAAAGTCGAACCTAGATTTCAGAACTTCAAACCAAGCTCTGATACCACTTGTTGTAAAGTCCTACAACAAACCTGAAACTAGAGGTGGAATCTCGACTTTATGAAGTACACGACACAGAAACAAGACTTATGTAACACGACAGAAAGTAAATGGTACACACGTATGTTCCCAACGTTTGTTTATTGAGAAACTAGAAAAGAATGCACAGTACAATGGACCCTCCCCCCTTACCTCTTTATTATAGAGATGAGGGGGGAGAAAACCAAACCCTAAAGAGAGTTTAAACTGGCTGCTAACAAAGGAGAAAACTAGACTCTCGAATCCTTTGGACTCAACAGATCATATGCCATATATATAGCATTTGAACCGACCTATGCATTCCTATCTGATTAAAGTTACACTACGACCCCCTAACTTAGTAATACTTGCTAATATGGATACTATATTACAACACGTAGGAAGGCTAAAATTTTATTATTCTTTGATAAAGTATTAAACAAATTGTAAAAGTACTGGGACCTCATTTTGTAAACTCTGATATTTGAATAATAAAATCTTTTAAAAATGACTTGATTTGAGATTGTTTTCTATTATTATAACTGTTGTGCCGTCGAGTAACACCCATCTTAAATTCCGCTGCGTATCCCAAAAATGGGGGTGTTACATACTGAGCTTCAGTTGTTTAAGGATTTAGGTCAAGTGAAAGAGCGCAGGTAAATGCACCTCTTTTTTGTTACATTTATGGTTGTTACTATGTTCTACATACCCGCGTGTCTCATATATGTCTTCTGTATTAACAGATTGGTTGATATTATTGCAAAGCTGAATTTGCAAAAATCAGCAGTAGTAAGGCATATGTAGGCTGTTTTACAACCAATTTTAGAAAAAGGGATAGTCGATCATGTTGGGTTTAATCGGTCATTACACATATTACCGTTACAGAGGGTAGTAGTTACTATCATTTACTATGTGTTTGATGAGTAGTTTATTAGTCATGAAGTAATGTTTGCAATAAGTTTCCTTTTTTTTTTTATATATGTTTTAATTGTAAGCCTATATAAGAGGCCATGTTTATGTATTCTAGTAGTAATTCAGTTCAAGTTCTAGCACATCATTTTTCTGCATTCACTTTTCATATATAAAAGTTGTTTGTTTCACTTTCTGTTCTATCAGATTTCTACACTTGGTATCGGAGCTGCGTTCGATTAAAGGGGGGTGCGAGTCATTTTTGTGAGTCGTTTTGATCGCAGGTTGAAGCGTCTCAACGGCAGCCCCGATTTCATTTGATCGGGCTTGTTCTAACAGTAGCAAGAGGCTAACCACAGGTGCGTGATAAACGGGCAGGAAGACATCAAAGCAGGCAGCTTTGATTCAGTTCGTTTTTGCGGTTGACGGAAGACAGTAAAGGTGGTTGTGAAGGGTAGTTGTGACCTTGTTTTCTTGATCGGTGGAAGAGTGCTCTTGGAACAAGCTTGATCGGAAGAGGTTGGGGCTGTCATAAAAAATTAGAATGGCGTTGGTACCAAAAGGAGGAGGCTCAATGTCGTATCAAGTTCCGGTCTTGACCTCGACAAACTATCCGGTGTGGGCTATCAAGGTTAAGTCGATTATGGATGCTTATGGCCTTTGGGGGACGGTCGAACCAAGAGGGTTTGGTGAAAACCGGATCCTTTGAAGTCAAAACAAGCTCTTGCTTTTTTGTTTAAAGCGATACCCGAAGAAATGGTTTTGCAAATGGCGAGTTACACCGACCCAAAGCAAGTATGGGATGGTCTAAAAACACGGTTTTTGGGAGTAGATAAGGTGATCAGCTAGACTTGCAACATTGAAGAGAGAGCTTGAAAGCTTACGTAAGAAGGAGGGCGAAACTGCCGATGATTTCATGACAAAGTTGACCGGTTTAGCTTCGAAGGCAAGGAGTCTCGGGTACGAGCTTGAAGAAGTGGACTTGGTGAAAAGGCTACTTGATTCAATGCCTAAGTCCTTTCTCCAAATCGTGGCTTCAATAGAGCAATGTTTCGAGTTGGATTCAATGTTGTTTGATGAAGCCGTTGGTAGATTGAAGGCATACAAGGAGCGTATAAAAGGAACCGAGAAAATGGAGGACATTGGGTTATTATTGGCTAGGCAAGAGAAGTCACATGGTTGTAAGCATTGTGGCAATGGAGGTTCAAATCAGGATGGCTTTGGACGTGGCCGAGGAGGAGGTCGTGGGTCCGGGAGGAGTCGAGATGGTAATGAACGTGTCCAGGATAAAAGTCACATTAAATGTTACAAGTGTGGTGAATTTGGTCACTACAACAATGAGTGTCTGAAGTGGGAGAAAGAAGAGGCAAACTTAATCGAAGAAGAACCAACACTAATGTGAATGAGTGTTATGAACCAACCGATTAAGGGGGTGATTGTTGGGTTTAATCGGTCATTACACATATTACCGTTACAGAGGGTAGTAGTTACTATCATTTACTATGTCTTTGATGAGTAGTTTATTAGTCATGAATTAGAAGTAATGTTTGCAATAAGTTTCCTACTTTCGGTTATGTCTTATGTCTTGATTGTAAGCCTATATAAGAGGCCATGTTTATGTATTCTAGTAGTAATTCAGTTCAAGTTCTAGCACATCATTTTTCTGCATTCACTTTTCATATATAAAAGTTGTTTGTTTCACTTTCTGTTCTATCAGATTTCTACAGATCATTCCATCTTACACAAGGTTCTTGTACAGTACTTTATAATTGCTGATAAGGTATTTAAATTTTTTATTTTCGTTATTTCGTTTTGTTTCATTAGTCATGTTTCTAAAACCAAGTGTATGGATAGACCTCTGCAGAAGACGTTATTCAACATGTATCGAGTGCACTTCTTGTGCGGATGATCCATACAAAAGATGGATCCAAGGTTGGGATTATTTGCATCAAGCATGGCAGTGCCCAGGTTTGTTAAAATATATTCATCTCTTTTTTGTTATCTTGATAAGTGTGAGCTGTTTATTTATGTGTTAAATTATTGTAGGAGAGAAAGAAAATTATCAAAGGAATGAAGGATCACGTCAGTAAGATAGCTTTAGATAGATTTGGCAGTATGGTAAGGATGAACTCTGACTCTGTGTTAAGATCTAGTGGCCATATATTTGATCCAAGTGTTGTAACATAATTGGAATGTTGTCTTTTGCCTAAATTATTTTTTTCTTGTTTAATAGGTGCTCGCATGTATTCTATCTGTCGTTGATGACACACAGTTAGTAAAAAAGGCCATCCTTCGCGAACTCCAAACAGTACTAAAGTCTAGATATGGTTATCTTCTAATAAATTTAAATGATTCAAACTTCAATACTATGTAATATCTTTCTAATCTTTTTATTGAAAGCAATGTTACTAATTGTTATTTTCAATGTAATTTTAGAATGGAAGACGCCCTTTATTGCAGCTTCTTCATCCAAATTGCTCACGTTATCTTAGCCCAGATGATTTTTGTTGGATTCATCTGTACCTTCTTTATTAACGATGGTAATTTTTGTGTTTGACTTTTTGGTCTTTTTTGTAAAAGAAAATGATGTAATATTTTCTGAATTACATTCTATTTGCATCAGGGTGGCGCAGAAGCAGAAACCGAAGCTAAGTCTTCAGATGCTGAAGGTGATGAGGACATGAATGATGCAGCAGATGAAACTGTAAAATCTGTAACTGGTGGGAAAAAAGTATCCTGCTTTACGAAGACGAGAGTTGTTGGTTGATAGTGGACTTGCTGAGGTTCGGATAATAATTATTTTAGGGTCAAATATGCAGTTTCATACAAGCTGCAACTAAACTGATTATTCAAGGATAAACTAAAGTTTACGTATTACATCTTTATTAAATCTGATTTGACAAACTTCTACTCCTATTTCTCAAAAAGACAAATCTTTTATAAATAAATGTTGTGTTTTTTATTATCTAATTTTGACAGTTTGAAACAAACAACTCACACAATATTAACATTTGCTTATTTGTACAGAGTCTCATTGATGCATGTACCGAGAGTGCTGAGGAATTGCTTAGATCAAATCATGGAAGAGAGGTCTTGTTTGAGGTAATAAACTAATAATATCAACAGCTAGCTACATATATAAAAAAGAAATGTATGTGCTTATTTGCATATATATCTCTTAGACAATTTTTCTTTCACGCCATATGTGATTGTATCAACGTGGTTTGAATGTAGGTTGCTTCAAGCGGCGCAGACAACATTCTTAGCCCACATTTGGATGAAAAGTTGGCTTCTTTGCACGAAGCTATAGCATCTGTCGTAGCAACCCCTAAATCAGAAGAGGAAGAAACAGAACACCTTCTAGAAAACTTCCATTCAAGCAGGACAATAAGAAAATTAATACTAGAATCACCTTCCTTTGCATCTACTTTATGGGAGAAAGTTTTCAAAGGGAAGTGTAAGACATGGGCCCGAGGTCACAGGTAACTTAACCATATTTATTTTTCTGAGAGCCTTTATATTTTTCTCTCTTTCTGGTGTATCGTAATGGCCGATTCCATCAGTTATAATTAAAAAAAAAAGTCAAAAAGATTTGTTGTCAATGAAAAAGTAATCATGTTTTAAGGTTATTCAAACATAATATGTTTACTTATCGCAACAAGTGTTTCATTTCAATCTGACCCACACACTAATTGTTGATCCGTTACCCAAACAGTTTTACAGTGCCAAGGTAGTATGTGCATACTTGGAAACCACCGATCCTAAGGTGCTTAAGTTAGCAAAGAAAGAATTGCAGCCTTTACTGAAAGAAGGTGTCCTCAAGTTACCCGAGCATAATCAACCAAAAAAATCAGGCTAAACAACCGAGCCAGATGAGTCCAGAACTAGGCGTTTATTGCAGTTTTACTGCTTCACAGAATTATAGTATGAACTATATGCCATAAGAAGATGGTAGTTTAAGTTTGTAAACAACATGTTTATGCTATAATTTGCAAGTCAAAGTTTTGTTTTTCCTTGATCATTATTTCGATATGACCTTATTCCATGTACTGAACATTTAACGCTATACATGGTTTTTGTAGACAAGTTACCTCACTTTGGCGGGATTCGGTATTGTTGTTGTTGTAGTCATGGACTAGCAACTGTCTTCTATTATCTTTTTTTTTTGAAAAACGTTTTTGATTGTTCGAAACTTAGAAGTAGACGCTTATTTAGGAGGCAATTGCATTTAACTGTGAATCTCATTCGTTCTTTCTTATTTTTGTCAATTCTACTAATATTGTAAGAGATTTAGGTGTCGATATTACAAATAAATGTTTGACGCCCCGTTAATTACAAATTCTGGCTCTGTCCCTATGTCCTGCATAATTCTTTGAATGCTAGCAATTAAGTCCCCTTTTTTCTCAGGGAAACAACAGAGATTGGTTGGTGAAATTGATTATGTAGTTAATAAATGTCTATTATCCCACTTTAAACGAGCTAGGTAACTTTAAAGTAACTTTGATTTATTACCAAATTTATTAAATTGTACATGAAGGTAAGAAGAAAAAGAACACAAACACGCTATAATGGATAAGAGGTTGAAGAGATATCAGTACCAAGTAAGTTCCGATCTGTGAAAAATGCTGGCTGTTTAGGTTTTGGCAATGCACCTTCATTGCCTAACATGAAAACCACCGACGACATGTTTGGCCTGTCTTCTGGACTTTGTTGTACACATAATAAGCCAACTTCTATCGATCTTAAAACTTCTGATGGATTGCTTGCCTCAGCAAAACTTGAATCCAGGAGTTCTATTGACTTGCCTTCACTATGCATCCTCCATGCCTAAATATAAACACGGAATTATATATTAGTCAGTAGAGTTCTATGCCGGATAAATTTGAAAATCAAGCAACTTACATGTCCAATAAGATTATTGTTATGCTCAGAATGAACAAATCCCCTGTTTCTCTTCCCACTCATAATCTCCAGCACTAATACACCAAAGCTGAAAACATCTGACTTTATTGAGAAAACACCATCTAGCATATACTCTGGTGACATGTAACCGCTATACATAGAATAACGTTTACAAGTGTTAAATAATGAACTTAACAAAAAGCGAATGAGTATAAACCAGCATGTTGTATCTTACTAGGTACCAACAACTCTCGGTGTTAGCTTCAGTTTCATTTCCTCCAAAGCTTCTAGCTATCCCAAAGTCTGATATTTTTGGGTTCATATCCACATCTAGTAGAATATTGCTAGCTTTAAGATCTCTGTGAATGATTCTTAATCGTGAATCTTGATGAAGATAAAGAAGTCCTCGCGCAATTCCTTTGATGATGTTGAGTCTCTTTGTCCAATCAAGGAGTGTGCTTTGCCTTTTATCTGCACATCATGTAGGTTTAGTTGTTCAAAGTATCTTACCCTAGTAAGTTAATATTGTCAATTTAATGGAAATTATATGATACTGACCAAATATAAACTCATCTAAGCTTCTGTTTGGCATGTATTCATATATCAGCAACTTCTCGTCCCCCTTGATACTACATCCTAGGAGCTTGACAAGATTCCGGTGCTGAAGTTTTGAAATGCATATAACTTCATTCATGAACTCATCAATTCCTTGACTGGAAGTCTTTGAGAGACGTTTAACTGCAATTTCTTGCCCATCTTCTAGCATACCCTGAAGATTACCAATTTTATGTGAAAACTATACAAAATTCAAAGGTAATATCATTCATTTTTTTTTTTGTTTCATTGGCACGCTTAAACATTTTAGCTTCATAATTTTGTTATCTATAATGAATTAGAATGTTGCTCTAACAATTATAGTCAAACGAATCATAATGTGACGCTATACTCAGCAAACTGAATTCAAATAAATAAGATTCTTCATTTACCTTATAGACCGGTCCAAATCCGCCCTCTCCAAGTTTATTATCGAGTGAAAAATTAGCAGTAGCTTTAGCTACTCTAGAGAAGCTAAACAATGGTAGCTCCATGGCTTCTCTCCCGCTTTCAGCTACATTTAGTGACCCCCCTGTGCGTTAATATTACAAAACCCGTCAAACTAGTTGAACCTGCTCACAGAATACAGACTATTCTGAACCATTTAACATACTTATTACTTTAGGTTTAATTTTTTAAATCGATTCTGATCACTTTATCGCTAAAACTCTACAAATATCTTACCTTCCTCAGTTTGTGTTGAAAGATGTCTTTTTCTCCAAGTCACAACCATGTACTCAAACTTATCACAAAAACCGCCAAAAAGACTCCAATCAAGATGATTTTGATGTTTGTTCCTCCACCCTTTTTGAAAAGCGATGGAGCAAGTGCACGATCTTAACACAAAAAGTCAAAACCAACATCGTTAATCAACTTACTGACTCATAAAAACCATGAAATTAACCAGAAAGATTACGTGATAGTAGATGTATATTTTTTTTTTCATTATTTGAAAGAAACATGAACAAAGCATAACATATTCAGGGAGTTACCTAATTCAGAGGAAGCCATTCTCACGAATATATCTTGACCATCCTTCGAGCATGCCCTAATATCTAATAGGTCATTGAACCAAAGCAAGAAACCACTTCCGTTGCCTCTGATATCAGTATTTGCATATGCCATACAAGTGCAGTTCTGAAGACATATTACTTTACATTCCGTTAAAGACATTGTATTGTTAAACCACGAAGTCTGTGTATCTGGCAATTTTATATTAGAATACTTGATAAATCCATCTGTTCCATTTTTGCAATCCAACGGTATTCTCCTCACACAACCACCTGTCCAATCTCCTGTTTCCCAACCCCTTTTGTTTATCGGCTCAAATTTTGCCTCATCTAAGCACGAACATTTCTGCGCGTCTTCAATGTTGCAGCTTCCATAAGGGCCACAGATTTTGTACGTGTCACAAATATCGTTTGGTAGTGTCGCAATAACCTCCCATATTTTCTTATCTTCTTGCCACACTGAACGTTCTAGATTCCCAGAAGAACTTAAGGTGGACTTCGATTTGACAGAATTGTTTAACAGATAAAAAGAAACAACCGCCTCTTTTTCATTAATAACTGTATTGTATGGAAAGTACATGTTGATGGAAGGCCAGATTGACCCACTAAACCGTTCACCATTCCATGGTCCGTGCCGAAACTTGACCTCCAAACCATCTCTTAGTACGAAGTGAGGATAACCACGTGTGTCAATGCTCCAGGTGAATTCCACTGTAGCTGGATCATGAATACTCTTCCATGACGTTAAATGCCATTCGGCGCCTATGAAGTAATTTTTGCCAAGCTTCATGCCAGGTAGATTAGTATCGGTTTGATAGTCAAAACTCTCCCACAGAATCTTCATGCTGTTTCCATCCGTGATGACTAGATTTCCAGAGTCATCAAGCCGTGCAGTTGCATTTCCTGATGATGTTGAGTTGGATGACCACACTACATGATCGGTATAGTTCTTGAGAACAAGATTTCCCGCACTGTCAATCCTTAACATGCTTGATGATACATTGGTGAGGGGGTAGTCTCTGTTGGCAACCCAAACCACTGTTTTAACAGAAATTTTCTTATACCAAATACCAACGTAAGTGTTATCCGAGCTACTTGGCTTGAAGAATCCCAGTTGAAATGTTCTACCAGGAGATACCAATGTGTCGCTTTCTGTCAAGAAGCTTGAGTCTGAGATGATGTCAATTTCGGCCGTGTATATTTTTTGCATGTGGAGTGAAAAAACTAGAAGAACAAGTATGGTTTCCTCCATTAAAATCATTTCCTTCAAGCTTCACATTTTTTTATTTTTATTTTTTTTAATCTAATCTCTAGAATGGAATCAAAGTCTTATTATCACCTACCGTATGCTTTGGGCTCAACAAGTCTTCTTGACAAAATGTCAATGTTTATACTATGTAATTAGCTTTCAGTTAATATCCACATTCAATGGGATGTACTATATGCGAACCAGTCAATTAGTCATCAAGTATATGGTGTGAGATCCCTTGCAAAGTACGCAAACATTGCAAAGCCTAAAAAGAAATTTGGTGCTGCTACGTGTCCTCCCTTTATTTTATTTAAAAAATCTGGATAGGGGCAAAATAGTAAAATTACTCGTTTTTTCTTTTTCCACCTCAAATTTCAAACGCACATATCTCTTAAACGACAAACTTTTAGAAAAAAACCGATTTCACCATAATTTTTAAAATTTAATCCTCTTTAATTTGGTATAAATTTTGTTAAAAATTTTGATTTTTTTTTACATACGAAATGGGTGTTAATTTTCTTTATTTTTTGGGCATTTTCGACCTTATTTTGTACCATCATAAATGCCGAATCGTGAAAAATTTAAAACATGAAAGTCGTATATTTTGGTTCACTCTTTACCCAGAAATTTGGATCACTCAAATCCAATATGATATAAGTGAGATATCGTATGTTAAAGATGACGTTTTACTCATATTTGTTGCACACAACGTGTTTGATGAAATGTTTAGCTTAGATTTTTAGTCTTAAAATCGAGTTAAATGCACTAATTTTTGTACAACAATGCACCTTTAGTCATTTTATTAATGTAAGATTCAAAAAGTTTTTTTTTTTTTTTTTTTTTTTTTTTTTTTTTTTTGTGTGTGTTGTTTTTTTTTAACTGATGAACCATATTAACTGATGAACCATATTGACTGATGAACCTTATTAACTGATTTTTAAAAAAGACATTTTGTTCATCAGTTACTTTGGTTCATCAATTTCAGTTTCATCAATTTTTTCACATTCATCAATTTCAGGTTCATCAAATTTGATCAAATGTTTGGGTTCATCAATTTTTTCAGGTTCATTAGATTTCAGGTTCATCAAATTTGATTAAATGTTTGGGTTCATCAAATTTTTAATAATGTTCATCAGTTCATTAGTTAGTTTTGGTTATCGGTTAATTTTGTTCATCAGTTATTTTTGATAATGTTCATCACTTCAAGGTAGTATTGTTCATTAGTTCATTAATTTTTCTAATAAAAACACAATGTTAATCAGTTCATCAGTTATTTTTTATATTGTTCATCAGTTATTTTTAATAACGTTCATCAGTTATTTTTTATAACGTTCATCAATTATTTATTATAATGTTTAGCAGTTTTCAAAAAATAACGTTCATCAGTTATTTTTGATCACATTCATCTATTATTTTTTATAATGTTCCTCAGTTTTCGAAAAAAATAACGTTCATCAGTTATTTTTTATATTGTTCATCAGTTATTTTTTATAAGGTTCATCAGATATTTTTTATAGCGTTCATCGGTTATTTTCGATAACGTTCATCAGTTACTGTTAATCTTTAACGTGCAAAAATTGATCAACCAAAGTAACAGATGAACAAAATGTTCATCAGTTACTTTGGTTCATCAGTTTTTATTATAGGTTCATCAGTTAGTTTATGTTTTTCTAGTTGATGAACATTAGTTGTTTTTGGTTCATCAGTTATTGACTTTTAGATTATGTTATAATAGGTTCATCAGTTTGATCAACCAAAGTAACCGATGAACAAAATGTCTTTTTTAAAAATCAGTTAATAAGGTTCATCAGTTAACATGGTTCATCAGTTAAAAAAAAAACAACAAAAAAACAAAAAAAAAAACAAAACTTTTTGAATCTTACATTAATAAAATGACTAAAGGTGCATTGTTGTACAAAATTAGTGCATTTAACTCGATTTTAAGACTAAAAATCTAAGCTAAACATTTCATCAAACACGTTGTGTGCAACAAATATGAGTAAAATGTCATCTTTAACATACGATATCTCACTCATATCATATTGGATTTCAGTGATTCAAATTTTTGGGTAAAGAATGGCCAAGAAGCTACAACTTTCGTGTTTTAAGTTTTGCAAAATTCGGCGTTTAAACTAGACAAAATTAGAGCCGAAAATGCTAAAATTTTCAAGAAAATCATGACCCAATGAATTTGTCAAAAAAAAAAGTTTCGAAAAAATTTAAAAAATTTATACCAAATTAAAGAGGATTAAATTTTAAAAATTATGGTGAAAGCGGTTTTTTGTAAAAGTTAGTCGTTTGAAAGTTATTTGCATTTAAAATTTAAGGTGGAATTAAAAAAATGGATCTAATGGCCAAAATACCCGCTAACCAAAAATATTAAAGAAAAAAAAGGAGAGAGTGGGTGGGGACACATGGCACTAGCTTAGTGGCTAGAAACCTTTTTAGGCTTTTTAATTTTGATCCCCTTTTTAGGGGATCGCAACTCTCAAGTATATATATGGCTGTGTTAGAAATATTTATTATATTATATTGTACTTAATACCATTCATGTTGTTCATGTTGAGGTCTCTATAAATAGAGGCATCTAATGTAATGTGAGACACACCAATAACAAGTTTTATCTTTCCCTTTCATACCCACTTACATTCTCTTGCTTATTGTTCTTATTGTGCTACTAGGCTCATTGTTATACAACACATTATTAGCACGCTCGATCTTGTAAGTTTTATTTCCTTGCAGGTAAGTTTACTTTAAATTTCAAGTTTTCAAAACTCCAAAGATATGAAATACATGCCGTGTTTATGTGTATTGCATGATTAATTAGATTATATGTTGAATTGTCTATATTGCTTTACAAACTTCAAAGACATAATTGTTCTCTTGATTGTATAATAGAGTCAAATTTATTGTTATCTGAATTATTATTATTACTTCTTTGTATTATTTGTTTACGTCTCTGTTTTTCATATAAAGAAAATAAAGGTGTTTGTCCAACATTTTATAATTATTTACCAAGTAAATTACACCATTCGTCCCTGTGGTTTGCACCAAATCACTACCGTAGTCCCTGATCTACATTTTTTGCTTTTTGATCCTTATGGTTTACATATTGCACGCTGTTAGTCCTTATCACTAACTGTCGTTATCTTCTCCGTTAGGAGGCAATCGTCAAGTGGTAACGTTAGTCCATTAACCAAACGATCATTCGCAACATTAGTCCTTTATACTTACGACCGTTACTAATTAACTCAAATTTTGGTTTTCTTAGAAAAATTCTTTTCTACGCGGTTTTTATCGTTTTCGCCCGTTTTCATGCGTTTTCTTAGTTTTCGTCCGTTATTATACGTTTTCGTCCGTCTTTATACGTTTTCATTTGTTTTTCTTACGTTTTCATTCGTTTTTATACGTTTTCTTTCGTTGTCATACGGTTTTATCTGTTTTTATACGTTTTTGTCTATTTTTCCTCGTTTCATGCGTTTTCTTACGGTTTCGTCCATTTTTATACATTTTCGTCCATTTCTATACCTTTTCGTCTGTCTTTATACGTTTTCGTCTATTTTTCTTACTTTTGCATGCGTTTTAACCTAATGGTCAAGTGGCAACGTGTCACACCCCCAGAATCGGGTCCAGCGGAAGCTTACATGTAGCTGGGGTGTAACTCAATTGGTATTACAAAACAAGTGTAAAATGGTTTTCACTCCAATCATTTAGAATAAAATCGTTTTGCTAAAAGTATTGAATTTACATTGTTTAAAAATTAGTGCGGAAGTAGGCCCTTAAAATAGTTTAAAACGGTCCCCAACTGAATATCAGAGTCTTCTATGACCATGCCATGCCCTGCCAAAACCTCCAGTAGCGTGCCATTGCTTAATACCTGAAAATACATGCTAAAGTGTCAACACGAGGTTGGTGAGTTCATAGTTTTAAGTAAACAAGTATTTCCCGTAAACAAGTGTTTCCAGAAATCAAGTATTTCCCAGCAAAGGCCTCGTATATCCACTCAGTTACAAGTCCCGCCATAAGAGACTTGTAACCTGTGTGTTTACAACCCACTACCAAAAGTAATATGTTTAAGTAAACAAGTCATTTGCGGAACACGAGATTTTCAGTAGCAAAACAATATAACAAATACAATGTCACAGCTAAAAATAAGGTATACAGTGCCTAAAGCTCATGACCCCGAAGCTCGACATCATCATATGCAATCAAGCATAAAATGCCCCAATTAAGTGTTTGCCAGACACTCGGAAGTAATCCGAATGATATGCGTCCGTTTGACAGGTTGGCGCGACCAACTCGGACGGGGTGTCAACCCAAATAGATCTATCCACAGCATTCGCGCTCACACGCATGTAATTAACGGTTCATGATAAAGGGGACTTCAGTGGCAGTAATAGGTAACTCAGGCAAAGTAACAGTTTTATATTTATTTCCGCAAAAGCAAGAACTTGTGTTCATAAGAAAGTAATCAAGGATGGAATAAGTAATTCATAATGTATTCAAATAATTAATCAAGTATTTCAACCATCCAGTAATGTTTGAGAAAATGAATCGCATTCAAGTAAAACAAGCATTGAATTTAAATAGTAAGGAGCATGTATCTTCCCCCAAAACAGTTGTAAAACAAGTAAAAGTAGGGGTTATGAACTCACCTGGTGCAATAGCTACGATGATAACAATGAATACACAGAAATGACGCACGATCTCTAACCGCAACCTAATATGAATGATATGATCTAATGTAAGAAATGAAATGACGCTACACATGCAAATACGTATGTTATCGATACCACTCATTAGTTTTGAAAATAACGTTTATCGTTGACAAATACGTTTTTGACGTCTCGTTAAGTTAATAACCACTTTTCATGGAAATAGGTTGAAACGGTACTCCACGATCCTTGTTTGGTGTTCTATCGGCAAATATAAGGTTTTTGTCGCAAAAATAACATTTTCATTACTTGAGAATATGCCCAAAATGGCCTCGCAAAACAAGTCGCGAAATGTTGTACGTTAAGGGTTAGTGATGAAACTCGGCGTTTTTGAAAACCTTGTAACAATATCTAGAAGTCGTGTCATTTAACTTTTGGCGATACGGGTCTCGATCGATGAGAAAATCGACTCTTATTGTTGTTATTTGAAAGTATTGTGTTCAACACTTAGAAAATTTTATTATAGTAAAAGCTGTCAAAATATATATAGTTTATCGGGTATATAGATGAGGTCGTAGTTTATTCGTTATAAGTCTATTCGACGAACGGCCAAATGATTTGAAAAGCTTGTTGGAAGATCTTGATTTCATAAAACTACGGCTCGGACTCAAATTGATCCAATCATGAAGAAAAACAGCCAAGAAAGTGGTGTCTCGCAAAGACAGTTTTGCGGGAAAATAATAATAGAAAAGCTGATGGAAATTTGTAAAAATCGTCTAAGTTCAAACGCTTGTATCTTTTTCGTTATAAGCTCGTTTTCTACGTTCTTTATATCCCCGGAATCGTGGGATGGCCTACTAGTATATTTTTGATAAGTCGAGACGGCTAGATCAAGTTTTAGGCCTCGAAACAGTTCAAGAAAATCGTGGGACAGCAAGTAATTTTTCAGAAAATAGTTTTCGTCGTTAAATTTCGGAAAATCATATCTCCTTCGTTAATAACTCGTTTTTATCCCCGTTTTTGGCCATAGTTCCGTATCGGAAAGTATTTTCTGAATCTTAGGTCCAAAATTACCCAGAATTCCCTGATCTTTCCACATTTTGCAAAAATGGACAGCAACTTTCTATAAGTGTCAAAACTTGGTTTTCCTAGTTACTAACTTGTTCAAAAACCAACCAAACCACTTTCAATCACCACAAAACTAGTCTAATCCTACCATACACGTTCTTAGGGTGTCATGGGGTCCTAAACATAACCAACCTTGGTGGATCTCATGAGGATGTTAATAAAAACAATATATCTAGTGTTTATGATGAAAAATAAACAATAAGTGGTATGGATCATAGTATATTTGCATGTTTTACCAATATATCTTGAAAATATAACATGTAACTAGTGAAATGAAAGTATGAAAAGATTATAAAGATATTATTGAAGCTTACTTGAAGTTTTGATGATTTTTGAGCAAGAAACTTAATAATCTTGAGGTTTTTATTTCAAAACCTTAACAAGATCAATACTATGACTTGATTAAACACTTGATCTTGAAAAGTTGATGGATCTTCTTGGTGTTTCTTGCCTTGGCCGATTATGTGAGGAAGAGGAGAGAAAGAGAGAGTTTTTGTTGCTAGTTGTTTTGATGTGTAAGTGATGAAAATGAAGTATAGATGTATATATATTAGGTCTTGGTCAAAAATATCTTGCTAGGGACAAGATCCATGTTTTTAGGACTAGGGGGCATGGGTTTTTGTAAGGAAAAGATGAGTGTGTAAGTGAATGAAGACTTTTGATGTAGTTTAGGAAGATATTTTTAGTTTTAGGGAATACCGGGTACCGAGTTAACTAAAAATAAATCATGACGCGATGAAATAAAATATGACGAAGTTGTAAAAGTTGTAAAATATTATTCCTGATGATAATCGGGTGTTAAAATAATTATCGTGTTGAAATTTCGCAAACCGACAGAGTTATAAGCTCCGACCGTGAAATATAGTAATTGATTTCAAAACACCGGGTAAATTAATAATATAATTTTTATATCATTATAATAAGTATGAAAATATGTTAGGATCGTAGTCGGGAGTATTGGGTATACGTTCGTAGTAAAAACTGAGTGGTAATGTTAATTACAAATTAAGCATACGTATATAGAAATAATGCATATCCGTGTAGGGCCTAAAATGTGATGATGATGTAATCGAGGATATGTAGAATACTCCAGTCTATATGACGTGTCATTAATGAATGATGCATAAATTCACAGCGAAACCACATTGGTTATGCGAATTTGAAGACTCATAAACTCAGTTTACGATGAAATGAACGGCAATCGTGAATAGTGATTTCCTTCCGGAAATGAATAGTGTCATATGAATAGTAAAATTTTTGAACGCTTCTCGGAATCACAAACTGACTCCGAAAATGATGAATAGTAAATGATGAATAGTGCCTGTGAATAGTGAATGATGAATAGTAACTGATGAATAGTAAATAGGAGAAATGTCCTGAAAATGCGGGTTGTTACAGTCTCACCCCCTTAAAAGGAACTTCGTCCCGAAGTTCAGTTTGTGTTGGTCTCTAAAGTGGTATTGGTTAAAAGATGATGATATAATCGTGTAAGCTACTGAGCTCTAACAAGGTTCAAGTCTGACGGCCACTAGGCCTACTCTGTCAGAAATCGTAAATGGTTCAGTGTATATCGGGTTTAACTTTATGAAGTTTTCTGAATGGTATTATGCCTTTCCTAGGTAGAACTTTCAACATAATCATGCCACGAACTTGAAATTCTAGTGGTTTACCGCTTATCGAGCTTGTAATTGATTCTTGATTTGTAGGAAATTCCTGGTTATTTCATGAATGCTTACGGGACTAGTGAGTTGGGCTTTTCCAAGTTTTGATCCGTCAATGGATGTTGGCACTTCGACCATAGAGTGCTTCGAATGGTGTAGTCTCTAAGCTCGTGTGGTAACTATGGTTGCAACTGAATTTGATTTATGGCAAATGGTTAATCCAACCATTTCTAGTGTCAATCACACCCGATTTGGGCATATCTCCCTATGTTTGAATCAATCTCAAATTCTGACCATTGGTCTACAGATGATAGGTGGTGTGGTTCCAAAGAGATCTTAATGAAATCGCTAGGAGTTGAGGCGAATCAAATTCCTTTATTAGGAATAATTGAAATGGGTATCATGAATCTTGTTTTGAAAGACTTACAAGGTTAAATCCGTAAAAGGGTGTTGTTGAAAATAATAGATTAGGATAAGGTTATGATCCTCCGCAGGATGTCAGGAATTAAGTCTTTTTCCACCTACGGTGCTTAGTCTCCATTACTAAGATTTTCCCCAAGTTATAGGTCATCAACTCACAAACTCCTAAAGGTATAAGTGAGGTAATATAGTGATTGATTTTCAAAGTTTGTTTTGAGATTGTGTTTTGTTCATAAACCTTCCCCGAATAAATGAATCTACAAGTTTAAGCAAACGGCTTTTTAGGTAACATCCTTCTTGATGTTTCAAAATTTAGTAGTTATGCAATATAGGAAAATTTTCAACATAAGGTGGATAATATGGTTTACCAAAGATCGATGTTTAAAATTTTGTAACATTCAATAGTTTTGTAAAAGATTAGCCAAAAGGAATTTGCTTGTCAAAATAAGTACATCAGAAAAGTATTTCTTACAAGATATATGTTTTGTATAACGGTAGTTTGGAGAAAATCCATTTAAGAATGAAAGTATTAAGAGGATAAAATAGCCAGGTATGTACGTATGCACAAATGCATAGGTGTCTAACATGTTCGAATAAAGTCTATTGGTGAGGTCATGTTCAATTTATAGTCTTGGTTAAGAGGTTGGATTTATCTCTATGGTGTTGCTTAGTGAGCACTCGTATCTAAATGAATCTTGTAATTCAGTCAAGCCAATACTTTCTAGATGATAGAATTTTGGCGATCAGGCCAGTGATAGTGGTTCGAATTGTTTTGTGATATCCTGAGATTTCTGTTGAGTTATGAATGATCTTAAGGTACCGAGGGATCATCCTCATAGAAGGTATGGAAAGTCTTTCCTAGGGAGGTCATTGATAATATCCACTTATCAATATAGGGAGTAGTGAGGGACGAGTGACATCGGAATCTATAGAGTGTTAGCTAATTCCTTATATATATATATGGGGGTGGGGAAAGGAAATGATAGTGATGGTGAGAAGGGAAGAGATTGTGACAACTGCGACAAAATGAGATTGTGACAAAAGAAAATACAGTGATATGAGTGTATCGTGCATAAATATGAAAGTTCATGAAATAAAATGACTAGCTGTCATGCTTCCAATCGGTGGTTTACGAAGTGATGAAAAGTATGAAGGTTCCAACAACGAGAGTATACACACACATGAATGAAACATTTGGAAATTGAGTAGGGGATTTAATCCAGACAAAATTTTATTATAACCATTCTCAATGTTGCAAAATTCATTTATGAGTCAGACATAGGTGGTCAGCCTATATCTCACTATCCCGGGTTGAATATAAATGACCAGTCTATATTCCACCGAGGTTCCATGAATTTTGAAATACTCAGTTCAGTTATACTAATACCATGTCCTTCACAAATACCAAGACGTTCTGAAAGACAAAAGCAGGTGACCAAACTCGAGGTCAAATGATGAAACTATGCAAGGAAAAACATAACACGGTGACATATATGATACGTGAACATGCTTATATGAAAGATCATTGTAGTAATCAATTAGAATAAATGAATATAGTATATCAGGTAATGAGACACAAATCTCGTCACCTAAGTTAGCAACTAACCACAAACGAGGCTTCAGTTTGGCAGGCAGGCACGTGACGGTCATAGGGTTAAGTTTTCGTAAAAGTAGCTATAGTCTAGGTTTTAAAAACACTTAGTTCGCTATAGCCAAAGCTCTGATACCAATCTGTCACACCCCCAAAATCGGGTCCAGCGGAAGCTTACATGTAGCTGGGGTGTAACTCAATTGGTATTACAAAACAAGTGTAAAATGGTTTTCACTCCAATCATTTAGAATAAAATCGTTTAGCTAAAAGTATTGAATTTACATTGTTTAAAAATTAGTGCGGAAGTAGGCCCTTAAAATAGTTTAAAACGGTCCCCAACTGAATATCAGAGTCTTCTATGACCATGCCATGCCCTGCCAAAACCTCCAGTAGCGTGCCATTGCTTAATACCTGAAAATACATGCTAAAGTGTCAACACGAGGTTGGTGAGTTCATAGTTTTAAGTAAACAAGTATTTCCCGTAAACAAGTGTTTCCAGAAATCAAGTATTTCCCAGCAAAGGCCTCGTAAATCCACTCAGTTACAAGTCCCGCCATAAGAGACTTGTAACCAGTGTGTTTACAACCCACTGCCAAAAGTAATATGTTTAAGTAAACAAGTCATTTGCGGAACACGAGATTTTCAGTAGCAAGACAATATAACAAATACAATGTCACAGCTAAAAATAAGGTATACAGTGCCTAAAGCTCATGACCCCGAAGCTCGACGTAATCGTATGCAATCAAGCATAAAATGCCCCAATTAAGTGTTTGCCAGACACTCGGAAGTAATCCGAATGATATGCGTCCGTTTGACAGGTTGGCGCGACCAACTCGGACGGGGTGTCAACCCAAATAGATCTATCCACAGCATTCGCGCTCACACGCATGTAATTAACGGTTCATGATAAAGGGGACTTCAGTGGCAGTAATAGGTAACTCAGGCAAAGTAACAGTTTTATATTTATTTCCGCAAAAGCAAGAACTTGTGTTCATAAGAAAGTAATCAAGGATGGAATAAGTAATTCATAATGTATTCAAATAATTAATCAAGTATTTCAACCATCCAGTAATGTTTGAGAAAATGAATCGCATTCAAGTAAAACAAGCATTGAATTTAAATAGTAAGGAGCATGTATCTTCCCCCAAAACAGTTGTAAAACAAGTAAAAGTAGGGGTTATGAACTCACCTGGTGCAATAGCTACGATGACAACAATGAATACACAGAAATGACGCACGATCTCTAACCGCAACCTAATATGAATGATATGATCTAATGTAAGAAATGAAATGACGCTACACATGCAAATACGTATGTTATCGATACCACTCATTAGTTTTGAAAATAACGTTTATCGTTGACAAATACGTTTTTGACGTCTCGTTAAGTTAATAACCACTTTTCATGGAAATAGGTTGAAACGGTACTCCACGATCCTTGTTTGGTGTTCTATCGGCAAATATAAGGTTTTTGTCTCAAAAATAACATTTTCATTACTTGAAAATATGCCCAAAATGGCCTCGCAAAACAAGTCGCGAAATGTTGTACGTTAAGGGTTAGTGATGAAACTCGGCGTTTTTGAAAACCTTGTAACAATATCTAGAAGTCCTGTCATTTAACTTTTGGCGATGCGGGTCTCGATCGATGAGAAAATCGACTCTTATTGTTGTTATTTGAAAGTATTGTGTTCAACACTTAGAAAATTTCATTATAGTAAAAGCTGTCAAAATATATATAGTTTATCGGGTATATAGATGAGGTCGTAGTTTATTCGTTATAAGTCTATTCGACGAACGGCAAAATGATTTGAAAAGCTTGTTGGAAGATCTTGATTTCATAAAACTACGGCTCGGACTCAAATTGATCCGATCATGAAGAAAAACAGCCAAGAAAGTGGTGTCTCGCAAAGACAGTTTTGCGGGAAAATAATAATAGAAAAGCTGATGGAAATTTGTAAAAATCGTCTAAGTTCAAACGCTTGTATCTTTTTCGTTATAAGCTCGTTTTCTACGTTCTTTATATCCCCGGAATCGTGGGATGGCCTACTAGTATATTTTTGATAAGTCGAGACGGCTAGATCAAGTTTTAGGCCTCGAAACAGTTCAAGAAAATCGTGGGACAGCAAGTAATTTTTCAGAAAATAGTTTTCGTCGTTAAATTTCGGAAAATCATATCTCCTTCGTTAATAACTCGTTTTTATCCCCGTTTTTGGCCATAGTTCCGTATCGGAAAGTATTTTCTGAATCTTAGGTCCAAAATTACCCAGAATTCCCTGATCTTTCCACGTTTTGCAAAAATGGACAGCAACTTTCTATAAGTGTCAAAACTTGGTTTTCCTAGTTACTAACTTGTTCAAAAACCAACCAAACCACTTTCAATCACCACAAAACTAGTCTAATCCTACCATACACGTTCTTAGGGTGTCATGGGGTCCTAAACATAACCAACCTTGGTGGATCTCATGAGGATGTTAATAAAAACAATATATCTAGTGTTTGTGATGAAAAATAAACAATAAGTGGTATGGATCATAGTATATTTGCATGTTTTACCAATATATCTTGAAAATATAACATGTAACTAGTGAAATGAAAGTATGAAAAGATTATAAAGATATTATTGAAGCTTACTTGAAGTTTTGATGATTTTTGAGCAAGAAACTTAATAATCTTGAGGTTTTTATTTCAAAACCTTAACAAGATCAATACTATGACTTGATTAAACACTTGATCTTGAAAAGTTGATGGATCTTCTTGGTGTTTCTTGCCTTGGCCGATTATGTGAGGAAGAGGAGAGAAAGAGAGAGTTTTTGTTGCTAGTTGTTTTGATGTGTAAGTGATGAAAATGAAGTATAGATGTATATATATTAGGTCTTGGTCAAAAATATCTTGCTAGGGACAAGATCCATGTTTTTAGGACTAGGGGGCATGGGTTTTTGTAAGGAAAAGATGAGTGTGTAAGTGAATGAAGACTTTTGATGTAGTTTAGGAAGATATTTTTAGTTTTAGGGAATACCGGGTACCGAGTTAACTAAAAATAAATCATGACGCGATGAAATAAAATATGACGAAGTTGTAAAAGTTGTAAAATATTATTCCTGATGATAATCGGGTGTTAAAATAATTATCGTGTTGAAATTTCGCAAACCGACAGAGTTATAAGCTCCGACCGTGAAATATAGTAATTGATTTCAAAACACCGGGTAAATTAATAATATAATTTTTATATCATTATAATAAGTATGAAAATATGTTAGGATCGTAGTCAGGAGTATTGGGTATACGTTCGTAGTAAAAACTGAGTGGTAATGTTAATTACAAATTAAGCATACGTATATAGAAATAATGCATATCCGTGTAGGGCCTAAAATGTGATGATGATGTAATCGAGGATATGTAGACTACTCCAGTCTATATGACGTGTCATTAATGAATGATGCATAAATTCACAGCGAAACCACATTGGTTATGCGAATTTGAAGACTCGTAAACTCAGTTTACGATGAAATGAACGGCAATCGTGAATAGTGATTTCCTTCCGGAAATGAATAGTGTCATATGAATAGTAAAATTTTTGAACGCTTCTCGGAATCACAAACTGACTCCGAAAATAATGAATAGTAAAATGATGAATAGTGCCTGTGAATAGTAACTGATGAATAGTAAATAGGAGAAATGTCCTGAAAATGCGGGTTGTTACACAACGTTAGTCCATTAACCAAAAGATCATTTGCAACGTTAGTCCCTTATACCAACGGCCGTATCTAATTAACTGAAATTTTGGTTTTTATTGTTTTCGCCCGTTTTCTTACGTTTTCGCCAGTTTTCATGCGTTTTCATACGTTTTTAAACGTTTTCGTCCCTCTTTATACGTTTTCGTCTGTTTTTCTTACGTTTTCATACAGTTATATCCGTTTTTATACCTTTTCTTACGTAGTCATACGGTTTTATCCGTTTTTATATGTTTTTATACGTGTTCCTCCTATTTTTACACTTTTGTCCATTTTTCTTACTTTTTCATTTGTTTGTATACGCTTTCATCCGTTTTTATACGTTTTCATCCTTTTATATACGTTTTCATCTGTTTTATAAGTTTTTCTTGCGTTTTATTCGTTTTTATCTGTTTTCATATGTTTTCATCTGTTTTTATACGTTGTCATCTGTTTTTATACATTTTTGCCCGTTTTCTTATGTTTTCACCCATTTTTATACTTTTTCATCCGTTTTTATAAATTTTCATCCGTTTTTATACATTTTTTGTCCATTTATATACGTTTTTGTCTATTTTATACATCTTTCTTGCATTTTTATTCGTTTTCATATGTTTCTATCTATTTTCATATGGTTTTATACGTTTTCACTTGTTTTATTACGTTTTTTTACGGATGAAAGTGTATAAAAACATATGAAAATAGATAAAAATGGATAAAATTGTATTAAAATGCAAGAAAAGTGTATTAAAATAGACAAAAACGTATATAAACGGACAAAAATGTATAAAAACGGACAAAAACGTAAGAAAACATATAGAAACATAAGAAAACGGGTGAAAACGTAAGAAAACGAGCGAACACGTATAAAAACGGATGAAACCATATAAAAATGGATGAAAACGTAAGAAATATGGAGAAAAACGGAGGAAAACGTATAAATAAAAAACGTAGAAAAACGGATAAAACCATATGACAACGTAAGAAAACGTATAAAAACGCATGAAAATGTAAGAAAAACAGATGAAAACGTATAAAGACAGACAAAAAAGTATAAAAATGGATAAAAACGTATATAAACGGACGAAAATATAAGAAAACGCATGAAACAGGGAAAAAACAGACAAAAACGTATAAAGACGGATAAAACCGTATGACAACATAAGAAAACGTATAAAAACGAATGAAAACGTAAGAAAAACATATGAAAACGTATAAAGACGGACGAAAACGTATAAAAATGGATGAAAACTAAGAAAATGCATGAAAACGGGCGAAAACGATAAAAACCACGTAGAAAAGAATTTTTTTAAGAAAACCAAAATTTGAGTTAATTAGTAACGGTCGATAGTATAAAAGACTAACGTTGCAAACGATCGTTTGGTAAATGGACTAACGTTGCCACTTGACGATTGTCTTCTAACGGAGAATATAACGACAGTTAGCGATAAGGACTGACAGCGTGCAATATGTAAATCATAAGTATATCAAAAAAGCAAAAAAAAAAAAAATGATCAGGGACTACGGTAGTGATTTGGAGCAAACCACAGAGACGAACGGTGTAATTTACTCTTATTTACGATATTGACTATAGTATATATATTTTAGCTCATTGCTAGCTCTTGCTAGTATAATGTGTGTCCGATTAACATTAAAATGCGTTTGTATGTGAAATTTTTATGATGCAAATATTTTATTTTTTATGTCGTATCATTTATATTGCGTGTGCACTATAATAAATTTATATGAATGGTATGTATACCAATTATTAATTATTTGTTTAGTTGTCATTCATGATATTTTAAAAATAGATATATGTTTGTTAATTACATGTATGGTATATATAAATGTTTAATCTAATTCATTGATTAAACTCGATAAATTTTTGCATGTCTCAATCACGAATCCGTTTGCAAATCGTAACACTCAAATTACCTTTTATTTCTTTTAATAATATTATTAACATAATAATATTAATGTTTTTCAAATATGGTAACCGTTACTCGTTATATAAATTTACTAGCTTAGAGACCCGTTGACACCAAATAATTTTTTAAAGAAATAGATAAATGAGATAATAAGAAAATTGTTAACGTAACCATGTTCCATTTAACATATGAAATAAAGAATGTGATGAGGCGAAAAATGATCCGTTTTTAGGGGGTCATTTAAGCTCGAATCCGAATTTATTTGATCAAATATTGCCCTAAATCGTTCCTTTTGTGATTTTAGGTACTTTGGGAGTGAAATCTGGAAAAGGAAGCAATTCGGACGTTTTTGGAGCATAAAAGTGAAGAAAACGCCAAAGTCTTAATTTTCCATGCTGGGAACAGTAGGTGACGGCGTCAAGAGTAGTTCCCTGACGGCGTCAAGAGTAAAATTCCATGACGATCCAGAAGAGATTTGACGGCGTCATGAAGGTAGGGCGTCAAGAGTAAAAGTCATGACGGCCTGGAAATGATTTGTACTTGACGGCGTCAAATGTAGATCTTGGCAGTCCGAGGATTGTTTTGGCGGCGAGGTGAAGGCGTCACAAGCTTTGTCTTGACGCCGTCAGAACCCTTTTCCTATATATAGTTTTCTAATTTTTTACATTTAAAGAGAGAAGTTTTGGGAGAAACCCTAAGTACGATTTTGGTGTAACTTTACAGGTTTTTCAAGGGTTCCAACCCCTTGATACCTTGCATGTTTAATCAAGATAAATGTTCTTCTAATTCAATCAATATGTCTATGTGTTGGTTGTCTATATCATGTTCTTGTCTTAATTCCATCATGCTAGGCTAGATCTATCTTGTGTTTGCTTAGATCTAATGAAACCTAGATATTGATTATGTGTTGATTACTTGTTTATTCTTGTCTTGGATGAATGATTTATATGTTAGGCATAAGAAAACTGGCAGATCTCCAATTGGTAACATGCTTGAACGTCTTAAGAAACATGAACCAACGCGCACTAGGTCTTTATTGGTTGTATTTAATGCATGAGCCACTGTTTACAATCCCTATAGTTGTGCTGGGCATGGTGTAGGAGGAGATAAGAGCTCATAGAATTGGGGAGTTATGTGTGCCACCCCATGAATGGTATTAAGGAATACAATCCGTCATCCATGCAATTATAACAAGTAATTAACGTGTAAAAGATATCTAGGGAGTAGTGAAATCTAAGTAACACATTTTCTCCAATTACTGCTCACAACTTTAGTATAAATTAGTTTATTTTCATTTTTAGTATTTTATTTTGATTGCATCTTAGTATTGGGTTAGTTGATTAGCAACTAATTCCGCCCAAATCTTTCAAACCCGAGAATTTTAATTGCTTTCCATAAAATATAAAAATACAAAAATAATCATCCCTCACCTTTAGAACTAGTATTTAGGCTTTCTAATCCTAGCGACACTATTCCTAAGCTGAACGATCAATCCCCCGGTACTTGTCACTATACTATACTACAACGATCAGGTACACTGCCTGGTGGGGGTTGTAAGATTCTCAAGATCCCTTGAGAGGTAAAGCCTGTTGCGATTCCCACGCATCAAGTTTTTGGCGCCGCTGCCGGGGAATAGTTATTGTCTAGGTTAGAATTTCTTTTTATTAGGTCTACTTACTAGATTCCTTTCTAGTAAGATTTTATTTTTAGGTTTTCTTTAGTCTATCTTAGTTCTTTGTGTCTTTGTTCGTAACTCTTCACCACCCAACATCATGGAAGGTGGTAACATCTTTGAACCCGTCATCCCACCACAACAAAACCCACCACTAGAACCCCTTAGGCCCCGAACCTTAGGAGAGTATTCCCGACCAAGCCACCAAGGCTACCGAAACACCATTGAGCTCACCGGAGCCAATGTGACCCCCTTGCGATCCGACACCATCCGGTTGGTGCAAAGCGGATGTGCATTCCATGGACTTCGTTCCGAAGATCCAAACCAACATCTTAAGGTCTCAAAATCGTAGACTCCATAGACCTAGGTGTTGAAACTAGAGAGACTACCCGTTTACGCCTATTCCAATTCTCTCTACGGGATCAAGCTAGTCAATGGCTTGAGCGTTTACCCGCGGGATCCATCACCACATGGGATGATCTCACCACTCGTTTCCTTGCTCAATTTTTCCCACCGGGGAGAACTACTAAGCTTAGAAATGACATCTTGATGTTCCAACAACGTCAAAATGAATCTCTTTATGAAGCATGGACTCGTTTCAAGGACTTACTCCAAAAAGTCCCTCATCATGGCATAGATCTTTGGCTCCAAGTCCTAATTTTTTATGACCATTGATTCACCTGAAACGGTCAGATAATATCAACCAAAGGATGGTCAACAAGTCAAACAGTCTAAGGCAAATGCTTCCGTGGAATACAGTGTTTCCCCGGGTCGTAATGTCCCAACGAGGTGTGCGATGTTTTATTAGAAACGAATCTGTGATCAGTGAATGTGAACAGGAAAGGTATAAAAGTGTGTGTGTGTGTTTAACTATGGTTTTATAAAATAAAATGACTTAAATAAACTATAAGAGTTGTTACGTGAAACCTAGATATCTAAAAACGTTTTAAAACCTAGAAACGCGTACGTTTAATTTAATTCTACGTAAACGTATGAAACAAAAATGATTTTAACTAAAGTATTAATTTATATGCCTTAGGGGCTTAAATGCAAATTAAATAAACTTAAAATATTTAAATTATAATTACTAATTATTTAATTACTTATTATTATTTAATAACTATTATTAATTATCTAATAATTCACTAATAATTAAGAAAATGTAAAATAAGTCTTAGAAAAATAAAATTAAACTTTGTAAAAGTCTAAAATATTATAAAACTTATTTTAAAAATTAAATTATATTTTTAATACTATTTATCTAATGATTATTAATTATTAACTATTTAATTATTAATTAACTATTTATATGATTTAAATTATTATAAATACTAAAAAGACTTAGATAATTAAGAAGATTTTTATAAATCTAACTAACCATCACAGGAATCTTAAAAAATTATAAAAACTTTATTTTATCTATTTTTAAACTAGATTACTAATTATTATTCTAATTATTATTTAATTACCAATTAAACTATTTAAATTATAAAAACTATTAAATGAACAGTAAAAATTATAGAAAAATTACTAAAATTATATTATGACTTATAAAAGCTGGGAAAAATATATAATCTAGGTGTTGCTTTATAAAAATTACTTATGCTATTTAAAACTTATTTATTGATTAATTATTAATAAAACTAATATTAATTATAATTAATACTAAAAGACAAAATAAAAATCTGAGAAAATTATTAAAAATACTTTAATATAAAAGGAAATTAATAAAAATATAAAAATACAACCTACATAATAAAAATCTAAAAATGAAAATTAAAATTAAATTATATTAAATAGAAACTACCACTTATTTTTATATTTGTTTTTCTAGAATTTTCTTTTACAAACTAATTTACATCTAAAAACAAGAAACTTTTGTGAAAACAAATATTTTATAGCTTAAAAATAAGCACTGTGGAAGCTTATTACTTCCACAGTTGACTTTTGTTGACTGAAGTGGCAAATAAGCTCACAAGAGCTTATGTAGGACCCACTATGGATGAATCTGATTCTAATAAGTATGTTGGACTTGTCAAAGCTAAATTTAGCCAAATAAGCTCAGTAGATAAGCTGATAAGCACAAATAAGCAATTCCAAAACTCAATTTGAACTCAGAATGGGGACAGACTTGAGAGCTTATTTCAAGTGGGGTCCACTGAGATTCAGGTCAAACAAAAGGTCAATCTATAATCCCTGGTAGGAGGGGGTTGTAAGGAACTAGATTTGAGGTCTGGGGCCCACTGAGTTGGTCACAAATCACCACCAAAGTGGTGGTGATGGGACTGTGGTCTGATGCACAGGGGAGGTTCTTCCCCTGCAACTGAGTTTGAGGGTGAGTGGGGCCCAGGGTAAAATTCCTAAAAATATAAGCTGTGTGGGATCTAAAAGTTAAGCTGGTAGGCTATTACTACAACAATTTTCAGACTTTAAAACCTATTACACAAATCTACAAAAATCACCCAATATTTGAGATTTTCTGGAATGGTGACTTTTGACTTTTTAATGAAAACTACTTAGGTTGACTAATTTGGATTTCTAACACTCACTACTAACTGTATATGTTATATTAAGCTATCATTAACCAAAATTAAGCTAAAGCTATATCTTATAAGCTAAATGGTGGGTTTGTGAGTCTAAAATCCTTGACAGTTAACTGTCAAGGGATTTGGGATTGGATTTTGACTTTTATTTAATAAAGCTTGGTTTTAGGACTCTAATTAACTTATACTAACCTAGTGTAACATGTAAAGACATAAATGACTCACAATAAAACCATAAAACTAACCAAGACAGTGTAAACCAAACATCCCTTTAACTAACTATTTTGATGATTTACACTACTACACACTAATTTAATCCAAACTATTGCTTCCTAACTAATTATTATCCTATTATAAACTTAATTAAACACTAAATTAATAACAATAACAACAAAAACTAAGAATTACAATTATTCATGAAATGACTTACAAATTATGCCAACTGAGAAATGAGTGAACTAGTGAACAAGATCACTTCCTACTGACTTCCACAAGTTTACTAACCCAGAAGCAATCCAAAACCACACCTTGCTCAGCTTCTATCTTTCCTCAAACACTATTTTTTATTTATTTCTTATTTATTTGATATTTTTCTTATTTTTGCTTTATTAACTTAAACTGAAATTTAAACCTTCTAAAAACTTAAATAAGCTTTGTCAGAGCTTATATGAGCTTATGAACTGCTTTAACAACAACTAACAATAACAATTAACTTTTTGAGATTTTTGAACTTTAATGAAAAATGCATGATCTGAGAATGACACTGAAACTTGAAATTATCCTTAATTAAGGATTGAAATACATGAGATTAACTGAATACAAGTGTTTTTGATGGAAATTACAACTGAAAATGTAAACTACACTACATATGATTTAATTAAACTAAACATATACTAATAATACTTCACCACTGCTTCATTCCTTCTTTATAGAGACTTTTGAGGTTTCCCACATGCTTCTGAGTCTATCCCACCAAATCTGAGCCATTGAAATGGTTCAATTAATCCACACCGTTCAAATTCACTTTTTGGCGCGAAAAAGTCTTGGAGACAACTGTGGTTGCGTGGAGAGCTTTTCAAGGCTTTTGGAAGGTTGTGGAGGTGGAGGGTAGTGGGTAGGATAGGTGGTGGGTGAAACCGTGGGTTGAGGAGTGGTATTGGTGACTGGATGGTATGGAGGGGAATGGTGAATAGTAAGGGTGGTTTGGCGGGGTCAACGCTGGTCAAACGGTGGTTTTTATTTATAAAGGGTGTGGGCTGGGAGTTGTGTTGGGCTAGAGGAAGCTTGGGCCTGTTTTTGTTTTTGGTTTGGATTAAATAACAAGGATCCGTATGGTTTGTAGTAGAATTAAGCCAAGGACCAATTTTGTAATTCCATGAAATTTGAGGGACTGAAATGTAAATATTCCAAAGTTTATCACAAGGACCTAATTTGCCATAGATGAATAGTACACGGATATTTTTGATATATTTCACTTTTGAAATACCCGGGGACTATTTTTGCCAAAACTGAAACTCCAGGGACTTAACATGTAATTTCTCCAAACTTTTCATCCAGGGACTAATAGTGACAATTATGAATTCCCTAGGACCCTTAATGATAATTTTCCCATTTTGAACAACCAGGGACTAAAACTGTCAAGTTTGAAACTTTGAGGGACCTGTTTTGCCAAACTGTGAAACTTCAGGGACCAATCATGTAAATTCACCAAACTTCACACCAAGGACCATTCCTGCAAAAGATTAATATTACAAGGACCAAAATTGAATTTCTCAAAGTTTTTAACATCCCAGGGACCATTTATGTCAATTTCCAAAGTATAGGGACTAAACTTGTAATTTTATGAAACTTTGCACCAAAGGACTAAATATGTAACTTTATGATTAAAAAGGTCCTTTGATGACTTTTTCAAGTTTTTAGAATAACCAGGGACTAGTTTTGCCAATTTATGAAACTTGAGGGACTGAAACTGCCAATTATGCAAACTTTGTACTTTTTTCATCTGTTTTTGCATATTTTGCATTTGAAACATATAAAACACACCTTTAAGATATTTTAAGTAGTTTGATGCATATTTGAGTGTTTTTGTATGTTTTGGCAGCTCAGATTGGTATAAAATGATGAGTATTTAGACACTCATCAATCCCCCACACTAAACTATTGCTAGTCCCTAGCAATCTTTTGAGAAAAACTTAATGGATATGAAAAACTCTTTACCAAAAGCCATCACTTCTGGAGTAGCCAGGTGTAAGAACTGTGGCACACCTGATAACCGTGTGATTTTGAGCAAATCACCAGCTGTCAACGGATTTGATTTGTCTTTACCAAAAGCCGTTTGCTTCTGGACTAGCCAACTCTTGATGGAATAGTCAACATCTTGGTGAGCTAATTACCAATTATGGTTTTTCCACTGCCTTTACCACAAGCCATAATCTTGCGGGCTAGCCAACTCATTCGCTTTTTAGAATATGGCGAGTTGAGGTACCATACAATTTTGGGCAAATTGCAAGCCATAAACGGGTTTGAGTTATCTTTACCAAGAACCGTTTGCTCCTGGATTAGCCAATCCTTATGTGGGTTAGACATGGCGGACTGATAACCATTTATTGCGTTCTAAGTGAGAAAAAAATTTAAAATTTTGGCTAAAATGGGGGTTCTTGATGGAACATGTGTTTAAATTCGTTAGAATAACGAATCTCCCCCCACACTTAGAACTGAATATTGTCCTCAATATTCAAAGTACCGGGTGTAAAACCGAACTTAGAACGTAAGAAGGAAATATTACTAGCCATTATTTTATGTGTATATACATACATATATTTTTTAGATAAAACTTCTTAAATAGAAGCTATCACTGTATTTACATTTTTTTTAGAGGATATATATATATATATATATATATATATATATATATATATATATATATATATATATATATATATATATATATATATAACATGTGGGGCATCTCCCCCACACTAGGGTGAAACATGGGTGAAAACCTATGTACATGCTACTGTTTTTGATTTTCGAGTCGCTAGCTTGACTCGACCCGGAATTTATTTGTCCATGGGGAAGCAAGTGGAAGAGACAATCTCCATCGGACTTTCATTCAAGATGTTTGGACGAACATTTGAAGCACGTGAAAGTTCCACTCCGATGAGATATAATGACACCCGGCTCAAAATTTATAAATGAGAATGCCGTGGTCAAAGATAGTGTCTTCATTCCCGAAGGAGTGAAGAACAGGAGAAATCACCTGGTAGGTGAAGGATAGTAGGGAGATCTGAATAGCAATTAAGATAAGAACTTCCTCCTCAAGAAATGCATATTCAAGTGGAGGAGGCAAGCCCTTAAGCTTGATCTCAGGAAATTTATCAGTTTCCTCAACTGATTTGATTTCCTCATTATGAAGTGGAAGAGGGGGAAATGGATCTTCGTTTAACAAACTTTCTAGAAAAAGAATGTCCCCCTCGGGATCAAGATAATTATCATCAACTTCGTATGAAATTGAACTATCTTCATTCATAAAAGCCTCGAATTCATCCAAATCATTCACTTTCCGGAGGAAGTGGATTGATCTGAGTGAGTTCAATCGAAGGATCATGAGTAGGTAAGAATTCTAACTCTCTCAAATCCGCTTCAAAGTCAAAGACTTCATTTTCATCCTTAGGTGGGATGGGATCCATATGAGAGAGTTTATCAGCGAACTCTTCAAAAAGATAGTCAATATTAGACTCGGGAAGTGATGCATCAACAAATTCGATGTCTCCATAAGATAAACAATCATTACTGGAATCAGAGACAGTCTCAATTTGTTCATTTGGATTATCAGGGGTGGAAGGAATATCACACATATGATCAAGAATTCCCTGTGACTCACTTGGGATCGGGACAAGGTTCTCAACACTAGACTTTATGAATTCGTCAGATTCCTTTGCAGGAATTGTGTCAAGATGCTCGTCCCCCATGCTCAGAGAGTGAGTGGGAACCTCGGGTGTGATAACATCATACAGAGGGAGCTGAGAAGGACTAGCAGTTATGGATTCTACAATTTCCATTTGTTCAACTGCTAGTAATTCTCCCATACTCTTTTCTCCCTGTATATCCATGGAAGTAGTCTCAACTGATGAACTTGATGAGGTATCATCACTTTCATTATCTTCATCGAGAAGAGCAACATTTTGAAATTTAGTACGTGTTATAGCTGCTTGTTCTAAGACTAGTAATTCTTCCATGCTTCTTTCGTTTCTAGCTGCATGTTTTTCAGCAAGTAATTCCGCGATAGATTTATCACGAGAATATGGAATGAGTGGAGACTGTGGGGGTGTGAATGTGTCAAAACCGGAAGGTTGACATTGATCATCATTATGAGGACCCCCACAATATACACAAGAAAAACTTGGTGCATTGCGAGACGACATATTAGCCAACTCCTCCTTAATATCTTTAAGCTTCTCAAGAACCTCTAAATAAGGGTCTTGCTGGATATGAGGAGTTGCTTGAATTATTTGGCACTGTGGAGGTGGGTCTTGAAACGAATAGTCGTAATTGTTACAAGGAAATGGATTCCTTGTTTGACAATCAGAGCTAAAGTGTGGACCTCCACAGTACTCACAACAGTTAAACTGCTGAGTCTGGCTTGGTGTATTTTGATACGAAGCATCATTGAGATTTGGATAATATGATTCTTGCTCGTATGAATGTGATGGGTTGTTGGAAAAATTTGAGGAGTCATCGAATGAGTTTTGATTAGGATCATAAGCAAATGAATTACTCGATCCACAAAACAAACAACTCCCGTCTTGAATATCATTACCACATTGTTCACATGTACACCAACAACATGGAAAACCGAAAAGCGGCTCACCACAACCTACACAAGGAACAAAATCTGGAGGTGGGACAAGTGGTGTGCTCTTAGAGCTAGGAATTTCCACCACTTCCGTTATGGTCTCGGGTTTTGGTTCTTGATAAACGTGAAGATTGGGTAAGTCGTTCTTTTCAGTCACTACCCTAAGCTCTGTACGTTTGCTTGACAAACTTTTAAACGTAAACCGTGAAAGGTTAGGATCAATTTTTGAAGGTTCGTCATTAATAGCACGTATCTCGGGCTGTGAAGGGTAGTTGGAAGAATTTGGTGAATCATTGAGAGAATTCGGACTTATGAACAGATTGCACACAGTACAAAATCTGTTACTACAATTATTGCCACATTTCTTACAAATACACCGGAGACAACGAAAGCCGTTCTCAATCAGGCTTTTACAGTGAAAACACTTGTAACCGAGAGACGCCATAAGAATTATGCATGAGATGGGTGTAAGAAGGTAGAATCAAATGGATAGAGGGTATAAAGGTGAATATTTTTGGGTTTTTTTTTATATAAATATGGATAAAAGATGGTAAATATACAATGGATGTATATCCAAACTCACTAATACGCAAAATCGTTTAAAATAAGCGCACAACCTCCCCGGCAGCGGCGCCAAATTTTGATTCGCCTGAAACGGTCAGATAATATCAACCAAAGGATGGTCAACAAGTCAAACAGTCTAAGGCAAATGCTTCCGTGGAATACAGTGTTTCCCCGGGTCGTAATGTCCCAACGAGGTGTGCGATGTTTTATTAGAAACGAATCTGTGATCAGTGAATGTGAACAGGAAAGGTATAAAAGTGTGTGTGTGTGTTTAACTAGGGTTTTATAAAATAAAATGACTTAAATAAACTATAAGAGTTGTTACGTGAAACCTAGATATCTAAAAACGTTTTAATACCTAGAAACGCGTACGTTTAATTTAATTCTACGTAAACGTACGAAACAAAAACGATTTTAACTAAAGTATTAATTTATATGCCTTAGGGGCTTAAATGCAAATTAAATAAACTAAAATATTTAAATTATAATTACTAATTATTTAATTACTTATTATTATTTAATAACTATTATTAATTATCTAATAATTCACTAATAATTAAGAAAATGTAAAATAAGTCTTAGGAAAATAAAATTAAACTTTGTAAAAGTCTAAAATATTATACAACTTATTTTAAAAATTAAATTATATTTTTAATACTATTTATCTAATTATTATTAATTATTAATTAACTATTTATATGATTTAAATTATTATAAATACTAAAAAGACTTAGATAATTAAGAAGATTTTTATAAATCTAATTAACCATCACAGGAATCCTAAAAAATTATAAAAACTTTATTTTATCTATTTTTAAACTAGTTTACTAATTATTATTCTAATTATTATTTAATTACCAATTAAACTATTTAAATTATAAAAACTATTAAATGAACAGTAAAAATTATAGAAAAATTATTAAAATTATATTATGACTTATAAAAGCTGGGAAAAATATAAAATCTAGGTGTTGCTTTATAAAAATTACTTATGCTGTTTAAAACTTATTTATTGATTAATTATTAATAAAACTAATATTAATTATAATTAATACTAAAAGACAAAATGAAAATCTGAGAAAATTATTAAAAATACTTTAATATAAAAGGAAATTAATAAAAATATAAAAATACAACCTACTTAATAAAAATCTAAAAATGAAAATGAAAATTAAATTATATTTAATAGAAACTATCACTTATTTTTATATTTGTTTTTCTGGAATTTTCTTTTACAAAACTAATTTATATCTAAAAACAAGCAACTTTTGTGAAAACAAATATTTTATAGCTTAAAAATAAGCACTGTGGAAGCTTATTACTTCCACAGTTGACTTTTGTTGACTGAAGTGGCAAATAAGCTCACAAGAGCTTATGTGGGACCCACTATGGATGAATCTGATTCTAATAAGTATGTTGGACTTGTCAAAGCTAAATTTAGGCAAATAAGCTAAGTAGATAAGCTGATAAGCACAAATAAGCAATTCCAAAACTCAATTTGAACTCAGAATGGGGACAGACTTGAGAGCTTATTTCAAGTGGGGTCCACTGAGATTCAGGTCAAACAAAAGGTCAATCTATAATCCCTGGTAGGAGGGGGGTTGTAAGGAACTAGATTTGAGGTCTGGGGCCCACTGAGTTGGTCACAAATCACCACCAAAGTGGTGGTGATGGGACTGTGGTCTGATGCACAGGGGAGGTTCTTCCCCTGCAACTAAGTTTGAGGGTGAGTGGGGCCCAGGGTAAAATTCCTAAAAATATAAGCTGTGTGGGATCTAAAAGTTAAGCTGGTAGGCTATTACTACAACAATTTTCAGACTTTAAAACCTATTACACAAATCTACAAAAATCACCCAATATTTGAGATTTTCTGGAATGGTGACTTTTGACTTTTTAATGAAAACTACTTAGGTTGACTACTTTGGATTTCTAACACTCACTACTAACTGTATATGTTATATTAAGCTATCATTAACCTAAATTAAGCTAAAGCTATATCTTATAAGCTAAATGGTGGGTTTGTGAGTCTAAAATCCTTGACAGTTAACTGTCAAGGGATTTGGGATTGGATTTTGACTTTTATTTAATAAAGCTTGGTTTTAGGACTCTAATTAACTTATACTAACCTAGTGTAACATGTAAAGACATAAATGACTCACAATAAAACCATAAAACTAACCAAGACAGTGTAAACCAAACACCCCTTTAACTAACTATTTTGATGATTTACACTACTACACACTAATTTAATCCAAACTATTGCTTCCTAACTAATTATTATCCTATTATAAACTTAATTAAACACTAAATTAACAACAATAACAAAAGAAACTAAGAATTACAATTATTCATGAAATGACTTACAAATTATGCCAACAAAGAAATGAGTGAACTAGTGAACAAGATCACTTCCTACTGACTCCCACAAGTCTACTAACCCAGAAGCAATCCAAAACCACACCTTGCTCAGCTTCTATCTTTCCTCAAACACTATTTTTTATTTATTTCTTATTTATTTGATATTTTTCTTATTTTTGCTTTATTAACTTAAACTGAAATTTAAACCTTCTAAAAACTTAAATAAGCTTTGTCAGAGCTTATATGAGCTTATGAACTGCTTTAACAACAACTAACAATAACAATTAACTTTTTGAGATTTTTGAACTTTAATGAAAAATGCATGATCTGAGAATGACACTGAAACTTGAAATTATCTTTAATTAAGGATTGAAATACATGAGATTAACTGAATACAAGTGTTTTTGATGGAAATTACAACTGAAAATGTAAACTACACTACATACGATTTAATTAAACTAAACCTATACTAATAATACTTCACCACTGCTTCATTCCTTCTTTATAGAGACTTTTGAGGTTTCCCACATGCTTCTGAGTCTATCCCACCAAATTTGAGCCATTGAAATGGTTCAATTAATCCACACCGTTCAAATTCACTTTTTGGCGCGAAAAAGTCTTGGAGACAATTGTGGTTGCGTGGAGAGCTTTTCAAGGCTTTTGGAAGGTTGTGGAGGTGGAGGGTAGTGGGTAGGATAGGTGGTGGGTGAAACCGTGGGTTGAGGAGTGGTATTGGTGACTGGATGGTATGGAGGGGAAGGGTGAATAGTAAGGGTGGTTTGGCGGGGTCAACGCAGGTCAAACAGTGGTTTTTATTTATAAAGGGTGTGGGCTGGGAGTTGTGTTGGGCCAGAGGAAGCTTGGGCCTGTTTTTGTTTTTGGTTTGGATTAAATAACAAGGATCCGTATGGTTTGTAGTAGAATTAAGCCAAGGACCAATTTTGTAATTCCATGAAATTTGAGGGACTGAAATGTAAATATTCCAAAGTTTATTACAATGACCTAATTTTCCATAGATGAATAGTACACGAATATTTTTGATATATTTCACTTTTGAAATACCCGGGGACTATTTTTGCCAAAACTGAAACTCCAGGGACTTAACATGTAATTTCTCTAAACTTTTAATCCAGGGACTAATAGTGACAATTATGAATTTCCTAGGACCCTTAATGATAATTTTCCCATTTTGAACACCCAGGGACTAAAACTATCAAGTTTGAAACTTTGAGGGACCTGTTTTGCCAAACTGTGAAACTTCAGGGACCAATCATGTAAATTCACCAAACTTCACACCAAGGACCATTCCTGCAAAAGATTAATATTACAAGGACCAAAATTGAATTTCTCAAAGTTTTTAACATCCCAGGGACCATTTATGTTAATTTCCAAAGTATAAGGACTAAACTTGTAATTTAATGAAACTTTGCACCAAAGGACTAATTATGTAACTTTATGATTAAAAAGGTCCTTTGATGACTTTTTCAAGTTTTTAGAATAACCAGGGACTAGTTTTGCCAATTTATGAAACTTGAGGGACTGAAACTGCCAATTATGCAAACTTTGTACGTTTTTCATCTGTTTTTGCATATTTTGCATTTGAAACATATAAAACACACCTTTAAGATATTTTAAGTATTTTGATGCATATTTGAGTGTTTTTGTATGTTTTGGCAGCTCAGATTGGTATAAAATGATGAGTATTTAGACACTCATCAACCAATTCGACATCTCCACGAGGCGAGCCATTGACCAATCGGCCGGTGGTAAGCTACGTGATCTTAGTGTGGAACAATCATGGGAACTCATAGAAGATCTTGCTCTCTATGACAATGAAAGTTGGAATGATCCCCGTGATTTGAACAAAACAGTCAAGGCAATATCTTTGCCTTCGAACAATTCTAGCACTCCCGACCATAGGATCATGGAACTTGAGGACCAAGTCAAGTTTCTCATGAAATCTTACGAAGCTCCTAAGCCTTCAAGTCAAGTGAACAAAATCACTTCTTCATGCGAATTATGTAGTGGTCCCCATGACACTCGTGATTGTGTGGAACTCCCCGGAATAGCTTTTGCGGACTACGCATCCTCGCGTACCGACGAAGCGGGAGATAAGTGGTACACTTTCAAGTCTGAGCCAAACACTTACGGTGATTCATACAACCCCTCTTGGAAAAATCACCCAAACCTTAGGTGGAAACAAAATCAACCCAACTCTTCCAATCCGCCTAATCGTTACCAACCAAACGGTCCACCATCCAACCGTACTTTCAACAACAATCCTTCTAACAACTATGGTAGTACCAACAATCTTGAAGGATTGATGTCAAAGTTCATGGCATCTCAAGAAGCTCGCATATCTAAGTTTGAAGCCGATTTCAAACAAAAGCAAAGCGAGATGACTACTAGAATTGATGCATTGTTGAAAGTTCTCAATGACCGAGAAATGGGAGCACTCCCAAGCGACACGGTCAAGAATCCAAAACTAACCGTTAATTCCATATCCTCAGTTTCGTCACCCACTTCGTGTCCACAATACTACTCGGTTAAATCAACGAGCACGTGTTTCAAACAAAACCAAGTTCTCCAAAAGGACCAATCAAATAAAGCACCCACTATAGAGCCGGTCAAAAGCATAGTTGAAACACCTCTTACGCAAGACCTTGACGATGAATTCAAAGAACTTCACCTTGAACGCCCCGTCATTGATGTCTTAGCGCGTGCTCCTTACTATAGTGCCCTCCTAGAAAAATATGAGAAGTGTAAGCTAGGTAAAAATGGAACCGCCTTCGTTCAAAACAAGTTGCCTAAAAAGCTTGATGATCCGGGTATATTTGTTTTGCCCTATAAGATAGGAAGATCCAAAGCTTTCGACACACTAGCCGATTTAGGGTCAGGCCTCAACTTGATTCCCTTATCCTTATTCACCGCTCTTAAGCTAGGAAAGTTAGAGGAAACGGAGGTATTGATAGGGCTAGCAGATGGGAGTATTGCCCACCCGGTTGGAATGATTAAGGATGTAGTTGTTCACGTAGGAAAGTTAACTATATTAGCGGATTTTCACGTCCTAGACATGGTTAGTGACACTACATGCCCATTATTGGTAGGAAGAGGATTTTTAGCAACCGCTAGTGCCATGATAGATTGCAAGGAATCCAAGATAGCGGTAGGTGAAAGCGATACTTGGTCGGTGTACGATGTAAAGAAGCATAGTTATGATTGTGATGATGAACCGACACTGCATTGGGTAGAGATGAATAGGAGAACGTCTAGATATGGACCTTGGATAGAAAGGAACTTCATAGGACCTCAATGCCCATTTTATCTAGAAAAGGATTTCATTGAAAAGACACATTCGGTAGAACAACTCATAGCTAGAGATGAGGAGCTAGATCCCTTTGAGGACCCCTTAGTCTTTAGGAAGATGATTGAGTTCTTGAGCTTAATGCCTATTAACATAGAGATAAATAAGTGGAAAAGAGAGGGAGACAAGTGTAAATGGAGGTGGGACAAGCCACCTAAAGAAGGTGACGGATCATGGCATATGAGGATGACTTTGTATGATCCGGATGGAGAAATGTTTGAAAGGTCATACCATACTAAGGAAACCGATAGGAAGTTGAAACCTAAGTTTGATCCCAAGGATGTCCTCAATGAGGAACTCACCCGTATCACGTAGTAACCCATGACCTTGAGTCTAGCTACAAGACTCGTAAATAAAGAAAAGCGCTTCTTGGGAGGCAACCCATGTTTTGTGTGATTTTATTTTTGTTTGTTTGTTATTTGCTTCCGTATGCATGCTTTAGTTATTATTGTTGGTTGATCATGTTTCTAAACTAAATAGTGGAAATACTTTACTTTGTTGTTTAGCCTAGTCTTAACTCCACCTAGAAGTATTTTTGCAAAAGATAAGTGTAAAGGGAAACCCCAAATATGTTTTTAAGAAACAAACCGATCATGATTCTCCACAATAATAAATGAACATGTATATTCGTATTTGTTAGAGTCAAATGCTTGTATTGAGTCATAATGAAGTTTTGCAGGATTTTCCAGGAAGTAGGACCAAGTTTTTCCAGAAATTTTCCGGAAACTTAACATAAGAATTTCTGCAGGTCAATTCTGACGGCGTCAGGAGTTTACTCTTGACGGCGTCAGGTGTAAAAATCTGGAAATTTTACCGGTTTTGTTTTTCTAACGGAGTCTTATGGTTTTTGCGAATTATTAAGTTTTATAATCTCCAGGAGATCTGCAAACTTCATTCAACAAGCATTATATCTTATCTTGTTTTCTAGGATTTAGTAACTTATATAGGATGCCGCCGATTTTACGCGAGGTTGTCTTGTCTATTTTGTCAGGTTTTACAGGTTATGTATGACAAGAAGATGATTTATATTCTGGAAGGGAAGCTTTGATTGTTCATTTTCTTGGAGGAAGATCTAACCTGGCCATCCTATTATCCATGCCGAGCGAATCAGGGGAGTATTTGATTTCATTCTCTTTACTTTTTCACTTTTACATTCTTTACTTGAACATTGGGGACAATGTTCATCTTAAGTGTAAGGGGAGGGTAAAAATATGATACCTTACATATGCACTTTCGCTTGAGTTTGTTTTGTTTAATGGTAGATGTGTAATAAAACTATGAGAAATACTTGTTAGTGCAATTTTAGCGCCAAATTTAAAATTTTTTACAACATTTAGGAGTGAAACTTTAGCCATAGCAAGCGTCTCATGGATAGGAGATTGTATGACTAGCACATAACCGTATATTCAGAAAAATTTTCCACCCAAATATGTGAGGTTCGCCTTTAGATTTGATAGGAAAAGCCTTTATTATTAGTGCTTATGAGTGTACCGGTAGCATTTAGATTCTAGAACTTGCGTTAGTGATGCATCCCGAGACCGCTAGTGAGACTACATTCGTGTAGTAGGATTTACTACATGATAAGAGGCATTAGGATCACCCTTGTGTTAAACCCGTATTATGATTACTTGACCATTTAAGTCATATTACTTGGCTAGTTAAGTCAACTAATTTTTCCCACACCCTTAGCGTTGTACTCATTTTTAGTACACGAAACCCCTAGTACACCCCTCCGAGCCTATCCTTTCGTTTCTAACTTTAAGCATTTTACTTAAAGGAAGAGTTTGTTACACCCCACTTAAATGTACAACCAAATCGCCTTAGCCTTCCGTGTATGCGCTCATTTTGGTGCATTATTGTTATTTGTTAAACCCTAAGTTAACTTTCTAATTGATTACATGGTTGCTAAGTCGAGTCATATCCTTGTACATATTGTTTTGGGACGATTGGGACTCATGGCTAAGTACTTATTTTTGTGGAGTAATGGGGAAGAACATCATTTATTACCCCCATACGTACGTTAATCTTAAAAGTGCTCCAAGTGTTTTGATTTTCTTAATTCGAGTCATTAGTTTAGTTTATTGTAAAGTATGTAAAGATTCAAGTGTAAGGGGAACGTTCATTCCCTATGATGTATTATTTGGATGGTAGGGTAAGAGTGTATGCAAAAAAAATAAAATAAAAAAAAAAAAAAAAAAAAATTGAAAAATCAAGAAAAAAAAAATAAATAAAAAAAAGAGAAAAACATACGGACTACCATCCCTTTTCATTCTATGTTCATTTTATGTTTTTGTTATTTTTCATTTATTAGCTTAAGTCGAGTCTAGTCTTGGCTTAGCAACGCCACATTGTACATGTAATTAACCAAGATTGTTAACTCGCCACCAGTAAAACTTCCTTTATCCAACAAAACCGTGTATTTCATATCCCTACACCTAACGTTACAACCCTTTAAAAGACCTCTTTGATAGTTTATCCTAGGTGCTTACGCCATGTGGTGGAGGTTTGATCATTTCCCAAGCCTATGGTAATCTATTTTGCTATGACAGGTAGTGAGAGATATCTTCCGTTTCCATATTGTAATTTACACTTTATTACACCCGAGAGATGTGAGTATCTAAACACTATTTGTGAGGTGCTTGTATATGACCTCCGTGCTTGTCTATTGGTCTTTAGTGGAACGATTATTTGTTGTAATTACTTTTATATTAGTGTTAAATGACCCCTAACTTGTATTTTGAGTAGAATAAAAGCGCATTTACTTGAGGACAAGCAAATCTCAAGTGTAAGGGTATATGATGAGGCGAAAAATGATCCGTTTTTAGGGGGTCATTTAAGCCCGAATCCGAATTTATTTGATCAAATATTGCCCTAAATCGTTCCTTTTGTGATTTTAGGTACTTTGGGAGTGAAATCTGGAAAAGGAAGCAATTCGGACGTTTTTGGAGCATAAAAGTGAAGAAAACGCCAAAGTCTTAATTTTCCATGCTGGGAACAGTAGGTGACGGCGTCAAGAGTAGTTCCCTGACGGCGTCAAGAGTAAAATTCCATGACGATCCAGAAGAGATTTGACGGCGTCATGAAGGTAGGGCGTCAAGAGTAAAAGTCATGACGGCCTGGAAATGATTTGTACTTGACGGCGTCAAATGTAGATCTAGGCAGTCCGAGTATTGTTTTGGCGGCGAGGTGACGGCTTCACAAGCTTTGTCTTGACGCTGTCAGAACCCTTTTCCTATATATAGTTTTCTAATTTTTTACATTTAAAGAGAGAAGTTTTGGGAGAAACCCTAAGTACGATTTTGGTGTAACTTTACAGGTTTTTCAAGGGTTCCAACCCCTTGATACCTTGCATGTTTAATCAAGATAAATGTTCTTCTAATTCAATCAATATGTCTATGTGTTGGTTGTCTATATCATGTTCTTGTCTTAATTCCATCATGCTAGGCTAGATCTATCTTGTGTTTGCTTAGATCTAATGAAACCTAGATATTGATTATGTGTTGATTACTTGTTTATTCTTGTCTTGGATGAATGATTTATATGTTAGGCTTAAGAAAACTGGCAGATCTCCAATTGGTAACATGCTTGAACGTCTTAAGAAACATGAACCAACGCGCACTAGGTCTTTATTGGTTGTATTTAATGCATGAGCCACTGTTTACAATCCCTATAGTTGTGCTGGGCATGGTGTAGGAGGAGATAAGAGCTCATAGAATTGGGGAGTTATGTGTGCCACCCCATGAATGGTATTAAGGAATACAATCCATCATCCATACAATTATAACAAGTAATTAACGTGTAAAAGATATCTAGGGAGTAGTGAAATCTAAGTAACACATTTTCTCCAATTACTGCTCACAACTTTAGTATAAATTAGTTTATTTTCATTTTTAGTATTTTATTTTGATTGCATCTTAGTATTGGGTTAGTTGATTAGCAACTAATTCCGCCCAAATCTTTCTAACCCGAGAATTTTAATTGCTTTCCATAAAATATAAAAATACAAAAATAATCATCACTCACCTTTAGAACTAGTATTCAGGCTTTCTAATCCTAGCGACACTATTCCTAAGCTGAACGATCAATCCCCCGGTACTTGTCACTATACTATACTACAACGATCAGGTACACTGCCTGGTGGGGGTTGTAAGCTTCTTAAGATCCCTTGAGAGGTAAAGCCTGTTGCGATTCCCACGCATCAGAATGTGACAATGCGTCCATTATGCAATAAGCAATTCCTTTTCTTACAAATAAAATAACAAACGTCCAAGCTTGGGGGTCTCCAAAACAGATTGTCTTGAGTAACAAAAGATGTGTGTGAGCGTCTATCGATTCGAAACCCAATGTCCATGGCATGCTGATACGTGGGAATCGCACCAGGCTTTACCTCTCAAGGGATCTTGAGAAGCTTACAACCCCCACCAGGTAGTGTACCTGATTGTTGTAGTATAGTATAGTGACAAGTACCGGGGGATTGATCGTTCAGCTAGGAATAGTGTCGCTAGGATTAGAAAACCTAAATACTAGTTCTAAAGGTGAGGGATGATTATTTTTGTATTTTTATATTTTTTAGAAAGCAATTAGAAATCTCGGGTTTGAAGGATTTGGGCGGAATTAGTTGCTAGTCAACTAACCCAATACTAGAGATGCAATCAAAATAAAATACTAGAAATGAAAATAAACTAAATTAACTAAGGTTGTGAGCAATAAGTGGAGAAAATGTGTTTACTTAGATTTCACTACTCCCTAGATATCTTTTACACGTTAATTACTTGTTATAGTTGCGTGGATGACGGATTGTATTCCTTAATACCATTCATGGGGTGGCGCACTTAACTCCCCAATCCTATGAGCTCCTATCTCCTCCTATGCCATGCCCAGCACAACCATAGGGATTATAAACAGTGGCTCATGCATTAAATACAACCAATAAAACCTAGTGCACATCAGTTCATGTTTCCTAAGACGTTCAAGCATGTTACCATTTGGAGATCTGCTAGTTTTCTTAAGCCTAACATCGAATTCATTCATCCAATACAATTATAAACAAGTAATCAACACATAATTAACATCTAGGTTTCATTAGATCCAAGCAAACACAAGATAGATCTAGCCTAACATGATGGAATTAAGACAAGAACAAGATATAGACAACCAACACATAGACATATTGATTGAATTAAAAGAATACTTATCTCAATTACACATGAAAGGTATCGAGGGCTTAGAACCCTTGAAAAACCTGTAAAATTCGCACCAAGTTCGTACTTAGGGTTTCTCCAAAACTTCTCCCCTTTTTAATGTGAAAATTAGAAAATTATATATAGGAAATAGGGTCTGACGGCGTCAAGACAAATCTTGTGACGCCGTCACCTCGCCGCCAAAATACTTCTCGGACTGCCTTGATCTACTTTTGACGCCGTCATGTGTTATGCATTTCCAGGCCGTCATGCATTTTACTCTTGACGCCCTACTTCGTGACGCCGTCAAATCTGTACTGGGTCGTCATGGAAATTACTCTTGACGCCGTCAGGAATTCCTTCTTGACGCCGTCACCTACTGTTCCCAGCAAGGAAAATTAAGACTTTGGCGTTTTCTTCACTTTTATGCTCCAAAAATGTCCGAATTGCTTCCTTTTCCAGATTTCACTCCCAAAGTACCTAAAATCACAAAAGGAACGATTTAGGGCAATATTTGATCAAATAAAGTCAATTCCGAGCTTAAATGACCTGCTAAAAACGGTTCATTTTTCGCCTCATCATATACCCTTACACTTGAGATTTGCTTGTCCTCAAGCAAATGCGCTTTTATTCTTCTCAAAATACAAGTTAGGGGTCATTTAACACTAATATAAAAGTAATTACAATAAATAATCGTTCCACTAAAGACCAATAGACAAGCCCGGAGGTCATACACAAGCACCTCACAAATAGTGTCTAGATACTCACATCTCTCGGGTGTAATAAAGTACAAATTAGAATATGGAAACGGAAGATATCTCTCACTACCTGTCATAGCAAAATAGATTACCACAGGCTTGAGAAAGGATCAAACCTCCACCACATGGCGTAAGCACCTAGGATAAACTATCAAAGAGGTCTTTTAAAGGGTTGTAACGTTAGGTGTAGGGATATGAAATACACGGTTTTGTTGGATAAAGGAAGTTTTACTGGTGGCGAGTTAACAATCTTGGTTAATTACATGTACAATATGGCATTGCTAAGCCAAGACTAGACTCGACTTAAGCTAATAAATGAAAAATAACAAAAACATAAAATGAACATAGAATAAAAAGGGATGGTAGTCCGTATGTTTTTTCTCTTTTTCTTTTTCTATTTTTTTTTCTCTTTTTCTTGATTTTTTTTTTTATTTTATTTTTTATTTTTTTATTTTTTTTTAATACACTCTTACCCTACCATCCAAAATAATACATCATAGGGAATGAACATTTCCCTTACACTTGAATTTTTACATACTTTACAATCAACTAATCTAATGACTCGAATTAAGAAAATCAAAACACTTGGTGTACTTTTAAGATTAACGCACATATGGGGGTAATATATGATGTTCTTCCCCATTACTCCATAAATTAAGTACTTTACCCATGAGTCCCAATCGTCCCAAAACAATATGTACAAGGATATGACTCGACTTAGCAACAATGTAATCAATTAGAAAGTTAACTTAGGGTTTAACAAATACTCCCTCCGTCCCAAAATTATTGTCCACGTTTGACTTTTTCGGTCTATCTTTTAAAACTTTGACCTTATGTATCTTTGTTTGTGTTAGGTAATCCTTGATGCAAAATATATGAATAAATTACGTTTTAAATTTATTTTCATTGCTATAAATTTTTATCGAATATTATATAACACAAACACAAATATTTAGAGTCAAAGTTTAAAAAGAAAGACTTAAAAAGTCAAACATGGACAATAATTTTGGGACGGAGGTAGTAATAATAATGTACTAAAAATGAGCGCATACACGGAAGGCTAAGGCGATTTGGTTGTACATTTAAGTGGGGTGTAACAAATTCTTCCTTTAAGTAAAATGATTAAAGTTAGAAATGAAAAGATAGGCTCGGAGGGGTGTACTAGGGGTTTCGTGTACTAAAAATGAGTACAACGCTAAGGTGTGGGAAAAATTATTTGACTTAACTAGCCAAGTAATATGACATAAATGGTCAAGTAATTATGATACGGGTTTAACACAAGGGTGATCCTAATGCCTCTTATCATGTAGTAAATCCTACTACACGAATGTAGTCTCACTAGCGGTCTCGTGGATGCATCACTAACGCAAGTTCTAGAATCTAAATGCTACCGGTACACTCATAAGCACTAATAGTAAATGTTTTTCCTATCAAATCTAAAGGCGAACCTCACATATTTGGGTGGAAATTTTTTTTTGAATATACGGTTATGTGCTAGTCATACAATCTCCTATCCATATGACGCTTGCTATGGCTAAAGTTTCACTCCTAAATGTTGTAAAAAATTTTAAATTTGGCGCTAAAATTACACTAACAAGTATTTCTCATAGTTTTATTACACATCTACTATCAAACAAAACAAACTCAAGCGAAAGTGCATATGTAAGGTATCATCTTTTTACCCTTCCCTTACACTTAAGATGAACATTGTCCCCAATGTTCAAGTAAAGAATGTAAAAGTTAAAAAGTAAAAAGAATGAAATCAAATACTCCCCTGATTCGCTCGGTATGGATAATAAGGTGGCCAGGTTAAATCTTCCTCCAAGAAAATGAACAATCAAAGCTTCCCTTCCAGAATATAAATCATCTTCTTGTCATACATAACCTGTAAATCCTGAGAAAACAGACAAAACAAACCTCGCGTAAAATCGGCGGCATCCTATATAAGTTACTAAATCCTAGAAAACAAGATAAGATATAATGCTTGTGGAATGATGTTTGCAGATTTCCTGGAGATTATAAAACTTAATAATTCACAAAAACAATAAGACTCCGTTAGAAAAACAAAACCGGTAAAATTTCCAGATTTTTACATGTGACGCCGTCAAGAGTTAACTCGTGACGCCGTCAGAAGTGACCTGCAGAAATTCTTATGTTAAGTTTCTGGAAAATTTCTGGAAAAACTTGGTCCTACTTCCTGGAAAATCCTGCAAAACTTCATTATGACTCAATACAAGCATTTGACTCTAACAAATACGAATATACATGTTCATTTAATATTGTGGAAAATCATGATCGGTTTGTTTCTTAAAAACATATTTGGGGTTTCCCCTTACACTTATCTTTTGCAAAAATACTTTTAGGTGGAGTTAAGACTAGGCCAAAACAACAAAGTAAAGTATTTCCACTATTTAGTTTAGAAACATGATCTACCAACAATAAAAATAAAGCATGCATACGGAAGCAAATAACAAACAAACAAAATAAAATCACACAAAACATGGGTTGCCTCCCAAGAAGCGCTTTTCTTTATTTACGAGTCTTGTAGCTAGACTCAAGGTCATGGGTTACTACGTGACCTCATCGTTGGTTTCACTCTCTAGGTCGTCTTCTAAACCAGTTTTGTATTCCGGACCTAGTTGCAAGCATTCTTTGTAGAAACCAAGCATCCTATTCTTTACATACTCTACTCCTCTACGTCTATCCTCCTCATTCCTATAATAAGCCGCTTGCTTGTGTTCCTTTTCAAAATTAGAGAGAAGGCGGTATTGCTCAATCTTGTAGGGCATTTGATAGGCAACCTCATCATTTTCTTTCTTAAATCTAACTATCCCTAGAATCGGGTCATAACTCATCCTAGTGGCCTCAACAAATAGTTTTCCGAATATTATTTGGCTTAGGCAAGCATCAATCACCGGACGAGTGTCTTCTACTATCATAAAATCGATCTCATAAGTGAGATTCCCAATAATCACATGTAATCCCTTCACTCTTCCTGCAAAATTACTTATCAGATTCTTATTGGGCATCATCCTAAAATCAAGTTGTTTCTTCATTACCCAATTGTAATAAGTCCTAGTCATGATGTTTACGGGAGATTTAAGATCAATGTAAGCTTTCCATATATGCATGTGCCCGATATTGCATGGTATTTTAGCATTCTTAGGATCACCTCTCTTTATCTTAGGTTCGATTATAGTGAAAGGAGATCGCGGGTTATTAATAAGATTATTATAATATGCAATCTCCTCCTTAGTGGGGTATAGATTAAAGTAATCATTAAGCTTCGGATCTATTTCCCCCTCTTCTAGTCCCTCAACAACATTCACAAAGTTATTAGGCCCTAGGTCCTCATTTGAATACAAGGCGGTCGCTAGGTCACTAAATGCGTATTCGAGCTCACCCTTAATCAACCTATTAAGCTCCCTAAGTTCCCTAATCTCACTCTCAATTTGTTCTCGTAACACAGCCACTTCTCTAAGGGAAAGGGGTGGATTCGCGTTTTCCATAATGGTCAACGGAATAGTCAATGAATTTAATTTACTAACAAAGGCACAAAGAAAAAGATAGACTAAAGAAAACCGAAAAATAAAAATAAAATCTTACTAGAAAGGAATCTAGCAAGTAGACCTAATAAAAAGAGATTCTAACCTAGACAATAACTATTCCCCGGGCTGCGGCGCCAAAAACTTGGCGCGTGGGAATTGCACCAGGCTTTACCTCTCAAGGGATCTTGAGAAGCTTACAACCCCACCAGGCAGTGTACCTGATCGTTGTAGTATAGTATAGTGACAAGTACCGGGGGATTGATCGTTCAGCTAGGAATAGTGTCGCTAGGATTAGAAAACCTAAATACTAGTTCTAAAGGTGAGGGATGATTATTTTTGTATTTTTATATTTTTTATAAAACAATTAGAAATCTCGGGTTTGAAGGATTTGGGCGGAATTAGTTGCTAGTCAACTAACCCAATACTAAAGATGCAATCAAAATAAAATACTAGAAATGAAAATAAACTAAATTAACTAAGGTTGTGAGCAATAAGTGGAGAAAATGTGTTTACTTAGATTTCACTACTCCCTAGATATCTTTTACACGTTAATTACTTGTTATAGTTGCGTGGATGATGGATTGTATTCCTTAATACCATTCATGGGGTGGCGCACTTAACTCCCCAATCCTATGAGCTCTTATCTCCTCCTATGCCATGCCCAGCACAACCATAGGGATTATAAACAGTGGCTCATGCATTAAATACAACCAATAAAACCTAGTGCACATCAGTTCATGTTTCCTAAGACGTTCAAGCATGTTACCATTTGGAGATCTGCCAGTTTTCTTAAGCCTAACATCGAATTCATTCATCCAATACAATTATAAACAAGTAATCAACACATAATTAACATCTAGGTTTCATTAGATCCAAGCAAACACAAGATAGATCTAGCCTAACATGATGGAATTAAGACAAGAACAAGATATAGACAACCAACACATAGACATATTGATTGAATTACAAGAATACTTATCTCAATTACACATGAAAGGTATCGAGGGCTTAGAACCCTTGAAAAACCTATAAAATTCGCACCAAGTTCGTACTTAGGGTTTCTCCAAAACTTCTCCCCTTTTTAATGTGAAAATTAGAAAACTATATATAGGAAATAGGGTCTGACGGCGTCAAGACAAATCTTGTGACGTCGTCACCTCGCCGCCAAAATACTTCTCGGACTGCCTTGATCTACTTTTGACGCCGTCATGTGTTATGCATTTCCAGGCCGTCATGCATTTTACTCTTGACGCCCTACTTCGTGACGCCGTCAAATCTGTACTGGGTCGTCATGGAAATTACTCTTGACGCCATCAGGAATTCCTTCTTGACGCCGTCACCTACTGTTCCCAGCAAGGAAAATTAAGACTTTGGCGTTTTCTTCACTTTTATGCTCCAAAAACGTCCGAATTGCTTCCTTTTCCAGATTTCACTCCCAAAGTACCTAAAATCACAAAAGGAACGATTTAGGGCAATATTTGATCAAATAAAGTCAATTCCGGGCTTAAATGACCCCCTAAAAATGGTTCATTTTTCGCCTCATCACATGCACACCTAATAGTCCGTATATGATGTGAGTAAATGCATGTTGTTACTGATAATATACTACAATTGAGAATATGAGAAATATAAAGGGACTTGTGTATTTTACATACCTTTTTTAGTTTTAATCATAGATCTTCAAGTACTTCTTTATACACGACATTTGTTGTAGTTTTGGACACATTACCATCCTGATCACAAATGACAACCTTCAAACCTTGCTTGCTTTTTACTCTTGAAACAGCAACGTACAGTTGTCCATGTGTGAAAACAGGACGGGGCAAGTACAAACCAACTTTAGAAAGTGATTGCCCTTGGCTTTTGTTGATTGTCATGGCAAATGATACTGATATAGGATATTGTTCCTGACAATCTTAAGAGGCAAACACTTATCTGATGGAGTAATCCTCAACCTTGGTATAATGACCTTTTTTCCAAAGTTGGTTCTGTTAATGATCTGCGCCCGGATAGAGGTTCTTGTTAATTTAAGTACTTGCAGTCGTGTCCCATTACATAAATCATTTGATTGGTCTAAATTTCTTAACAACATAATTGGTGCTCCTACTTTTAAAGCAAGTCTGTGGTTTCGAACACCTGAGAACTTCAGTCCATAGTCTATTGATAAATTCAGGCGAGAAAACGGACTGATCTATGACGGAACCACGCTTTCTTTTATCCACATTGTCGCAACTTAAGTAGACCATTTCTTCTCCTAGAAATTTGGCCAACAAATGATCATTTATAGTGTCGACTAATTCATTTGTGGGAGCAAGAATCGCCTTTTCTTGGAAGTACGCCGGATCATGTATGTTATCCAAAATGTTTGGATAAGTAAACTCAACAATAGATGCTATCGGGTCATAAGCTGCATCTATTAGAATTTCTTCGGGCACATCTATCAAAACCTCTCCTTCGTTTGGTCCTCCAAGCTTGCTGTCTCTGACTTTCAGTATCCATTCTGTAAATTCTCTTATTTCACTCACATCTTCAAGGCATGATCCCACAGTAAGCCTCATGGTCGTGGTTAACATAAGAACTTTGCAATAATCCCACAAGTACAATTCCTTCAAAGAAGCACCAAAAATGTCTTGCCGAGATCCTTTTGGGTTCGAAACCTTTGTCTAGAATCAATTTCATTCACAACAACATTACTATTACTTGGTTACAAAGTTATTTTGAGGATGTTTATATCAACCGATACCACTTGAATATATAATGATGTAATCATTACACTCGAAGGTGATACATCAAATTTTGTTAACATGTCGTCTTTCACAAAATATTAAAAAAAATAATAATAAAAAATAAAAAAGAGTGAGAGAAAAAGAAAACACCTAAGTTATGTGTATTATAAACTATTTGTTTTTCTTTTGAAATGGTTGTATTTTTATTAGCTTTGAAATAACATGTTTTGCATAGAGTCAATCATGGTTTTGATATCCTTTTTTGAAACAACTCTATTCACAAAAAGTTACTTAAATGAACTTTATTTATTTATTTGAGTACCTCCGATCAAAACTAACCATAATAACTAAATACACCTAACGCTTGCAACACCAAAGATTATTTCTTGGTGATCAAAGCCCGTGCATCGCATGGGCCACGATGCCTCGTAAAGTAACAAAATAGAAGTTTAGTCATAGGTTGTAAGTAATAATTTTGCATTTGTGCTAATTTGTAAAGTATATAAAAAGTTACATGTCATTAAGACTAAAAGTTCAAACTTCTTGTTTACATTTCATATGTTATAAAGTTCAAATAGAGAAGTTAACTGATAGGTTGTAAGTAATAATGTTGCATTTGTGCTAACTTGTATAGTGTAGAAAAAGTTACATGTCATTAAAAGAACGAAGTCCAACACTACAAAGAACGGATGCATGTAGTTGCACATACCGATAAAAAGAACGGAGGCCAACACTACAACATTACTAAGAATTTGTAAACAAGATTACCTATTTTGTCCCACTTTATAACCCATGTCAGCCACTAATGACCCACTTTTTAACCCGTGTAAACAAAATTACTACATGTTTTGACCCATAAAGTTACCTTTTTCTGGAAAATCCAATGGCATTACATGTGCTATAAATGGATAAAATATTAAAAAGGATCGACTCACGAATCATAAGACTCACTTAAAAAACGATTGTAAACAAAATTACCTGTTTTGAACCACTTTATAAGTGTCAGCCACCAATTTAACATTTCAACCTAAGTTCACATCAACCTTTATTATCCATTAAAAACCTTTTGCAACCCATATAAAATATACTATTTTGACTCTCTCTATAACCTGTCTATACAACCCATTTGAAATGGGTCAATAATTCAAGCATTACCCACACACTTTTTACACACTTACCATCTCACCATAATTAGTTATTACCATCTCACCATTGGGCATAAGTTACAAAGTCATGACTTCTTTGAAACGTATCAATGTCCAAATTGAGCTAAATACACATAATATCAAATCCAGAAACCTTAAATCCGAGTAAATTATTTATTTAACGCTATTATTGAAACAACATTTTACTATAATAACATCCAAACACCCCATGAGACAGATCCCATGAGGAGAATATCACAAATACTAAAGGTTGTCACATGATATGTAATTATTTTAGACAATACCAGAACCTGCAAACTAACAAACCCCCACACCAGCAAATAACAACGCAGCAAAAAGAGCACACGCCAAATAGCAGCCCGTATCAGCAACCAAGAGAACAGGATTGCATCTCTGAGGCCTCGCAATCAATAATTACCATTGAAAACCTCATTTTTCAAGTTCTCGTAGATCAACTTGAATGCTATCAACTGAATTTATTGGAACAAATCATCATGCTACATCATTGATTAACCATGTAATCTATTATCCATCAGAATGCCTCCTAATTGCAGGATCCACATTAACAACTTTACATTCATATACATTCAAATACTCAATACTTTGCAATGCAATTATGCTAATGTACTTCCTAATAGTTTGAGAACACAATTTTAGCATTCAAGATAAAGTGATAAGTTTCCTTTTGCTGTTAAAGTGTTAATCGTAACAAAATTCTCATATTTTTGAACTCGTAAAATTATGTCATAAATTCTTAGCTCGTTTTGTCACAACTTGACCCATTTGCATTTTTTGAAAGTAAAGACATTTTGTAAACTTAATCGACCCTCAAAATGATCCACCCAACATGACCCATGTGCCGAAAATTATATAAATTGACATTAAAAATATGAAAATTATACATACCAATTATATAAAAAATTTTTATGAAATCATAAAGGATTACTACATCCTCATTAGTTTCTCCTTTTCCAAAGTTCTCAAATGACATACTACATCCTCACTTTTGCTTAAAATTTATATGAAATCAAAAGGTAGGCTGAAAGCACTTCACGTAAGAATACAATAGAAATTTGGAAAGAATGAAACATACCTTACCTCATGATAACCATCTCCCAAACGAACTCGTGTAAACCTATAAAAAAAACTCAGACAAACAATTGGGCTTTGCTACCCTAAAGGCTTTTCCAAATTAATTGTTTAATAATACTATCTGATGGTCTCATTATGTATCAATAGAACTTATATATTATTAAAAGAAACTGAAACGGAATGCATCAATAGTTGTTCACCTCTTTCGCACTTGGATATGCATAACAATGCATATTTCCTACAATTTTGTGCAAATACTTAACAATGCAAATTATATAAAAAAATGATTAAATATGAATATGAACCATTAAACTCTTTTAGAGCATGAAAGATCAAAATAAACAAATTCTTTGTAATCTCAAAACTTTAAAAATCATTAAAGATCAAAAGAAACAGATGTTTTGTCCCCTGTACATGATAAAATCACGTAAAAGACCAACCTATATGCCCAATAAAGTATAAAATTCTATTAAAAACAGGGTAAAATATATACATACATTTGAAGTTAGAATAAAGAGAATTACATTCTTACATGTTTCTTGAAGATAAAATAGCAGGTAGTCCAACATTTACATTGGTTCAAAATCATTTACCTCTTTTTATGTTATATTTCAACAATAAGAGTAACAAACGGTGATGGTTCATGCTCTCATGCTTGGTTCAAGCAATTCAACCTAACTTTAATATGAGAAAATAACATAGGTAACACACTCCAAATCATCTTTACAGGAAGCGGGTCAAGCAATTCAACAAAGCTTCTCAAATCATTCCCCACTAATAACCATAACATTTTTATTTCTTTCCATTTGGTGAAATCGATGAAATCTATCACATAATCAAATTTAACGCTCTTTATTTATAAACTTAACCAAATTTAGATTCCTTGTATGCTAGAAGAAAAAATTTAAACCTATTTAGTCACAAATGGGTAGATGCGGATCATGTGTCCTCTAACGGTCACACAGGTAACTTACCATTCAGCTTTACTTTATGAATATAATCCTTTTATTAACATCAAACTTCATTGAGGTTATGATATCCCAATAAATACATAAATACCCATATTCTTGGGTACTTCCTGCAATGGTAAATATATTTTTATCAGAACACAATGCACTCGTTTGATATCAAGAGGCAATTATAAGAAAAACTTACCAATTCATTTCTAACAGTTCTAACCATAATGATAGCCTGAATGTCCTCATGATTTACAAACATGGTTTCTGATACTACCATATATACCTAAAAAAATCATAAAAAGTTAGCACAAAAGAAAGAATTCAGAGGAACAATTGGATTAGCAGAAAAGGATAGTTTAGCATTCATCGAGATATTTTAAAAGTCACAACTAAGAACATCTTAGGTAAAACTGGAAACCCAAAATGCTTTTTTCTTCACATACCATGTGATTTGAGTCGTGGTTTGCCCAACATTTGATCTTATATCAAAACAAAGTCACGTAATGACCTGCAATCATGAAAACCAAATCACCATTGTGCAACAACCGAAAGTCTATATGGTAAATATTGAGAAATTTAAGATATGCATACGATCATATACTTTCATATCATGCAATTAGTGTAATTTAAGAGCCTGTATCTCCATTCCAATCTTATTAACTTTAAGTCACCAAATTAAAATACATATTACAACCCATAACACCAATGATAAAAGAATGTCAAGATTTCCACAAAATTTATCAAAAAAAGATACCTTTTCCTCATCATTAGCAAGGGGTCTCGTTGATAACATCAACTTTAGAGGTAAGCCTCAACAGAGTGCATCCACCACCCACAACAATACTGTAACACCCCCAAAATACCGCAGCGGAAGACTGTGTCGTAGGGGTGCTACTTCATAATACAAAGTACAAGTTATAGAAAACGAACTCTAAATGAGACGTTTTGAAAAGTTACCATTCGATTAATGAATTCAAAGTTACAAACATGAGATTCCAAAGTATGATACATAAATGTATACAAAATGTTTTGAATGGTAATTGATAAAAGCGTAAGTCTTCAGAATATGCAGCTTGACTCTAAGTTCCACGCACTAGCTATCGCCTTACTAACCTGAGATAAACATGCTAAAGTGTCAACACAATGGTTGGTGAGTTCATAGAGTTTGTCTTAAATTAGTTGAAAAGCCTTAAAGAATAATCACATAGCAAAGGCATCGTAAATCCACTCAGTTGCAAGTCCCGCCATAAGAGACTTGTAACCTGTGTGTTCACAACCCACTGCTAACATATAGTATAATAAAGACATGTATAAGTTCATCAAAACAATTAAGCAATTAGTAGTGAGTCTCTACTTCATCTCCGAAGACCTCACTTGGGAGCCAATTCCCAAAGACAACTGGGAGCCACTTCCCAAAGAAAACTGGGAGCCACTTCCCAAAGAAAACTGGGAGCCACTTCCCAAAGATAAAAGTTTACTGGGAGCCACTTCCCAAAGATAAAAGATTACTGGGAGCCACTTCCCAAAGATAAAAGACAGTCATGTATGTATGAAATCAAGTATAATGCAATCAAGTATAAGATAATCAAGTATAAAACAATCAAGTATAAATGTTTTGAGTATTTGTACAAGTAAGCAAGTAGTTGTGCATGTATCTCCCCCAAAGAGTTAAAACAAGTATGAAAAAGTAGGGGCTATGACTCACCTTAAGCTTAAGTAATGAGAAATGAAAGTGGTAGTCGAATCGCGAAAGTCTCTAAGAGCAGCCTATAATAGAACGTTGCGACTTAGGTTTGGAGTAACGTCTAAGAATACGAAGAATTGCCTATATATGTCTTGCATAATGTTCATGATGTAGTACTTAGTATATAGTGTAAGTCTTTGAATATAAGTGGCTTATAAAACATGTATAGGTTGTATATCTCTTACTACCGTTCAGGCCGACATAATTCAGAAGTCATGGAGTAAACGTTCGAGGAGCCAGGACACTTTAATTCGTAAATCCACAACTCGTCTCGACGGCTTACTTAATGAACTCCTCACATGAGGCTCCCTACTATTGTAGTATTTGATAACATATGTATAAGTTTTTGATCTTTAAAAGTTATATGGTCTTTAGCCGTGGCTTTGCCGTGACCTTGGTCATTGTTACCATAGTCATGAGACTCAACCTTGGCTTTAGCCATGGTTGTGGTCTTGGCTTTAGGTCATTAGACCTCGTGGTCTCATCTAATTATAACCATTATATAGTGACTTTGGTCTAAAAATGGGCTGTTAAGAATTTAAAGAAATTATCACTCGGAAAGCCTTTTCAGGGCTCGAGCTTCTTTGAACCTGAACGAAAACGGCGTTCCGGACAACTTTCATGTTTTAACTTTTTGATGAATCGGATCAGAAGGGTGACTTTCAAATTGGCAGAATGCAAAAACAGTAGGTATAGGCAGTTTCGGCGTTTTGGTGTCGCTAACTTCTTATGGCCATAACTTTTGACTCGTGTACTCGTTTTAGGTGATTCAAATTGCTATGTTTTCCTTGTTAAGTCCTATTTAACAGTAAGTAAGTGTCAAATATCATAGTTATACTATTTTGGTCGTGGTTCTCCATAAAAATCACTAGTTTGCTTGTTTACTTGTCATAAGTTAACATATGTATACCAATACTTGTTTTATCCATTTTTAAACATCATGAACACAATAACAAGAACATATATAGCATGAAAGGAACACAAAGAGCATGAAAATGATAATTAAGCAAGGAGTATGTTAGGGTTTTGCTTACAACTTTTGGCTTTCTCTTAAGAAAGGAAGTCAAGTATGGAACTAGGACACTAAACCTAAGCTTTCAACCAATCACCACAACCCTTGCTAACCATTGATAGACTTGATATAGACCTTGTGAAAACCCATTAACTTCAGCCCCTAATCACCTTGTGTAGCTCCTAATTCAACCATGGAATCACCAAACAAACTTAAGAACTAGGTAGAGAATACTAAGACCTTGAACTTTGTAGTGTAACTTGTATATTGAAGATCAAAGGATCATGGTGCTAGGGATTTATGTTGTGGCGTTTTTAGTGATGAGAAAGGAAGGAGATGAGCTTGTATTTATAGCATGAAGAGGAGGTGCAAGGAAGGTGCCTAGGAAGGTTCATTAAGGAGGTTAGTTTTTAGGATATTTAGGAAGCTTACTTAGGAAGTTTTACACATGTTTGCTACCTAAAGTCCTCTAGACTTATCACAAGCCAACAAGGCTTGTGATACACGTTCATATGGGATAAGGGGTGACTAGATGAGTAGTCATTGTCTTATCTAAGTTACAGAGTGAGTTTTGGTCCCGGTAATCGCTAACGGTAAGTCGTTAAGTCATGAAACTTAAAATCGGGTATCCTAAAAATATGAAATTTATAAATATGTTAGAACTTATTAATATAACCTATCTTAGCCTATTTAATGAGTGATAAGTTCTATCGGGTTGCTTAAATGCTGCTAAAACTGGAAACGCGGGTCTAAAACGCGTAATTCGCGTAAAACGCTGAACTGGAAAACGTAAAATTCAAAAACTTTTGGAATTGTCCTAAAATGAGAGAAAATCATATTTCTATTGTTTATAATGTTTTATGGACATATCGGGATGCTGGAATGACGTTTAAACCTAAAAGTAAATCTCGGACACGGCTTCGTGATGTTTGCAGAAATGATCCGACAAGTGTGAAATTCTCGGATTATTATTAAAATAGTTTAACTTACGAGAATATGAAATAAAAATTTTGGATGTGAATAGTAAAAGTGAATAGTAAAAAGTGAATAGTGAAATTTTCGGGAATAAAAGTTAACCTGAAATTGCGAATTGTTACAAATACCTTCCTCAAGAGCTTCCTGTAAATCAATAACATAATGGTGTTATACGACTTTTAGCTCGGTATACACGGTTATAGTAATAGCTTGGTATACACGGTTACCTTAAATAAGACCATTAAGTTGTTTCAATATTGTCACATCTTCATTCTCTTAATTGTTTTTTCTCAACAATCACCAACATACATAAGTCAATTTCTTGATATAACCCAATTATATATTAATTAATTTTATAAAATAAATAAAAATTTCATGCTCATTTGTCAATTTCTTGTAACAGACATCAAAAACCTAACAACAAAGATCAGTCATCAATCATCCTCATTTACCTTTTCATATGTTCAATCAAATAATTATTAGAGTAAAATACAAATTATATTAAAATTAAGGGATTGAATCCATACCAACATAATCTTCTGATGAGTAATCATTCACTTCGGCACAGGCCTGCACGTCGTGTGACTCGCCAACAACCCTGCATTATAATCAAATATAAAGATTGTAGAATCAATGATCAATACAAACAACTATCATTCACTTCCTGACACACTCTTTGAAACCAAAATGTGCACAAAGATTTGAAATAATCATAAAAGGAAATTAGCTTAAACTTACTTATTCAATAGGTTTTTCATCATCAGCTTCCAGAACAATCTTCTTGGCTTAAACTTTACCACTCTTTTATCATAGAAAAGAGGTTTGGCTCAGACTCAACAACACTATAATTGGATTGATAAATAAATATGAATCGAATTAGTAAGGGCTTTAAAATGCAAAAAACAGTAAACACGATACAATAAATCTGTAGATGCAATGAAAATCAATTTGGTTTCATAATCATTCCATCAAACATGTTGTGGGCAGGCCCGGATTTGCCTATGGGCCTTAAGGGCGACAGCCCAAGGGCAGCCCAAGAGAGGGGGCATCATTTTACGAGTCCATTTTTTCCTATACTAGTCTCATTTGTATGGGATGTTAGGTGTCATGCATCAGTTAGTGATATTTCAATTTTAGTAACTCATAAGTTGCTAGTATTAAATAACGAATTTGACTTTTGACTTAATGACTTATTCAAACCAAATATAGAGACGTAGGACTAGGGGATACCGGATATAACGAATCAGTTATTTATTTCATTTATTTTGAACATAACGTCAAAACATAACGCATCAGTTATTCATTTATTCACATATTAAGGGTTTCTTTTATTCTCTAATTCTCTTCATCAAACGAGGAGGCAGACGAGGCCATCGAAGTTTCTTAGGAAAAAAATAATAAGAGTTGAATTCGAAATAATCAAGGCATCAAACGAACCAAGCAATCATCTTTTTTTCTCTCCCACAATTTTGATCAGGTGATATTGTTCCATACTTAATTACTTATTACTCTTGCTTTAGTAGATAAATTTACAATCAATATTATCATCATATCATGTTGCGTCGTTCGCAACCGTCAGGTGCCCAAAATAGAAAACGAAAAAAAAATCAACTAGAAACTGAGCGAGCTCTACATGGTTCTATGGATGGGTTTGTAATCAAAACGAAAAAGAATAATAATAGTGTTGCACAAAATAATGACAAGGTTAACGTTAATATAGATAATGAAAATCCTATAAACAATGAAAACCTAGAAAATGATGATGTTAACGCCAATGATGATAAAGAAAATCCTATAAACAGTGATAACCTAGAAAATGATGAGGTTAACGCAAACGATGATAATGAAAATCTTGACGATGATGATGTTAATGTTAGCGAAGATAATGAAAATCCCATTGAAGAAAATAACGAAAGTCCTCAAAATTGTTATGTTGATGGTGTTAATCACAATATTTTTGATGTAAGAGTTTGGGATGGTTTAGATTCAAACTTAAAAGAGTTACTTGTAAGCAAAGGAGTCGTTAGAGAAACTAATATAAATTATCCAAAAGATAAATTTAGTAGACACTTCTCTAATGAACATTATGCACGTAAGTTACGAAATGGTGATTCTTATGATAGAAAATGGTTGATTTACTCGAAAGAGCTTGATAAAGTATTTTGTTTTTGTTGTAAGTTATTTAAAAATGCTAGATCTAGAAGTCAGTTAGCAAGTGAAGGAATAAATGATTGGAAACATCTTAGCAATACTTTAAAGTTCCATGAAAATAGTTCTGAGCATATGATTAATTTGAGAACTATGTCTGAGTTGCGGGTGAGGTTAAGTACAAATCAAACAATTGATAAAGAGTTACAAGAACTTATAAAAAAAGATACCATTCATTGGAAGGAAGTTTTAATTAGAATAATTGCTCTTGTGAAATGTCTAGCAGAATATGACGTGCCTTTTCGTGGTTCAAATGAAAAACTCTATACAAAATCTAATGGGAACTTTTTAGGCATAATGCAAATGATTGCTGAGTTTGATCCTGTCATGAATGAACATTTCCACAGAATTAAAGACAAAGAAACTCACTATCATTATCTAAGTCATAAAATTCAGAATGAGTTAATTGAGATGTTGGCATCCGAGATAAAATCAAAAATAATTATAAAAATAAAAGAGGCAAAATATTATTCTGTAATTCTCGATTGTACTCCCGATGTAAGTCGTCAAGAACAAATGACTTTAATTATTAGATGTGTTGATGTATCAAGCTCTCCTATAAAGGTAGAAGAGTTTTTCTTAGAGTTTTTGGTCGTAGAAGATACATCAGGTTTAGGTCTTTTTAATGTGCTACAGGATGTTTTGAAAGATCTTGATTTGGATATTCAATATATTAGAGGACAAGGATACGATAATGGATCTAATATGAAGGGAAAAAATCAAGGTGTTCCAAAAAGATTACTTGATATAAACCCAAGAGCTTTTTATATGCCATGTGGTTGTCATTGTCTTAATTTAGTATTATGTGATATGGCAAATTCTTGTGAAAAAGCAAAGCTCTTTTTTGGAACATGTCAAACAATATATACTGTCTTTTCTAGTTCTACAAAATGGTGGAGTCTTTTACATGAGTATATTGATGAATTAACTTTAAAATCATTGTGTGCTACTCGATGGGAAAGTCGTATAGAAAGTGTTAAAGCTATAAAAACTCAACTTTCTCAAATAAAAGAAGCTCTAAACAAGTTAGCTAAAGTAAGTGATGACGCAAAATTATGTAGAGATGCTCTATCATTGGTAAATGGTGAATTTTCAAGTTTTGAATTTGTTCTAAGTTTGGTTATTTGGTATGATATTTTATTTAGAGTTAATTTAGTTAGTAAGAAGTTACAGTCTAAAGATATGCTTATAGATGTTGCAATAAAAAATTTGGATGGACTGATTAGTTATTTTAAAAATTATAGGGAAAGTGGGTTTGAAAATGCTATATTACAAGCTGAACAAATTGCAGAAACCATTGGAGTTGAACCTGAGTTTCCTATAAAACGTGCTCCTTGTAGGAAAAAACATTTTGATGAGATTCCAAATACTCAAAGAGAACAACAATCTGCTAAAGAGAATTTTAGAACTGATTATTTTCTTGTTTTAGTTGATATGGCTCTTACATAATTAAATAGCAGATTTGAGCAAATGAAACATTTTGAAAATATATTTGGTTTCATGTTTAATGCGTCAAAATTGGCTTATTTAGACGATAAAAGCTTGAAAGAATGTTGTTCGAATCTTGAATCTGCTTTGACAAATGATAAAGATTGTGATATTGATGGGAATGATTTGTTTATGGAGTTACAAATTTTGCAGGACATGTTGCCTAATGGAGCATACGAGGGAGAAATACCTTGGACATCCATTCAGATTATGGAGTTTACGAAGAAAATGGATATGTTTCCAAATGTTTTACTTGCATACAAGATATTGTTAACCATTCCAGTCACAGTAGCGTCCGCAGAAAGAAGCTTTTCAAAATTAAAGATATTGAAGTCTTATCTGCGTAGTACAATGAGTCAAGAGAGGCTAAACGGATTAGCGATCGTGAGTATTGAAAGTAAATTTTTAGCAGATGCCGACTATGATAAGATAATTGATGTTTTTGCTGCAAGAAACGCACGAAGACATCATTTTAGGTGATCTTGTTATTCGGAATTTATCTTCCCATTTTGTAACATTTTATTTTATGAATAAAAATCGGCGTGGGGTTGAGCCGCCTGGCTTGACCAGGTTCCAAACCCCTAAAAGAAAATGTGTTATTTGTTTACAAGGGGCATATTTCACTCAGCTCGCCCAAGGCTTCCGAATTCTCAGGACCGGCCCTGGTTGTGGGTACACAATTACCTGATTTATGAGGTTTTTACTCGTTCTAGTTTCTAACATACTATGCCTGCAATAAGAAAAACAATGACACAAACAAATAAATTCATGAATAAATTAAGCAATTCATATTTGTTCAATTCTATAGCCAAAATTAAATAGAATAAAAAACACATGATAAATCAAATCGTAACAAAATTAAAGGGAAGATTGAGAACATGATTAGAAAGAAAAAAAACTTAATCGTTTTGGATTGATGAATCTGGTTGAATCAAAGATATAAACCCAATCGATGTGTATGTTAGGATGTTTTTCTAATCAATTCGTTGACTTACAGGATGAATTAAAACGTAGGGAGGAAGATGCTTAGCTGAATTAATTGGTGTTTAATGGTTTACAAAAATAGGATTGAAGAGGAAGATTGATTGAGGAGCGTATACATAGGAAGGGTTATAGAAAACGAATGCAGAGGAAGGGTTGTACTATGAACTCTAAATATGGAAGTACACGTAAGAGCATTAAACCAATTTTTATTGCACCGCGCTTAGAGGGGATTGTACAAAACCTTATTTTATTAGAGATAATAGATTATCCCCAATAACCTTATGCTATACTAGCCTAAGGCCCGGCCGTTGGTCGGCTAGCTAAAAGTTTTATTATTAAACATAAATATGTATTACCAACATGATGTAAAAATGTAATACGCTAAATGTGTAATGATGAAAGATAAATAATGTAACATAAATAACGTTGAGTGCATTGTTTAAAAGATAAAAAGATAATTAAAAACTGGAAAAATTAAAGTCGATGAAGGACTTCTTTGTACACGACGTTAGTTGTGTGGTTGCAATGGTTGCCATCCTTGTCACAACATAAGACTTTAAGGCCCTTCTTGCTATTGACCCTAGATACGACTACATATAGTTGTCCATGTGAAAAAACATATCGTTCCAGGTAAAGACCCACCTTAAATAATGTTTGCCCTTGACTTTTGTTAATTTTTATGTCAAAACAAATAGATATCGGAAATTGTCTCATGTTAAAAGGTATCTTCTTATCGGATGGGCTAATATTCATGCGAATGCGAGGAATAGCGACAACTGTCTCTAATTTACCACAGGCTATTATGTTTGCCTCAATGTTATTGACCCCCATTCTAACTATTTGTAACCGTGTATTATCAAGAATTATGCAAGATAAAATTAGTAACATAGTTTTTATATCAACTTAATATAATGTTCACAATAATAATAAGTTTTTGAATCATAATCATAAAAGAAAAAAAAGATACATGTCCATTATAGTTTCTTTATAAAGCCCATGCGATTTTTCCAATTGCACCAAATCTTGTGTCTGTTCTAAGTAGTTTAGATCAGATCCATTTGCATCATAGTGAATCATCTTTTTCGATGCTTTGAGCTCCAACATTAATGTATGGTTTACCCTTATGCAATAAACCATCTTATTGCAATAAGTAATCAGTTAAGTTTGTTATGAAAGTCAATGAACAACGGTATAATAGTTTCATTCCATAACATAATAGAATTAGTAAAAATGCTTTTTCAATATTTGACTTGAGCATCAAGCAACATATAGTAACAATGAATTGTATTCCCATTAATTAAACATACTTATGAAACAACACTGTATCATGTTCATTCACACCTATAACGAAGTAAAAACAATGTTACTAAATAACTTGCACCTTTAGTATGGAGAAATTTTTTAATTTATAAGCAGTAGCTTCCAATAAGAATCCATTCATTCCATTACTTATGAAAGTCTCTAAACAGTTCTTTTGTGCTTGATGACATTATCTTGTAACTTTTGCAAGACCAATGATACTTTGTGTATTACATGTGAATTGATCCCATTTCAATAAATCAAATGTATCCAATGTGTTTCGTCACTCGATTTCTTTTTTGTACCCTTCCTAATAAGTAATAATAATAACAAACCTTTGTTTGTGTTCAAGCTGTATAAAACAATATGTTTATCATTGTTTGTGTTCAGGTTGTATTAATTAACCTAAGTAAAAGTGAATCTCCTAATTACGTTAGGATAAGAAAGAAGGAGCAAGTGAATGTGATTGAAAAAGAAGTGAAGGAGTAGAGTATGTCTTTTACAAAAAAATTATGTAAACAACAATTACGGGTCCTGCTCTTATAGTTTTAATAAACAATTTTACTTAGGACAAACTTTATATATTCTACTAAACTGATTCTCATTTAGTTACTTTCATATTCAAATTACTAAATTTGAAATTTTCTTAACCAATATACTCTCTCATCTTGACATTTATGTTTTATAGTAATATAGACTTTCAAGATGAAAGGGTATATTGGTTGAGACATCATTGGCTGTCATTTTTATATACTCCACAATACATTAACTAATGCATATTTGAGCATTCACATTAAAATAAAGCATACATACATGTAGCATGAGAATTTTTCCTTCCCATTAAGATGTCTAATCGAACATATATGATACACTCTTCCTCAACGTATAAATGTTGACATCTGCATATATTTAAAACAAATATTCAGCCTCCATATATCTTCTACCTTCTAGATATGCCTTCACCTCAAGTGTCCATCGAAATAAAAACGAATTACCTGTTAAAAAAAATAGATTGTCGCATATCAACCACAATTTGATATATGTTTAAGTGTCTTGCATACCACATTCGCGTAAACCAACTTTAGTCCCTTTGGTGAGCTTGGACAACTTCCAACCGACATTACCAGTTTGACCCATTTCCCTTTTTGAAAATAGTGATAAGTTTGACCCGTTTGGAATAAAAAACTTCCAACATCGACGTAGTACCAAAACAGAATTAGGGTGTTTGGGATTGCATACCAAAACTGAGCAGAACATAGATTGTCCCACACATAATTCCTGAAAATATTGCCTCATTTGGATCAGCGAATATGTTTATGGAAATCCTGGGGGATGTTTGGGCTTGACTACAGAATTATGTATTTGCTCGATGTTTTTAAAAGCAAAAAATTTGGAATAAGAATCCTCAAGCACGTTTTCAAAACAACTACTTTCAATAACAAAATATCGAATTCAATAAGTTGATACATAAAATTGCATAGTTGGAATAGCTTATTTCAATAATTATTAATCATTAAGCTCATAAACGGTTCTATATAAGCAATATATATGCAAAATATCTAACATTTAGATAAGCAATTCGATGTCCTTTTTTAATGCACGTCGTAGATAACCATATAAAAGTTGTAACGATAGAACTATAAAAAGCGTTATATGCAAGAGAGAGAACCTCACAAACACTGTATGGAGGAGTGTCAATAGGTCTCGAGGGCAGCACCATAGAGATGAATACGAAATAACAAATAAAAAAAAATAGCATGTTGATTTTATTTGCATAAATACTTAAACCATAGTGGCACGTTGAAAACCTTGAAGTAGCCAATTTCATAAAAATATGATGTATTTCTTGTTACTGGAATGAACCCACATCTGAAAGGAGATACCATTTCTCTTTAATCTCGCACAAGAAAAGCTCTCAATCTGTTGAAGAAAAAGATACAAAAGTTAAAGATTAAAACATCATCTATAACAAAAAATATTTAGGAACAATTATAAATTAAAAAGTATAATAAGACGACATTGTATTAAGTAACAAACTTGTTTATACCTTCAAAATAAACTTGATTCTAATAAAGTTTCAAAATGATATGGGTCATAAAGGTTTTAGTGGAAAAGATTACATTCAAATGATAAGATGAAATACATTATAAATCACTTTTATATTACCTTCAATTTTCGATCACCATCAGCTCGCAGATGTTGTAAACAAAGCTTTCCATTTCCTTTAAAGTTGGCCGTCTATTAGTCTTTCAGCCCTATATCAATTCACACAGTAACGTAGTCATTCATTCAATGTTAGCACAATAAGTGAAACATAAACCCTGTTAAACCATATATCAAATTCACACAGTAACATAGATATTCTAGTCAATAGCACGATGTATAAAATCATCATCAATAGCATGAAAAAACATAAGAGGAACAAAATTTCTTTTTGCAATACTATAATGAAGAAAAAAAAGGTCTTGTATCAGTTTTGTTACGTAGGTACAAAAGAAGGAGCTCATAAGAATAAGAATATGTTATGTAGTCATATGTAGAAGTCTAACCTTTACTACATAACATATTCTTATTCTCCTCGTATCTAATCATATGTTCTATCATGAAACTTGCTCTCATCGTATCTAATTTTGAGCTCCCTTTTCAGCGTTCAGACTTCATACACATGTCTAATACCTACATTTCATTTTCAAGTATGCTATTTTCATGTTGTAGAGCTATTCTTCAACTGTGAATTTCAGGCATGCTATTTGAAGGTAAAATTCAAGGTATGCTATTTGAAGGTAAAATTCAAAACCTGAAACATGTTTTGAAGGTACAATCTTGGTACTCATACGATAAAATGCAGCATATCAAATGGCATACATATTCACTTTTGAATGCCATATCAGACATATATATATATATATATATATATATATATATATATATATATATATATATATATATATATATATATATATATATATATACTCAGAATTAAAAAATTACAAAAAATTCTACAAACTTTTCTCAAAGAGAAATTTCATCAAACACTTGGCACCTAACATTTTTTTCAACAAATCTCATCAAATTACCTCCAATAGATGATTCCTTCATACACAATTTTAATCCTATATTCAAGAAAATATAAGTTATTGAAACCATCTAAAATTACCAATCATTAAACAGAAAACATATTTTTTTTCCAATCATCAAAATCAATCAGTGATATATTGAGAAATAAAAGATTAAAAAACGCACCTTTTTGCATATGGAGACTTGATATCAACGATGCATCTTCGTTTTTTGATTTGTGATAATACAAAGACATAGTGATTGATTTATTCGCAATTACTAATACTATTATTGTGATAATTGATTTGTGTATCATTATCGGATCATGATAACTTATATTTGGTATGAATTGATTTGGGGGTGATTTGATTTAGGGGTTGAATGTTTCGGTTATATTTGTGTTTTAGGGAGAATCAGTCTTAGGTTATTAATTGAGGAGCTACTTTTCAGGGACTGAATTATCTGTGGACCATCGGATTTGAAAAAATGCCACTTGTCGAGTTTTAAAGATTTTTGAGAGGTTGACTTTCCAAAACCCAACCTTGTTTTATATAGGTGGGTGATATCTAGGCACTTTGATATATTTTCGACAAAAAGTTTTTTTTGTTCTTTTCACCTTTTTTTCGTGGCCGAAAAAATCACATTTGATATATCACGTGTGATATTACATATCACATGTGATATTACACTAATACCACATGTGATATTACATATCACATGTGATATATCACATGTGATACTACATATCACATGTGATTTTTTCAGCCACAAAAAAAAAACGTGAAAAAAATGATTTTTTTTGTTGAAAGTATATCAAAGTGCCAGTCTATAGAAAGATAATTAAATGCTCATCGCGATGGTGTAATTATTTTCGCTTAACGATTAACGGTTTAAGACATATTTAAATTATAAAAATGGGTGAAATATTAAAATGCTTTTAATCTCAACAATTGATTTCTTTTTAGATGGATGGTGGGGATGAGTCCCTTGGTATGTAAGAAAAGTTTGGTATTTAAAATGACTATATATATATATATATATATATATATATATATATATATATATATATATATATATATATATATATATATATATATATAGTGCTGTATTCTATGCAGTACTAATATTAGATGCAGTACTTTACAGTACCATTAAAATGAATCTAGGCCAATGGATAAATTTGATCAAAGGTTAAGATTAAAAGTTCCAAAATTGTAAATTAACAAAAAAAATGAGGGTTTCTAGTTTAATTAAACAAAAGGAAGAAAGGGCATAATGGGGATTTTACTTTTAGGTATTTCAAAAACCGTCCCTATTCTAAAGGGTACACAAAAATCTGACATTTTCAACCTTGTCTCTACAGTCGTCCTTGTCCTTAGTACCACTAACCCAAAATCCGATTTAAGGTTTTTGGTGCTGCTCGTAGTAACCACCAAGCTAAAAACCAATCTATTAAAGAACATGGTAAATAATATTTTTTAATTAATTTCATATTCTTAATCGGTTGGTTGAACAAAACAAAAACCATTGACAATGATATAATTGTTGCTTTTAAAGGGAGTGAGATGAACATGAAGACCCACAAAGGCAATTAAATACTAGTTGTTGTTATCAGTTAGTAACAAATTTTCTTAATTGTTTAATTTGGTTATAATTTTAAAAAGGGTTATATTATTAAATTGGTGTGGGTTCTTTTACTTGTAGTGTACTGTGGGTACAATCAGATGGGAAGTTTGGATACAGCAAACTCCATTCGAACAAATTCAAGAGACCCCACGTGAGATATATGTTGCATTGATTTTATGTACTTTATCATTTTGATTGCATCACATGTGAATTAATTTATGAATACTTGCAATGGCAGATGGGTCTTCTCACTTGTGGATGGTGTCAATTATTAAAAAAATGTTAGTAGTGTGCACATATAAATGTTAAATGTTGATTTGCTAATGTTGTTATCGGTAACGGTGTTTTCACAGATATCGCAAAAGGGCAAAAGGGTTTAGTATTGCAGTGTGCACATATGTTTTTTTGGAAGACGGGCACATGTATGTTCTAATGAAATTGACAAGAAAGCGTAACGTGCACTTATGTTCTCGGAATAGGTGTTAGGAATACAAATATTCCTATAAAAGTCTCGGTCATCTGATTACTGTAATAGCATTAAGTTAGCTCGTAGTTACTTTATATATTAGTTAGTTAGTAGTAGTTTAAGTAACACCGTGGAAGAAGGACGGGTCTTTACCCACTGTATGCCTGATCCACAGCCCGGGTGTGGGCGTTTGTAGGTAACTATATATACCCCTCTCCACATGTGGAGAGGGTTGGTGCTTTCCATATTCTCAATCTAACTTTCTCATTTTTCTCTCATCTCTTTCTCTCTCTAGAAACACCCAACTTCTCTTTATCTCTCTAAACTTTCTTACTTGATTCAATCCATAAACACAAGAACCATACTTGTTAATATTATGTTTATCTTACATTTGGTATCAAGAGCCATGGTTACATCCTAGGGATTGTTTGATCTCGAATTTTCAGTTTAGTTCTTGTGTTTGTATTTTGGTTCGAATTACAATCTTGCATTGTTATTTTGGTTCGAATTGGTTTTTCTTGCCTTCTTTGTTTCATTGGTTCAAATTTTTCTGTTTGCGTTTTTATTTTGTTAACAAGTATCATTGGCTACTTTTCTGCTACTAAACTGAGTTTTGGAGATATTGGTGTTCTTGTTAGCGTTTAATTTTTTGTCACCTTTGAATGCAAAATTGGTTTTTCTGGGTATATTCAACATTTTTGTCCAAAAGTGATAAGAAGACAAAATTTTTGAGAGTGATAGTTTTGGTTGTGTTGGCGTATGTGTCCGAACGGTATACAACCTTCGGACTTTGTTCCCGCCTCCGGTAATGAACCCTTCGGATAATCATCCATATGCCGGAGGGTTAAACATAACCATCGTATTATCCGAGGATCCCTCTTTTACACGAAGGACAATAGCATTAATTGCGGTCACGCCGCCATCCCAGATTTTCAGGGATCGTGTCACCCACGTGATCTGACACCTACCTACTATGTACAGCGTAACACTGTTTGCTCCTTCCCGAGGTAGAGCAGGTAGCAAGGTGAGGTAGTATAAATACCCCCACCTCATTTATGTCACACAACTAACACACACACATTGCATTTACTCTTAACCACTCTCATACCCTTCGTATCATACATACTTACTCTCACACCGGAGGTGGGTCCTGGGAATATCCCCGGGGCGAGCCTAACGTGTGCTTCTTGTGTGTAGGTCTCTGCTTATCCGAAGATCCTATACAAGAAGTACATCCTCACAATATTTTACTTTAACAAATTGGCGCCATCCGTGGGACCCGTTATTCATTCTACTTGAGAACGATGACTGGTCCTCCTCCCCCACCCTTCCATACCCCGCTTTCATCAGCCGGAGGGAGTGGAGTAAACACCAACCCGGACAACACAACCAACCCATTGAACGATTCCCCAAACCTTCAAGAGTTAATTCTTGGACAAATGGCATCCCTGACCGACCTGATTAGGAGGCATAACGCTCTAGGAGAAAATGTACTCAGGCCGATACGTTTAGATTTTGGGGACGGGGGAAATGAAGTCCGAAGAGAAAAGGTAGTCGAAGTGAATGAAGATTTAAGTAAACCCTTCAAGGAGGCATCACGGTCACCATTTACCAGCCGGATCGTGGAATTTGCCGGAGAGAAATACACAATGCCTTTAAACATGAAGTTTTACGATGGATCTACTGATCCGAATGATCATCTCACCCGGTTCACTGGGGCAGCAAACCAGGGGCAATGGCCGATGCCCACTTGGTGTCTAATGTTTCAACAAACCTTGGACGGAGCAGCTGGAGGGTGGTTTGAGCGGTTAGAGCCTGGTAGCATCAACAGCTGGAATGAGTTAAGGGAGCAGTTTTCCACCCGATTTGCCCTTCGGAGGAAATGTACTAAAGATCCAACGGAAATTACCAAGATTGTCAGAAGAGCCCACGAGTCGTTGGCGGACTTCAAGGAAAGATGGACCGACGAAGCCAGCTACATCAGCGGTGTGCCAGAAATCATGCATATTTCGGCTTTCATGAATGCTCATAGGTGTCCAACTTTAGCTAAGAAATTTTCGGACAGGGTACCTCGCACGGTAACAGAAATGTTTGCAAGGGTAGATGACTTTATCCGGGCAGAAGACGCATACCGGAGTACTGAGTTACCCCGGGGGGAAGGGTTTGAGTCAAACAGAAGGAGAGGTTTCAAAGATGACAAATACCAGAATGAAAGGAGGAACGAGCCTCGTCACAAAGATGCGTATCACCCATATGTGGCACCTAGAAAGGACTTGAACCGTAACGATTATTTTCGTTCAGATCGTAGACCAGTAGGAGCCTTCAGGGAAGGACAACAGCGTCCCGGACTGAACGCGCTCACAAAACCCCCAAGGGAGATTCTCGCCACAGAACGTCAGCTGAATTTGCCGGCCCCCCGACCCACGGGCGGTAAACCCTCGCGTGAAAACATGGGTAAGTTCTGTGAGTATCATAAAGAAGCTGGCCACTTGACCAACCATTGTCGAGAGTTGAAGAAGCAACTAGAAGTGGCATTGGAGTCCGGTAGACTCGATCATTTGTTAAAAGAATGGAAACAGAGAGATACCGGAAGAGATAGAGAACCGGCAAGAAACTACGACAGAGGAAAAGACAAAGTGATTAACATGATAAGATGTTCTGGAGGAGTAAAATGAAGAAGTTATGACCATGAAGAAGTATGGATGAAAGCTCCAATTATCTTCCCTCCTGTCATGACGGAGGATCTGTCCGATGAGCCCCTCATTATTGAGGGGGACATAAGTGGGTATCTTGTTCGACGGATATATGTAGACGAAGGGTCGGTGGTGAATGTTATGTATGAACACTGTTTCAACAACCTTAGCAGTGACATCAAGAACAGGCTCAAAGAAACCATCACTTCCCTCGTGGGTTTCTCCGGAGAGACAAGCAAACCGTCGGGGAAGATCGAGTTAGAGGTATGCTTCGGTGACCATGGCATGTACCGAAGAACAATGATGAGTTTCTGTGTAGTTAACTCCCCCTCGCCGTACAATGTGATCTTGGGAAGAACCGGGCTGAAGGAAATAAGGGCCGTACCATCCACCATACACTCAATGATCAAGTTCCCCACTCCCAAGGGAATAGCAACTTTAAGGACCCGTCCGTCAATAATATCCGAGTGTCGAAGGTTGGAGGAAAAGCAAATAGTCGAAGAATCTCGATCTGAAGAACTTCATGAAATAAAAGACGGGGACATAACAATAACAACCGAAGAAGTCTTGGTTAACCCAGCTTATCCGGAACAGTTGGTAACTATTGGAAAGAACTTCTCCAGAGAAGGTCGCAGAAACCTCATTGAACTGTTAAGGAAAAACAAAGATGTATTCGCGTGGCAGCCGTCGGATATGACGGGAGTTCCTAGATGGTTGATAAAGCATCGGCTAAATGTTAATGTGGCGGACACACCGGTAGCACAAAAGAAACGAAGCCTCTCTGCGGAGAAAAATCAAGTTGTGTTAAAGGAAGTGGAGGAATGGTTGAGGGCAGGAATAGTCAGACCCGTCAAATATCCGACGTGGATCTCCAATCCGGTTCTAGTGAAGAAGTGTGACGGAAGTTGGAAGATGTGCATCGACTTCAAAAACCTCAATTCCTCGTGTCCGAAAGATTATTATCCGTTACCGGAGATTGATTGGAAAATCGAGCCAGTGGTGGGCTATAGATACAAATGTTTTCTAGATGCCTACAAAGGATACCACCAAGTTCAGATGGCCGAAGAAGATGAAGAGAAAACAGCGTTTTACACAGAGCAGGGCATGTACTGCTATACCAAGATGCCCTTCGATCTAAAGAATGCTGGAGCAACTTACCAACGGTTAGTAGACTCGGCTTTCCAAAGTCAAATAGGAAGAAATCTGGAGGCTTACGTAGATGACATGGTGGTCAAAAGTAAAACTGAGAAAGAAATGTTGGCAGACATCTCTGAAACCTTTTATAACCTCCGGCAAATCAACATGAAGCTAAATCCAAAAAAATGTTCCTTTGGTGTGGAAGAAGGGAAGTTCCTAGGCTACATCGTAACATCTGAAGGGATCCGAGCTAACCCAAGGAAAGCCACGGCGATTGCTGAGATGAAGTCTCCGTCCACTTTGAAGGAAATGCAAAGCCTAAGTGGAAAGTTAGCAGCTTTGAACCGTTTTCTGGCCAGATCCGCAGAAAAGTCTCTCCCATTCTTTGAAACTTTGAAAAACATCACAAAGGAAAACAAGGATGAATACAAATGGATGGAGGCGGCAGAAGAAGCATTTCAATTACTGAAGCAATTAATCTTGAAGCTCCCATTATTAACCACCCCTAAGCCGAAAGAAATCCTATATGTTTACCTAGCTGCTTCTGGTCAAGCGATAAGTGCCGTTCTCCTAACTGAGAGGGACGGAAGGCAATTACCGATTCATTATGTCAGCCGGACACTGCAGGAGGCCGAAAGGAATTATTTGCCTATCGAAAAGTTGGCTTTGGCACTCCTGCACGCATCAAGGCGACTGAGGAGATATTTCGAAGCGCACCCAATCAGAGTCATAACTGATCAGCCCGTCAAGCAGATTTTAAACAAAGCCGAAGCATCAGGGAGACTGACTAAATATGCCGTGGAGTTGGGAGCGTACGACATAACATACATTCCAAAGAATTCCGTAAAGGGGCAAGTGCTCGCTGACTTCATCTCGGAAATATCAGTTGACCTTAGGGGAAAGAATGGTATATCACTAACAAAAGAAGTATGTGATGTATCAAGTTCGGATGAATGGATTTTATATACGGACGGAGCATCCAGCACGAAGGGTTCAGGGGCAGGGCTAATCCTAATTGGTCCTGACCAGGTCGAACACACCTACGCTCTCCGTCTAAACTTCGTAAGCACCAATAACGAAGCAGAATACGAAGCGCTTCTCGCCGGCCTACGAATAGCAAGAAAGATGAATGTTGAAACTCTGGATGTCAGAGTGGATTCCAAGTTAGTGGCAAGTCAAATAAACGGAGAGTTTGTGGCATCCAAGGAAAGTATGATACGGTACCTAGCAAAAACAAGAGAACACATCGGACTGTTTAAAAAGTTCAGAATCCGTAACATCCCGAGATCGCATAATCAAAAGGCCGATGTATTAAGCAAGCTAGCTTCTGTAGCCTTCAACCATCTCACCAAAGAAGTTTTAGTCGAAGTACTGGAGAAGCCTTCCACATCGGAAGAAGAAGTTAAAGCTATTGTGGAAGAGGAGAGTGACAATTGGATGACACCAATTGTCAGATGCTTGCAAAACGACATCTGGCCAGAAGACCCCAACGAAGCAAGAACTCTTCGGATGAAAATTCCCCACTATGTTATGGAGGGGGACATGCTGCTCAAAAAGACATACCTAGGTCCGATGGCACGCTGTGTAGGACCCCTACAGGCAAACTATATCATCCGAGAGGTCCACGAGGGTGCTTGTGGCATGCACTCCGGTCCAAGAGCAGTTGTTGCGAAGCTCATCCGTCAGGGATACTACTGGCCAACCATTCACAAAGATGCTCGTGAGGAAATAAACAAATGTGACTCTTGTCAAATTCACTCCCCGGTACCGACGTTGCCAAAAACTACGTTGACTTCCATCATGGCTCCATGGCCCTTCTATGAATGGGGGATGGATATACTTGGTCCACTAACAGAAGCCCCTGGGAAAGTGAAGTTTGTAATTGTGGTGATAGATTACTTCACTAAGTGGATTGAAGCAAAACCTTTAGCAAAGACGATGGGTAAGGAGGTTAAGAAGTTCGTCTGGGACAACATAGTCTGTCGATTCGGACTCCCAGCTATCATAGTCACGGACAACGGCACAAATTTCGTGAACGATCCTTTCAAAAGCTGGTGTGCAAAGCTAAAGATCAAACAAATAAACACGGCCGTGGCACATCCTCAAGCAAATGGGTTAGTCGAAAGAGCCAACGGAAGCCTTATGCACGGTATAAAGACGAGGCTAGGCAGGGCAAAGGCCGGATGGGTCGATGAGCTACCCAATGTCTTGTGGGCTTACAGAACTTCTCTGAAAACAAGCAACGGCGAAACGCCATTCAGCCTCACGTACGGAAGTGAAGCCGTAATACCAGCCGAAATTGGGATGCCCACACACCGTACTATGATGTTCAACCCGGAAGACAATGAAGAAGAGCAACGTCTGAACCTAGACTTGCTACAGGAAAGGAGGGAAATGGCTGCGATTCGGGAAGCCAAGTACAAGGCGAAGATTGAACAATACTACAACCAGAGGGTCCGTCCGGTCTCATTCAAAGTGGGCGATTTTGTCTACAGAAAGAATGAAGCCAGTAGAGTGGAAAACCAGGGAAAACTAGGCCCGAATTGGGAAGGTCCTTACCGAATAATAGAAGCATATCACAATGGATCATACAAACTTGAAACAACGGAGGGCCGAAGTGTTCCCCGAACTTGGCACGCTATTAACCTCCGAAATTGTTTCCGATGAATGTACAATATAACAGCTTGGCTTTGGTAGTAATCTATACTTCTCCAATATCCGGAGAAGAAATTTTCCCCATCCATCTAACATGTTTGTTTCCATTAAACGGGTCGTTACTTTACACCGTCAGCCAAACGGTTCGTTATGTTACACCGTTGTGGTTAAAATACGTCCAAATCAAACGGTTCGTTATATTACACCGATTAGTCAAATGGGTCGTTATATTACACCGTTGTGATTAAATTATATTAAAACCAAACGGATCGTTACTTTACACCGTTGTGGTTAAGATAAATCATTGTCAAACGGTTCGTTATCTTACACCGTTGTGATCAAATTACATTAACAAACGGATTGTTACTTTACACCGTTAGTCAAACGGGTCGTTATATTACATCGTTGTGATTAAATTATATTAAAACCAAACGGATCGTTACTTTACACCGTTGTGGTTAAGATAAATCATTGTCAAATGGTTCGTTATCTTACACCGTTGTGATCAAATTACATTAACATTAAACGGATTGTTACTTTACACCGTTAGTCAAACGGGTCGTTATATTACACCGTTGTGATTAAATTATATTAAAACCAAACGGATCGTTACTTTACACCGTTGTGGTTAAGATAAATCATTGTCAAACGGTTCGTTATGTTACACCGTTGTGATCAAATTACATTAACATTAAACGGATTGTTACTTTACACCGTTAGTCAAACGGTTCGTTATGTTACACCGATGTGATTGAATTATATTATACACCATTATGATGGTGATATTAACATCAAACGGATCATTAAAATTGCAACATTAATCCAACAGATCATCATTTTATATGCGTTTACGGAACCATAATGAAAAATGTTAGACCAAAGCAGTTCGTCAAAACCTACACTCGTCCCAGCGGAATGCTATTACATTTAACAAAAAATGGTTCGGTGAATAACCGACATCCAAAACACTTGTTATGATTACAATAAAGTCACATATATCCGAACAAAAGCAAGACCGAGACTAGTGATTCTTCGGTTCAGAGGGGGCTGCGGCAGTCTTTTCAGGAACAACTGAGCCTTCCGGTAACAAGTTCATCAGGTCACCCAAAGGAAGACGGTAAGACTCAGCAACCTTCTTGACATACGGATACTCGGCATCAAAGATCTTGTTAAATTCAACCTTCCACAGGGAAGGAGCCTCTCGGTTGAGGTTTTTTACCTGCCCGAGTATCCTCTCGACATCCTCTTCATCCCGAGCTACCTTCACCCCGTCTTTAAAGTCAGCCTTCACGCCGTCAACAAACCCAGCCGTGTAGGAAAGGCTATATACCTTCCCCATACTCTTTTTATACTCTCGGCTCTGGAATAACCGACGGCAAACTACGGGGAGGAGCTCTTTAACTGCGTTGTGTCGCACAACCTCCGACTGAGCAACCCTAGCAGTTAGTTGCTTGTTCTGATCTTGCAACTGGCTACACTCAGAAGTCTTGCTTGACAACTTCCCTTCGAACTCCTTGATCCGAGCGGCTTGGGATGAGGCTGTGGACCGCCATTCATTTTTATCCCTCTCCATCTCCTCTAACTGCTCAACCAGACCCTCCTGACGAGTAGAAGCTGCACTTACCTCATTCTCTAAAGCATGGAACTCTTTGAGCAGCTTATCAAAGTTTTGAGCCTTGGCATCACGCTCCTCCTCGACCTCCTTCAGCTTACCGGACAAATCAACACACCCATCATGAACCTCCGTCAATTCTCTGAAGTCCCGGTTCAATTGGCTGAAGCGTCCCAAAAGCTCAGCTTGAATGATGATCCCTGAGCCAATGTTGATATAAGCTTGATGAACCAGATGATTGTTGGTAAGTCCTGAGACAGCCTCTCGTTCAGCAGGAGTGGCCAGGTGATTCATCATCTCTCGGCATGCTCTAAAAGAGTTCATGCGAACATCATCTCGAAGGGTCCACCCAGGGACGAAATATCCTCCGGTCCCATCAGAATTTCCTATAAACGAAAACAGTAAGAATATACAATAACCTACGGATAGACCATATAACTCGACAAGTGTATAAGAAACATACCGGGTTGCAAGGGAGGAGTGGTTCTTGAGGGTTCAGGATAACGGGAAGCATGACGCTCGGAATGAGCTGTATGAGCAGAAGCATCTGTGATAAAAAAAAAAGAAGAGAAAAAGGGTGAAGGGAGGAAGAAGAGAAGAAGAAAGTATAAAAACAAACAAGTGGACATTTACTCACCAGGGGAAGGAGGTTTTGAAAAACCCTCCGGATTCTCCTCATCATTGCGACCGCCACCTTCGGCCAAATCATCCTTCGGGTCCTCCGCAGCATGTGGAATATTTTGTCCTTTAGGGACGGGAGGATCTCGACATCCAAGGTCTTGTCCTCAGAAGAAACAACCTCCTCTTCCAACACCTTTCTCCTACGTTTGGTAGCACCCTTCGGATTGTCAGCAACCTTCCTCTTCGGAACAACAATCTTCTCCCTCTGCTTTCTCTCCTTTTCCTCCCGGGCAGCGACCACATTGTCATCAGCAACTTCAACCACCTTTTGTAAGTTACTCTTGGCAGGAACTTTCTTCTCGGGAGAGAGTGGCTTGGTGGTCTTGTCAGGACGAACATAATCATCAGATAGGGGATCTCCTTTGCTAACAACAGATCCCTCCAAGTCCGGAAGCTCCAAATACTCAGACATTGTTATAACTGCAAAAGAGTAGACAAATAAGCACAAGTCAAGAAAAGGGGGAAAGATACGTAAGAATAAAAATGAATCATTACCATGCCCCTCGGCATCCTTTATAACCAATTTGTGCCTGGTAATACGGAAAACATTGCAAAGCCCGTATTCATACAAAAGGCTGGACGGTGTCTTCCGAAGAAGAATCGTCTTTGCGGCAATTTTCCGGGCATCCCTCAAAGAGTAACCCTCCGGGAACCTGTCTGAGATCTTAGAGTCTTTGTGCCTCCAAGGCATAGCATACGGAATTGCCCTACGGTCTATAAAAAAGAAGAAATCTTTCCAAAACTTCAAACCCGTTAACAATTCGTCAAAACACTTCAAAGCTCTCTTCCCGGTTCGGCTTTCAAAAGAAAACCAATGGCCCTGCTTACATAACCGGTAAAAAACCCTAAAGAGAGGGACGGTGGGCACAACGTCTAGACTATAGCACCGAACCTCAAAGAGAGTAACCCTATTCAGACCTATGGGAACCAGCTGGGAAATATGTACCCTAAAATAACTTATCACGGCTAGAAGGAAGGTAGAAAAAGGAATTCTAACCCCTCCCAGCTTGACTTGCTGGATATATATACCTATTTTGCTATCCGGCAACTCATTCATAGTAAATCCGTCCGGAGGAACCATGGGATGTAAATCGCTCGAAATACCATACTCTGTACAGAACTTATCTAACGTGTGCTGGGATAGTTTAGAAGTATGGAGGTGTAACACCCCCAAAATACCGCAGCGGAAGACTGTGTCATTGGGATGCTACTTCAGGGCACAAAGTACAAGATATAGAAAACGAACTCTAAATGAGACGTTTTTGAAAAATTACCATTCGAATAGATAAAAGTCATAGTTTACAAAACAAAGATCCCAAAGTAGAATAATACATAAGTTTTTAAAGTGTATCGAATGGTAAACGATAAAAGTGAAAGTCTCCCAAAAGCATGCCCTAAGACTCTCAGCTCCACACACCTGCTATCGCCTTTCTAACCTGAGATAAACATGCTTAAAAGTGTCAACACAAAGGTTGGTGAGTTCATAGAGTTTGTCTTAATACAGTTGAAAAGCCTATAAAGAATGTTCACACAGCAAAGGCATCGTAAATCCACTCAGTTACAAGTCCCGTCATAAGAGACTTGTAACCTGTGTGTTCACAACCCACTGCTACAAAATAATATGATTAAGATATGTATAAGTTCATAACAACAGTTAAGCAATTTGTAGTGAGTCTACACTTCATCTCCGAAGACCTCACTTAAGTATGTTTGTCTCCATGGTTGTGCCCAGAAACTTAATCTGGGGCCATTGGAAGTATGTATGTCTCCATGGTTGTGCCCAGAAACTTAATCTGGGGCCATTGGAAGTATGTATGTATGTATCCATCACAGTTTAGTATAACACAGTTAAGTATAACACAATCACGTATGTATGACATCAAGTATAATGTAATCAAGTATAATGTAATCAAGTATAATGTTATGTGAATCCGTACAAGTAAGCAAGTAGTAGCATGTATCTCCCCCAAAGAGTTGATAGAACAATTAAAAGAGTAGGGGCTATGACTCACCTCAACTGATGATACTGATGATAATATGAAGTGAACAACAATGCACGGTTAGTTGCCGCAACCTAAAATGAATGATGAATGATCTCATTTAGATCACCAAATGATGTTATGAATGTCCATGCTCATGTTTCTATACCACTCTAGTCTTTGGAAAACACTTGTGTTATCAAAAATATATAATCCAAGAATTTGGAAAAATATTGCTATTAGAAAATATAATAAGCTAGTTGTAATATATATATACTTATATATATATATCGTATGTTTCCATGTTAGCGTTGAAATCCTCGGGTTGTAATCCTTGTAATATCGCCTTGAAATGATGAAAACATTCTTGTAATAACTAATACTACATTAGTTATAAAGCTTGGTACTTAATATTATGTCTAGCTTATAAAAGTACTTCGTAGTTTTGGTGCCATTTTTATTAAAAGCTGTCAACTAAAAATGGTTTTAGCCGATATTCAAACGTGAATATCTTTGTCGTTACTTGTCCGTTTTACTTGTTCTTTATGTCCACGGTTACGTCTTAGTATATAGTAATATATTTTGGAAAGCTCGGCTCCTCCGGGTTACGTCTAAAGTCTCTTTTTGTCCAATGAAAAACGTCCAACAGCAAACATCTTCAGAAAAATACTTTTCGTCTACAACCTTACAAAAATCATAACTTCTTCGTTATAAACTCTTTTTAATCCGTTCTTTCGCCTACGGATTCGTTTTTGAAAGTATTTTCTAAAAATTTTGCCAAAGTTCACTTGGTGTTTACTGATTTTCCAGATTTTCACAAAATGGGACAGCATGTCTAAAATATGTTCCAAATCAAGTTTTCAAGGTTTATAACTAATTTCTACCATCACCAAACCTCTTGTAATCACCACATAGCTAATCTAATCCTACCATACACCTTCTTAGGGTGCCATGGACTCCTAACCAAGTTATTATAGCAAGGGGATTCATAAATAAAAAGTTAGGGTTTGTATGTTTCATTTTAGACAAAATAAAGGGTGGTATAGCTAGTTGCACATGATTTTTAGCATGATACTCATGAAATACATGTAAAAATAAGATGATCCATGAAAAAATAAAGTTGAAAACTTACTTGATAAAATGAGATGATTATATGATGATTATGCTTGATGTTCTTGTGTTTTTGTTGCTTGATTCTTGATTAGGCATGTAAAAGGAACAAGTTTAGTGTTTTAACTTATGAAAAATGATCACTTGATCTTGGTGTGAATTTTGGGTCGTGGGTTTGCAAGAGGAAAGGAAGAGATGAGCAAATTTTTGATCTTTCTTAAAAGTATGGATTATGATTTTGGTTATTTGGTAAAGTTATGTTTATAAGTGTTTATTAGTTAAATAAAGGTAATCAATGCACAAGGTTAAAAGGGGTGTCTCATGGCCGGTTTTTCAAGGGTGAAGGGGGGGGGGGGGGGGGGGGGGTAGGGTGCTTGTGATTTAATTAGAAAACCTTGTATGAATTTGTGCTAGTTTGTGTTTTTAGTTACAATCGGGTACCGGTTTTATTAGAAATAAATGTTCACGAAGTTTACCGGGATGAAATAAAGTCATAATAATGTTGAAAATATGTTAAAAATATGTTGGGTACATTTACTGAGTGATCGGGTGATTATTGTTTAGTTTTCACGAAAACCGTCGTTATATTCATACGCGTACGTTATAAATAAAATAAATTTCCAAAATACTGGGTAACTGAATGTTATAAGTTGTATGATGTTAAAATGGATATAAAAATATGTCGGGACCATTGTGGGAATATTTAGATATATTCGTCGTGTATAAACCGGGTGTTAACGTTTACTATAAATACTTATACGTAAAAACGTTAAATGTATCAAATATATAAATTTGAAAATCCTGAGAGTGGTATAACATGAAAATGCTGTTATGATGATATGCAGACTATCTCCAGTCTGTATGCAGTGTTCTTAACACTAATGAAATGAATTCGCACCTAAACCAATCCGGTTACGCGAATTTGAATACCCGTAAACTAAATTTACGATGAAATGAGTAATGCAAGTGAATAGTGAAAATTTTTCCGGAAATGAATAGTATTTAGTGAATAGTAAATTTCCCAAATGTTTCTCAGAATATCAAAATGACTTCGAAAATGATGAATAGTAAAACGATGAATAGTGTTTTGATGAATAGTGATTTATGAATAGTGTTTTTCCAAAGTTCCCAAAATGACCTGAAATGACCTGAAATGGTGAGTTGTGACAGGAGGTGCATGTCAAACTTACCTACCGGTTTTGCCCTACTGGTTGAAGGACCTTCGTCCGGAATATTCATCTCGGCAAGCTCACTACCAGCCATTAAAAGGAAGGAATACCGAGGGATGCTTATATGAAAAGGAAAACTATAAAATAAAAGTAACGCACCTCGGTGAAAACTCGGCAAAAATAATGTAAAAACGCTCCGGTAATAATAATACGCAAAGGAAATTAACGAAACGGCAAGTGCAAAATGAAAAACACAAGGGTGCTATTTATAGGAGAAAGCCTTGAGAAGCGTGAACGTCGTGTCGAACAGTACATCATGACGTGGCGTAACGTGGATCGTTCGATATCTGCAAGCGCGGTTAGTGGCATCTAGCTGTAACAGGATAATAATATTATTTTAATCGGCCCATGGGCCACTTGAGTCCTAAAGCCCGATATGAGCCCGCTACGCTAAAAATCACTCGGACTATCAAGTATTGAAGCATCGGTCTACAACCAATACTCCAATACTGGGGGGGACATGTTGGCGTATGTGTCCGAACGGTATACAACCTTCGGACTTTGTTCCCGCCTCCGGTAATGAACCCTTCGGATAATCATCCATATGCCGGAGGGTTAAACATAACCATCGTATTATCCGAGGATCCCTCTTTTACATGAAGGACAATAGCATTAATTGCGGTCACGCCGCCATCCCAGATTTTCAGGGATCGTGTCACCCACGTGATCCGACACCTACCTACTATGTACAGCGTAACACTGTTTGCTCTTTCCCGAGGTAGAGCAGGTAGCAAGGTGAGGTAGTATAAATACCCCCATCTCATTTATGTCACACAACTAACACACACACATTGCATTTACTCTTAACCACTCTCATACCCTTCGTATCATACATACTTACTCTCACACCGGAGGTGGGTCCTTGGAATATCCCCGGGGCGAGCCTAACGTGTGCTTCTTGTGTGCAGGTCTCTGCTTATCCGAAGATCCTATACAAGAAGTACATCCTCACAAGATTTTACTTTAACAGGTTGTATACGAGTTGCGATTATCTCCAGATCTTGGTTGCGTTTAACCCTTGGTTGAGATTAACTTTCAAGCAGCGGTTTCATTTCTTCTTAGTGGTTAACTTTGTGCTGCGTTTAACTTTTGGTATTGCGGTTGGCTCATTTTTGTTGCAGTTAGCTCATCTAAAATCAAACGCTGCCCAGATTCTCTTTACTAATCCACAACATCTAACTGCTTCTAATCGATACATCTTAATCTCATCCACGAGGTTAACTATTCAGTGAGTACAAAAATGCTACGGTTTCATTCTTCTTTTTATACTTGGTTATAATCGGTGCAACATAATAGAAGAAAAAGAAAAGTGCCAAATCTCATATTTGTTCATGAACACAATTAATCATTTCTTCTTTTAAGCCTTCCTGTTTCATATCCGAATATTTCAAAAGAAAAGAACAAGAACATTAACGAAAAGGAAACACAGAAACAATTCGAATCAAAGAGGATCTCAGTCTATCTCGTTGTATTTAAGTAGATTCACTCATACATCATATACACAAGAGAGTTATCTTCACTGATCCGTGGTTGGAGTTATACTTCCTTACATGTCGGAATACACTCAATGATTTCAACAATAAGAGACGGTTCATCATTGATCCATATTGAAGCTAATCCTCTTTAAATATTCGAATCCTTTCTAGAAGGAACAAAAACCAAACGGTCTTCATTCAATCCTTCATTCGGTGTTTAAGATTACTAACTTACAAGAAAAGGATATCAAGACCTCAGATTATCTCTTTTTAATCTTAGATTCGTCCTAAGACTATATCACAAGAGTAATCATCATCGATCTATTTTAGAAGTTTTACCTTCTTGTTAATATACGAACATTAAATGAAATACAAAACCTAACAGTTTAATATTTCATTTCATTCGTTTCATTAATTAGAAAAGGAATCAGATTAACAAAACCAAACCTTTTAAAGTATCTTGAAGGTAAAGCCTCCTTGTTTCTTCGTGTGATAGTCGACTGTGATTATTATCAAGCTATGTGTTTGTGATTCGGATATAATTAAAACAAAGGACGACTTATTTTCTGATGAGATTTGAGATAAACATTTGGTTTGAGATTAAGTGAAGGAGGCGTATTTTTTTTTTTTGGTGACTGTGCTCTTCTTTGTTGAGTGTGATTAGGGTTAATAAAACTTGTGGGATTATATAGCGAGTGATTAGGGCAAGGAGTAGTTTTGTCTTGGGCTTCTGGTTATTAAACGTGGTGGGCTGGAGCTAGATTATAACATTGGGCCATTGGATTGCTTGTCAAAAGGGACGATTTGTTGTATGTTATGTGGGCTTGTAGATTGGTTAGCTAGGCTTGTACTAATTTTCTCTTTTAGCTGTTTGGAACGAGCAGACTTTCTACAAGGGACAATTTTTTTAGCTTGGACGTATTTCTTTGTTAGAACCAAGAGACGTAATATTGGTTACCATTATTCTTCGGGATTCTGTATTTCTCCTGGTACTTAATTGTTGTGATAAATCGTGGGATTCGGTTGTTGATTGAGCTTCGCGTAACCTGAGTTTAAGATTCATTTGAGGGTGTGATATTTTTCGGGTGTATTGGATATTACTACGGGCCTACTCGGAAGTCGGTACACAAACATTGTCTAAAACTCACTGTGACTTGTGTGAACCTCAATTCAACCGATCGTTTGTACAATTATCACGTTCTACATATAACCTCTAATCATTGTTCCGGTCCAATGGTTCTCATATCACGTTCAACCAATTCTTCAGTGTTTCACGGTTTATTATTGATTTTGTAAAATCCCGCGAAAGAATTTATTTCTCGGTTTAAATCATAGAATTGTAAAATCCCGTGCACGGTTACATCATGTCTACTACTTCAGACTCTGTCAGATCTGAGAATGTACTTCACCAGCCACTTAAATTGCTCGATAATGCAAAAGATTGTTGCATAGAATGTTTTCAACAACTTCATTCACACCTATCAGTACTTTTAGAGGGTACTGGATTCAAGATGGGATTCGAACGTGCATTTGTAACACTCTTTGGTCAAGATGTTCAGACTTTCACATGCACAATGATTCTTAACTTAGATCAACTACAACAACAACTTGACCAAGGAGAATTTTCCAAAATGGGATCCATGGCTGCCCTTTGTGTGATCAACAAACAACTCCAAGTGTTCTTTGATTCAGAATTCACTCTGGAGTATGACCATTATAGTGAGATGACGAAAAAGTGCTTTCCTGATCACACGGGAATTGAGGTTGACACGTTCAGAGACACACTTGTCCAGCTTATGGATAAAGTGAAAAGTTTCATTAACGAAAAGTCACAGCATATACCTGCATATGATGACAAGGTGAAGGTATGTAGGGTACAATCATGTGATGGTGTTGGTGACTCGGGTATAGCATCGGATGTTGGGTCAGGTGTCATGTAACACCCCCAAAATTTGATACAGCGGAAGACTCAACAAGCTTTCGGAGTGCTACGGGGATTGGTATTCAACACAAGACATAATAGAACGAGATAAAGTAAACATAATAAAAACGCAACCAAAACGGGGTTTTAAAGTTTACATTTATCCCAACATCATTCAGAGTCAGGCCCAAAATAAAATATAAGTAGGTCCATAATTCAACATCAGAGTTTAGAAAAATTAGATCCATAAACCAGGAGCCTTAGCCGAGCCTTTCAATCCATGCATCCATATCATCGCTTAATTACCTGAGAAAACGTGCTAAAAGTCAGCTTTCGCTGGTGAGATCATAGGTTTAAATTCATCTAACAATATAGTGGACATATACGCAAAACGCTTGCTAGCTAGACTAAGGATTCACTAAAAGCCTGCGGATACCCTCCGCTCCAATCCTAACACACGGATACCCTCCATTCCAGAATAGATATTCGGGTAACCCCCGCAATACCAATAAATACTCGGATAACCTCCAAAGTATCATTAACCTATAGGTGCACACTACAGTATCTAAATAAGCCAACCTTGAATAGTACACACGAAACCGTGTGACTAAACCTGACATTTCCAAATAAGCCAACCTTGAATAGTACACACAAAATATATGTGACTAAAGCTGACATTATATCCTAGTCCATACGCATAGCAAGTTTAGAAAGAAAATAAAAGCGATAATAGTCCACATAAATAATTTGCACGTTTCTCACCCCAAGTATTGAAAACATAGTTCAAGAGTAAAAGTGGGGCTATGACTCACCTCAAGTCCAGAAAATAGCAAGAAGAAGTCGGTAGAAATAAGATGTATAGTAACTCACAAAACAGCAACTACGGACTCGGCACGACCTAACAATATCAACTCGTTCAGAAATCATTTCCTCAAATTCAAAATATTCCCAAACCCAAGCGTAATCCGTTTTATTTTCCGAAAATCCATTTCGTAAGAGTTTGATGTATTTACGTTTGGTATCCATACGGGTGGTGGGTCGACACAAAACAACCAAAAAGGTCACACAAAAGAATAATGAAAAATAAACTATAGATCTAATATTAGCCCAATATATCATTTAAATAAATCGCCGAAGTTTATCAAATCTGTCGATTTGATAAACCTCATATTTATTTACGTAACATACCGTTCTAAGATTACACCCATTCCTAAAGCACATAGCACATAAACACTATATGGTATATATCGTAGTTTAATAAATTCCTTATATACATCGTCAAATTGGCCAGATTCTCCGATATATATATTCGCAATTTATTACCCTTTACATATACCACAACCTATGGGCGTCGTAGGATACGATGCCCATTAATATATTCGTTTCGTATAGCCAAATAACCCGATTCAACCCTTCGGTTAAGTAGTTATTTAGTTATAGAAAACGCTTATATTAATCGTCATATATCCGTGACAACACGAAGTCACAAATAAACTTACCTGAACTCGTGTGACCACGACTCCGCATAACTCGATAGGTTTACTCGTTATATATATAAAATGACATTTTATTTAATGTTTAGTAATCGTTTATATACGCGTTTATATAATTATATATCCGTTATTCACGTCTGCATATTCATATAAACTTTTATATTACTAATAATTATTATTACGAGTTTTTATTATTTATGTTTTAATTGTAAATAGTTATCGAGTTACACAAAATGGTCACATGTCCGAGTCATGACTCTCGGCTCATTGTCCAAGTACAAAGTAATAAGCAATAGTCATAAAAATAAATGCATCTCCGTCCAACACAATCCCAATCCACGTGCTACAACAATAGGGTCCGACTACGGCACCCGACTAACCTATCTCCGTCAATCTAAGTGACCGTCTCACAATCGGTCCCCAAAACCACTTCTCGACAACACAACTCCAATAATACCACGAGTCCAAAATAACTCGTCAACCGCTTCAAAAAATCAAATGAGCCATAATAAGTGTAACCAATCAATAAATAATAACCATTAAAACCAATTTAGCCGAAATATATATATTTCGACATCACCAACGGTTCTCAAAAATTAACCGTATTCGGGTCAAATACCAAGTCAACCCGAGTCAAATTCGTATACTAAGAGCCACGTGGGTCCCACCCGAGACCACTATGGTCGCGGCTAGCTCACAAGAGCTCGACCCAAATGACACAAATCGACCCATATGGCGTCTTTGGCTCCAACATGAATCGACCAACACCAAATATGATCCAAATCCAACTAATCAATCAAACCAAATCAAACAAATAACCACAATGACCAAATGTGGTCAACAAACAAGCAATCGGGTCAAAAATGACCACCACGACCCGGAATCACTAAAAGTCGAGGGTGAGGCCCTCGGCTAGGGGTCGACCACGCAACAAAACCCAACCAAACTTCAAAACCCGGATACCAAACCAAGATTTAACAAGTTTTTAACAAAACCCATTATTATTTTTATCCATTTCTTCCAAATCCAACCCAAGTTATAATAAATTCGTGGGTTTGGGTTCGTTTTTCAACAAAATTGATGCACCTCGTGCACACTTACCCGTGGATCTACAAAATCAACCAAGAAAAATGATGGTGGTGAGGTGGGTGGCGTCGGTGGTGTTAGAACGAGGTGGGATGATGGTTTTTGGGCGCGTGAATCACCACAAAATAACAAGGATGATGTGGGGAGTGTTTTGGGAGTGGCGGTGTACGGTGGAGAGCGGCGGTGGTGGCCGGTTTTTGGGTGGCTGGCAGTGGAGAAAGAGAGGAGAGGGAGTGGGTGAGTTGGTATAGTGAAAATGATAATATGAGGTTAGGGTTAGGGTTAAATAGGGGTATTTTCACTTTAGGTCCCTCAACTAAATTTTCTTATTATTTGCACACCAAACCTTTTTACCTCCAAGTTTAATTAATAAAACGTCCCCTCACATAAGTGAAAACTTACGAATAAAATATTAAACATCCCCGAAGCTCGTTATATTCACCATTTGACGGACTATATATATATTCCACCGAAATTTATAATAAATACGTTACTAAAAGTCCAACGTATTAAAACTCGTAAGTTTTTAAACTTTTAAGTTTCCTAGTGCCGGAGTCAACGTAGTACCAAGTGAGAATTTAGAATACATCACCGAGCATAAATTTCATGATGAATTATTAAAATAATTCACGAATTCCATAACGTCTAAAAATATAATTATCCATAAATATTGGTCTTACAAGTTCGTTGCGAATAAAAATTTTATATAAAAAATTTATTAATGAACTCTAACGTAATGCGTGTTTTCAAAATAACTCCCTAAATTGCCGGTTGTCACATCCTCCCAGTCTCAGAAGAAACCCGTCCCGGGTTTCTCTCGGAACAATTCATCTACGAAGTGAAAAGCTTCGGATATCTCTTCCGGAACTCGTCCTCACGTTCCCACGTAAATTCTGGTCTGTGTCGGGAATTCCAACGAACCTTGACGAGCGGAATGCGACTTCGCTTGAGTCGTTTAACTTCACGATCTAAAATCTCAATTGGCTCGTCCACAAAATTCAATTTCTCATCAATACGAATATCCTTCATCGGAATAATAGGCATCTCATCAGAAAGGCATTTCTTCAAATTACTAACGTGAAACACGTCGTGAACTTTACTCAGTTCATGTGGTAATTCCAACCTATAAGCCACGGGCCGAATTCTTTCTAAGATAAGAAATGGTCCAATGTAGCGTGGGTTGAGTTTTCCACGTTTCCCGAAACGTATCACACCCTTCCAAGGCGAGACTTTCAGCATCACTTTGTCTCCAACCTGGAACTCTAAGGGTTTACGTCTCTGATCGGCGTAACTTTTCTGCCTATCTCTGGCTGCTTGCAACCGATCACGAATCTGAGCTACTTTCTCTGTAGTTTCCAAGATAAGTTCAGGGCCTGTGAGTTGGCTATCTCCAACTTCTGCCCAACCAATAGGCAAACGACACTTTCTGCCATACAAAGCTTCAAATGGTGCAGCTTTAAGACTTGTGTGGTAGCTATTATTATAGGAGAATTCCGCAAGGGGTAAGTATTTCTCCCAGCCTTTACCAAAGTCTATGATACATGCACGAAGCATATCCTCTAACGTCTGAATGGTCCTCTCACTTTGACCATCGGTTTGGGGATGATATGCAGTACTCATATCAAGTCTCGTCCCCAAAGCCGTTTGAAGTGATCGCCATAAAGCTGACGTAAAGCGGCTATCGCGATCAGAAATAATCGATATCGGGACTCCATGACATGAAATAATTTCCTTCACATACAACCTCGCAAGTTTATCCACACTATCATCTTCACTAATTGCTAGGAAATGAGCAGACTTTGTCAGACGATCCACAATTATCCAGATAGCGTCACAACCGCTAGCTGTCCTCGGTAATTTGGTAATGAAGTCTATTGTAATCCGCTCCCATTTCCAGACTGGCAGTTCTAGTTGCGTTAGTAATCCTAACGGTCTTTGATGTTCGGCTTTAACCTTAGAACATGTCAAGCACTTACTAACATACGATGCTATATCTGCCTTCATGTTTGGCCACCAATATAACTTCTTAAGATCCTGATACATTTTGTCAGATCCCGGATGAATAGAGTACCTTGACTTATGCGACTCATGCATAATTAACTCCCGAATTCCTCCATATAAAGGTACCCAAATCCGATCTCCAAAACATAGTAATCCATCAGAACGCTTAACAAATCCTTTCTCATTCTCAGCCATCCCAAATATATTCTCAGTAGATCTGTTTTCTGCTTTTAACGCTTCCGTTTGAGCTTCAAGTATTTGAGATGGTAATGGCGATACGATAGTCATTCCCAATGACCTAACTCGTAGTGGTGGTGTTCTTTCTTTTCGACTAAGAGCATCAGCAACAACGTTTGCTTTACTAGGATGGTAGCGAATTTCGCAATCTTAATCGCTTAGCAACTCAATCCAACGTCGTTGCCTCATATTGAGCTCATTTTGATTCAAGATGTGTTGTAGACTTTTATGGTCAGTGAACACAACACACTTTGTTCCATATAAGTAATGTCTCCATATCCTTAAGGCGAAAACCACAGCACCTAACTCCAAATCATGGGTGGTGTAGTTTTTCTCATGCTTTTTGAGCTGTCGGGAAGCATAAGCTATCACCTTCTCTCGTTGCATTAACACGGCTCCCAGTCCTTTATGTGAAGCGTCACAATAGACGACGAAATCCTAGTTACCTTCCGGTAACGCTAGGATTGGAGCACTACACAACATCTTCTTAAGCAACTGAAATGCTTCCTCTTCTTTATCTCCCCATTCATACGTAACGCTCTTTTGAGTCAATTTGGTTAATGGTTTAGCTATCTTCGAAAATCCCTCGATGAATCTTCGGTAATAACCGGCTAAACCTAAAAATTGACAAACTTCTGTTGGGGTCGTAGGTGCAGCCCAATCTTTTATTGCCTCAATCTTAGCAGGATCCACATGGACTCCTTGTCTATCAATCACATGACCCAAAAATTGTATCGTCGGAATCCAAAATTCGCATTTCGAAAACTTGGCATAGAGTTTCTCCTTCCTGAGCAATTCTAATATAAGTCTTAGATGCTCCTCATGCTCTTTCTCGCTCTTCGAATAAATCAGAATGTCATCGATGAACACAATCACGAACTTGTCTAAGTAAGGCTTACACACCCGATTCATGAGATCCATGAATATCGCCGGTGCGTTAGTCAACCCAAACGGCATCACCTGAAACTCGTAATGCCCGTAACGGGTTCTGAAAGCCGTTTTCGGAATATCTTCCTCGCGAACTCGAAGTTGATGATATCCCGATCTCAAATCGATCTTCAAATACACACTCGATCCTTGAAGTTGATCGAACAAGTCGTCGATCCTCGGTAACGGGTATCTATTCTTCACCGTTAACTTGTTCAGCTCTCGGTAATCAATGCACATACGGAACGATCCATCCTTCTTCTTCACAAATAAGACTGGGGCTCCCCAAGGTGAAGAACTTGGTCTTATGAATCCTTTTTCGGCTAACTCCGCCAATTGTTTCGACAATTCTTCTAGTTCGGTAGGTGCAAGACGATAAGGCGCTCGTGCTACAGGTGCAGCACCAGGTATCAACTCAATCTGAAACTCCACTTGTCTAGTCGGCGGGATTCCCCGCAAATCATCGGGAAACACATCAGGAAAATCACGAACTATAGGCACATCTCCAATGCACCTTTCCTTTTTCTTCGTCCCTCCTTTCTCAGAAATTTGAGCTAAGAAAAGGTAACATCTCTTCTCCATTAGCTTTGGTAACTTAGTACAAGAAATAACTGTTAATCGGGATGGGCTCCCCGAATCCTTCCGATCTCCTAATATATTTAGGATTTCCTTTCCGTAAGGTACACGCACGATCTTCTCGTCGCAAAGTATGTGAGCGCGATACTTCGACAACCAATCCATACCAATGATAACATCAAAACTTCCTAACGTGACGGGTAGAAGATCTATGTTGAAAGGGTGGTTCAAGAAATTTAACGTGCAACCACGAATGATGGTATTAATCCTTTCTATATTCCCATTTGCTAACTCTATATCATATCCAATTCCTAAGGCCATCGGGGGTTTCTCTAGTAATGGTGCAAACGTAGTGGACACAAAACTCCTATCGGCACCAGTATCAAATAGTATGGAAGCATAACGATTATTGAGATGGAACGTACCAGTAATGACGTTCGGATCTTCTCCTCTCTCGTTCCCGAGTGCATACACTCTTCCCTGAGCAGCTCCAGCTTCCACACGTTGGTCCCCGTTATCTTGTCGTCCACGGTTTCCTCCAGCTCCACGGTTTCCATGATTGTACCCATTACCACCCGAGCCTTGATTTCCTCGGTTCCACGATTCTCTACACTCATTCCTATAGTGTCCCTTCTTTGAGCAGTTCTAGCATTTCACACTACACCATCCAGTATGATGATGGTGGCAACGACCACACTTAGGTGCATCACCGTTCTGGTTCTTCTTATCTCCATTCCCAATAGTATAAGCCTTAGCTTGTCTCTTGCTTCGGTGATCATTACCCTTAGAGTGTTGGTCTCTCTTTCTCTTTCCATTCTTCTCCTTATCAGCTCCTTCCAATTCTAGCGAATCCATAAGTTGTTGAGCAATTGTGATTGCCTCATGGATGTTTGCAGGCCTAGCAGAAATCACATCATTCCTTGTAGCTACAGGCAACCCATCAGTATACCTCTCGATCTTTTGAGTCTCGGTTTTTACCATATCTGGGCAAAGCAAGGCCAACTCCTGGTAACGACGATTGTAAGTCGTCATATCATTACCTTTCACTTTGTGGTTCCAAAACTCAATCTCTAGCTTCTTGACCTCATTCCTTGGGCAATAAGTCTGAATCAGTAGAGACTTAAATTGCTCCCAAGTCATGGCATAAGCTACATCACTCCCAACTGAATTTCGGTAATTGTTCCACCAAGTTAAAGCTTCATCCTTGAAAGTAAAAGAAGCAAACTTTACCTTCGCATTCTCCGCACAACCACTGACATTGAACACTGACTCAGTCTTCTCAATCCATCTGACTAAGTAAACCACTCCTTCAGTTCCACCAAACTCAATGGGTCCACAAATCTTGAACTCCTTGTATTGACATCCATTAGCACGAACGGGTGGAAAAGTTCTAGCAGAATTGTTGGAATGATTTGACTCAGCTAGTAGTTCAGCAACTCTTTGCTCCACGAGTTGATTGATCATTGCTTGATCCACAGTAGGTGCATTAAGTGGAACATGATCATTGTCTCCCTGAACATCAACATTCTGATTCCTGTTGTTGCGGTTAGTAGTGTCCAGGTTGTCAGGAGTAGGGGTTTCAACATTTCGAGTAGGTCGGCATCCTCGACGACCAGGGGTAGTCACTGCAGGACTAGTTCTGGTAGCTCTAACAGGGTTTCGTCGTGGGGCCATTGATCTGAAACATCATACAAGTTCATGAGTCTCCAATAGAACTTATCAATATGCTTAACAAAGTAATTCAACGAAGCCATGTCATGGAAAGCATAGCAACAATACACCACAAAACATCAATAAGGCGAATAGGGACTCGATTTCCATAATACCCAAAATCACATAATACCATATACTAATAACCATCAACCATACAATAGATATTCAACATCGTTCCAACTACCAAGAAACACAAAAGATAATAATCGTTCCAACGAGACGAATAATCAACAGAAAATACATCAAAATAGGATAACTAGCTTTTCTAACCGAACACTCCTCGGTGTAGAAAGCAACAAGACAACATAACCCAAGCAACTAGCCACGCTGCTGGCGGAGGCTCCTCAACTCTCGCCTCAAGCCATCAAGATCTCTCCATAAAGATCCTAGGTCCACGCTATGGGTGTCTTGGTCTCTCTTGAGGTCAACCACCTCCTTCTCCAGCTCGGCATTCCTTTGCCATAGCTTGCGGTCGGCCTCTCGAGCAGTAACAAAACCTCGCTGTAAACTATCAATATGCTCATGAACCTCCATCAAAACTCTCCTCATCTCAGTAGTCCTGCCCACAACCACAGTCATGTCAACTCTCAAATCCGCTAAAAACTCTCCAATAACTCTCTCAAGTCGATCAGATACCCACGAGATCTTCTCGCCTTGGGCAGTAATCTGAGCCCACAACCTGCCACTCTCACCTAACTCTGCCTGCTCAGCAGAAACCTTAGATGATGCATCCGACGCCACTGGACTACCAGGTGGTGAATCTAACAGAAACGGATGATCAGGTGGGATAAGCTCCATCGGATGTATAGGTGAATCAGGCTCCTCAGCCTGAGCTGGTGGTACTAACACATCATCATCATCAGGCATCTCATCCTCCTGAGGGTTATCCTCCTCCTCAGGGTCATCAGCCTCATCCGCACCCTCGTACTCCTCCTCCTCCTCATCGGAAGAGTACTTCATCAATCGTCGTCTCCTAACAGGTGAACCATGTGGAGATGTGGTAGGTGATCTAGGATGACGACGCAATGATGTGGGTGGCGCCTCTGACAGAAGAGAGTGAGCATCAATCTGTAAAGGTGATGGAGTAGGGTGTACCGACATGCGTGCCGTAGCTCGGTGGGCAAAGCGTGGGGCCACACGAGCCAAAGCCTGATGAAGAGTAAGCTGCCTCGATGTACCAGGGAGCCCTAGAGAAGATGAGGGTCCCTGCGTAGATGCAGCAGGTGGTGCTGAAGTAGAAGCTGTCTGCAGCACAGTAGCTGAAAGCATGGCAATCTGGTAAGGATCATCAGATGCCATAGTGAACTGTGCAGGTAATACCGGTGCAGTAAGAATATCCTCGACAACATCGGGCATATGGGAGGCCATGGTCTGTGACAACGGCGTAGGGTAGGTGTAAGTGTTTCAAAACAACTAAATCACAACTCAAAATACCATACTAAGAATCCTCAACAAATAATTCAATCATATAATCTCAATAAAGAGTTTCAAATACGGCATTACTAAAACGTTTATAAAACAATTAGACCATATAATTCCTCGAAACGCCATCTTATACTAAATCCATAAACTTCAAATCATCTCAAGAAATTCCAAATCTAACAATCATCTCAAATATCTCATAATACCTCAAAATAATAGAAGATGCTTCGGCTTGGCGGGCTGGCGGGCAGTGGTCAAGGATCATTTTCTATAAAAATTCGGTTATAGTTTAGGCGTTTATTTACCTAGTTCTCTATAACCTTGGCTTTGATACCAATCTGTAACACCCCCAAAATTTGATACAGCGGAAGACTCAACAAGCTTTCGGAGTGCTACGGGGATTGGTATTTAACACAAGACATAATAGAACGAGATAAAGTAAACATAATAAAAACGCAACCAAAATGGGGTTTTAAAGTTTACATTTATCCCAACATCATTCAGAGTCAGGCCCAAAATAAAATATAAGTAGGTCCATAATTCAACATCAGAGTTTAGAAAAATTAGATCCATAAACCAGGAGCCTTAGCCGAGCCTTTCAATCCATGCATCCATATCATCGCTTAATTACCTGAGAAAACGTGCTAAAAGTCAGCTTTCGCTGGTGAGATCATAGGTTTAAATTCATCTAACAATATAGTGGACATATACGCAAAATGCTTGCTAGCTGGACTAAGGATTCACAAAAAGCCTGCGGATACCCTCCGCTCCAATCCTAACACACGGATACCCTCCGTTCCAGAATAGATATTCGGGTAACCCCCGCAATACCAATAAATACTCGGATAACCTCCAAAGTATCATTAACCTATAGGTGCACACTACAGTATCTAAATAAGCCAACCTTGAATAGTACACACGAAACCGTGTGACTAAAGCTGACATTTCCAAATAAGCCAACCTTGAATAGTACACACAAAATATATGTGACTAAAGCTGACAATATATCCTAGTCCATACGCATAACAAGTTTAGAAAGAATATAAAAGCGATAATAGTCCACATAAATAATTTGCACGTTTCTCACCCCAAGTATTGAAAACATAGTTCAAGAGTAAAAGTGGGGCTATGACTCACCTCAAGTTCAGAAAATAGCAAGAAGAAGTCGGTAGAAATAAGATGTATAGTAACTCACAAAACAGCAACTACGGACTCGGCACGACCTAACAATATCAACTCGTTCAGAAATCATTTCCTCAAATTCAAAATTTTCCCAAACCCAAGCGTAATCCGTTTTATTTTCCGAAAATCCATTTCGTAAGAGTTTGATGTATTTACGTTTGGTATCCATACGGGTGGTGGGTCGACACAAAACAACCAAAAAGGTCACACAAAAGAATAATAAAAAATAAACTATAGATCTAATATTAGCCCAATATATCATTTAAATAAATTGCCGAAGTTTATCAAATCCGTCGATTTGATAAACCTCATATTTATTTACGTAACATACCGTTCTAAGATTACACCCATTCCTAAAGCACATAGCACATAAACACTATATGGTATATATCGTAATTTAATAAATTCCTTATATACATCGTCAAATTGGCCAGATTCCCCGATATATATATTCGCAATTTATTACCCTTTACATATACCACAACCTATGGGCGTCGTAGGATACGATGCCCATTAATATATTCGTTTCGTATAGCCAAATAACCCGATTCAACCCTTAGGTTAAGTAGTTATTTAGTTATAGAAAACGCTTATATTAATCGTCATATATCCGTGACAACACGAAGTCACAAATAAACTTACCTGAACTCGTGTGACCACGACTCCGCATAACTCGATAGGTTTACTCGTTATATATATATATATAATGACATTTTATTTAATGTTTAGTAATCGTCGAGAGTTTCTCGTTTTATAACACATTTTTATAATAATAATACTTCCAATAATATTACGCTACTCTCGTAGCCTAATATATATTTAGTCGTATTATTTATAATATGACTCGTGATTTTTGTTATTATTAATATACGTGTTTATATAATTATATATCCGTTATTCACGTCTAGATATTCATATAAACGTTTATATCACTAATAATTATTATTACGAATTTTTATTATTTATGTTTTAATTGTAAATAGTTATCGAGTTACACGAAATGGTCACATGTCCGAGTCATGACTCTCGGCTCATTGTCCAAGTCCAAAGTAATAAGCAATAGTCATAAAAATAAATGCATCTCCGTCCAACAAAATCCCAATCCACGTGCTACAACAATAGGGTCCGACTACGGCACCCGACTAACCTATCTCCGTCAATCTAAGTGACCGTCTCACAATCGGTCCCCAAAACCACTTCTCGACAACACAACTCCAATAATACCACGAGTCCAAAATAACTCGTCAACCGCTTCAAAAAATCAAATGAGCCATAATAAGTGTAACCAATCAATAAATAATAACCATTAAAACCAATTTAGCCGAAATATATATATTTCGACATCACCAACGGTTCTCAAAAATTAACCGTATTCGGGTCAAATACCAAGTCAACCCGAGTCAAATTCGTATACTAAGAGCCACGTGGATCCCACCCGAGACCACCATGGTCGCGGCTAGCTCACAAGAGCTCGACCCAAGTGACACAAAGCGACCCATATGGGGTCTTTGGCTCCAACATGAATCGACCAACACCAAATATGATCCAAATCCAACTAATCAATCAAACCAAATCAAACAAATAATCACAATGACCAAATGTGGTCAACAAACAAGCAATCGGGTCAAAAATGACCACCACGACCCGGAATCAATAAAAGTCGAGGGTGAGGCCCTCGGCTAGGGGTCGACCACGCAACAAAACCCAACCAAACTTCAAAACCCGGATACCAAACCAAGATTTAACAAGTTTTTAACAAAACCCATTATTATTTTTATCCATTTCTTCCAAATCCGACCCAAGTTATAAATTCGTGGGTTTGGGTTCATTTTTCAACAAAATCGATGCACCTCGTGCACACTTACCCGTGGATCTACAAAATCAACCAAGAAAAATGATGGTGGTGAGGTGGGTGGCGTCGGTGGTGTTAGAACGAGGTGGGATGATGGTTTTTGGGCGCGTGAATCACCACAAAATAACAAGGATGATGTGGGGAGTGTTTTGGGAGTGGCGGTGTACGGTGGAGAGCGGCGGTGGTGGCCGGTTTTTGGGTGGCCGGCGGTGGAGAAAGAGAGGAGAGGGAGTGGGTGAGTTGGTATAGTGAAAATGATAATATGAGGTTAGGGTTAGGGTTAAATAGGGGTATTTTCACTTTAGGTCCCTCAACTAAATTTTCTTATTATTTGCACACCAAACCTTTTTACCTCCAAGTTTAATTAATAAAACGTCCCCTCACGTAAGTGAAAACTTACGAATAAAATATTAAACGTCCCCGAAGCTCGTTATATTCACCATTTGACGGACTATATATATATTCCACCGAAATTTATAATAAATACGTTACTAAAAGTCCAACGTATTAAAACTCGTAAGTTTTTAAACTTTTAAGTTTCCTAGTGCCGGAGTCAACGTAGTACCAAGTGAGAATTTAGAATACATCACCAAGCATAAATTTCATGATGAATTATTAAAATAATTCACGAATTCCATAACGTCTAAAAATATAATTATCCATAAATATTGGTCTTACAAGTTCGTTGCGAATAAAAATTTTAAATAAAAAATTTATTAACGAACTCTAACGTAATGCATGTTTTCAAAATAACTCCCTAAATTGCCGGTTGTCACATGTCACGATATGCAAAGAATCAGAGACTGATAAGCTTGACACACCCTACGACTCAGTGACTAGAGATACTCCAGACATGGGCACTGAATTAAAACCAGTAAATGAGCAAGTGTCATGTGCTGAGGTACCCCTAACTGAACATCATAATGTGCTTTCTGATGAACGACTGCATACTGATCAAGTTATGCCCAGTTATGACACATATTTGTTGAAAAAGACTGATAGCAATACCATTTCTGATTTAACAAATACGTATCATAAAGGGGGAGAAAGTGATCAGGATGCTGAACGTGATGATGTGTCAAGTTCTTTGTTTATGGCTGAGTCTTTTAAATCACATGATGTGGTTGATAAAGAAGCTTTTAATGAACTTTCAAACAAATTTGCACAACTTGAAAAACATTGTGTTAATCCTTTGTTTGTTGCTCAAGATGTGGTTGATAAAGAAGTTTTTAATGAACTTTCAAACAAATTTGCACACCTTGAAAAACATTGTATTTCACTTGAAATTGCAATGCAACAAAAGGAAGAAAGTTTTCAAAATAATCAACCGTGTAAAAATCCGGAACTTCCTGATTTCCACGAATTCTTTATGATAAATGATTTGAAAGCTCAGCTGGAAGCCAAAAACTTGGCAATCAACAACCTGAAAAAATGTATTACTGAGATGTGTGATATGTGTAATGAAGTTAAGGCTAAACATGTCAGTTATGAGATTGCAACTAGAAATTTTGAACTAAGAGTGGCTGAATTACTTTTGGAAAATGAGTCTTTGATAAAGCATTGTAAAAACCTGAATGAGTCAATCAAAGAAACGAGAACTAAGTCGATAGAACAAACAACCTCTTTGATTGCCAAAAATGATGAATTCAAAGCTCAACTTCAGGAAAAGGGTTTCACTATTACAGCATTAAAAAACGAGCTTAGAAAAGCAACAGGAAATGGTGTGAACACTAAGTTTGCAAAACCATCAATCTTGGGGAAACCAATTTCTCAATCGAATAGAAACCAATCCACTATTAGGCAACTGACTGCGTTTAGATCCGAACGAACAAAATTATCAAAAACACGGTTTGCCTCCCAAGTTGATGCGGAACAAGTTTTGACAAAACCTGTCACTCCACATTATTTCCCTAAGTCTGATGATTCTAGCTCTGCGAAACCTCAACATGTAGTTGCTACTGCTCCCAGCTCCTATAGGTATAGTTCCAAAACAGTGACGAAACCAAGCATTAAGGTTCAAAAGGACTATGATCTAGAAAAGGCTAGGAAACGAGCCCTACTTCAAAAGGATGGTATATTAGGTTCACGACCTTACAGGATGCCTCCTAGTGTATTGAGGAACAATGCTAAGGTTCAACCTGCCAAGTCTAGGGTTTATTATAAGTCATCTACAATGCATGTGAAGCAAAACAAACCTAAAACTTCTCCTAGGTGGATACAAACTGCTAATTCTTTGGAGACTAGGAATATCAATAAGCCTTCCACTATGCATAAGAAGCTTAAAAATCCTAGACCATGCCATAAGTGGATTCCAACTGGTAGAATTTTTAAGGATACTGGACTTAAGTGGATACCTACCGGAAAGATACTTATCAATGGCAATACCTTGGTTGACCGTGAAATCCCTAAGGGTTTGGATACTGTTGTCACTAACCCATATATATGCAATCAAGTTTGTAATGTTAGTACATCAATCATTCACCACACGAGAAGACTCAAAGTCTGGAGGCCTAAAGCAAGCATATCTCCTACTTCAGGAGGTATAGAATGTCAATGTTGATGTATGCTCACTATGACGTCTGAATACTTCAGTTCAGGCCTCATTCTTCATCAACTATGACGTCTGCTCACTTCAGTTTAGGCCTCGTTCTTCAAAGACTATGACGTCTGAATACTTCAGTTCAGGCCTCGTTCTTTATCAACTATGACGTCTGCTCACTTCAGTTCAGGCCTCGTTCTTCAAAGACTATGATGTCTGAATACTACAGTTCAGGCCTCGTTCTTCAACGACTATGACGTTTGAACAAATCAGTTCAAGCCTCGGTCTTCAATGTTATCATTTTGGTGTCTGCTGACAACACTTCAGGCCCCGTTCATCAAAGAAAAGAAAGGTGTACGATTCAGTGCGCCTTATCTTTGGAAGAAGAGAAATCTTCTTAGTTTTGACCATTCTCAACAATACGGTTCATGCTTCTTCCATGTTCATTCAGTCATCAAGTGGATCTACTCATCTTTGCTCGAATTCATATTCACTTGTTCATTCAAAAATGGCAAACTTCGTATGCAATTTTTGAGGGGGAGAAGAGTGAATAAACTACATGATTGAGTGTATTCTTATTCACATGCTCAATCAAAAAATGGCAACCTCGTATGCAATTTTTGAGGGGGAGAAGTGTGAATAAAATACATGATTGATTGCAAGGCTGTCAAAATCGCGATCCCACGCAGGATCGTTTTTGTCTTTGCAAGATCGAGATCGTAAGATCGGATCGCGATCCTACGATCCTACCAATTTGTCATACTTTGAAAACCAATGATATACGAGTCAAACTGTTTTACATTTTTACTCAATGTCAAAGATAAGTTCATATAATATCATCTTGAAAATGACAAAGTTTAAATTTCAAACACCAAAGTAATAGTAAAACACAAAAAAATCAAGTTTCAATCGTTACATTAACGATTTAGTGCAATAATATTACATAACATAGGTTCTAAATGTCTCAAAACATACGAGCCATCAATATGATTTCAAAAAACAAACGTTTCATAAGTGGCATTACAAAACATACCCTTTGATTAGTTTAATTACAGTGAAGTAAACTAAATTAAACTATTGAACACTTTTTAGACTATAATCTATTTGGAAAAGTAGAAAACTCTGTATAAACTATAATCTATTTAGAAAATGAAACAATAGTGGTTTACTCATTAGACATTAGTAAAACACACGTTATTTTTTTTTTTTTTTATTTTTTTTTTTTTTATTTTTTTTTTGTAAGTGAGACGGACTTAATAGATTAAAAAAAAAAAAAAAAAAAAAAAAAAAAAAAAAAAAAAAAAGAAAGAAAAGAAAAAAGTGAACTCGGATCGCGTGTCGATCTTACGATCTTACATGCGATCCTACGATCCTACCTCAGATGCGATCCTACCATGATCCTACACGATTTTGACTGGTGTGCACGTAAGATCGTACGATCTTACGTGTAAACTCGCGAGTTTGACAACCTTGATTGATTGTATTCTTATTTACTTGCTCAATCAAAAAGTGCAAACATCGCTTGCAACTTTTGAGGGGGAGAAGTGTGAATATACCACATGGTGATTGATGCTTGAAGAATGGTCATACGACTCTCCTCCAACACCTAATGATCTACTTACTAAGGATAGCTGGGATTTATGTTTGATGTATACTTTCAAGCTTCAACGAATGTTGATCATCTAGTTCCTGAAGCTCTTGCTCCGGTTCCTGCTGACTCAACTGGTTCACCTTCCTCAATCTCCATTGATCAAGATTCACCATTTAGAAGTATTACTCAGACTACTCAAGTAACCCAATCTCCAGTTATTCCTCAAGGTGTTGATGATGACTATCATGATTGTAAAGTTGCACACATGAATAACGATCCGTCTCTTTGTTCTATTTCATCACGGATTGTTGTTCCTCCAAATGTGCACCTTGGAAATCAACCAAAAGGACATTACGGAAAATGTCGACTAAAATGTCAAAACGGCTAACAATGTGGACATGAAACATTAACCAGAAGCACTTTACCATGAATCATATCAGCTCATATGAAGATGTCGATAAGCAATATCATCTCACGCTCCAATTGTTCTTCTCATATTTCTTCCCACTGAAAGCTGAAGTAGTTCATACCACAAGAATCGAGAGACTACTTCCTCCACTTAGTTGGAATGGTATACCAAACACCACGAGTTAAGACACTGATTATCTCTGCGGTTATGACATTTGTCTTCCCGACATAACTTCAATTAAGACGAAGTATTAAGTTCATCATGTGTACTCATTATGCATTCAGATGTATGTCTCCTTCCCCCTTGCTGGTTTTGATACCTCAGAATCAGCAACACATTTTACACACACGTACTTGAAATCTTGTGAGAAGAACTAAATTGGCATAAATGGATCTGGTGAGACTCAACTGCTACGAAAAGACTCTCTCTGACTATCTTTACCACCCTTACAGGAAGTGATCACGGAGTTTATTTGGCATCCCTTAATTGAGATTGAAGAGTATTTTACGAAGGCGTCTACTTATTTCATCATCGAAACTACATGTATCGATTGATGACTTGCGTGAACACTTAAAGTTTATGATTGGGACTTGGATTATCTAGTTGTACCCGATGGAAGGAGTTACATTGTAGTACTCACGGGTTATGGCTATCACTTCAAGGAGTTACATTGTAGTGCTCAGTGTCACACGCAAATGCGAATGTGGATAGTCTCAAGAGGTGATGTACGTCTTATACTTGATGGTTGGTTGGTTAAAGAGTATAGAGTACTTAGGGATTCGATGTTGCACAAACTGTCTACACCGCTCTTAGTCACACACTAGTGCAAGCTTAAGTCACAAGAACGGGAAATTCTTCTTCAGTTTCAAGTTTGGTATATTGGATTTACTTCATCAGTGGTCACTTCAAATAGCCTACATAAGGGGTGGTAAAGATAGTCAGAGAGAGTCTTTTCGTAGCAGTTGAGTCTCACCAGATCCATTTATGCCAATTTAGTTCTTCTCACAAGATTTCAAGTACGTGTGTGTAAAATGTGTTGCTGATTCTGAGGTATCAAAACCAGTAAGGGGGAAGGAGACATACATCTGAATGCATAATGAGTACACATGATGAACTTAATACTTCGTCTTAATTGAAGTTATGCCGAGAAGACAAATGTCATAACCGCAGAGATAATCAGTGTCTTAACTCGTGGTGTTTGGTATACCATTCCAACTAAGTGGAGGAAGTAGTCTCTCGATTCTTGTGGTATGAACTACTTCAGCTTTCAGTGGGAAGAAATATGAGAAGAACAATTGGAGCGTGAGATGATATTGCTTATCGACATCTTCATATGAGCTGATATGATTCATGGTAAAGTGCTTCTGGTTAATGCTTCATGTACACAATGTTATGCTGATTCCAATGAGATCGCAACCATCAGGGGAGAGATTTGTGTACATCAAGGACGCGCAATAGGTTCATGTGATCGGGCTTACTCATATATTTCGGAGGTGAAATCCGCAGAGATGATCAGTGCTTCAACCTGTTACTTTGGTGTCATCGTTTCTTCTTGTGTTGGATACATGCGTACAATATGGATTGAGTTGGCATGTGTAAGATAACTGGAAAGCATTTAGTGTAATGAAGATGTTGATATCTGATTCCCCCAAATAGACAACTGCTCCAAACCTCAAAGTAATGTGTACATTGGGGATGTACAACAGGGCCATGTGATCGGGCTTCATCATACATTCCGAGATTTATTGTAACACCCCCAAAATACCGCAGTGGAAGACTGTGTCACAGGGGTGCTACTTCATAATACAAAGTACAAGTTATAGAAAACGAACTCTAAATGAGACGTTTTGAAAAGTTACCATTCGATTAATGAATTCAAAGTTACAAACATGAGATTCCAAAGTATGATACATAAATGTATACAAAATGTTTTGAATGGTAAATGATAAAAGCGTAAGTCTTCAGAATATGCAGCTTGACTCTAAGTTCCACGCACTAGCTATCGCCTTACTAACCTGAGATAAACATGCTAAAGTGTCAACACAATGGTTGGTGAGTTCATAGAGTTTGTCTTAAAACAGTTGAAGAGCCTTAAAAGAATATTCGCACAGCAAAGGCATCGTGAATCCACTCAGTTGCAAGTCCCGCCATAAGAGACTTGCAACCTGTGTGTTCACAACCCACTGCTAACATATAGTATGATTTCGATATATGTGTATACGATATATGCACGCTTAATGTAAAGTATCACTGCCTACTGAACCTCATGACAAGAATAAGCACAAATGCTTCAAAGAATAAGCACAAATGCTTCAAAGCTGGATTATATTCACCCAAGGCCAGGAATATATGGCAATGGTGGGGGCGTCAGCCCGATAGTACTATCAATACCTCTCCATCGGCTCCATCCAGGAGTTAAACAGTAGTTAAAGAATATAGCGCATAGAATAGGTTTAACACATTAAGGCACATATCGTAATAAAACTACACGTCATGTTTAAGAGTATAAAAGTATAGCGTAGCATATGAGTAAAATTGTCTTTAGTAAAAGAGAAAGCAAGTAGTTTAAGCATGTATCTCCCCAAAAGAGTTTAAAACAAGTATGAAAAGAGTAGGGGCTATGACTCACCTTAAGCTTATGTAATGAGAAATGAAAGTGATAGTCGAATCGCGAAAGTCTCTAAGAGCAGCCTATAATATAACGTTGCGACTTAGGTTTGGAGTAACGTCTAAGAATACAAAGAATTGCCTATATACGTCTTGCATAATGTTCATGATGTAGTACTTAGTATATAGTGTAAGTCTTTGAATATAAATGGTTTATGAAACATGTATAGGTTGTATATCTCTTACTACCGTTCGGGCCGACATAATTCAGAAGTCATGGAGTAAACGTTCGAGGAGCCAGGACACTTTAATTCGTAAATCCACAACTCATCTCGACGGCTTACTTAATGAACTCCTCACATGAGGCTCCCTACTATTGTAGTATTTGATAACATATATATAAGTTTTGATCTTTAAAAGTTATATGGTCTTTAGCCGTGGCTTTGCCGTGACCTTGGTCATTGTTACCATGGTCTTGAGACTCAAACTTGGCTTTAGCCATGGTTGTGGTCTTGGCTTTAGGTCATTAGACCTCTTGGTCTTAGTAAAACATAACTATGATATAGTGACTTTGGTATATAAATTGGCTGTTAAGAATTTGAAGAAAATATCACTCGGAAAGCGTTTTCAGGGCTCGAGCTTCTTTGTTCCTGAACGAAAACATCGTTCTGGACAACTTTTGTGTTTTAACTTTTTGATGAATCGGACCAGAAGGGCCACTTTCAAAATGTCAGATTGCAAAACAGTAGGGTATTGGCAGTTTTGCCGTAAAGTTTTGGTAATTTCAAATGGTCATAACTTTTGACTCGGGTACTCGTTTTGGGTGATTCAAATTGCTATGTTTTCCTTGTTAAGTCCTCTTTAACAGTAAGTAAGTGTCAAATATCATAGTTATACTATTTTGGTCGTGGTTCTCCATAAAAGTCACTAGTTTACTTGTTTAAATATCATAAGTTAACATATATATACATAACTTGTTTTACTAGTTTTTATACATCATGAGCATTATACAAAGACCATATATAGTATGAAAGAAACATAATAAGCATGAAAATGATATTGAGCAAGAAAGTGTAATAGGATTTCTTACAACTTTTGGCTTTCTAAAGAAAGGAAGTCTAGTATAGAACTAGGACACTAAACCTAAGCTTGTAAACCGTTCACCATAACTCTTGAAACCCTTGCTAGCCTTGATCTAACCCTTGTGAAAACCATTTAACTTCAGCCCCTAATCACCTTGTGTAGCTCCTAATTCAACCATGGAATCACCAAACAAACTTAAGAACTAGGTAGAGAATACTAAGACCTTGAACTTTGTAGTGTAATTTGTAGTTTGAAGATCAAAGGATCATGGTGCTAGGAATTAATGGTGTGGCATTTTGGTGATGAAAAGATGAAGGTATGAGCTTGCTTTTATAGCATGAATGAGGAGGTTAGGAAGGTAACTAGGAAAGTTACTACACTTGGAGACCAAGTTTAACTTGGAGCCTAAGTAGTACACATGTGATGATCTAGTGAATCAATGGTCAAGATCAAGCCACACAAGTGAATCCCCCCCCCCTAGAGGCGGTTTCACTTAGGATAGGGTGGATGACTTGGTCTTGGATGATATTATCTAACTTAAGTAGCTAGTTTTGACTCCGGGAAATGCTAACCGTAAATGCTTAAGTCACAAAACGTAAAACCGGGTATCCTAAAAATATGAAACTTGTAAATATGCTAGAACTTATCAATATACTCCATATTAAAATATAAAATGAGCGGTAGGTTCTATTGGGTGCTAAAACCCTGCTAAAACTGGAAACACGGGTCTAAAACGCGTAAAACGTAAAACGTACGAAAGTTGCGTAAAATTGAGAAAAGTAAAATGTAACTTTTCTAATAGGATACTAATGACTTAAAATGGCTTATAATGTCTAGGCTGGGCTCTGTCTAGTGTTGGTTGGTATTTAATGTCTTTAAACTTAAAACCGTAAGCCTAACAATCAAGGAATGATTTATAAAATCAAGGAATGATTTTTGGTCAAAGGAGGAGGGAAAAATATGTTGACTTATTCCAAAAATGTGAAAACTCAAATTGTCTTAGAAACATGGTGCAGGTATAGGCTAAGGTTACGGCTAGGTAAAAGTGCTTAAAGATGAGAATTCCTGTTTCTCACGGCCGAGGTTTATTTGGTCATATTTTTCTTAGTCATGATTAATTCTCTAATTAATCATGAGAGTACTAAAACATTTTTCTTATGCGGGGTCACTTAACGCGGTCGAGTTTCGTTGTGCGTAGAATTTTTGAATGACGTTTTACCCTAAAACGTGTAATTCCTTAATAACATTCACGAAAATGATCTGCTGAATGTCAAACTTTTAATTTGCCATAGAAATGATTTATCACTCAAGGCCAAGAAACAAAAATCAAATTTCAGGAAAAATGAATAGTAAAAGTGAATAGTGAAATTTTCCGGGAATAGTAATTAATCTGAAAATGCGAATTGTTACATTTATAACCGCAGAGATGATCCGTGGTTCACTCTGTTACTTCGGTGTTATCATTTTCTTCGGGTTTCTGAGCTTCATATAATGAGACTTTTTTCATCACTTCAGTAATACTTGAGGAAGTGGTCTCATGAAGATGATGATCGGTTTAGGGGGAAGCTACCAAAGCTTCACATTGATGAGGCAATAAAAAATTCATCGATTTGGTGGGTGTCTAGCAATTAACTCAGTTGTGAGATTCTAGTGATTTGTTAACTACTTGTGTTTGGTGAATTGTTGTGACTTAAGTCGTTTCGATTAGTCTTATTGTAATTTGACGTTGTGAGTTAATCTTTACGACTTGACTTATTACGATCGGATCTATTGTAACTTGACTTGTCGCGACTTGACACTTAATGCTAATTGTCACTTATCCAAGATCTCTCTCTAAGTTTAACTCGCATATTACATCTTTTGGTTTCTTTTGTTGACTTTAGTAAAATCCCGGGAGAGAATCGATCTCTCGGTTTAAGTCACAAGAGTTGTAAAATCCCGTCTAAGATTATATCATGGCAACTACGGAATCAGACGATTATTCAGGAGCCTCGTAAGCTTTGGTGGTGAAAGTTTAAGAGATGTTGACTACTTACGTCTACAATGAGCTGAACGCTAATCTCATTTTGATGCTCATGTCAACATCTCCTTAAACTGTTTGGTATCCTTTGTACATATCTTATACCAATACGTAAATAGAAAAATATAAAACCTATAAAAACCATAAAAATCTGAAAAATCATAAAAAATACAAAAATATTCTTCTCACGACATGTCTCTTGTGTAATCAATATTATGTACGTTTCTAGAAATGTCATTCAATAATGACACGGAATCATACATATGCTTGAGCAAGAGTTTTTCAGTTTCAAATAAAGTTTTTTCTAAAACATGTCGTTCCTCAAAATATTCTTCAAAATTATGGCTTGTAGTCATTTCAGGCTACAACCCGGTCTTCAAAATTATGGCTTAACGTCATTTCAGACTGTAACCCGGACTTCAAAAATATGGCTTGCTATTACTTCAGATAGCAACCCGGTTTTTCAAAATGAGGAAAACACGTCGCCAAAAAGATGGTTGTTCCTAGCAAAGGGTGCCGTTCATCCGAGCGTGAATTACTTAATATTCGTGCACCCTCGATCTAATGTACGCTTCAGTGCATTATTTCTTGATAAAGAAGAGAAATCTTCTTTTTATCGCCAAATACTTTCCCTTCTATGATTTTTCCGGAAAGTGTTTGTGCAAAACTTGGTGGTACCATGAAATTTTGATTGAAAATAAAGTTGCACTCAAACTTCTGATAACATTCTCACTCAATCAATGACATCACTTATTTAAGTTTTAACATCCGTCATTGATTGAGGGGGAGAGTGATTTCTCAAAATTTTATATATCATCAAAATTCCCCACACCTTGTACTATACGAATGCAACAATACTTGTGATGGTTATGTGTCAGAATGAGAAATTTTCAAAGAGTTTTCGTTAAAACCTCAAATCGTTTGTAAACTCATCAAATCTGACACATAACAACCTCCCTCACAGTTTGAGGGGGAGCATGTTAAAGGTTCCTGTTATCGGAAAACATTAAAAAATTAACCGCATTTCTCTCCTAAACGTTTTCTAAATTCTTTAAATCAATTGGGATCGAAAATCTCAAAATATTTGAAATTTTTGATCGGGGGAGAGAATGTGATTTAAATATGAAATCTGATATCAAACGTGATACTTTGGACTCAATAATAGGCTCCCACATATGTGCTAAACTCTTTCGTATATCGATGCACATATTGAGGGGGACCAAAGGCGTTTGCGGAAGTAATACCTAAGACCGACCATTTATCTTTATGCATGGAGTTATAAGGACGGTTAAGGTTAGGTATAAGTTCCCATGATCCACCAGAACCGGAAGGATCTTCCCAGGGACAATCCATAGATAGATTAGAAGTCCTTAGGAATGATTGATAAAAGGAGTAAAGTGAGAAAGGGAAGAGTGCGGACTGAGATAGAGCTAGGACTGGAACAAACCCAACAAGGTTCTGGTGGTGAAGTCTCGGTAAGCACTGAAGGGGTTGAAGAATGAAAAAGAAATGAAATGAGAAAGGGTGAAAAGAAATAGCCCTCTATATATTCAACCTTAGGGCAGAAACCGGGTTCAATTCATAATCTACTGGCGGTTACTAAGGTAACACCGGTATTGAAGACAAGACGTCATGGACCCAGTGACGCACTGCACTAAACTTCCCAACCACTCAAGTTCTCTTAAAAGAGCTTGTTTCATTATCACGGGGAACCCTGTGCAATGTATCGACCGCTCATTGCGAGCTATGTTGATACCTAAAACAGGAGACGCCTCCCCAGTCTCCAGGAGCGGATCAAAACGTACTATTGAGTCTAGAGCCATGAGATCATCCATAAATCTCGTTAGGACAAACTTCTAAATATGCTTATTGTTTCACACAATGTGGAAAATAAGATAAAATATTTAGAGTCCTACGCATTATCTTTGTGGTATTGCCAGAACATCCGAGTGATATGAAAATATTCACAATAAAGATGGAAATCCTTCTAGAGCGAACATCACTCAAGCTCTTGGTAGGTGACATGTGAGATCCATCTTGGATCAATGATCAATAGACAACTGGAAAGCAACAATGGTGCGATTCAAAATTGAATCAAACTTGTTCCAGGATATGGATTGACGAATACTTTTGCTAAAACCTTTCAATGTGCTCACAAACTAATTTTTCGAGCACATTGATTGTGTATAATCTTTCAAACAAAAGTATTTTTGATGAAAATGTGATTCTGAGTATAAAACACTCGTCGTGTCACAAAAATTGTTTATTATATGACACGCGAGTGATGTCTATAAATCAATTTTTCATCAATCCGTGAATATCAATTCACCGATTCACTCTATCGTGCTGTCTGCTTTGTGACGTTCCGGTATAGAACATGCTTAGTATGAAGATTCCAAAGTGGATTCTTTGGAAAATTCATTACTACAAGCTGGAAATTCCTGTCAAGGAGAGTCTTCTTTAAAAGAGACTCTACCTGATCACAGGTCGGTTTTCACAAAACCGGAGGGTAGTCTGTCCTCGCAGAATGAATGACAAAGCCATATTCGTTTTCTATCTTTATTGCTAACTGTTTTATTTCAGGGACACATATAAAGATGGCGTTGATGGCTCCTATTTCCAGCTGAATCGGGTCAATCCATACCTCATGCTCACACATCCTCCTCACTATCAATGAAGATGAGAGACTTGCTATAACAAATGTTGAGAGACTACCAACAACGTTTCCGCAACTCTGATGAAAAAGTCTCCTGATCCACAACTCTAATGTAAAGTCTCCTGATCCAGAAGGGTGTGAGCATGATGGTCCTTAAGTCACTACATCACATGAAGGCGATACTACTGTGGATGAGCTTGGAGATTTACTATGGCTGATGATCTCAAAGAAGCTCAAGGATCACACATCACAAAGGAATCCAAATCACAAGTTCGTTGCTTGAAGTACAAAGTGTGAAGTAAAGTGAAGAATCAGATCCTACGAGCTACAGAGATGAAAGAATGCTTAAAGACCAAAGAGCTTAATTTCAAAGGTGACCTCGCTTAGGGGGAGATTGTTAGGAATACAAATATTCCTATAAAAGTCTCGGTCACTTGATTACTGTAATAGCATTAAGTTAGCTCGTAGTTAGTTTATATATTAGTTAGTTAGTAGTAGTTTAAGTAACACCGTGGAAGAAGGACGGGTCTTTACCCACTGTATGCCTGATCCACAGCCCGGGTGTGGGCGTTTGTAGGTAACTATATATACCCCTCTCCACATGTGGAGAGGGTTGGTGCTTTCCATATTCTCAATCTAACATTCTCATTTTTCTCTCATCTCTTTCTCTCTCTAGAAACACCCAACTTCTCTTTATCTCTCTAAACTTTCTTACTTGATTCAATCCATAAACACAAGAACCATACTTGTTAATATTATGTTTATCTTACAATAAGGCACACATGCTTTTGACTGACGTGCACATCTATGTGTCCTAACGAATTTTATGAGAACTTGAACCGTGCACGTATGTTTTTGGAAGAGTGCACACATGTTTTTAAATGACGTATTTATAAATGGATGACTTTTGTGCTTGTCACGAATGTGTGACGTTAGTATATTCATTTTATATAACTACGTAACTTATTTGATCGACGGATTAAATAGGACTTATTTGGTTGTATAGAGAGGGTTTATTAACGGGTATTGTATCCTACGATGCCCATAGGTTGTGGTATGTGTACGGGAATAATGAGCTACTAAATATCTCGCGAGGTTTATCAAATTGACGAATTTGGTAAGTTTGACGATATATTTAGGGAACTTATTAAACTTAGATACTTACCATACAGTATTCTACGTGCTATGTGACTTAGGTTTTGGGTATGATCTTGGAATAATATATTAGGTAAATAAGTTGTGGAAGAGTACCAAGTCGACGGATTTGATAAACTTCGATGATTTATTTAAATAATATATTGGGCTAA